>OY855904.1:19213495-19813495 GCA_963693305.1 Meandrina meandrites
CTTCATTACGCCAAGATCTAGGGAAAATTTAACCACTTTAATTTTCACAAACAAACTGACCTGTGTTTAGAAGTGTTTGACCCTTAAAAAGTTATAAGAAGCTAAGGCAAGAAAAATTTTCATAATGCCCGGTCATTACAAGAAAATAATGCCCGCTCATCAGCCAATCAGAGCGCGCGTACTATTGTAGCCATATAATAAAAGCATATAAGACAAATTAGCTCAGTTGTCATTCCAGCCGAGCGAGATACAAACCCACCTTTCAAAAACCGAAGAAGACGAACGCCAGCACAGGTATCTGTTGTTTTACACAACCCTCGAAGTACAAAGGATGTGTTTGGGGAGAACGGTTTATTTTAAAAATGAAAATAGTCGAATTTGTTGATGCCGAGAAACTCCTGCTCTTGTGTACGTAGTTTGGTCACATGTTCTTGACATGTGTACTTAAGTTAGTCACATCGCTTTTTAATCTTTCGACAAAAGAAACTAGTTTTATCGACTTTTTAGAAGTTCACCAGAAATTCCTGCTCTGTGTACTTAAGTCAGAGTTAAGTTTGTTTTTAATTTGTGTACACGTAGGTTGGTCACATGTACTTGACATGTGTACTTAAGTTAGTCACATCCCTTTTAATCAGTTTTATTTGCTTTTCCAAAATGCACGAGAAACTCCTGCTCGTTATTTTTAATTGGTAGAGAAATTAAAACTTTTTATTTTGGTAGAAACAAAATAGTCACTCACCGAAAGAAAGTCAACAAAGATCGCGTGAACCGAGGTCGGGTTTACTTGCTGTTTTTGACGTGTTTGATACTTCTTCCCGCCTTAAATTTCAGAACATCCCACATCCCGCCTACAAAAAGTAGTACATCCCGGTCCCGCCAAAACAATTTCATCCCGTATCCCACCACTAAAATTTTTCATTTCCCGCATCCCACCTTGATTTCAAGCCCCATCCCGCATCCCGCGAAACCTATTTTGGACCTTCATGAAGCGTTTTCTACATTTTGGCCGCGCGAACCACTGCAGACTGCTTGCGGTTAGTTCTCACTGCCGTTTGCTTGCGGTTAGCCTTCACTGCAGTTGCTTGCGGTCAGCTGTTCTTTGGCTGTTTGGGGCATCACTATTTTGCTCTGTAAACGGCTAAAAAAGCAATCGTAGTCTGCAGTCTTCAAATGTCGGACACCGCGCGAATTGGGACAAAGGCGAATCCACGAGAAAGGGTTTCTTCGTTCGAGTTATTGGGAGGCTCGGGAAATCGAGGGTTCACTGAAGAAATTGGGTTTCTACTGCATGTTCTACTCGATTAGCCGTTACCTCGAAAGTAGACTGTTCACAGCCTCTCTATAATTATTTCAAAGCAAAACGGCGAGCGCGAACCCCCAACCCTTCAAGTCTCCCGTTTTGCGCTGGCGTCCAGTTCTCTCGCGATCCTTTCCAACGATCGAAGAAAAATACAAAAAATAGAGGGCTGTGAACAGTCTAAGCTAGTCTATCTTCAAAGGTTTTAAAACCACTGAATATTCACAGACCTTCATAAAGAGGACCGTACAAACGGTGCTTCCAGTCAGATCAAGGTGAAGTCAGAATTTCCTGATCGAGTGACAACCAAGCCGAGCTACTATCGAGCAAGCCAAGTCAAGTTTATATATAATTCAGCAAAGGAAGTCGAAGCCGGCATTCTGAACATTTTACCGGTGGAAGATAGTGTTTTTTTAAATATGACGTATTTCACCTCTGACTTGCAGCACAAACAAGTTATAACGCTCCACTTCCCGCGGATAACAGTTCCAAATCAGTCTCCGGTCTGTTTCGTCACAGACTGAACTGACTAAATCCCACAGTTCCCAAGGAAAAAAGTGCAGACTCTTTTTCTCCCCGGTCTCACTCTCTGTTTTGATCATGACATTTATTGGCTCTGGACTTCGTGTTCGAAGACCGCTCGAGTGCGTTCGCAAAATATACAGCTGTTTCAGTTGCAATCTAAAAGAAGCGCGAATGATAGCATTTAGATAGCATTTAGCTAGGTTTTAAGCCATAAATGCGTTTGTGTCGCTTTATTTATGTGTAAAGAAGGATTGGAGCAGATTTTCGCCCAAGAAAGTGGTTCTGATAATAAATTTAGACGCTTCGACTTTTAATTAAATTATGTCATGGCCATCCTCGTTCCCAGGGCCACGCGTTTTTTTGTAAATGAATTGTGGGCTTGAATTGTGTACATCCCTCCCGCTCCCTAACCACTTCCCGGATCCGGCTACATTTCCTGTTTAGTCCAACTTACGATATCCGGTCTGTTTATTCACCAAAACCCAGGATTCTCTAGGAAAGAAGTGCGAATAAGAGCATTTAGCGAGCAAGTTGTCCGTGTCATTTGCTCGTCAGAAATTCCTGATCAAGTGACAACCAAGCCGAGCTACTATCAAGCGAACCAAGTCAAGTTTATATATAATTCAGCAAAGGAAGTCGAAGCCGGGTATTCTGAACATTTTACCGGTGGAAGATGGAGATTTTAAATCTGACGTATTTCACCTCTGACTTGCAGCACAAACAAATTGTAACGCTCCACTTTCGGGATCGCATTTCCAAATCAGTCTCCGGTCTGTTTCGTCACAGACTGAAACAACCAAAACCCACAACTCTGAGAGTGAATTTAGGCGTTTTGATTTAGCGATCGATTTAGCGAGAAATGTGTCTGTGTCATTTCATCGCGGGTTAATTTAAATGTCGCTTTGTTGATGCGTAAAGAAGGATTGTAGCAGATTTTCGCCAATGTAGCCGCCTAGGCGGACGTCTTTTAGATTGCGTGACGAGCCAAAAGAACGTCTGCTGCGTAGGAGGCTCCAAAGTATTTTCCGTGATTAACAAACCAGATGGCGAAGAACCAAGTTTCAGTGGTCAAGAGGAAAATACAAGCAGAAATGAACTCAGTGAAACCAGGTAAAAATAACTAACTCCTGAAATAAACTAATAATGGTCATCAAATCTTATGCGTCTTGTGATGTCACGCAATCATACAGTATATGTGATTCCCGGGATGCGATATTGTTCATTTAGTTGAATACGTACAGAGTTATGAGCCCTTATCAATGGTGCAAGACTAAAAGGCCGTTCACACGACACGTTTACACGCCTATTAAGAAGACTGTTTCTCTGTAAAAGATATAAAATTGGCAGGGTGCATAAAATGAAAAGCTAGAGAGTTCCCGTTATGTTCGGGCTGTTCCGGAGTTCCTGGTTTAGTTCAAGCCAAAATTGTGACAGCAACAGATGTACAAAGCTTGCGAGACATAATGGAAATAATGGTTATAACAAGCTGTAAACACGTACCAAACTTATATGATTTGTTTATTCCAACGATGATACCGCAAAAGTTTTATTGAGCCCCTTTTCCCGGGGGGGGGGGGGAGGGGAGGAAACGTTTTCTTTTATTAAGGGGACGAATTTCCAATCATATATCAGCTGCGTTACATATAAAAGAAATAAAGTGTGTTGTTTGACAACACATTTTAAAAATAGCAACAATAATAGGTGAATGCGGTGGATGAATACAGTTAAGAGCGTAAATTTGCCTTGTTTCCTTGTTCATAAATTGTTATGATTAACCATTTAGGGAGGGGGCCTTATTAAAAAAATTGATCTTCGGACTGGGGCGCTCGGAGGAGAGGGGGGGGGGGGGGGCTTTAAAGAGAGGGGTGTTAGGTTTACGGTATAGTACTCTGACTACTATTCAACAAGTTTTATCTTATCTCTATAAAAATGCATGGATCAATCCACATATGGTCTACGTTTTAATTTAGCTTCCCGAAATTACCAAGAGGAAAAGGCCGCTAAATCGAAAAATAGCGAGGGTCTTTACTTAAGGAACTTAACGATATGCGAAATAATAAATAGGTCTCGCGGTGTTAACATGGACCATGTAAAAAGGCTGATGTCGCCAGAAAATAGGGGCGTTGATATAGAGAAGACTAACACAAAATAATTTTTAGACAATGTTTTAAAGGAAAATAAAAGACCTTTCTACTTAAGAAAAGAAAACTGTTCAAATTGATATGTATATGTAGGTGCGCTATTTTTCTTAATAATTTTAAAGTATTATCTCTGTAATCAAGGACATGAAATTTTTTAACATTTTGCGGAATATATTCACTGAGAGGAACACGCTTATTATCATACCTTTGCAGTTCTTGAATGCTTCCAGTCAAGATTTGAGGAGATTTTAGAAATTACTGATCAAGTGAACCAAGTTGGCCGTGTTGGCTTTCTGAGCAAAAAGTGGTAAACTATTAAAGATACGATACTGAACATACTATAGTATTTTATATTTGCTGACGTGTATTTCACCTCTGACCTTCAGTTCTACTTCCCGGTCAATAGCTGTTTTCTCATACAATGAATATCACGTATGCATGAGAGGTTTAATATTTGGAATAAATATTCAGTCATTTTGTAGCTCTTTTAATTAAACAACAGATCAGTAAAACGTTTGGTGTTCCGTAAAGTTAGTCACAGAGCGAAGTAAATGAAAAATTGAACTATATAGCTGTCGGTGACAGCCCTCTCCCCAACCCCCAGTGTAATGTAATGTGTTATGACTATGCAGTTCTGTGAGGCCGTTAGCTGTTTTCCCAGAAAATTGGAAAGGTTTTTTCCTTGTTATATGTAATTTTTATCACGTCTCACTCTTATCAGAATTCTAGGTAACTGTAAGGGAAGTAATTCGTTACGTTTATTTTATTTTGAACATAACTAATATTTTAAAAAAAACATGCATTTGTCTTCTAGAAACCGGCTAGACCTCGTCTACAACGAGCTGCATGGAAAATGATTTTTTTTTAATATAACACTGAGGCTTTTTGGTGTATAGAACCTTCTGATGGGTTAAATTTCCTCCAAGTTTCTGTTTATATCTTTTTTGCAAACGTTCTTACTGATGTAATAAAAGTTATATCACTGTTTTAATGTTTATTCATGTAATTTTTTTTTTCGTCGCAGTTAGAGTGACTTTAAAGCATAGGTTTTGGAAAAATTATTATAATATTAGATCCTGTATCGTAATTGTTTTACAAAACTTCGTAGTGGTAGGCAATATTTTGATAAAGGACAATACAATTGTTTTCTTTCCGTAAAAGCATGACCCTTCGCGAAAATATACGTAAAACACAATTTGCAGTCGGCAGGTTTCAACTTACATGATATGCAAGTTGCTCCTTGACAGTAAAATCCTGGGTCCAAAATAATAAGACTGTCAGGATGCGGCATGGAGCTAAAATCAAGGTTGGGAATTTTAGGGGCAATACATGTGTACGAGATCACATCCTTGGAGGGAACGGGAGGCGTTCTGCGGGAGTACAAACCGGCCGTGGTCTGCCAGCGGTCCTGAAGTAAAATCACCACTGAACTTGCCTGAACTGAGCGCAATTTATGAGAACTCAACACGTTGCTTATTACTCGTAGTCAGTTTAATAAAGTGAACTTTCAACCAGAAATTTCCCTCCTTTAATACTGGGATGATATTACTTCTCTAACAGCGAGTAACGCAAGCTGGAACTTGTTCGAAATAAACTGCTAATTAGCCAGTCAGTATTCCAATATTCTGACACAAGCTTTATATTTATTGTTAAGTTTTATTTTTTATATACGTTTGTGGCGTTCCTGTGGACTAGCTGACTTCGCCTGTCGAGTCGCGACGAACCACTTTTGCGTAAGCGACCTCAGTACTGAAATAAGCTTAATTACCTCAAAGAAGCTATGTAGAAATTAAAGTCACCGAATATCTTTTTTAAAGTTCTGATGAATCGAAGAACACATGTTATAATTTTGATAAAAAAAACCTTCTTGTTACTGATGATTACGACAAGTAACAAGCTATGTCTGCTAAGCCTGGTCCCACAGGTTATAGTTCTTCCTTCTTTCTTATGCTAAAGCGAAAGCCAAAAACCTTTCGCGGCGGTTGTTGTCGTCGTTTCGCGGCGCAAGGTAAAGGTAAAATTGGTGACCTCAGGTAAATTCAACTTTTTTCTTTGGCACCCATACATTTTCCTCAATTTTTTGCTCTACGTGTTAAGATTCACGTCCGTTAAAAAAATAATCTTGATCGATCAGTAGAAATCAGCCTAACTGAGAAGACTGACTTAGCAGTGAATATCTGGCTTATTAAACGACTTATTAAACGCAGTTCAAACAAAATATCTGGAGTACTGCACAGCAGTTTCTTTCAGTGTAAGTTGTATTACTGAGTTCAGGTTTTGAAATTACTAAAAATATTACTGTTGCCGTCTCCTTGTACGAAATGAGCTTACGGTCAAAGCGGAAAAGGTTGACTTGCATAATTCAAATTAATTCAATGAACCGAAGGAATCTTTCTGTAAACAACGACTTTACTTGACCTTGAATGAGCACGCTTTGACGCAAACGGGAAATTTGACGATGAAAATAATTGAAGGAAGTTGGAACATGTTTTCTAAGGTCATGTGACTCTAGCATCGACTCGTCTAGAGAAAAGAACAGGAACTAAACTATCTCGGTTAAGAGTTTGTAGTAAAGCAGCCACAATGATCGAAATCGATCAGATCACCAGTTACTTTTAAGACATGGATATGTATGGATCACATATATGGGTTTCTGTTCAAACTTACCGAATAAAGATTTCGTAAAACAATATGAAAGAAACTTCATTTTTTCGACTATTTTGCTTGGTTACCAAGCGAAAATGGTAAGAATAGGGATCATAGTGGCACTCTCTGACACACATTTTTGTATACTCTCAAGGGACTGTTTTAATTTGTCAAGGGAATACTTTTCGCTGTGGGTGATAAAAAACGTCACTGGATAGGAATGCGTGAGCAGTTCTCGAGCGGAAGTCTTATTTTCACACGTCCTTCGGAAGTGTTATTTTCACGCGTCCCTCGTTAGTTAGCCTGTGTAGCTTTGCAATCTACAGGTTGGTATTTTTCAAAGATCTGTTCCAGGCATCGATTGAATCGTTTAGTTTAATATGTTAATAGGTGCTGCAAATTCTTTGTCAGGGGATATTGGCGAATTCTATTGTCTATTGTTACAAGTCTGCTGTTTGTCGTCTTAATTCATAGAAGTATTTTTAGCTCGTCACGCAATGTGCCCTCACGTACAGTTTTCAAGCAGCTTCTAAAGGAAAATGGTACTGTACAATAACGGTTTTAACTTTAATGGAATATGTTTATTAAAAAACGCATTAATAGCTCCATGCATCTAAGACGGTGTTATTATATCCGCGCATTGAAATACGTTTCTCACCGAATGTCGGTCGTTTTGCCTATAAGATGATTTTCGTACAAGTCGATTCGTCTACATTTTTTCGACTATTTTGCTTCGTTACCAAGGAAAATGGTAAGAATTGGGATCATTGGTGGCACTCTCTGACACACATTTTTGTATACTCTCAAGGGACTGTTTTAATTTGTCAAGGGAATACTTTTCGCTGTGGGCGATAAAAACGTCACTGGATAGGAATGCGTCCGCAGTTTTCGATCCCGAAATGTTATTTCCACGCGTCGCTCGTCATTTAGCCTGTCTAGCCTTTTGCAAACTACAGGTAGGTATTTTTTAAAGATCTGTGCTATTCATCGATTGAATTGCTTAGTTTTAAATGCTTAAAAGCTGCTGCGAATCTTCATTGTCAGATGATATTGGCCAATGCTATTTTCTATTGTTACAAGTCTATTGTTTGTCGTCTTCATTGAAAGAAGTATTTTTAGCTCGTCACGCAATCTTTTGTTTTGACCACAATTCACGGACTTGATCACGACAGCAGCTTCTCAAGACTTCAGACAGGAAAATGGTAATGTACAATATTGCTTCGAACTTAAATGGAATTTTTAGAAGGATCGGTAAAGCCACTTAGTGAAAAATTGACTGCAAAAAGCCGTCGGGCTAAAATTAAACTTACGCTTTAGCGTGAATAATGCAGGATCTCACGGCTTCAGAAATATGCAGAATTTTGAAGCTTTGATACATTAGTAGCTACATCTTGAAATGAGAATTAATCTAAAACAAAACAATCCTTCAAGTTTCTTTCATTTGCCCAGTTTACGTTTGGAATTTTAGGCTGAAGCGTATTGATTTGAAAAGCGCATGGTGACATCTGATATGCAGCGTGCGGCCGACTTACTGTACCATCGCATTGTTGTTTATTTAATAATTGTGTTCAGTTTACGACCTTTTACATGCAAAGATTTACTACAGTATTTCGGAAAATGCAAACAAGTATTTTTTTGTTATTAGTTATAGTGATGGATAGCATAAAAAGCAATCTGAGTGTTAATTTTGTGGAAGGAATTCAGTAGTTTTCCGCTATCTCGCGGCAATCTCACGGCTTATCTCCAATTACCGCTTTTCTGTACCAAGATAATACCACTGGTGGTTAAATAAATGTCAGTGACAGTTATACAGAATGAAAACCTACCTTTCATAAAAAGCAATGTGAGTGTTAATTTTGTGGAAGGAATTCAGTAGTTGTCCGCTATCTCATGGCACCATGATTCGCAAATTATTATCCCCAGTTACCGCTGGTGGTGGTTAAATAAATGTCAGTGACAGTTGTACAGAATGAAAGCCTACCTTTCACCAGAGTGTTTCGAACTAGCGTTATATTTTGTAGAAAGAGTTCATGTTTTTGCGAGTTGTTAAAATGACGCGCGGAGGTGAAGAAATTTTTTTCACCGTCTTCAAGTTTGGTTTGGGATCAATTTATCAAGGTTGATAATTAACATTTCAAACCATGCCTTGGTCTTTCAGCGTGTCTAGTTGTAATAAACGTTTACTTCAGAAAAGAATTGTTTGTCTGAATTTAGTACGCATATGGTATATTTTTTCCCACTCGCACGTTTGTGTTAAAAGCCGTAAAAGAGCCAGGATTTTTTTTTTTTTTTTTTTTTGGGGGGGGGGGGGGGGGGGGTGGGTGAGCGCTAATAAAAGCCTTCTGGACTGTGAGTCAATGGGTTAGTGCATCACAAATCGCTTTCAATACTAACATTTCCCCAACGCATACTCCATGCGAAATAGTCGAATCTCGAAGAGATCTTTGATTTTTATTCCCAGATCAAGATGTTTTCCGTATCTAAGTCGCCAACGTGGGTTTATTTCTACATAAACTGATGAAAAAGAGGAGAGTATTGCTGCTTTAAATGGCCGTTTCGAATCTGTACACCACCTGACTAGAAGTTGATTAAGGTACTAAATGAATCGCCATCGTGGATTTGGAAAAGCAGACGTTTCTATCGTTAACCTATCGTACAAGTGTTTCGCTTGAATGTCCACACTAGTCACTTTGTTCAATTCTTTCACCACCCAGCTAGCCGAACGAACAAAAAATATTTATTTTTGAGGTACAAAACGTATCGTTACTGGTACATAATAAATTAATAAAGGATAACACTCGGAGTAATCGTAAAAATCACAAAATTGTTTCTCACATTAACTGATTTTCAGTCAGCGTTGTACATGAAATCCTAAAGTTTGGCAATTGAAATGAAGACTACTTATACTGTATAATTTCATGTAGTTTTCCCCAAGCACCAGATAAAAAAGGCTCAGTTTTACGAGGTAAAGCGGTGTTAACATAGGTGAATCATGTCTGCATTCAGTTCATCGCAAAAGGTAAACCTTTACTATTACATCAAATCACAAAACTGACCGTTACTCGAAAAATCCAAACAAACCAAAGGGAAACCAAGGCGCACTGTATAAGTGAATACTATAGTAGTTTGTATGGACCGGAAATTTAAATGAAAAAAATTGTAAATGAAGAGAATGAAAGTATCAAGATATCACCTGTCCTTGTGTGTACAAAATCTCTTCTGGGAAGCTCCTGGAGGCCGTTTTGGGTGAGTTTCTTCTCTAGTTAAACGTGTTTGAACCCGCGCCGACTGCAGCGTTAAGAAGAAAATTTTGATCGAATTTCAAATCCATACAAACCGCCTCATAGCACAAGAGTGGGTCTACACTATGGACAAAGCTCACATGGATAGCAAAATTCAGCTCGGGGCAGTTTTAGTACATGGCATCATCTCATCAGTTTTACATAGCAGTTATAGCTACCAAGCATTAGATGAATAAACGTTAAAGATATCAAAAAATATATAGATTTCAGAAACAAGTGTACTTACTCGATCTGCTCGTCAGTCCGGCTGGTGAATTACTGACTGAAGCAAGGCTGACTGCATGCTTTTAAACAATCATGACGAACGAACAAATTGTCAGTGTCACATCAATTTGCGTCATCTCGAGCATTGTGTATGGAACAATTTGAATTTTAGTTTTATTCCGGTCTTGTTAAATTGGTAATTTATTCAGTCATAACGCTTCTAAACGGTTCGGTACGCCGATTTTAGAAAATGATTTGTGAACTCAGTTTTCCTTAAAAATGGGCGTACTTTACACAGAAATTCGATGTTTATTTTCTCTAGATTAACCGGGAACTTCTACGTGAATGGGCTAAAACGTAAACGCCTTAATTACAAACTGAAACAAAATATTACCCACTCGTAAATGATCGTGCTACAACATTCTGAAAAGATTTTAGTATATAAATCTTATTAGACGTTTTGTTGTGTAGTATCGCCGAGTATTTTTACGAGTTGTGCCGTATTTTGACGAGCCCGTAGGGCGAGTCAAAATACAAACAACGAGTAAAAATTCTCGGCGATACTACACAACAAAACGTCTAATAAGAGATTTATTATCCAACAAGCCAAAATGTTATGTCAAACTAGTCAAAGCGGGCGAATTTCGCGGATATTTATTTGCCGCGAATGCGTGACAGAAGTATGCGAAGCGGGGGCGCAGGATATCCAGCTAACTGATTGGTCAAGAGCACGAGAACACGTCAAAAACCTGTCTAACCAGTTCTCTGGAGTACAAATATCGTGTGATATTTGTACTCGTTTTGGGCGTTATTTGTACTCTACGAACCAGTGTTGGATAATAAATCGTTTTACTTACTAAAACGTGCAACGTTCGGTTGACATGAAATTGCAAGAGAATCGCCGAATACTTTAAAATTACTTCAAACTACGTCAAATTTTCAAATGCATGGTAAAAACAGGAAGACATATTTACAAAAGTGCTGACTAGAAAACGGAAGAAACAAACAGTAAAAAACAAATTAATACTAATAAGATATGTAAACAATTGATCAGCTACAACTCCACTTGAACTTACGGGACTCACGTTTTGTGACGCAAGCGAACAATTTAAAAAGCCGTTTTTTTGCGGTTTTTGTTTCCGCAGTTTAAGCAAAAATGTTTTGTTACACTTAAAATTATTTTGTTCTTGATATCCGGGGTGTTATTCCGCAATCAGGGCAGCAACATGCAAGTTCCAGAAGTTAACCTTACTTTAAAACCATGGACTGGAAACTTGAGAAACTTTATTGTGAAGAGAAGTCATCGTGGCCGAGCTGTTGGTTCAAGCCCTGCTCCCTGCTACTAGCTAGGTTGTTCTCGGCAGCCATGAGTTCAACAGTCCTCGGCTCATCACACATGTATGCACTCTGGTTAGCTCTCTGCCAGTTGTTTAGAGTATTTTCCTTTTTATGACTTGATGCACGTACTCTTTCAAAGTACTCTACTAAAACGTAATTTCCGGCCTCTGAGATTTTTCCTTAATGATAAAGTTTGAGCCTTACACTATCAACTTTATTCCTCAAAGGGTTGGCAAAAACTGGTTTTTAGCCGTTCGAAGCCGGCGGGTTGAGCCTAGCTATAGACTAACAAGGAGTGCAGCGTGGCCTAGTGGTTAGGGCGCTGGACTTGTAATCCGGAGTTCCCGGGTTCAAATCCTCCTCCCTGCCACTAAATGGATTTGTCTTCGGCGGTCCCGAATTCAACTCCTCCACGCTTTGTAAATAGCCAGCTGGTCATCCTCCCACCAGTTGGGATTTTTAACAAGTTTCTGTTCTTTTTGTAATATTTGTTTGCTTATTTTACAGTGTCCACAATTAGTAAAAGAGTGCTAAATGCTCTGACACTTAAATAAAGTGATTTATTATAAATTATATATAGTGGCCATTTTGAACCCAGTTGGGAGAAGATTCTTCTCCTGTCGGGCTATTTTATTTGTTCTGTGATTGAAAAGGAACGGGTCGAGCTTTTCATGGTCATTTCCAGGCTTCAGTAGTATAATAATAATGATAATAAAAACAATAATAATAATAATAATAATAATAATAATAATAATGAACGAATCTTTAAACAAGATTAACGCATTAGTACTTAAAAGTACTGTTATCAAAGGGGTCCTGTAAGATTTTAAAAATTTAAAAAGGTAAAAATACAAAAAATCTAAAAGTTTAAAAATGCAAAACTACAGGGGAAAAATATAAAAGCTTACGAATAAAAATGTTCGTTGGCCTTTTGCCTAGATCAAAGCCCAGAGTTCAGACTTCGAGACGAGAAAATGTTAAAAAATGAGGTTCCTAAAAACGAAAACTCCCACGGCCAAACTCCAGGTTCATTTTCGGCAGTTCGATTGAGGAAAATCTATTCCTTGTGTTGACACTATGACTAAACCTTGTATATATATATATGAATTTATGAAAACCAGGTCACAGAAAAGTCTCCACGGTCTCTTTGGCTGTGTACCTTTAGGCTTTAGTAGGCTTAAAACAGGGCAGAGAAACAGAAAAAAATGATAAACAGCGCGAAAGGGTTAATAAGTCAAAGGAGAAGAGAAAAAAATGACATTTCTTTTAGTTTTTATATCGTCTACTTAGTTTCTGGCGACAAAAAAACGTTTTACGGCGAATTTTGCACAAGGCAGTGAAATTAACGTTGACCCCTTTTTCAAAAATTCAGACATATATATATGATGGGTGAATAGATCGATATCGATCATAGTGTGGAAAAGCGAAGTTCTAAAAACTGCTTATTATATAGAGAAATATTTTTATCACACAAAGTAATTAGGAAATGCACATGATAAAACGATGACGCACTCGTGTTCAGGTATATAGTACCCTAATGATACAATATCAAATTATTGAGATAACAAAGAGTACAATTCATATAAAGGTTGCGAAGAATAAAGATACAAAATTTACGTAAAAATTGTTTCCTCAGTTGTCGTGCAACAGAGAGAAACAATTACTACAACAGTTAAGTGTCCTAATAAAAAAAATCTGAATAAGTTTTTGTTTGTCGGAAACAAAATTTTGCTTGTGTTTGCCGGAAACGTTTCCTCGTTTGCGGAGACCCAAAGTCAATAGACCTTTTTCGCTTGGGCGTTTTGTTGCCCCATTACAGACCATGTGATGATACTCTTGAGAATTCTTGCTTTCAAATTTCCAAATAGTCGCGTGTATATGAATGAATAAATTTTATTTTAGAATATCACGTGGTCTGTAATGGAAAGCAAACCGCCCAAGCGAAAAAGGTCTATTTTGTACGCAAACTCTTTCTCACAGGAATGCTGTACAAACTCTGTATTTCCCTTCATTTTAGAACTAGGCGCCATTATTTCCGCCGCTCTTTCGCGACTACTAGCTCTTCGTTCCTTCCTTCACGGAATGAGTGCGCGGGCTCATTTCCTGAACAGCGGCTAGAAATCGAGCCTCACATGTTTTTTCGCCTCTTTGAAGTTTGGATTAACATTGTAAAAAGTTCATTAGCATACTCGCATCTATATCTAAATGATATATAGCTTGATACTCAAGTTTATATATTAAACAAACCACAAAGAAACCCTCTGGTCCAGGCTGTTCAAAAGATGAATAACGCTATCTACCGGATAAACCACATTTTGCCCTCACTACACAATCAAACACCCAACACGGCTATGAGGCACGGGCGTGTCGATCAACCAGGCCCAAAATAAGCATTTATTGACACATCAATAAGATACAGCAAACATGGAAAAAGATACAACGATAATCTACAAGCGCCACAGCCGGACACGTAAACCCTAAAAAACCGCTAGAGGGAAAAAATAGGGACCGTGTACCCCCAACCAATGCTATGGCACAACCCTTTGGGGTTTTAAGGTTTACTTATTAATCTTTAAACAACAATACTGAAATAAAAAATATATATATAATATATAAATTGAAGAACGATAATTCCACGAAAATGAAGTAAAAAATAAGCAAGTAGAAGAATAAATAAAACAAACTTAGCAACGTAGTGTGTCGCCGTGGGTGCGAGGCTGGCAGAAGAATGTCACAAGTTTCTCAACGAACTCTTTTTCAAACTATCAAACCATGAACCTTCACGCACTACGCTCGCCCCAGTTTTCTGTTACTCGTTGGCAAAATATTAATAAATATTAATTCAGATCAACACAAATTACATTATCCACTGGATAGCGAGCTATCCGGTGGATAGCGTTATCCACTCTTATTACTGTTCAATTGAAGGCAAAATAGCGTGCATTCGGACAGGAGGGTGAGTGGGTCAGGACTTGAGTTTGATGCGGTACCATGCAGACCATCACAGGGGTACGGACGGAAAACACCGTTGCCGTTACTGACGCATTTGTGGTGATTGGACGCTGAGAGTGACCACACATGGTGAGCTCTGTGGAGGCGGGAAAATAGTACTCGGTGTCCGGTGGGTTCTGAATGGGATCACACGTGGCGGGAATCTCAAAGTGGCGATTTTCAGCATTGGGTTCTTTTGTGGTGGCAGATGGTATGTTGATGCTATATCCGTACTGTTTCTGGATCTCTTCAAAGTCGAACTTGTACACACAATTCCGTCCGGGAACTTTGGACAAGACCTTCTTATGGTAGTAGTAACGCAAAGCTCGACTAAACTTTTGATAAGTCATGTTTGATCGGCCATTCCTCTCACCCCACAGACAAGCCACTTGGTTGGGTCGTTTGATGGCGAACTCTCCGTCGGTTCCCTCCCACGAAATAAGCCAAGAGTATCGCGGTGTCGATAAAATGTCGAGAATGAACTCGAAGAGCTTAGTTGTCTGGGGCACTTTAGAAAGTACAACTGCAAAGATTATAAAATATTGCGATTAATGAAATGAGTGGGAGGCACGGTGGCCTAATGGTTAGTGCTCGATCGAATGGTCCGGATTCGAGCCCTGGCCGGGGTCACTGTGTTGTGTTCTTGGGCAAGACATTTAACTCTCCTAGTGCCTCTATCCATTAGCCTGCGTTGCAGCCGAACTAAACCCCAGTTTAATTCGGTTTCAACGCCGGCTACTCTCCATCCATTTGTATAAATGGGTACCGGCGAATTTACTGCTGGGGGTAACCCTTGCGATGCACTAGCATCTCATCCAGAGGGGAGTTGAAATACTCCTAGTCGCTTCATGCTACAGAAACCGGGATAAGCTCCGGCATGATGGGCCACTAGGCTCAAATGCAGACTTCATTTTACTTTTAATGAAATGAGCAGATGATTAACTGTTCTAAAATAAAAAACACTAGCTGCAAACAAACTGACTCAAATTCGCTTTTTGCCAAAGCTAGTTAAATTTTAATTTTTAATAATTAAATTTTCTAAATTAAATTAAAAGATCAAAGTTTTCTCATAATAATCACTAAATAAGTTTCATCAGTTCAAAATAATAATATCAAAACTCGCAATTCGCTTACATAAACTTCGAAAATTGCTATCAGAAACATACTGTAAACGATAGAAATTCGATTATAAAAAATTATAATAAATTTTATGCCTTCGCGGTCGCGAATTGCTACATCGAAATAAAAAGTCCTTGACTTCCTGGAGAAGTTCTGCCAAAAAATAGCGAAAGGGTAACTTACCGCCATTTCTGTAGTAAGAGCCGCCGTTACGAAGAAAAGAGCAATTAGATTTTTCTTTCGATTTCACAACATTCATCACATAAGCCATTTTTCCAACTGGTAGCGCTCTCCGAGATTAACCTCTTGGAGGTAAAAGCAAAACTATATGCTGCAGGAATCGAACAGCAGCGATTAAATTTATGGCGTTTCTTGCTGCAACGCAAATGCAGCCGACCAATCAAATGTAATTCCGCCATAGCAACTGCTACTGTCACACAACAAATATTCAGTCAATGTTTTCATGTGAACGTCAATGAAACACTTGCAATGCCTCCAGAGGCAATTTGACCAATCGCTGAAAACTTCGTTTTCACAGTTTGGAAATACTGATGGTTGTCAAGGCGATTGATGCCATGGAAACACGAAACATTTAATAACATATTCTATTTGTTTCTTTTTGGTCGCCTTGGTGACAGAACATCAAATCGTTTCACTGTAATTATTCTTTTGAAAAAAGACCAAACTGCACAAAAATAAGTTGAAATCACTATAAAATTTTTAAAATCTTCAGGAAAAGAAAACACTTTCAGATTCATATCACAAACAAATCCTAGCAACAAAAGATAGTGTTTGCCTAACAACCAAGGCAAAACATATTTACAAACAAACTGAAAAGTGCCAAGCCAAACCCAAATGTATTTTTCACCATAGCAATTAATGCGTCACAGCGTCACGCAATAAACATTACAGTGTTTTGAAACGAACGTCATTAAAGAAACCCATTAAATGAATTAAACAGTAATTTGAGCAATCAGTGCAAAACGAACTTGGTCGCAACATTTTGGAAACAGTGGTTGCCATAGCGATGACTGCCATGGAAACGGGATGTGCCTTAACATTTCTATTCCAAATAACAAAACACTTAGTGGCTTGGTAACGAAACAACAAACCGTTTCTTTCTCTTTTTTTTTTCTTGCACCGTCATTTGAAGTCCTTATCAATTTCCAAATTATCCGGAAATATCATCCCTCGCAAATGTATTTCACAATATCAGAGATTGGATACGAGCTAGGCGGAGTGATGAAACGCAAGCCACTGGTGCTCCAAGATTACTGTGAATCCGGCGCTGATAATGGGAAAACGAAATAACTTCATTCTCTCGCATAATCGTTTAAAACGTTGCAAAACATAACTCTTCAAACTCTGCAAAATAAATTTATCTTCATAATCTTGAAATTAGCGGTCTAATTTTTTTTTACAAGAAGCAAATGAGCAACAGTGACGAAAAAACGTTTTGATGTTAAGCAAAAAAAAAGGCGAAATGCCGCAAAACGAATTTAAATGATCAAAGACAGTGGACACAGCAGATGAATTTCTACTTGCTCGTTTCATTTTAGTTTGAGTTCTTAGTAAATAATAATTGAATCTGTTCCGACTCTTGCGACGCCACAAATATTTCAATCGAGAATTGACAGCTACATGCAGAAAATTACGTTTTGGCAAGAAGCATGAAAAAATGATCAACTGTTTCAAAATATACATCTTTTTAAGTTGCAGCGATGTCAATGTTTTGATGCCGAATTCTCAAAATAGCCCGAAATAAGCGAAAAACAGTCGTCTTAACGTGGAAAAAGGTTAGCTCACTTGATGAAAACTCATCAGTGAAAAAAGGCAAGATCAGCAACAAACTTGACTCGTAAAAAATACAACACAGCTGAACACAAACGATGAGAATCAAGTCAGAGATGAGAGGCGCCTTTCATTCGCATCAGCATATTTCAACTTGAAGTTCGTTGAGAATGCGCGAGAGAAGGACGGCGTTAAATATGAGACACTTCCTCTTTTTTAGCTGGCAGCCTAGCGAAGTAGGTAACTCGTTTGCTTGCGCGCCTATTTGCAGAGTTGTTCGCCATATTCCGCGGTGGAATGCAAGGTTTTTTCAACCGTTACAATTCAGATCAAAGTTGTCATGCCCCATTGACGCAACCCCACGAAAGCATAGCTTTGGGCGTACAATGAACTGTTTACATGGACTATGGTTTTGTTTACATGAACTATAAACAAACTCGACCTGCAGTATATTTAATTTCTTCCAGTCCATCTTTGTAGGGCTAGCCTACATTACATATATTGCCAGACGCCACACAATTGTTGGGGTTGGAAGAACGGAGTGGGGGGGGGGGGGGGGGGGTATAAGATATTCCAGTTCCATAGTTATGCCCTATTATTTAAGGCGGGGGTAGACGTGAATCTGAGTGAAATTTTAAGAGGTTTAAAGAAGGGAGAGAAGAAAGAAAATTATTCAAACATACCTTTGTGGGATGAGCTGAGGGTTTTGGGAATGCTAGAAACGGGAGCGAGATATCCGCATTAAACCCAAGTAAAGCGGGTGGAAAAACGGGCTTCAGGTTTAACCCCCGCCTTAAAGTATAAGGTAAGTGGTTTGGTGTAGAATTTATTTGGTTGATATACAGAAAAATTCTTGCGCTATTTTATCACATATTTTCTTTGATAATATTTTAAATATTTATAATGTAAGAGCATAGAGACTATAGTATTATGCTCCTAAAACTTACTTATTATTATTATTATTATTATTATTATTATTATTATTATTATTATTATTATTATTATTATTATTATTATTATTATTATTATTATTATTATTATTATAAGGGTTTCGGAAGTAGGCGCGCAGAGGGTCTTGGGGATGTGATAAAAATTTTGTACGACGATTGGTTAATAATGACGTAAGATCAAGGAACATCATATTGGATGATGATGACGACGATTCAATTGCGTAACACATGCGTGTGAACTTTACTTCTATTCAACAAGTTTCCCTAAAATGTTTTCTAAAAGACTTCTTTAGCTTTTACTGTTTACCATGTTTACAGCGATGAAGTAGCGTGTTTGCGTTGACAGAGGTGAGAAAAAAATCTTTCTTTATCCTCTTCGCCTGAGCTGTCGAGTTGGTCATGCTAGTTTAAAACGCTTCATAAAACTTAAGTTGGGTAAGGTAAATTAAGATTCCGATCCAAACAACCTGTCGGTAGCGTGTCGGCCGACACACCACCGACACGTCACCGACGCACCGGTCGACATACTACCGACGCATGCATCGGCCTACAAACCGACACACTACCGAACGTTATTTTTGTCTTTTTTGTTTTTGCTAAGTTTTTTTTTGTTTTGTTTTGTTTTGTTTTTTTCTATCCTCACCGAGATTACACATAACAGCAAAACAGGGCAAATGATTTCAAGTCACTGTCTTTATCATTTGAAAGTATTTTTGAGTTTTTGCATAATTTCGCTTTGTTTTGTTTTTCACTGTCAGCACAACATGAAAATATTTAGAACACGCGCCGCTATTGAGTGTTTTATTCGTAAACGTCCCAAACAAAACAGTTGATTTTCAATCAAATAGAAAAGCCAATATATAAAAGGAAAGAATTTACTGTAGTAAACGGATGCGCTTAAAAAAAACTGATTAACAGCGGGGGAGCTTTGTTTTGTATTTCCGTTATCAGAGAAATGCTCAGAGACCTGTTTAGTTTTTTGATTGTAGAGGTTGTTTTTGAGTTTCATTTCGTTATGTTCAGACAGTTTTTATCATGTGGAGTGCCTGGCCGCAAGGGACCTGTTCCGTCTAAGAATCTTGAGTCTCGCATTCCATTTAAGATATAATAGAATAGATACTTCTCAAACTCGTTGATAGTTCATTAAGTTAACTTGCAATCACGAAATGTATACCACATCACGTGCATGCATTTGGATACCCAATGAAAAACAGTATACCAATCTCCAGTGAATATTTATTAGTCCGTAGTATCCATGAATTTTTTTAACAAAACAACTCATGAAATCCGAAATAATGCTAACAACAATTCCTTAAATGCAGATAGCGTCGGATACTAAATCATGTTTTTGGTGGATATAACTCTTCGTTCCTTTTGCTCTATAGCGAACGCAGACGTATTTCCGGCTGTCGGTTGTCTCCGCCGAAAACTAGTTAGTTTTCGGCGGAGACAAGCGACAGCCGGAAATACGTCTGCGTTCGCAGGCTATTTGCTCTACTGCAATGACAAATTTGCTTTGCCAACAATTCAGAGAGTCGAAAGCTTCGAAACTTAATGCAAATTGTAATCTCCAAACGGGCCTCCTGAAAGAATGGTAATTTTTCTCCACCCGAGTTCTTCGCCATTGTTAAAAAACGTTAACGCGTATTTCTTTTTATACCTTATTGACGGGGAATACGGTTTTCTTCCTCGTAAACCATTTTCGGTTCCTAATTAAACCAAGCCGCTCCTTCCTCGCTCATGGCTTGGACGCTAATGAATCATGCATGCAATCGCGTTCTTACAGAAAAGGGCAAAAATTTGACACTGCATAATTTCTTATTGTTTTATTTGACAAAACATGTCACTGCATCATAATTTCCTATTGTCGCAACAATAAAAGCACTCGGCCTAAGGCCTCGTGCTTTCATTTGTTTCTCGGTGTTTGGATACCCCGATGAAACACTCGCTCTCGTTTTGGAAATAGTACATAGAACATTTTAATTACAAAGGTCAAATTTGGTTTTTAGCAATTACTTGTTTTTTCGAACTTACATTTAGTTGCTAGGATACTAAGAACTGCTAGTCCCAAGTGTCCCTTGGCTAATTCTATCACTATGCTGCGCATTTGTGAATTGAAAACTGACTACATAATGAATGACATACTTTGACCGTGTTGAAGTCCTAATAACCCCCCTCCCCCCCTCCCCCCCTCCCCCATCCAACCAACCGTCTCATCCCCACAGTACTTGTGGAGCTCCCGCTAATTTATTCCTTCAGACTCGTTTTTTTTTTCATAACTTATTTCAGCCTAGAGTTTGAGAGCGAGAGTACATGAATCAGTAATATGATTCAATTTCAAGGTAACAATTAGTGATAATTCTCTAGAGAAACATCACAAAGGGCCTATTGTAACACCCGGTTTATTAACATATGTATGTCTCAAAGGCGGCTCTGTTCTTTCAGCTTTAATAAAGCATTATAGAGTGATCAACTAATAGAGTTGTTATAGTCGCACTAAGCTTTGAGGAACACAATCAAGTGTATTTGGCTGACCCTTCAGTTTTTGAGGATTACTCAGGGGCTGTGAATTATATCAGGCATAGTATCAGGTAAGATTTAGCCTTGATATCGATATTCATACTGACATGTTAAGTTAAGGGCGATTTGCGCGAGACGACTTTCTGGCATGGGACAAGCTTACGCCATGGCTACAACACGAATCGCGTCGTGTAGAGAGTAGTGCGTTTATGGCTAAATCAGAGAACATTATACACCGATCTAGGGGTATAGTCTATTCTCCGATTTACCACTAAACATTTTGAACGATTTCACCTAAAGTTCCTTCCAGAAATCGATTTCAGATTCCAGTATTCTTCCGTTTCCACGGATTTCCTGTTCCTATTCTTAAAGTTCTTCAAGATTCTCCGATTGTTCCGAATATACGATTCTTCCGATTGTCATTCTAAGATTCTTCCCATAGTCCGATTGTTCCGATTCTCCAAATTCAACCACTCCAGTTTACCAACGGTTAGTTCAACTCCGGTAGTTTCCGATTCTACGATTTTACTTGAAGTTCCATCGAGAAATCAAAATCAACCTCCGATTCTACTATTGTTCAGATTCTACGATTTTCATATTCTACGACTGTATATCAAAGCGTTCTCAAATCATTCTTCGATTATACGATTCTTCCAATTCTACAATTTTACTATTTTGCGACTCTACGTGTAGTTTCCGATTCTACGATTTTAGCTCAAAGCGTTCTAAAATCATTCTCCGATTGTACGATTCTTCCGATTCTGCGAAAACTTATGACTTGTTTCGGCTCACGGATTTAAAAACGAGGAGAGGTGCTGGAGATTCAATTCTGTAGGAGTAATGAGTCAAATTCTAAATACATGTAACAGTTAGTAGTTAAAAAACAGTGCTGCCGCTACTAACTAATAAAAGCTAACAGCAAGCGAACTGGAGTGGTAGAACTTGGTGAATCGGAAGAATCTTAAAATAGCAATCGGAAGAATCGTATATTCGGAAAAGTCGGAGAATCTTGAAGAACTTGAAGAATGAAAATAATCGGAGAACCGTAAGAATCGTATGACAAATTTCACATTCTGCTATTCTCCGATTTAGCCATAATCGCACTCTTCTGGTCGTGTAAATCAACCTACCACATCCTTAAGGGCCAAACGAGTCTCATGAGAGTTTTCGTCGACTATCATCATCAAATCTGGCCAAACGAAGACAAAGAGGGTACGAGAAGGTTGTATGTTAATAACATATCACTCTCTTTCGAAAGAACTTTATCTGATCTGAAAAAAACGGTTTCCGCTGAACTTTCGATCGATAAATAAAGGCAAAAATAAAGATACCAAAAAGAACTCATAGCATGGTGTTACGAGACCGATTTTTATTCGAGTCCCAAGACCGTTACAACTAACTTCCAAAAAGAAAGCCAGGTCACACGGGAAACCGCATACATTAACTTAAGATGCGTTACACAACAGTCCCAGGAGGAATGTAAATTAGCGCCTGTAACACATGGTTACAGTTTGAATGCAGTTAAGAAGAATTTATAGAAACTTTAGCCCTCGAGCTAGTAGAGAAAAATGAATTTGAAGTTCTCTGTATTTTAGCTAAAACGGACGTTTCACGTCATTTCAAAACAAAATAACCACGCGTTTAATAAGCATTTTTATGAGAATGATTTGACTGAACTCGCCAAATAAAAACACAAACACAACAACGCCATTCACAAATTTGTTTGCATTAAATACTCTAAATGTTGGATTAAAAGACCAGCTGAACTGATTCCATTCATACTTAGAAGGTCATTTGCTGCTTCTGCCAAAAAAAATCATACAGGTAAGCTTGAAAGTAATTATTCTCGTCCGATGGCACAGATTTCTTTGATCGACAAACTCTCTCAATGCGACTTCGAAATTCGTTTCAATACGACAGACGTTCGGTAAAAAAAAGCCCAGCTTTTTATTTCCCTTAATACCTGTAAGTGATAGCGTGGATACTTTGACGATCGTTCCGGCCGGACGATCTTTTCTTGCTGCGAAATAAAAGTCTAACAGAACTGGAACTAAAACTCGCGCTCGATCCCGACAATTCAAGGTTAAGCTTTGTCAGTACTACAACTTCTTCTTATAGTTCTGTTTGACCCTCATATCCCCCGAGCCTTCAGATCATTTTATGGGAATGTTTTGTCGACAAAATGAAAACAAGCCATTTTCACACCACATTTCCTGCCATTGCGTTTCTGATCGTGTCTAAAAACCACGCGAGAACATCCACGCTCTGTACTTATTTCAACACTGAATTTTCCTTCAGCTGAAAACGACACGAATTTATTCATTGAAAGTTTTACCCTGCGTGATGCTTTGCGGTTTCGAATTTGCATTGAGAAATATCCTTTCATTCAAGTTAAATTTTTGTGTACAAATTTATTTTTGTGTTTTGTGTGACTTTCGAGTACGGAAAAGAAACAGTGAATTCAATTTTGGATGTGGCTTTTGGCCACATCCTATGCAAGCCGCACACTTCCTGATAAGAATTACGTGCAAATCCAAAAAAACTGCATTTAAATTGGGGTATATAACAAAATTAATTGTTCTATACCAAGCTGAGCGGACTGATGATTTTTATACGCCATCCAGTGTTTGAAAATCTCCTATATCGTACAATGCTTACAATTTTACTCAGTGCTTTGATAATTATTAATCTTTGAAACTGGATTCCAATGTAGTAAAAAATATAACAACAATGTTTAAAAAAAGTTTAGATCCTTTCAGAATTAATTGAATTACTCAGACTGACTCAAACTCTCAAACTTTACATTATTCGCTCTTTAAACGACGATCGTTTCTTCGATCGCAAAGCCCTAAAATAAAACTATTACGTCACAAAATTCAAAGCTCGATCCATTCCTTCCATTTCAGTGCGCGGTCATTTTGGAAACGTTTTCGTGAAGTCTTTGGAAATCTTCGTAGTTTTTGCTAGTAGTTCGCGCTTTAAGGCTCAGAAAGCAAAATTTCGCCTTAAGTTTACTTAATAATGAATTCTTCTAGAGTTTGGTTGCTTTAAAATCGCTAAAGAAGAGAAATTATCTTTGGAATGAGGCCTATTTGGGGGATTAACTCTCTCGCTTCATACTCTCTTGGTACCATTATATTTAGAATAAGGCCTATATGGGGGATTAACTCTCTTACTTCATACTCTCTTGGAATTCTGTAACACTTTTAAGAACGAATATGCACCTTTTCGTTATCTGCCCGTTACAAGGAAGTAGTTTAAGTGTAAATGACATGAAAAATATTTCCTGCTTATTTGAAAGGCCTTTCGAAATAGAGAAGAATGGCGTTTTTCTTTCGTGAAGAGTTTCACGAACACTTCTTCAATATTTCCAGAGATATTTTTCATTCCATTTTTTACCATTTTTTAGTTGCAAATCTTGTGACGTCATCACTGATCTAATTTGCATAACACAAAAATGTCAATATCTCTGGAACAAAAAAAGATATTTCGAAAAGAAAAGTACCATTCTTCTGTATTTCAAGAGGCCTTTCAAATAAGCGGAAAATATTTTTCATGTCATATACACTTTAAACAACAGGAAAGAATTAGAGAAATTTAGAATAGCGAGTCACAAACTAATGATTGAAAATGGCAGATATGATCAAATTGAAGACGAAATGCACTTACTTCTCCACTTCACTAAATACTCAATTTTTGGAAGAACTTTTTAGTATCACCTACCGAAGTAATCGTGCCCCAGTTGGTAAAATATGGTTTAGTTCTGTGGGAATCGTGCTTTAATTCTGATTTATTATATGGACGTGTATCAAAAGGATTGGGGAATACCGAATTCACGAATTTGATTGGCGCCCAAAATTACTGAAAAGTACTCAAATTCTATAGAAACGTCAAGTTCCCGATACAACAATCTATCCTACTAAATTATTTCCAGATAAATTTTAGATAAACTCGCAAATTTTGGCAGCATTTAGGTAAATCTTAAAAAAGTCAGCGCGGGCACTTTAAACAATTTTTCCGATCGTTCGTTTTTACTTGCTTGACCTCTCCTTTCTGTGCACTCTTTCATTTGCTTTTGCGCTCTCGGTTGTTGCTGCTACAAGGAATATCATCTCCCTGACTTTAATCTTTTCTTCTTGAATCGGCAGAAAAGATGTCGAGAATAACAACGCTGAAAAACGTTCTCAAGCCGCGGTTCATTTCGCCTGTTCCGAGACGACTTGAATCCCAGTTGCAGTTGAAACCAGTTCCCATCTCAGCACGCCCAGAGCTGGAAAAGAAGCTTAACATCCTCTTTTTCGCAAACAAGCACAACAGCCTCAGCCAAAGAATGGCTTTGGAGTTAAAGAAAAGACAACATAGTATCACTGTGCATGAAATCAATGACCCACAACAGATGACCAATTTGGCTTTAGATGCCCAACCTGATCTTATCCTTTGTCCATTCCTTACTAAACGAATTCCACAAGAAGTTTTTTCTAATTCCAAAATCCCTTGCTGGATCGTTCATCCTGGAATCGAAGGCGACCGTGGTATGAGTTCGATCGACTGGGCCTTGTATGATAAGGAAGACGAGTGGGGAGTTAGTGTGCTTCAAGCGGCTTTGGAAATGGACGCGGGGGACATCTGGAGTACCAAGAACTTTCCTGTTAAGCGACGAGACATCAACACGATGACCAAGTCGAGCTTATATGTGAATGAAGTGACACAAACAGCTCTGAAGGCCGTGTTAGAGGCTATTGACAACCTCTTAGAAGGAACAGCGCCCAGGCCCCTTGACTACAACAGTCTACAAGTGAGAGGAACCTGCCGACCAACCATGACCAAAGCTGACCGCACTATCAACTGGGAAATGCCAGCAGACGAAGTAGCCTGTCAGATTCGTATGTCTGACTCAGCACCAGGAGCTATCGGTTACTTTCGAACTAAAGAAGGACAAGAAGACTGGGGATGGACCAAGGCGTTTCGTGTCTTTGGAGCACACCTGGAGAAAGGAAGACCAAAATTTCTGCCGGGAAGACCTGGTGAAATATTGGCACAGCGTCATGAATCTCTCCTAGTCAAGTGCGGCAGGGGAGCTGTTTGGGTGTCACATCTGAAGACAAACAAACTCAAACTCCCCGCCACCATGTGGATAGGACCCGATGCACCAACCTTACCAGATCCTCCTCTGTCAATCCCGTATGGTTCTCATCCCAGCACGAGTCAGGACATCTGGACAAGCAAGACTCCAGACGGCGTCTGCTTTGTACACTTCAATTTCTACAACGGAGCCATGAGTACCAGCCAATGTCAGCGTCTGACGTCCGTTCTGCGCAAGGTGGAAGAAGATGACTTTTGCAAGGTGATAGTCCTTATGGGCGGTAGTGACATGTTCAGTAATGGTATCCACTTGAATGTCATCGAAGCAGCAGAAGACCCGGCACAAGAATCGTGGAAAAACATCAATGCTATTAACGATGTCGTGCGTTGCATCTTCACCAGCAAAAAGGTCACGTTCTCGGCGTTACGTGGAAATGCTGGTGCTGGTGGAGCCATGATGGTTTTGGCCAGCGACTTTGCATTTGCACGTGAAGGAGTGGTGCTGAATCCTCACTACAAGCTAATGAAGCTTTATGGTTCAGAGTACCACACCTACTTCCTTCCAAAGCGAGTGGGACAAGAGAAGGCGAGTGAGCTGTTGTCCAATGCTGAACCTATCCTGGCCTCTGAAGCTGCTGAGATTGGTTTTCTGGATGGTTGTGTGGGAGACAGTGCAGAGGAGTTTGAAGGCTGGATTAAAGAGCAAGCATCTAACCTTCTCCGCTCCCCTCTACGCACGTCCTTGATTCGAGAAAAGAACAGAAACGCAAGTCATGAAGTATTGGAAAAGATAGAAAGCTGCCGCTCTAGTGAGCTAGCAATAATGGCTAAAAACTTTCAAGATCCCGAGTACCACCAGGCCAGAAAGAACTTTGTTTATCATTAAAACGAACTGCATGACTACTCCAATGAAGGAATACTTATTGAAAACCGAATTACTCTGAAGATGTTTGTATAGACTTGGAAGAAGTTTCTAACTTTGCATAGCTTATATATCAAGTTGTGTATTTTGCCGTTATCGATAACACTAACTGGTCCTATAGGGTAGCGAGGATAGCTATTTACATCCAGGAATATCAACCTACCCTAAACAATGTTGGAGGCCGTTTCAATTGGCCTGCCATCTAATTTTACATTTTTAGGACAGACTTGACGCTAATTGACTTCATTTTCTTTTATGCAGCCGTGGAATAAAGTAAGCCATTTTTATTGGGAATCTTCACTTTCAAATACCTCCATGGATGTCTTGTAGAAAATCCCATATCCAACCGTTGTAATTCGACGCCATGTTATTTGTGTGGTTTAGAGAGATAGCTTGGCCTGCCTGTGGTTTCTGCTTTGTGAATATCACTTGAAGAGTCAGGAGCAACTTTAGTTTGTTTTGTTATTACCGTTCCGTTCATTATTTGAGGTTCTTTTTGACCGTTGGCAAACAATCACTGTAATGGTTCCGTCGGATAATCATTTTTAATTATATTAATTATATTTTTAATTGTAATTATTTTTATTTTATGGCTTCTTCTGTAACATCCAAATTACGATAAGATAGCATGCAAGCAAAGAAAACTGTGCTTTACATGTAACATATCAAGAACTGCTACAGTGTACATTTTTTTTGCACTTTATTAAACCCCTTCGAATGAAACACAACTTCCAATTTATCCTGTCAAATTAACAGATTAATCACAACTATAACAAAATTCTCAAATCTGATTGGTTCTTAGCACGCCCTATTTTTTTTTACCAAATTGGAGCGCGCGCGGCTAAAGTGTCCAATAACAAAGTTCGCGTGCTGCACATGCGCGCACTCTTTATTTGGTTCCTTGTTGTGACTAAATACTCCTTGATATTCCTAAAACTTTCAGCTTCGCTTTATCTAATTTTTTCTCGAATTTTATTATACTTGTGATTAATTGGTAATAGGACTTTGTGTCGTCCAATTCTGTCTGTAATCATACTCGTGACTAAACAAATCGGACTCCCGCTACGCGGTCGTCCGATTTTGTTAATCACTCGTATGATTACAGACCGAATTGGACTCCACTCAGTCCTATTACCATTACTTATTTCGCAGAAAGATGTTCTTTTGGCTCGTCGCGCAATCTTTCCTTCAAAGCGTTGTGTGATGAGCTTCCTCTCTCACTCATCCTCTTCGCTCCAAGTGAGCCATAACGCACAGTATGCCGACGATCTCAGTCTTTTGCCGCTGCCTGGCTATCCCAGTTAGGCCGAACGCACTCCCATAATCTCTGTTTACTACTAGCTGTTTAACTTACATGAAGTGTATTTTTCCTCTCGTTTGTGTCTTGAAATGACGATAGGCGCGTCACGAATTGATGAGCTGATAATATGGCAATTGTTAATAAAAATGGACTATTATTTTTTGTTTTCCTTCGACACAAATATAAACTTTGGCTGTTCAAAAATATGTTAAAATCCGTGAAAAGCCCCTTTAAGTCGACGAGTAACAAGCATAACATATCGTAATTAAATAGATGGTGTCTTTGATGCATGTACCACTAAATTCTCGAAACTGTGATGATCAATGGAGTTAAAAGAAAGATAAAGCACGGAGTCAAAAATCTTCCTTCACAATTATATGTCTCCTTCAGCATTTCCTTTACGTTGATCAAAGAACCGTTATTAGGTCGTGGATTTATACCAAGCAAATGACACATCAACGGGTAAAGGTCGACAGTCTCAAACTCGCCCATTTCAACACCTTGGCGAAATGCAGGCCCTCGCGCGAAAAATATCGACCACATTTCACGATGTACGCTCGGCCAGCCGTGTGCTCCGTAAACCTGGGGTATGTCGCTTGGCGGTGACTCAGGTACAGACTGGAACACCTGCCAGCCTAGGTCCGGCTCGACAAATATCGGTGGGATACGTCTGTTATTTTTCCAGTGTAGTATATCAGGGATGTCCTCCTTTCTGTGTACTTTGATATGGCGGTGTTTGATGCGCGTTAAGGCTTCGTAAACCTCGTGGAATTTGCCCTCGAAAGGCCAGACATGCGCCGAGGTTCCGGTTTGAGAAAGGAAGTACAATGAAGGATCAACGTAATCATCCAAATAAATCTGTCTCGCTTCAGAGACATTAGAAATGCCGTGATCTGTGACAAACATTAAGTTGACCTCATCAAGAAGGTTCGAATGCCAAAGACGTTTCAAAAGATATCCTACAGCTTCTCTATCGATCCGCTCAATCTCGGTCAAATACTCCGGGGAATTAACGCCAAATCTGTGCCCTTGCAAATCTGGCTCCTCAAAGTAAATAGCTACAAACCGAGGCGGATCTTCAGAAGTAAGCCATTGTACAGTTTGGTCAATCCTGGAATGCCACGGCTCTGAATAATTAAAACTACAGTGCAGTGAATGAGAGGTGTTCATTGCTACTGCTAGCTCTTTATCCCTGGCCTGACAGTTAACGTTGCAGATTGGTTTAGCGAAAAACGTCGGCCGATCTTCGTAACCGCCCGATCCTGGCCAAAAATAAACACCGCTGGTTCCTCCCTGTCTTTGGAGGGTTAACCAGATCGGTTCAGAATCGTTGTAGAACTTCGGGTCGTAATTGGAACAGTCGCTTTCGTAAATAAACCACTCGCTGTAAAGCGGGTCGTAGAACACATTGGATACGATTCCGTGGCTTTCTGGGTAAAGACCCGTCATGTATGTATGGTGATTCGGCCAAGTCAGGCTCGGAGTCACTGTGTGAATACGCTTTAGATTTGACGCCAGTTCGAGCGATGTAGTCGAGGTATGGCGTGCTAGCAAGTTTATTTTCTATAACTTGCCATCCAAGACCATCAAGAGAAACAAGTATCACGGGATTGACTTTAGACGAAGCTGTGATAAACGTCGCAAATAAAAGACATAAAAGGACAAGAGTCCAAACTATCGCCAAGTCCACTGAACCTCTTCTTGCCATCGTGCTGGAAAGCACGCTCTTGCCGTCCTCGCTATATTTCAGTGACATTATTTCCGTTTGAATTGAACTGTCGGACGAAACCCAGACTGAAAGCCAATCAATCATACGCTTTTGTTCAGCAGTGAAGTGGTTACATCACTTGAAAGCAAGAAAAGTGGTCATTGAAACTTTCACATTATGCTGTTTCTAGCCATAATTGGATTAAGACTTAACCAAAGATAAGGCATCCTTGACACTGAAAATCTTCACAAATTCTTTTTGAGAATGCTGGATTAGAGCCGGAATAATGCAACTGTCCAACGGGCATTCTTTGAGAACGTACCTTTAATCCGGATATCGATTAAGCAAGCCTCATTTTTGCGGTTTTTGAAAGCAACGCAGACACTATTTAGCATAGGTAATGCGCTTTGTGTTCTTCAACGACTTCCGTTCTCTTATCCACACTTCATGATTATCGCTTACCTATTCAAAATGACGGCATTTTTAACTTTTCAACCCATCAAAGTGAATACATCAGACGTCATTTTCCGGAGTAGTATCGCCCTCTTGCGAAATTCATTCGACTTGCAAAATAACTGACAAAAAGCCCACACACATGGGCCCAAATAGCAAGTTTGCCAAGTTATTTGCTCTCTTTTGGTTTGTAAATTCGAGTTTTATGGTTAAAACGAACATCACAATGATTCGCTTGCGATACAAATTAAATAAAATTTATTGACAATTTTCCACTTGCTAAGATTATTTATTACAATTCTATCTTTGGAAACATGAAGAACATGAAAGTTTTTTATTATTGTCGCAGCTACAAATTAACCGTCATCATCAAAAAATAAGACAGAAATCGACTGCATTAACAAAGCTCCCAACCGCCTTTGACCAGTCTCACTCCTCCTTTTGCTCGGCGAGCAAAAACGAAAAGAAAGGGAGTGGAAACAAGTGTCTTGCGTTCGTTCAGTTACGTTTCCACTCGCTTTTTGTTCGCCTCTCGATTGATCTTGTGACCGAGTAAAGGAGAAACAAAGGAAACAAGTAATCCCAGATTTTGCGATCGGCACGTCAAGGTTGTAAGTAGCGCTAAAAGGTCGAAAACGATTAAAGGCAAACTCTGTCATCCCTTGAAAAGCAAACGAAAAACAGAAGATTAGAGATTTGGCAAGCTGGCATCAAGAGCCGCTCTGTGTTACTTGAAACGAGAAAAACATGGTCTCCAGACCTACTCTCCGTTAACGGTCCAAGAAGACCTGAAAACGTGATGCTTTCCCTGGCCCCTTTCCACATCTTTTAGGATGTGAACAAACAAACAAGTGAACAAGTGAACTTAAAAGTTCACTTGTTCGTCTCGCTGGTTTAAAACAAGCCAGATATGTTCAGTTGTTTTGTAACAGCTACCACTGACACAGCATAGCACGGTCAACCTGTCTCTTTTTACTCTGGGCTTACACTCGTTTAGCCGCCGAAATTAATACACCTTTGAGAGTGACTGACTGTAAAACCATTGTGTTTTTGATTCCAAACAAATGACTTGCGCTATAGACAAGCAACTCTTTTTTAAGCGCGAGAACGTACCTATTAAAACCTATCAAATGTACTTATTTTTGTCCGGCATTTGTAAATGATGCGATGGCAATTTCTTCTCCGATAAATAATTACTTCTGCTATTCGTTTAACCCTAATTAGAGAATTCAAAACGATTCTCCTGTTATCTACAAACGATTTGCTTTCTACGCAGTTATATCTAAGCAAATAATTAAATAATTTGTCCCAGTACTTTTACAGCCGAGTGCAAGCAAGAATCCGGAATCGAGCTGCAATTGTCTTGATACTCGTATGCTGCTCTGTTCACGTTTCTGTTGTTTTGCTAATTATCTGTTCAGAGAGAGATATTTCTACTTCATGTATGACTTGTTGACTCGTCCTGTGCCTGGTTTTGAATACAATCTCCACCCTTTTCGTCACAATGTCAAGGCGCACGGATGAATTGCGTGACAATGGTTCTCCGTCTGTGTGACTAATTATCTCTCCAATAGTGTGACTGAAGCCGTGTCCTTTTAAAGCGGCGCGCTTGTATTGCAAGTATGGGCTCTTTTCTCTGATTAGATCAGATGTGTTGAGGTGTTTCTAATCCAACTAGAAGGCGGTACATTGAGGCGGGCATCGTCTTCATGCGAATCTAAAGAGAAAGGAAAACGACGTAACTCAGTCACGAAAGACATTCTTTTCTGGTCACCATGCCGTATGTAATACGTTAGTAACCAAGGGACAGCACGTGAACAACATTCGAATAGAAAGTTAGGCGACACCGACAGCACATGAGTAACACGTGAAAAACACATGGACGGCACACGGACGTACCTCTCCCACTGTTGTGGCCAGGAGTTCCACAATGTGCTGGTGTGACGTAGCCACCACACTCTCGCCATTGATCTCGATAATCCTGTGACCCACTCGAACGCCTCCTCTCTCCGCTATACTGCCACGCATTAGACTACAAATCTACAGAGGATAAGGAAAACAAACCATAACTAAATTGTTGATGGTTAATTTAAAGGGACAATGTCACGGACATTTTTTTTGGCTTTTTTAGTAAAACGGCACCAAAATTACGACTAAGTACTTTCAACCATACAGGAAATGCTCCTAGAACGCAAAGGAAAGGGTATCTAGCAAATTGTTTAAAGAAGAGGGTGACCGTAAATAGTTTTCATCAATTTTTCCAAACCACAAGGACAGAACTTGAAAAAGTCAGGCTGACTTTTTCAAGTTGAGATCAAAAGCTCCCGATGGTATCACAGTGATATCACTCTATATTTAGCTTCAGTACACTGGTATAGTAATTTTAAGAAACCTTGACCACTGTTAATGGGTTTCCAATGGTGTAAACATGTTTTTGGGCTGTTGAATTTTTGAAGTTATGCTCGTGACAGTGCCCCTCACCGTCTTTAAAGTAGCGTGAAGATTCGTCTGCTAGGACATGGGAGATAAGATTCCTTGTCAATAGCAAAGTCAAACCATAAAACGGAAACAGAGCGCTCTTTCTTATTGGAATGATCTAGAACACGAATCAACCAATCATCCGACTGGTTCATTAACACATTTGCAGCTGAAGTGATTGGTTCTGTTGTTACTTTAGTTTCTGTCAGTCAAGTCACCAACAAAGCGCCGCCGTATGGACATAGCTGCATTACCATTCCATTCTGCACGCTGAATCCCAGCTGATACTTGGTATCCGGTCTGTTGACCACTACTTGTACAGTTGGAGGACACGACACGACCTTCATCACTACCTTGGTGGTTGGACGGATACTCTGTAAAACAGGAACAAAGAAACACTCGATAACTCTTGCTAGTACAATCCAAATTCATTGAATAAAGCACGAAGGAACTAAGTCTCGAATAACCCCTCCGTGAAGCACGATAATCAGGTTACCTTTGACTGTTTATAAGACCCTTGGGGTTTACCGACTATTAACCTAACATCACCACTGTCATTACCTTGATAATATTCTGACATTCCAACAAAGGGAGACCAACCAAGCTTGTCCCATTGACCGAGAGGATCTGGTCGCCTACATTGAGCCTGCCAGACTTGGCCGCTGGACCGTCTTTCGCCAGATGCGCAATAATGGCGCAAGGAATCATGGATCCCCAGCCTGACTCCACGATCATTACACCAAGCATCTCAGCCGGCTTTTTATTAACAATTACCTAATACAAAGAAACATTCATAGAAAGGAAGTCAGTGCAATCAATCAATCAATCAATCAATCAATCAATCGAAGGGGGCTGAAGGATGTCATTCTTCTCACAGTCTTCTCTCTCACAGACAAAACCACCCAATTTAACTTACCTCTTTGGCGTTACTTTCATCAGCCAGCAATGACAGATCCTCGCCGAGTATTTTCTGTGCTTCCAACACACCGTTGTACTCCGCGTCCTCCACTACTTCGTCTGTCAGTCCATTTTGTCTTAAAAACTCTTGATAAGCCACATTAAACGCCTGCCCAATACTCTTGGCTATCACCTGGGCCTAGAGAAAATTACGCCAAACCTCAGAATCCGAAGTAATCAAAACGCGCAATTTTGGAGTCGCGCTTTATGTCACTCCACGAACTCAAAAATTTCTGTGTGCTGCATTAATATTTCAATAGCCTAAAGCCAAATCATTAGTGAATGAAAAGATATTTCGAAGTGAAAGCAAAGAAAGCATACCACAGAAATAAACTGCTTTCGATCTCTTCCCTTCACGACAATCAAGAAAGGAGGCTTGCGGGAAATGATATGAAGAAAGACTAGGTTACATAGCCAATAAAAAATTATAAGAGAACATAAAACAAGTTCCCAAGGAGGAGAGAGCGGACTATCAAGACACTTAACGAGTATACGATTCACTCCAAATAAAAAATGAGTGAAGAGGAGAGCATTCAAAATGCGCCCGATGCGCCATGGATGCACCCCAACATCTAAAATAATAACATTTAAAACCATCAGCTACCTTTATTTATGGTCATTGATAAATGATTTTGCACTCAGTAGTTATGGTTCATTATGCAGTACTCTTTGCCAAAACAAAAGCAAAGCGCAAAAAGGTTCCTTTTCAAGGAATAACACTAATTACACAAGTATGTTTCAAGGTGACCTATAAACTGTAAACTGAACATAATATTGCTAAATATCCCAGCAAGTAGGGTATGTGATAGACCTTATTTCAAGAGCCACCCTATAACAAATGAACTATTGTTGTCGAACAAACCTCTGGAGCCTGGAAGACATGACACGTGATCTTGATATTTTTGTGGTCCGTCTGTGCTGTTCCTACACTCGCCAGGATCTGCGAGGGTTTCAACACCTCCTGAGTGGTGCGTTCCTCGGGGGGCTGACGAGCCATGAGTACCAGAACATCCCCGATATCAGCGATAAACGACACGGTACGGAGGGCGTGATCTAGCATGACTTCCTATTGGGCACGAGAAGGCAGTGAATTTAAATAAGCCTTGCAAAGGTAAAGTGGGAGGCGCACTGGCCTAATGGTTAGTGCACGACTGAATGGTCCAGGTTCGAGCCCTGGCCGGGGCAGTCCGTTGTGTTCTTGGGCAAGACACTTTACTCTCATAGTGCCTCTCTCCACCCAGATGTATAAATGGGTACCCGCGAATTTACTGCTGGGGATAACCCTGTGATGGACTAGCATCCTATCCGGATGGCCTGATGGGGCACTGGGCTCTTATGCAGACTTTACCTTTACCTTGCCCAGGTAAAACAGATTTTTTTGTGTGTGTACACGTATTTTTTCTTACACGTATTCTCTTTTTCTCAGACGTATTTAAGACACACTTGAGATTTATCTCTTAATCTTGCATTTAAATCATGATGCTTTACACAGAGGCTCCTAATCTGAAATGTCATCCGTCCTCTCTTCCTTACCTCCGGGGGGGTAAGGAAGAGAGGACGGATGACATTTCAGACTAAGAGGATCCGCATTGTGTCTTGAATTTTGCTGATCAAAAGACGAGCAATCAGATGTACCAGAGCTGCGTCATCAGAATGGAATTTACCCATAATCAGTTAAAATCACGCTTAGTGATTCATTATTCAAGTCGCTGTTAAGGCCTGGCTAAACTAGGAAACATTGTTGCGGACGCAAATGTTTCAAAGTTTAGCCACGCGGAAAACGTATGTTGCGGAAACAAATTTTGCTTCACGGCAACAAAAAATGTTTCTGCTTCAAGTCAAAAACATTTTGTTCCCCGGACACAAATTTTGCTTCCGAAGCATATGCTGCCCAGTTTAGCCACCATGGAAACAATGCTGACTAGTTTACGCACATGTGTGACACTTTGTTCCCGGAACATTGTTTCCTAGCTTAGCCACTCGGGCAGCAAAACATTTTTCTTGTTTCCCGCCAATAATTTAGCCACACAGGAAGCATGACAAGGAACAATGTTTCGGCAACAATATTTCCTAGTTTAGCCAGGCCTTAAAAGATAGCTAAGATTTGGCTAGTCAAGCAACGCATTCAGGAAAACTACGAGACAGCCCAAACAACTGTTGTGACGGTGACATTCTACTAACATAAAAGATCACACTGCACCTCGAGTTAAGCTTAATTTATGCGAGAGCTGTTTCTGAGATCATTCGTATCTAATTTACACCTGTAAATGAGATTTCACTGTAAAAGGAATATGCAAGGTCGATGCAATTTTTGAGATCTTAACGAGCATGTTATCAAAGAAAGACACGACTGTCAAAAATCGACCAAGCCAGCCCAATTTTATTTGAGAAGTTAGACTTCTGGGCCCGGTTGCATAAAGCGAAAGTTACATTTTCTACAGTTATTACCTTCGTTCCGGAAGGTCTTCTTGCACGCTATTGTGGATAAATCAGCAAAAGGTGGATTAAAGAGTATGGGAAACACAACGCCAGTGCGAAAAAGTTCTTTGGAACAGAGAAAACAGTTGCACAAAATCCCACTTAATCGTAAGTTGCTTTATGCAACCGGGCCCAAATCACAAAGCCTTAGAGCCAGTGGAAACCACTTGACGGAAGAAAACAAAACAAGTTACCTTCGTTCCAGAGTTGACCACCTTCAGTCTTTCAGTGGAGATGAACAGATCCACATCAGTGGTGGGCTGATCCTCACCTTCAGGGACCTGTCGAACAATAAAAAGAATTAACAAAAACAACGAAACGAGGTGTTGTAAAACCTGAGTTGTGGCTAGCATCCTACGCAGACTTTCTCCTCGCTCGTCATGCAATTTTTCCTCCTCGAAAATTCACACTCACACGCGGGCGGCATCAAGTCCCACCTTAATTCGTCCCACGGCTTCTTGTGCCTGTTCCATCCGTACAGCTTTGTTCGGAGACTGGGGTGACATAATTTGCGATGAGCCCAGGTACTGGAGAGAGAACAAAGCACAAAAAAAACGGGAAAAATGAGAACTTGTAACTTACATTTGAGAACAGTTTCAACGGCTCATTTTTGCCCTGTTATTATCACTGAAAAGCCCTTGCGGGGAGTGAATAATAAGAGTATCGTACTGTGAAGTATTGTATTGTGAAGCTTACACTTGGTTAAGATGTTCTCAAGAGTTAAGAATCGTCAGCAAATTAAACAGATCTATCTGCTTCAAAAGCATTAGGATGTCGAAATAATACTTCCAAAGTATAAATATGCAGTTTTACTGGAACTTTACGAAGAAAAGAATAAGTGTTAATTCTTGACATAAATTAACATAACAACTGAAGACCGTCTGAGTCTTATATCACGATTTATCATCTGCCAAGGCAAACATTGCTTATACTAAGTCAAATAACACGTCTGCGAAACTGCCTTAAAAGGTTCAAGCTCATTAGTGATTCTGACTTTTATCAGAGTTGATCCAAGAATTACATTGTCCACAGACAAATCGGCGAGATGTTGGAAACACTAATCACTTCGTCAACAACAAATTAAAACCCAACACAAAATCACAAGGAAAAGTGCTAATCTCTCGCGAAAGAAAAATCTCGAGGTTAATGTGCTCAACTACAATCTACATCCCTCAAACATTTCTAATAATTTGGAAATACGACACAATTTGTTAGTTTTAAAGTTTTTCATTTAGCCATTTGTTTATAGAATAACCTGTCAATGGAAACAATAGTAGGCTTTTCGAATGCAAATTCTGAAAGAAAATGATCGCGATCGATATAGAAACATACAAAAACAAAGGCTCACAATCATAAAATATAGAAACTTGTCGGCAATTCCAAACTGATCTATACAATTGGAAACTTGAAGACAAGTTTAAATAAAGAAGCGAAACATTATCAACAATTTGAAAGCTTTAATAAAAGACTTAAAACAAACAATATTTAGTTGATTCGTGACTTTCGCTCAAGAATCTCTTCTGACGCCATAATGATGGAAATATCACCTTCCACGACTTGACTGTAAAACAGCGCCCGACAAAATCGACAAAAGTTTGTGCAACAACCGATCTATTCTCAAAGGCCTTGCCAACATAGAGTTAAAAGCTGATACGTGGAATGAATTTGTTCAGGAATTATCCAAACCCACAAACCGCATATAAGACTTGATGGATTATGACTTACCTTTGCCGTGTATACAACTCCAAGAAGAAGATTCCTCGGGTGATGAGGGCCTTCCCAGGCTAGAGGGTGGAACAACAAGTAAGAAAAGAAAAAAAAAGGTTAACAAACGGTTTTGTCGCAGCTGTTACCAGCATATGCGTGTGTGGTTCTCCTTCCGAACGAGAAGTGACAATCAGTTTATCACCCTAATCTATCGTCTTGTAGAGCAGAAATTAATTCAAATGGCTTGCTGGCTGGGAGATAGAGCTGACGCTAGAGCGTGTACAAGTTCTTTAGAGCAGCTTACCGATTGGAAGGGCATCGCTGTCTTTGTGCTCGCAGAATCGGAAGAATAGTCTCACTTCCGGTATGTCAAACTCGTACACATCGGAAACCATTTCAGGTTTTTAAGACCAGGCAACATCGGGGTCACATCTGACGGTTCACCAGTTTCTTCCCGCGCAAAATTTGCTAAGAAAGCCGCAAAGTTAACAGACGCACGCCTCGCGCAAACTCATTTCTCGCCAGAGAAAACAAACCGGGCTGCCTCTTTCAACACCGGCTAGGAATATTTGACAGCTAAGACATGGGCGCCCACGGGCTACAGGTAATTAAATATTAATGCACAAGATGCGCGAAAATATACAAAGAAAGATAAACCAGGAATAGGAAAGGAAATAAAAAAAACATTCGCGGGTAATTTCGCAAAGCTGGCGCCAGACGGGCGAGAATTCCTCCAGGTTTAATACATTTCTAAGTATCTAACATTCGAAATTAAAATCCTCCCAAGTGACGGTTAATAGAAAACACAACTAATTGAGATTGTGTACATAATGCCAGGTGTCTCGATACTTGACGGGTAGCCTCTTCAATGCATTCGTTTAACGTCTTCATTGCTTTTCAAACTGAATGTCCTTGAATATTTACTCTATAGAGAATAGCCTGCAGGATCCACATTGTAATCGGCTTCACCGTGGGGTAGCGTTTTCATTAAACAAAAACCATTTAGCGGGGTAAAGGGCTAAATTTTTCCAGATTTCGTTTTTAATGCATCCAAAACAAAAACAACAATTGTTTTGAAGCTGAAAGTGAAATCGAACTATTTTAAGCGCTTAGTAGGCTAAATTTATCACTTAGAAACGAAGACGGAAAATAATTTGCTTGGCATCAGTGTGTAACCTAGCGAGGCAAATAAATAAGCCTAGCAATTCTTTCTAAACTGATTGTCTATTCCGATCTAGCGCACAATCCATTCTTTCAAATCAGAGCTTTTTTCACTTTGACTCTACTTTCATTAAAGGCAATAAATATGCAAGCTCTATTTTGCATCTAGACAGGCGACAATCTTTATTAAAATAATCCAGAGCTCTTTCAAACAACTTCGAATCAACTGAAATGCGCAACAAATAAATATTTAGTTTGTTCTTTACGCTAAATTGCTCCGTTGCGACAAAGCCAAATTGGAAATTACAATCTTGAGCTAATAAGTATAAAACGATTTCTTCACAAGATGGGCACTGACACCAAATATCCTGGCTATACTAGTTTCCTTTATTGCTTGGAAAACGCAAAATGATTTTCTATTAATAATTTTTTTCATCATTATCATGTTGCTTTTGTGAAAATCACAGCGCACTAAACTCGGATCCTTGCAAAATATCACGAATTTTCAAAGCGATAAATGATTTGCCATTAAGGAGTCAACATTTCAACAACAACAGTTCAATTCAGGTATAAAAAAAAAAATTTATAACATATACACGAAAATATAAACTCTTGTCAAAACATAATCAGGTATCAATCACGCTATCGCTCCGTGTGGGAACTGCAACACCGAAGGAAAACTAAACACTGCAAATTAGATTCATTAAGAAATGGTTGCCAAAGACATCATTTTAAAAAAATTCCCTGGCTTTTCTCTTAAAAAAAAAATTTCCCTCGCCAGACAAGAAATGTCAGATATAGTAGCGGCTTCCGGCCTCCGCTTCCAAAAAAAATTCCCATCGCTGAGATCACAGGTGTTATAATTTCAATTTTCCCCGATTTTTCTTCAAAATGTCAATTTTCCCTGACTCAAAATAAAATTCCCCGACTTTTCCCTAACCTTCTAGACTTTTTCCCGACCTTCCCAGCCTGTGACAACCCTGTTATGGTAAACGCACAAAAAAAGTCGAGGTTAACGCTCAATGAAGCACTCGATACATTTCCGATTTTTTATCCAATCAAAGCATGGCACGAACATTCGAAAGTGTTCCGATGCTCCAAGAGGTGGTGTGAACAGTTGCTTAGCAACTACGAGAAGAAAACGGCGACCTAGGTCGGGTCTCGGAAACCAGAATTCACCATCAACTGGTACTTGCTTCCCTGGCCGATGAAGAGGATTTTGTTTACAGGAAACAAAGTTTCACGTCAAAAACAGACCAAAAATTTCCCAACGGCCAGAATCGAGCTGGAAAAAATCTGCAGTCCTTTTTCACAGACCGGTGGGAGAGAGGCTTGAGAGGACTGTGGGAACGTAGCTTAGATTGACTCTTTGATGGGAAAAACAAGTTCATTTTTTGGAAATCCTCCCAAGAAAGAAATAAAATCGAAGTGTCTCCAATTTTTACTGTCCAGTCAGAAATAGCACGAGTGTTTTCGCGTCAGCTTACAACAGGATACTCAGCAACAAACCCATCGAAAATCGCGGGCTCAGACAAATCCCTGACTGTCCAGCAAGCACGCGAGTAAGCAGAGAAGCCGCGAGGGGCCTAGGGCCTAGGTCCTCGCGGCTTGCCGCTCGTTGTCCTCGCGCGCGCGCGTTAACCCCAACAAAACCGCCAGCTACGCAGGCTACTGACTGTCTGTCTATCAGTCTGTCTTTCCGGCTGACCGTGTATTGTTTACTGGCCGCTTCCTCAACGAAAAAAGTTACTTGAACACCAGGCAGAAAAAAAACCGAATACGACGACAAAAATCTCGCTAAGAAAGACACGGGAACAGAAAGGAGACAGGAAAAACCAAAGTAATTTACAGAAACACTGATGTACTTAAGCAACGCCAGCCTGCGAACGGATTTCCCAGCAAAGCGAGCCGAAGAACGTCGAGCGCCGGTTTTTCTTTTCGCCCTATGCACCACTGGGGAACTTGTTCGCGGGATAAGCGACGCCGGACAACATATGCGCTAACGATACAAGTGATTTGCGAGCTCAACAAAACGATTTTAATTCTTGAATGTTGCATTTTCCTCTTTGGGCCCATGGAAGCCAAAATTTAAACCTGACGGCAGTATTTCTCACAAAAATGTTATCATTTAACTCCATTAGAGAATTCAGACATGTAATTACGTAGACAATCCGAGACACCTCGGGTCATAAAATATTCAGTACAATACGTGTATTTCCTGGGAGCTCAGTACATGTAAGTATCGTTTGTAGTTCATACAATGGCCACTCAAGCTAGTTTTAATCCCATAAAGCATAAGAGATCACAAACCGTGCTCAAACCGGAGACATTCGCTCATAAAGGAACGAAAATAAACTAAGACAAGTGTAGGGAAATGTTCATATAGTCTCGTGGGACGCAGCTCAATCGCAATGTTGTTTTATTTCTTGTTTCGTAAAGCTCGAAACGCTTCCGATACCACGCAAACAAATGCAAGTAATTATACTCAGGATCATGAAGATTTGATTTCGCTTGGAAGGACCCGCTGGGCCGCTTAATGAGAAGACCCGAGTCGCTAAACAGACTTCATTTTCTATTTTCTTAAGAGGAAAGGAATGATTCCCAATTTTCGCCAGTTAGCCGGATAAAAATAAACACCAATTGGAATACAAAACAGATTTTAAAATATATCGATAATTCTTACCTGGATTCCGTTCACGGGCTTTACTCGCAGCCTAAAATCAAAAGAAATAAATGGTTTGTTATCAAGGAGGTACAAACAACGCAAAAATGATAACACGCAATGAAATATTACACATTGTTGCAAACAACAAGCGCCTTGCACAACGTACAAAGGGATGAAATGCATCGAGAAGGCAAGTTTGATGAAGATACATTAAGTTTTGTGAGAAAAGTGTTAACTAAAACGCGATCAGGCTAGAGGTTCAATAAAACTCGCTTGAACATTGTCAACAATTGAAAGAAAAAAAAATTAAGCCAAAGGTAGGGTGGATCGGTACTTCCTCACACGAAAATTGAAAGTTCTTTCATTGTTGACCGACTTCATTCGAACCCATCACAGCAGTGGTTTTGCGTTTAATTATTAATCCCATTGATTCGTACCAATAACACATATTCTTCCAGTCAAAATAATTGAACAATTCAGTTTATAAACATGACAAAAATGAAATCTATCTTGTGGAAAACAACGACATTCACGCGCGTCCTGAAGGAAACAGGATTTAGATACGAAACAAAATGTCAAAGTGAATCCCCTTTCGTATCGCATTATCAAAACTTGAATGCCATGTCACATGAAAAAGGCAGATGGTGGAAGAGCAATGTGGTCAGGATAACTACCTTGCTTTTAGGAAATATAAAGTGAAAAACAATTTCAGGAGCGTGATTGTTAATTTTTTAATTGAACATTGACAGCAAAACCGGGAATCAATTTGCATTTGCGCGTACAGTTCGAAATTTTAATATTCCCAAGCACAATTGAAGAGCAAGCTGAACATTTTAACACCTTGACCATTGTTTTTTTTTATTGTTTTTTTCATACTGCGTGCACAGCGGCGGCTGATTCCTCTCCTGGTAATTTTGTACATGTGCTTGAACAGGATTAGAAATCTCCATAATGATTTTCGATTCTTCCTGGGAGAATTAAGTTTTCAATCAAGACATTTTTTTCTGGGACGATCACACTCTGGGTTTTTCCTAAGTTCTCGCCTACAATATTGAAAATTGTGCAGAAAGCGCGAATGAACCAATTGTTCCATTTTGTCAAGTGCCAGTCCCAGGGACAACGACTAGATACGGAATTTCGACTTCATGACAATATTCCGTTCATTTTCCAATTTTAAGGTGCGTAAAGCCTTAGTATCAAGAGCACACACCAACAAGACGTATAGGTTCTTTCTTCAACGAATATGAGTAATGATTGTTAGCCTACGAGAACGATCAGGTTCAGTTTCGCCTGTCGTTTCACGGTGGCATGATCACCGAGTACAGCAAAACTGTGTGGATATAAAGTAATCTAAACAATTTTTATCAGCTAGAAGCTATCAAGAAAGCTTAATAGAAAATAGTTAGTTGAGTTAGTTTAGTTCCTTTTCCCCAGGTTGGGGATAGGGCCAGTAATAAAAAATACGATATGTTAAAAGTTTACTTAGCAAAGCATTATTCAGACTACAGGATAGCTTTGCGGTGCAGGCGACAACGTTCGTCACGCGTGGTCGTTGCTAGGCAATGCCGCTGACAGAACGTCTAGCAGACCAGGAAAAGAATTCTGGTTAGAAAGAGGGGCTACAAACGTTTTTCAGTTGGGGAATTCTGCTGCAGGCATTTATCTAGGAAGCACAGTCAATGGGTGAACGGACTTTCCAAGAGTTGAAACATAGACACAATGCCAGCTTTTCTTAACGAAAAGGCAAGCTTGCAATTAACAAACAGCTTTCTGAAGATGTGTTACTTGTATTACACTTAACAGGGGTTTCAAACTTTTTGTATTTCGCGAGTACTTCTACATGCATTTATTTGGGAAGCAAGGTCACTGCGTGAACGGACTTTCCATGAGTTAAAACACAGACATACAATGAGCAAAAAAGTAAGCTGAGTAAAAAGGTAAGCTTGCAATTAACAAACAACTTTCTGCAGATCTGTTACATTTAAATTAGGAGACATTATTATAGCAAGATAGAACCGGTTAAAGCCAGTAGCAGGTTTCATTTGAAACCTGCGCTGAGAGACAAAAGAAACTTACAGATGAGTCAAAGAAAGGTCCAGGCAAGCGGAAAGTTTGAAGCAGTTCAACAGGAAGTGTGCGGCCTGGATCATCAGACTGCCGGCGCTGGGTCACCGCCTGCTTACAATTCTTCACATACTCATCCCAAGACATCTAACAATTACCGGCAAACACAGACACACCCAAGCAACGCCGTGCACAAGAAGAAAAACAAAACAGACAAAAGATCAGCTAACAGTTTGACTTCATTTAATATTGACGTCAGTTCTTCGAGGACTAAATGTGTAATTTCGTCGTCAGCGTATCTGTATCTTCGTTGGCAAAAATTAGATTAGATTAGAAAAAGAAGGTCTAAAGTGCAGGTTTGTAAAATGTCGAGAGGTCACTTGAGTCAAGAGGACAAATATTAAGCTACAGGTTAACAGAAGAGTACCAGAGAAAAAGAGCGGAACAGCATAAAACTGCTGTAAGCAAGAACGCAAAACGTAGGCAGAAGGAAACAACATACCTTTTAACATCATAAAACGTTGAATGAAACTGAGATCATAGAGCACTTAAGAATAAAAATCAGCGAAATACAAACATGGCGTTTCGACAACAGCATGTCGCCATTATTGGATAGCAATAAATATAGAAATTAAAGTGTCGCTAACTTTTATTCTAAAGTGCTTTACGAAATCTCCCGTTATTAGAAGTTTCAGATCATATAGTAAGTCAAAGGAACAAGTACCGGCTGGGCCTGTGGTTTTTACCACGGCTGTTGCCTAATAACATTGCGAAATCCGATGGCTAGACGAGGGTGAAGTGACCTCATTCGGAGTGCCCTCCCTCAGACTTCTGATTTGATCAATACGTGTTGAGAAACGGATGAAGCGGAAAACGTTTTTCTCACACACATCTGGAAGTCTGGGTGCTAGTGTGCGGGGGGTCATACGTCACATGGTTTGTCATAGTTTTCAGTTTTCTTGTTGCCGTTCAACACTGCCTGACCTTTTTGTGTTCCTTGCCAAATTCTCGCGTTTTTTCTCTCGTTTCACGCCCAAACATCGACGAGGCATCGCGCAATAGGCAAAGAAACGACCAGTTCGGGTCGCTCCCGTGCTCTTCGTAGGCTGAAACCGTATAATCACAGTCCGAGCTCTCGATCGCGATTCTGGCGACATCCGCGCCTCGCACGGTGCTTTGAGCACTCGGGATAGGACTCAGAACTCTCATTCGAGATCTCGCTCGCCAGATCAGGCTCCTGAATGGGCGAAGCAACTTTTGGAGCACCAAAAAGCGAACGAGGCCGAGCTCAAGCGTATCCAGGACGAATCCATGACGAATTGGCGAGCACGAAAGCTCCTAAAGACCACCACAAAGGAGCGTGCTCCGGAGCCAGAATTTCGTTTCGCCGGTAACAAAAAAAAAAAACAGTACGAAATCAATTGTTCGGCTTGGCATGGCTCCCAGCTGTGTGAGAGAAGAGTCGAAACTCTCCGGGTGCTACTAGGAGAAATTGTCAAAAAAAACGGTACTTGTTCCCCAATCTGTGATGCTACGTTACTTGCAAATTCGTCATTCGTAACAATCCTTATTCCTTTCTCGTTTACTGCAATTCTCGTTTTGTACCGAAATACACCATTATGTAATCTAGTTCCCAGGTCTTCTTATTCTCCAAAGAAAGTAAGAACATCTGGGTACGAGATTGCACAATTATAGGTTGTATTTCAAGTTTTCTTTGATTTAAATAATTGTGTGTATCTCAGAAAGTGCTTTATAATGCTACGTTTTACCAAAGCAAATGAAAATCAGGATAGTGCGTACCTTCTCGGCGGCACAGTATTCACAGGTTTCCTCGTGACCTGAGTCGCTTCCCCCTGCTTCCTCCTTTTGCTCAATGTTGCGTGCCGCTAATCCCACTGCAAAAGTACCACCTCTTTTCGCTTCAACTGCTTTGTTGGTCCGTTCGTCCTCATCAGTTGAGGATCCCGAATAAGAGAGTTGCAGAGATCGGCGCTGAGCCTTCCTCCGTGAGCTGTATGGAGCTCTGTCTGGAAAAGCCTCGCTTAATGGCCTTGTCTGTCTTCTTGTCTGTTTGTTGCTAATGAATCCCACATCCGGAAGGTCGGCAGGATCCTCGTCTCTCTTGTGACGACTTCTGTGCCCTGAAACTTCAAGTGCAACACACGATGACTGACACATTGCGATGCTGGTCCAACGCTCCTGCCAAATAATTTAACTCTACCGTGCAACAAAATTTGGAAAACACTTCATCTATCCATCTCGTAAGTATTAACCGCTTATCTTTTGGCACAATTTCCTGGCGGGACCAATAATTAATCTCAAACTGTAAACACTAAGCGGTAGCTGTGTTAGCGTTCAAATGAATTGATTGGTTAGTTTCACTTCCAAATGTGGCACCTGTTAATTTGAATACTCTTGCACTGAACAAATTTCTTTAAGTCACAAAACAAGAAATTGCTTTTTTGTTACAACACGCGACTACAAAAAGCCTCTCGTTGCATTCCAAAGACTGGGGAAAACCGCCAAAAAACTACCAGCAGAATTAGTGTGTAAATTTTCTCGCCAACAGGTTAGTTGAATAAGCAGTCCTTGACCAATTCTGCACGATATTATTAGCTGTCTATCATTTAATCACAGTGAGTGAATATATTATTGAAATTGCTGGTTGATGGAATCCCTTGCCAACAACAGCAGGACGGTGAAAATTCTCGGCTATCAGGTTTTCAACGAAGATTTTCATACGATGTTTGATCTGAAGTGCAAATTAAATTCAATTAAAAACGAAAAAAGTCGACTCTCGTCATAACAAAGGGCCTGGCAATTCCAATGTTATGTCTGCAACAATAACAGTTTATGATTACAGGAGTCGTTTTGATTAACACATTGATTGCCGCTACTTGAACACTCAAGGATTTAGGCTTGTAACTGTATGACAAGTGCAAGGTCCACATCTATGTGCATGTTCTATTTACAACTATAGACAACTGTAAAATATATTTACTTACAAACTTTCCTCCCAGCCAAGCTTCCTGACTCATACTCCTTTAACAGAGACGCTTTCTGTGCAATAAGCTTATGAATCTCATCATCTCTGCACAGCCAAACATGTTTGCTCCGATCATGAGCGTGGCCACTGTGTTTGTGGCTACTGTGGTCCCTTGCACCATGATCGTGCCGACCAGAGTGTGATGAAAGTTTTTCTTGTGAACTGGAAAGATGACCATTACTTGTAGGTCTTGACCTCGGCTTGGCCACACTTACGTCAGCTGAATTTTTAGCAGCTACATGCACATCACTATGTCGCTTCCTTTCATGATTAACAGCATCTTCGTGGTCAATTCCAACAGCAACAGGCTTGCTAGCAGTCCTTTTTGTTTTTGTCTTTCTTACTTCAGCATTCTCTGCAGGTTTTTCCTTTTCCTTATGTGAAGTCACAACAGCAGGACTTGGTTTCTTCTGCCTGGAAACTGATTCAGAAGAGCTTGTTTTCTGTGGCTTTTGCTTTGTTAGAGAATCCGATGTCGAATCACTATCACTTTTCCGTGGCTTCTTTACATCCTTTTTCGTCTGACTGGAAGGCAAATGAGCTTCTTCTTTATGCTTAAGATGTGAATGAGAATGAGTTGGTACATGTAAGTCACTAGCTGGTCTCGTCTTTTTCTTTTCTTTTGTTGGCAAAGTCTGTTGACCTCTCTGCTGTTCAACAGCACCTCTTTGTTGTTCACTAGCACCACTTTGGAGAGATGATGCCAAAGCTGATTTCACCCTTCCAGCTTTTGCTACACTTTTCCTCTCCACACTGGGTGCCTCAGTTATCCTTTGACTTTCTTTGATATCTTTCCTTTGTTTTTCAGTCTTTTGCTTAATATCTGTTTTGTCTACACTCTTATCTGTACTTTTGGCCTTTGCTTTCACAGGTTTTTTTGAAGTGTCAACTGGCTTGGTAGTTGTCAAATTTTTCGATGTATTTTTCACCTCATCTTTTACACTTTTCTTTTCAGCTTTCACTTGTTCGGGTTTAGCTTGGGTATCTTTTGCCACTTTTTTGGGATATTTTCCCTGCTCACTTTTCAAATCTTGATTGGTTGCATTTTTTGATTTATCATGCACACGTTTCTTCTCATCTTTTAGGGTGCTCTTTGCATTTAACCCTTTATCAACCTTTTCCTTTTTCTTTGGCTCAGCTTTTTGTTGAGTTTCGACAACCTTTGTCTGCTCTGCTTCACTCTTAAGAGTGTCCAGAAAAGACTTCTTTAGTTTGTCAATCTCTAATCCTTCTGCATTTATCTTCGAGGTTTTATTCACACTCTTTTGTGGAGGCATATCAAAATCTTCCACATCCCATTCCAGCTCATTTTCATCTTCAATGGGAAGAAATTCTGGAGAGTCACCACTGTCCTGATCGCTGTCATAGTCAGGACCTTCTTTTTTACTGAAACTAACTGGCTGATCATGAATGTGATCATGATCTGCACTTTCATGTACCGCAATTTGTTTTTCATTAAGTTCACTGCTGATTGCAGCATCCTCTGTAACATCTGCTTCCTCATTATCCTCCTGTTCATCTTCATGTGAATCTTCCTCGGGGAGTGCTGAGCTGCTTACCACATCAGCAACAGAGGCAGCATGCACTTCTTCCACTGAATCCAGTGCAGCCTCATGGTCACTCCCCTTCTCATCAACAATGCCATCATCACTGTCATCAGATTGGTTCTGTAGTGGAATTTGCTTCTCTGCTTCTGCAGGGGAATCGGATTGTTCACTCTCCTCTGAGTTTTCATTCTCAGGAGCAACAAACTCAGTTGAGTGTGGCACAGCTTGAGGCTGCTCCTCCTCCTGTTCCTCCTCCTCCTCCTCTTTTTCATCATGATCACCTACATCCTCATTGTTATCAATATGCTGCTCATCATCATTATCATTGTCGTCATCATCATTATCATTGTTGTCATCATCATTACCAACCTCTTCCACAGGTGAATCATGTGTATAACTTTCAACAGACCCAACATTAGCACTTTCAACATTTTCTGCGTTGGGGTTGCTAACCTCATTTTCTTCATCATCATCTTCACTGTCAAGAGGCGGTGGTGCTTCTTTTACACCACTCTCACTGTCGCTATCACTTTCAGAGTCTTCAGAACTTTTTACACCCCTCCTTTTATTTTGTAAATGAACTCTATTATGGCTCAATTCCTCTCTACTACCAGTGTCAGGAGAGGTCAGCAGTTCTTCTCCATCATCTGTGTTCTCAGCATTGTCATCGCTGTCCAAAGGAGGGGGCCCACCTATGCCATCAACATCACTACCATCGTCATCATCCTCATCGCTGTTCAATGGTGGAGGGCCATCATTTACATCACTGTCACTGTTGCTCTCACTTGACGTAGCTTGATTACCATACTGTATTTGTTCTTTAGTGTGTGCGACAATCTCAGTGTCACTGGATTCGGATATGGCATCCCCATCTTGAATATCAATAAAACCAGTGCCCTTTGATGGCTCAAACATATCTATGAATAAAGCACACAGTCATAATGATGTCGTTAGTGTTGATCTGGACTTTACCTCTATTTGGCATGTCATAAATAAGAAATCTTCACCCAAGAGTGTGAGTACTGTAAGCAGGTTAACATAGTCAATGAAAACAAATCACATATTGTAGTGTAGAGTAGAGCATTTCAGCTAAATTATTCAAAGTCACATGTTGCACTGCACTAAAAACTACATGGCTTTCAAACAGCTGAAGTTGGAATTCTTATTTTGATTCAGCAAGGTGGTTTGGTTTCCTTGTCTAGCTGGCCCTGGTTACAGTACATGCAGTTTTAGGTAGAATGAGCATGTGGTTAGCAATTAATTTTTTTAAAAATGTCATTAAGCAGTCACATTTCATTGACCTGGCATTCTGCACTAGCAAGTTCTTCTACCACAAGACTGTTCATTGTTACAAGAAATAAACCTCCACTCTTGCCACAAGTTGACGTTAAATTGTTTGAAATGATGCCTAATTTCCAAATTTCAAAAGGCAAGGGAGAAATAACATTTAATAGTAGCAATAAATGGAAAAGTTAATGGCTTTTGAATTTCCTGCGTGCCGCCATATTTAGGTTTTATGACATGTTATAGTTTCCCAATTGTTTCACACAAAAGATCCTCTGCTTCCAAGCAATAGCAGCAACCATAACACGTCATAAAATCCAAAATGGGAGCGCACAGGAAATTTAAAAGCCATAAACTTTTCCATTTTTTATTGGTAATTTATCCTTGCCCAGTAAAATTTGGAATTTTGGCATTAATTCAAACAATTCAGTGTCAACTTGTTGTAAGAGTGGAGGTTGCCTTTAAAATGGATCAGTTCAGTCGGAAAATCTGAGAAGACCTTGGTCAAAATGGCAAAAAATCTTGCTACAAAAATCACACACAGGCAATTTGGACATTCTACAGATATGCTTACCATACTCTGACAGTCTGTAACCTCCGCAACTACAATAATATCTAGAAGGGATTGGGCTTCTCAGCACCATTTCACCAAATAACAAAAACCTACTCATCACACAATTATCTTGCATATGCAACTAAAATGTTCACTTGACAGAAGGACCAGTAGCATTACTTAAACATACACAGTATTGAAACTTCAACAGCCATTTATTATATTGGTTCACTAACTGCTATCAGAAAACAGAGAACTTTATTATATTCTAAATTGCAAAATTTGGCATGGTTAACATTCAAACAATATTGCTCCTTTGTCTTGAACATTTTGCTATTTTCAGAGACAAAAATTTATTGTAACATATAAAATAATGTTCAATGGGTAGATAAATCATTTTATATCACAAATTAATCTTCCTTGTTCTCAGGTTTTGATTACACTTCTGCATTGAACTGCTATCACTATCAAATTTTCAGAAAATTACTAGATAAGGGTTTTGTAAAGCCAATATCAAAGGTCATAGCTGCCACAGTCTACTATTATCTTAAGAATAAAACCACATGAAAATGGTGAAAAACAGGTTAAATTAGCAAGATTAGATGTAAAACGTGCAGAATTCTTTAAGGAAAAGAAATGACAACCCACCATTTCCTTTGTAGAAATTGCAGTATTCATGGAAGCCTATTGCTCTCTACTTATAACATAAGTAGTAATAGATTCTTTTCATCATTTATTATTAATACATGTACAAAGTGAAGGTCAATATTTAGGTCTCAACATCAGCAAACAAAATCTCCTTACCAGTACCATAGATTTTGTATAGTATAAGATGGGAGAATTTGCAAGCATATTTAATGTGATTAAGACAATTTCCTCTTGCTAATTATTCATCTTTTTGTCTTGTACATTTATAAATAATTTAGTTGAAATTAAGGACAGAGTATAGGTTCCTTACCCTAGAGAATTCAAATGATCATCACCACTTTTCATCTCAAACAACTATCTTGGAATAATGGTTTGTACGACACTTCAGTAGGTGCATAAGGTCTATAGCTAGCTAGCTGTTTATCAAAAGGGTGGCACAAAAGTGAAACCTGAAGCTTGTGGACAAATAAAAAACCTAAGACATGGCTTGTCTGCTTCAAAACAGTTTAAATGTACTTGTACTTGACTGTATGAATACTTCCAAATTGGATGATTTCATGTAAAAAGTTTAAATGCAAATTAAGTTTAGTTTCAAAACCAGCTGGTTTTATCAGAGGACAATCAGTGACAATTTCATTAATAATTATTTTCATTGTCACAAAATCCACAAATAAAAGCAATATCTGATTAGCTCCTCAGAATTAATTTAATTGATAAGGAATTTAATAAATAATTTGGAACAAAGAGCTACAATGCAGTCAAAACAAAAAGTAACTGATGAACTGGAGTTCCTTGTTACACCAAGAATTAATAAAAAGAAAAATTCCCATTACTTTTTTTTATCAAAATGCAGTTTGGCTTCCAATAACTTTATAAGTGCATTGGAGGATCATACAACAACAACAACAAATTATTGGTATTCCCATATATACATAGTGAAAAACCTACACCAAAATAATTACAAACAACATAAAAAAATTCACCTTTTGTCATACAAAACTCATCGAATTATTAGCTTTGTGAGAATGGAAGCTTCATTGTTAATCCTCCATTACTAAGTAAACATATATTTTGCCTCATTCCACTATTCTACACAGAATGATCTTGCAAACATGTAGTTATCAGTTTTAAACTGATTATATTAATTAATAAATAGCCATACTAAATAATATATTATTAGTAATTAAAAACTGTTGTGGTTCAATTTTATCCTTGGTTCAAACTTTATTTTCCTTTGTTTTAGTCTCATTATCATACATCACCATACCCAAAAACAAAGGAAAATATTGAACCAACATAGCCGCTTTACCTGAGTATTCCATGACTAAATCTTTATGATCTGCCGAAAGATCCACAGGCACATCATCAAATGGAGGTTCTGTACTTCCTCCAGATATAATCACAGCATGCCCAGGTTTGCTTATCCCTCTTTTCTTTGACCTCTCTATTTCCTCTACAGCATGTTTCCCTATAATTTAAATGCTCATATTAAAATACTTTGTTGCAAACACTAGCCTAGCAGGGTTCCGATCCAAACTTAATAACTTGTTCCTCAATCAGTAGACTTACCGTAAATGTGTAACAATTTCACAAATGGTTATTTCTACACCAAATTACATATGCAATGCTCCAGAGACATATATAAAAGGAAGGAGGAAGGAAGGAATTATTATTGGAAGGAATTGTGCACTTCAAAAATGCTTAATTGATTATTAACTTGAAATTGATAACAGTAAATTAGCTGTGGTGAATTGGAAAAGTTGATGTTTTTCTTTTATTCTGCTGTTCCAATAAAGGGCTACATTGGTGGGAGGCTACCGTAGCACTCTCACCACTGCACCATATCTGGCGTTTGAGGTGATCATATGTGCATTTTCAGGGGACTTATTTCAGTGCTTGTCACAGTGTTTTGCTCTTGTGTAAGATAACTCTTGTAGTTTGTCCTTCTACTCATGTGTATATACATGTATGATACAATTAAAATCCTGATGGACTAGCATCCCATCCAATCATTTTTTAATCACGTATAAACATGCAACCTGGAGTTTAAGGGCTTCCAGTCTCCAAACAGACATTTTTTTTTTGCAAGACATTGTTATCTTTTTCAAAATGTTTTTTTTTTTAAAGTAAGACATTATCAACAAGCTGGCTATGCAAATATGTGGCTTTCATCAACAGAAAGGTAGACAAAATTGATCAACTCAAGCCTGTTGAATGAATGATCCCTATATTAAACAGGTACATGTATGAAACAAAAATGTGAAAAGCCAAGGCAATAAAATATTACTGCCCTAGCCCTGCCTTAGTGTTCAAGTTTAAATGAAAGGACGGGTCCCTCAGGAAATCGATTAAGCAAGTTGTCTTGTTAAAATAACAAAATAATAGTTTGATGATGGTCGCTTCTGTCATATAGAAATTTAACCAGGAAAACAGATGGTTTTCGACCAAAGCTAGAAAAATCCCTCGTGTTCCTTCAATGCGTTCAATAGAAAAAATCAATTATTATCAACGTATTCGCGATATTATTAGTTAGATTCACCAACCCTTCCGGTATGCCTGCACGCTGCTTTCATATTAAAGTACAGTTTCTTTCTTCACAAAATTCGTACAAAGGTAGAATCACCTCAGCCACGCTGTCAGTTTAATGCCGCAGACTACAAGACAGAAAGCATTTTCTGTACTTCTGAACGGTAGAACGAGACTCAGTCAATCAAATACTATTTGTTTAGACTCATTGATTGAATCGAAAATCAGCGCCTTCTGGGTGCGACGATTTTCAAGTTAGTCTGACGACTTCACTGCATTGAACGGCAAGTTCTAAGACGGTTTTAAGGTTTTTTCGTACATATGACCATTAATTAGACATTCCAGGAAACAATAAATATCTTTTTACCTTTCCTTTTCCCTTTTAGGGCATCTTTGCCCGGATTCTGTTGCTCTGAAAATATCAATTCGTGGCCGTCGGAATCCGCATCCGCCATTTCAGGAAAAGAAGAAATGACAGCAGTCGAGCCAGACCTTTCAGTCCGATTCTTTAGAAAGGGACTGGAGCGAGCTCAAACCAACATGGCGGATTACATGGCGGACGACAACAGCGAATGGCTTTCCCTCGTGTCTGTTCTTTCAGGGTTTGAAAGCGCTTTTGATCATCCAGAATCGTATCTTAAGCCTCCTGCTATTCTTCAGAAGAACACTTTGTCTGCAATCAAGCAAATATTTGACTTTTGCAAGAAAGATGAACTGAGTGGGCAGCGTGCTCTTATGAGCACGTGCCCTTTACAGGAATTGTTGGTGGAAAATTTTGATGATGAACAAATATGGCAAGAAATTGAACTGCAGAATGCTCCTTTGTTGCGCGCCCTAAAGCAAGACATTCAGGATTTACGAGAAAAAGCTGATCAGCTTTCTGTTTTGTCAGGAAATAGCAATGCAGTAAAAGGAAATCAATTACAGGATAGTTATCATGAAATTGTTGGTGAAAATACCAATGGATTTGTGAAGAGTGCATCAGAAAGTGCCGAAGGAAGTGAAAGTGATAATGAAGGATCTAGTCCTGATGAAAATTTTGATGATCAAACAGATGATGATGATGCCGATGATAACAGTGACAAGGATATTGAGGATGATGATGATAATAACAATGACAGTGGCAAATTTAAGATTTCTAGTAATAATAGCAAGAAACAAAATCAATCAAAGAAAAAAACTCAAGTTGATGACACATTCTTCAAGCTTTCTGATATGCTTCAGTTTTTAGACAAAGAAGACAAAAGATACGAAAGAGCACATAAAAAGAAGAGCCAAAAGCAAAGTGATCACGACGATGACGATGATGATGACGAGATTGACAGTGAACCTGTTGATTACTTTGTTGACATAGACAGTGATGACACAGAAGAGGAGGAAGATGAAGAGTGGAATAAAGCTCTTGGTATTACAGAGTCACTTCTGGGAAGGTGCATACAACGTTTCTGTATTCTGTGTATTTATAACTGAGACTAAATTGATTTAGTAGACAATTCTGAGCTTAACAGCTTGTAAAACAAGGCTGTGATTTGCACTTGAAAAGCTCAGTGGAAAAAGGGCATTTCGACAAGGGTTTTTGGTTATTATACTTTGGGTCTTAATTTGTCAGTAATGGTTGTGCGTAAAGAGTTTTGTAAAATTTGTTTCTAACACTACAAAGAATAATATACATCTTGACATAAGGAAAGGTCTTTGTTAGTGACGTACCATTTGTCTGAAGCCTGTCCACCTTTTTATATTTTCAACTGATGCAACAAATTGCATTTACAGAAGTTAAGCTAACTATAGAAGTCCCTAATGAGGTCTCTGTTATTCTTTCTGCATGGTAGAAAAAGGGAGTTAACACATAAAGACAACAGAAGTAGAAAGTCTGCCTGGAAAATGAAGTATGCAGACTTCTTTGATCCTCCTGATGGAGAACCAAGTGCAAATAAAGGAAGTGGAGAAGAAAGGGAAGAAGATGAAGAAAATGAAGCAGACGAGGAGATGGAAATTGATGAAGATGCAGATGAGGAAATAGAGGATGGTAATGTTGCTGCTAGCAGTGAGGATGAAGTGGACACTGATGAAGAAAAGTCTAACGCAATCTCAAATTTTGAAAAGAAACAGCAAAAGGTAAGGTTTATAGTAAAAATATCACTTTATTGAAGTGTCAATGTGTTTAGCACTGCTGTGTCAATTGAGGACACTGTAATTAAACAAACATATTGTAAATACAACAGAAATTTGTTAAAAATCCTGACTGGCAGGACTGCTGACCAGTTGTCTAATTACAAGGCACGAAGGAGTTGAATTCAGGACCACTGAACACAAATCCATCCAGTGGCAGAGAGGAGGACTTGAACCCAGGACCGTTACTGAGATTATGTGTTCAGCACCCAAGTCCATTAGACTATGCTGCCTCCTAGTACACATAAATGCTACATGTGTACATGTATGCTATGTCCTAAATTCTTGGTTGAACGCCTTAGGTGCTAATGATGCATGATGTGGTATCACATGGCCCAGGTTGCCATTCTATACTGAATATGTAGTAAATTGATTGGCATCTAATTTTTCTAACATAACTATAAACAGTGATGTTGTGAGAGTGATGTTAGATTCAGTCATGGTCACCAAGGGATATTGCCTTTTTACATCCTCAACTTCTCACAACCAGTGCTATGTGAAATTTATAGTTAATTGTGAGGAGAGTTTGTAAGTTCATCTCATGCAAAAGTTCAATCAAAGCAAATGGACAAAATGGTTATCCCTTCTCTCCTGTGATCATCAAGTCTCCACTGACTAGACAAACGAAATTCACTCATAATAATACAATTAATATGGTGATGGCAAGTAATGCAATCATGATGCTGTTAGAAGAGCTGGTGTGTACAGTTGTAATTTATTTAAAATAAGAAGAAAGGTTTTTTAAATAAAAAGGTTGGTTGTGACTGATGTCAACAAAAGACATCATAAATTGGGTTATTTTCTTTTTCATTTGCAACAATATTAATTCTACATATTCATTTACAGCTAAACGAGAAAATTGAAAAGCTGGAGAAAGCCAACTTAGCTAAAAAACCCTGGCAGATGTCTGGAGAGGCAGGTGGTAATGTACGACCTGTCAATAGCTTGCTTGAAGAAGATGTCAGCTTTGATCACACAACCACTGCTGGTAAAAAATTGACATGTACACCTAATAATATTATGAAATTTAGTGGCAGATTCAGAAGAGCTCAAGGGAGGGGAGGGGTGCAAATTAAAGATTGGACTTTTTGTGCTTGGAAAAGAGGTGGCTGGAGTGAGGTTGGGCCTTTTCTGGTAAATATAGTTAAGGAAGGGTTCGTTTTTTCCCCAATGATAATTTTTATTAGAAGGCATGATAAATGTTTTTAAGGCTTGTTACAGCAAGGATCCCAAAATTGTGACCACTTCACATTCTTTCGTGCAGATTTTATCCAATTAGAAGTCAACTGGAAGCTGTCCTCAGCTTCTGATAATTTGGATAATGACTGCGCAAAAGAATGTGAATTAATTAAAAGTGGTTACATCTCTGGGCTCCATGCTGTGATACTGATTATTAAACATGCGGTAATACTGATTATTCAATGACATACAGTGGAACCCAGATAATGAAGCCCTTTATAAATACAACCTCCCCTCCATAATAACATCTTGGGTGATTGTGTTGATTGTCTTGGAGCATTAATTACATAACACCTGTGAAGATAAACATTCTTTGATAACCACAAGAAAGGATCCTGTATTGTTTGTTTCTTATCGTATCTTATCTTATGGTGGGACAACTGTGTTATTGTATCTTATCTTATGGTGGGACAACTGTGATCAAAATAGTTTTATTAATTACTTTTTGTTATTCACCTTTTTATTCTTAAATGATGTGTTATCTCTGTTACAGCTCCAGATATAACAGAAGAGACAACTAAAAACCTTGAGGACATAGTGAAACAAAGGATCAAAGATGAAGTATGTTCATCTTGCCAAATTTTAACGTCTTGTAGCGTAATTTGATGATGCATGATACCCCTGGGGAGGTACTCCGGACAGTGGACTACATGGGTAGGCTCTGCTCTCTGGGTACCTTTTTCACATGTACAGTGGAGGTATATAAAAAGTGTGGCATTTCAATTGCACTGGGGAAGTATAAGAAAGATTTGAAAAGGGTAAAAGGGTAAGGGTTTGGTCTGAGGGCAAACCCTCACTCCCCACCACCCCCACCCTCCCCCCATCCAACCCCATCCCCATCCCCAACCCCCACAGGTATGTTGCACTTTATTGTAAGTATGGCTCTAGCAGTATATACCTAGTTTACACAATTATTTCCTTTATTATTGATAATTATGTCTACTGTAGGCATGGGATGATGTGGAACGTAAAGTAAAGCCTGTCATGGAGCCATTTGAGTACAAGAAAAAACTACCACTGAATCAAGAAAAAAGTAAATTAAGCTTGAGTCAGATTTACGAACAGGAGTACCTCAAACAAACACAGGTACTGTAAAAAAAACAAACTAGACAATAAAATTACATTAAAATTTATGTGCAGACAGCAGTACAGATGTATGTTGCATTACTCTACTAAGTGCTTACAATCAATCACTGCCAACACTTCACCCAACCACAAAGGAGCGATATCAAGTTTATTGAGCTGCAATAACATATTAAGCACCTACCAAATGGTCAAAGCTTTCATTCACATGTAAGGTAAGGTAAAGTCTGCTTACGAGCCTAGTGGCCCATCAGGCCGGAGCTTATCCCGGTTTCCGTAGCATGAAGTGACTAGGAGTATTTCTACTCCCCCCTGGACGGGATGCTAGTCCATCGCAGGGTTACCCCCAGCAGTAAATTCGCTGGTACCCATTTATACACCTGGGTGGAGAGAGGCACTATGAGAGTAAAGTGTCTTGCCCAAGAACACAACACAGCGCCCTGGCCAGGGCTCGAACCCGGACCGCCCGATCCGGAGTCCAGCGCACTAGCCATTAGGCCACCACGCCTCCCACATGCACATGTACAAGCAACAAAAGAACGCTACATTAACATGATGTTATTATTATTTTGGTGTTGTCGCTGTTGCTACTATAGGCGGAAGCTGAAGAGCAAGAAAATGAACAGCATGTTGAAATCAAAACCTTGATGACTAAACTCTTCACCAAGCTAGATGCTTTATCAAACTTTTATTTTACTCCAAAACCGGTAAGCTATCTTTCAATAAAATTTAATAATAATACTTCTTATTGACAGTTTTTTTTTCTGCTCAAAACTTTTATTTGCTTTAGGAACATGTACATTTTCACGCTTTTCGCAACCAGAATTGCCCCAAGTCAACCTTTAAGGCGTTATCGAGTTTAATACGAGTGGCGAATTAACAAGAATTACTTGAGGGTGGCCTATGAGCAACTGAACCAACACACGTATGGAAAGATAGCTTTGAAAAGAGCTTCCTGAAAGGCTACAAGATCCTTTGCACTTTTTGCAAACCGAAGAAATAGTATTCGTTTAGACTACTGTACTCCCCTTTAATAGTGAGGATGGTTTGACATCGGATTGAAGCGAAATATCAAATATTGAGTACTGCCCTCAAATTGAAATAGTAAACAATCCCAAATATTGCGGCCAAAAACTATTAGAGAATGTTGAATAAATGATCAAGTCTTCTCACAAGAGAAGATATTGATTATAAATAACATCGACCAGAAAATAGAGGTTGAAAATCAGCATGGGTAAACGGCATAGTTGAAGTACTCTGTTATTCCTCTGCTAACATTTTGCCAAGTTTCCTAAACAATTTCTCAGGTTAAAAATATTTCTCCACCTAATTCGTTCATCATTAACAAGGTTACACTCAGGTTAAATAAGATGAAATATAAGAGAGAAAGGAGATTTAGGATACATATCTCTATATACTTTGGTATGCAATCCTGAGATGTCTGTGTCTTCATTTCAGCCCAAACCAGAACTTAAAGTTGTCAGCAACGTGCCTGTGATTTCAGTGGAAGAAGTTGCCCCAGTGGCTGTAAGCGATGCGATGATGTTGGCTCCAGAGGAAATCCATGAAAAGAAGAAAGAACAGAAAGGAAGTACAGAGAAAACAGACACTGACAGAAAACGTGAACGGAGAGCAAAGAAAAGAAGGCAACATGAACGAGCTGCGGTAAGAGAGAAGCGGAGAAAGACCGTGGAAAAACTTAACCCTGGACTTGGAAACAAGCATTCTAAAAAGGCTGCGCTGAAGAAGTTGGAAAAAGATCACCAATCTTCGAAAAATGTGTCGGTGTTGAAAGATGAAGGGAATGGTAAGCCATTGAAGTCGTCATCTGCTTTCTTTTCTCGTCTTCAAGACGAGGTCAGAGATCAAGTTAAAGCAAAGAAAGAAACGAAGAAAAAGAAAGAAAAGTCTGCTTTTAAGGTGTCGCAACTGAAACTTTGATGTAGTAAGCCTTTTTGTACACTTAATTGAGGCTTTGAAAACTTTTTTGAATTGACCGGTTTTTATATAAAACCAAGGCTGTAGCTAGCAAGAGGGAAGACAAGGGACTTGCCTCAAACACATCTAGATTTTAACCAAAAGTTCAAAACAAAATACATTCAGGTGGGGAAATGATCCCCAGCTGAACGAAATACCTCATAAAATGATAAAATAGTGTTTCAGAGCTTCTTTCTAGGGGGAGCATGCCCCTCAGATGCCCCCATTGTTTCCTCATCTATGTCAAAACTCTAGTTATGGCCCTGAAAACCAAGGTGGTAACAGGATACATATTTGAGCCATTCACAGCAGAGGAAGCCTTAAATAAGTGTTTCAATCAGATGTGTGCGTGGGAATACCATTCAGTCATGCACCTGATTGGCTGAATGAACAATAGCTTCGCTATCGATTGGCTGCAGCATGTTGAAATAGTTTTGGTTTTGATTGATCACGTGCTAGCTATACAGGTCGGCTAATGTAAACAAAAATAAGCATAGCACCATATATAGTCTGCGAAAATTGTTTTATGTATATAACAAAATGAAACACAACATGATGTTATTTAATGGGCAAGAGCCACTGCTCGTAATCAGATATATCGTGGTTACTTAAAAAATTTCGCTATGCTCAAATCTCAGGTATAGCGTGTAAATGATTATTAAGTTATGAATTATCTAGAAAGTGTACATTACTCAATAACGTGAATAAAAACCACCGACGTATCCTTTGCTTGTTTGTTGTCTTTATATCGTCGAATACCCCATTCACACCAACAAAATATGTTTAGTTAAACCAGGTTAAACAAAATGAAAATCAGCAACAGAAGACTGACAGACTAAACTTTGCATAGGGCTCAAGTAAGCGCAAACTTGCGATTTCATTGTGCTAAATTTGAAGTCGACAAACATCAGTTAGCAGCTTCTGTGAAGAAAACAATTTTAAACCGTGCTTAACTAAACAGCTTTTAAACTTGTTTTAGCTTTGGTGTGAATGGGGTATAAGTAATCCTAGTTCCTGAGTTCACACCTGCTTTCCTTTAACTTGGATACAGGTGCGCGCGCTAGTCTCATGTTGTCTGCGCGCTTTCACATGGTGGGTGGCTCCTAAAGTATTTTGCAACTGGTATAGGATTTAATATAGCCGAAACCAATTGTAGAAATGCTAGTATTTTAGGTATCCTTCTGATGAACGGTTACGGCAATTAGATATCTACAGGAGCTACTATTGTGTTCGTGGTCTGTCCCCTTAGAATTGTACTCAACAAACAAAGCGCGCGCTCTTTTTCACCACCGTCGAGATGACAGCTGGGTTGAGGATTTGAGTGGCGACTTTTTTCTTCCCAATTTCTGCCTAAACATTGTGTTATTGGTTTTTCCCTGTATACGAAAGGAGTTCATGACTAATTCATAACTACCAAGTGAGCTTTCCATCCACTTAAATTGTCGAGCGTGCGCAGTCGCTTAATCTGGCGACGATTCTTGAGGTCATTTGACTTATGGTAACACACCAAAAGTACCTGTCGCCAAACTTGATTTTCAGGATTTGTAATGCAGGTAGGGCTTTCCACAATTTAATTGCTTCAGTTGGCAACTTTTTGGCAACTTCTCGTATTTCGAGCAACTTTTGTGTTCTAAGCAACTTCTGGACCGAAGATTTTTGAAGATTGTCAGAGTGTTGATTGAAGGCCATACGAACGTTTCTAACCATTTTTCGAAAGTTTCCGAAGATTAACGAAGTTTACCGAAGATTTCCGAGGAAGTTACGAAGAAGTTAATTACAGCTTTCGGCTTATTCAGCATTTTAGTCAGCAAACATGATGTGAACGGTATCGTCGCGATTGTTTTGAACGAAACAAATCCTGCTAATTCAACAAATTTTGGCCTAACATGTTATTTAGAATGCTTCTGTTGCAGTGAAATAGCCTAAAAATGCTTAGAAATCTTACTTTTGTTGTACAATTTGCATATTTTTGCATCAGACCAAATAATTAATAAAGAAAGAGAGCAACAATTTTTTTGTTGTTCTCTGAGCAACTTTTTGGGAAATCTCGAGCAACTTGTGGCTCTGCGTACGAGAAATGTTGTGACGACTTGTGTTCTATCGGGTCTAGGGAAGAGGTGAGATTCCCTGCTATTGGAACAAGAAACTCAATGAATACAGTTTTAACTGTAACTATTGTTAGCAGCTACTAATTTTAGCGAGTTGGGGACAACTCATTAAAGTATTATACAGCGTAATACAGGAAGGCTCCATCCTACCCCATTACCCTATTTTACCTTCCATGATGGAAATGGCACATACTAATACTCGAAAATACTGCTTTCCTTTTCTAAACTTTTAACTAGAGTAATCCATTAAAGTACTCAGATGAATGACGAATGAATGTTGCATGCATCCTTTGAGATTTTTTGAAAGGCCCTTTTAAATCCCTATTTTCTCCTAACCATTCCAAAACTTCAACTTGTGAAATTCCTACCCTTTCATATACCTTCACCCTGAAAAAAACATACATCCCTTTTGGGTGGAGCCTCCATGCATAGTCCACTATACTGAGTACCCCCCCCCCCCCCCAGACAGGGGGGAAGGGTTACCTCTTCCATGCAAGTCATGGCACTTCAATTTTGAATCACATCAACGGCTTTCATGTTAGAGACTAAAGTTAGAGTCTATGTTGCTTTGAAGGAATATGAATCAGGAGCTATACCACAAATGGTACACCCTGAAAACCAGTTGGGCAATTTTTTCAGGTTTGCCATTCATCCTTGTTACTTTTCAGTTTGTTATTAATTCTGTGTTTTTTCCTATTATTTTGAGGTTTCAATCAATTTTGGAAAAAATGTACAAAAAATGACTGAAAATATTAATGTAATATTGCTGGATCCTTTCATAAACTGGTCAAATATAAACCACCCTGCATTATTCTTACTACTTTATTGCCTCTTGGTACAAGATAGCCTCTTTCCAGCTTTGGTAAAATGTTGAGAATTAAGGAGACTTCAAGCATTTACTTCATATGACCACCCAGTGTAGAGCTTATTTAAAAGAAATATCTGTACAAAAGACTTTTTATTTTCCACAATATGTACACTGAACACTGCAGTTTCTTCCAGCGTTTTTCTGTTTGTTCCAAAACTAACAACTACAACACAAATTAAAAAAGCTAACACTATCTCGATTGTAACAATGTTACTGATTTTTTTTGCTGTATACAACAGAATAAGCTTTTAAAGGTGTTTAAAGACTAAAATATTTACACTGTTTATTTAAATACATAAATTGGATGTGATTGTTAAGGAACGTTTATGTCAAAACTTCCATTGCTCTCCTGGTTTGGGCGCATCTTTGTACTCATCTATTGGTGTACTGAATGCAGCATTCTTACGGAATGGTGTGTCTTTAGTCCGTACCTGAGATACACCCTGGGAGGAAAACAAACAACAAAGTTACATGTACATTACTGGTTTAAAGTCTCCATGCAGTTCTTTTTTTCTATGTGTTTTTCAATGCCAGTGAGCGAATGGCACTTTATACATTCAAGAGAAATTGAAACCTTGACTTACGTTTAATCCTAGATTAGAGTTAATTGATTTTCAAATAACCAGACACTTCATAATTTGCCAGGCTAACAGATCATTCAATCATCAGATTGTTAGGTTCTTTTGCAGAGCTTAAAAAAATACTTACATGAACTTCTTCAGATCTTTCAAGCCAAAAAGTAGCAGGCTGTTCGGTCTTGAAATTGTGTTCCTTTATAAGAAGACAATAATGAGGAATGTCATTGCTGGCTAATGTAGTATTAAGGGGGAGGGGGAGGGAGCTAGGGGGTCTAAAATACCACAATCCTATTTCCCACTTATTAATCAAAAAGGCACATACTTCTAATTTCCGCAGCTAACTACAAAAGATTGTATTGAAAATTTGTCACCCCCATCTAATACAGTGAGCTAGCAATATGAGAAATGAAATATGTCTAGAATATATTCACTGATATTTGAGGGTAAATTTGCCAATTAATAAAGAAAGTTGGTGAATAATTATTTGTATTATTGTTAAACTCACCCTTGTTGGTTTTTTGACAATTGGAGTGAATTCTAAAAAAAATCCAAAAAATAGAAGTGAGATGGAGGACCAATCATGCATAAATAATTGTAATAAAACATAAAAAAACTCCATAAAACTCGGGTTCAGTAGCTAACACTTTTTTGGACCTACCTTTTGAAAAGTCCTTCGTGGTTGTAGAAAGATACTCCACTGAAGGAGGTGGAGGGTTAAATTCTTGATCCACTTCGGCACTAGGGAGACAAAAAGTTCACCACTTAACTTTATAAAAATGGTTTGTATGTGCTTAGTTGATATAATTATATAACCAAATGTTATAATATTTCTACCTGACTTGTCTATAGAGTTCTTCCTGAAGAAGCTGTTGCCTCGAACCAATCTCTCGCACTCCAAGTTTCTCTGGTTTTCTGTAAGAATCTCTGACAGTTGATAATCCTTCTGGCCTGGCATCAAAATCTGTTGTCAAGATACCCTAATGAATGTACACATAAATTTCTTTTAGTAAGACTCATTTGTTAATGTGTAAATTACAGGATAATGTACAAAGGTCTTAACTTCAACTCCTCTGGACTGATTGGTCAATTTTACCATTGATATTGGCTGCAAGACTAATGAAGAGTTCATCAACAGTGATTGCTTTGAGTTCTGTTATGAACTAGGCTATTACAGACTCTCTCTAAATTATGGACACTAAACAATGTCCCAAGTGCAAATCAGGTAAGTCAAATCATAGTTTTATAGGCAAAGTAAACCAGCGTGTTTACATGCAATAAGTTTCACAAAATTTGCTAAAATTACAAATGGTTTATAGCATTTCATGTAAAAAGAGTGGGTAGAGTAAGGATCAAAATTGTTTTATCGCTTCTTTGAATCTGTGCGGAAATATTTTTATTCGCAAAAATTTTAGGCATTTTGATGAGGAAATCATTGTATTGAATATTAATTCAAGTGAAATAAATAATTATGTGTCGTGTACATGATAATTCTATTCTATATGAATTACAGTGTAAGAGAAATGAACGCTAATCGCGATGCATTTATGACTTTGTATGTTTCTGCTTTGTGAATGTCCCATTAAGTGTCAGGAGCATCTTCACTTTGTTTTACATTTATTCTGATATCAATGAGAATTTGCCGTTCCGTTTATTATTTGAGGTTCTTTTTGACCTTTGGCAAACAATTCACTGCCATGACTTATGTGATGATGGATCATGTTTCCAAATTGCGATAACATAGCTTGCAAGAAAAGAAAAATTTTGCTTTAACATACCAAGACTGCTACAGTATCACAATTGTTTTCCCAGTTAACCCCTTTGAAAAAAAACAAATTCCAATTTATTTTGCAGACAGATGTTCTTTTTGCTTGACACGCAATCTTTCCTCCAAAACGTTGCGTGATGAGATTCCTCTCTCACTCATACTCTTCACTCCATTTGAAGTATATTGAAAAGCATAATATTCCGACGATCGTGCTCTTTTGCCACTGACTGACTATCCATCTCAGATCAAACGCACTCTGCTAATCTCTGATTACTAGTATTAGACCTTGTGTCATAAAATTCAGAGAGTTATCCTGCATGTTATGGAATCACAGTGAGGTGCAGGATTGCAGAAAAATGAATTCCGTACTAAAGAACGAGGCATGAGACAAATGTGGGTAAGATTTCCGCACAGCCCCATACATTAATTATGTATGCGGCTATTTCATACTATCACTATACACAAACAGCAATCATGAAAAGAACGAGTCAGTCAGAAAATTGTATGCATAATCAATGTATGGGGCTGTGCAGAAATCTTGCCCAAATGTGTTCTGTTGTCATTTAAAAGATATAATTAGGCATTAAAGTGTTTTCTGCAATCCTGCACCTTGAAGGAAATCACTTGCCTAATTACCATCTGAATTGTACTTCACTCAGTCCAATTACCATAACTTTCCCAAGCTGAAAGCCACTGACAACCATGAAACACTAAACATCATCCTAAACTCTCTGCCTCATTAGCCCTTTACCTTGTGTCCTTGTTTAAGAAGCTGAGAAACATTGGTTTCATCTGACTTGTCATACTGTTCACATTGTCTCTGTAGGTAGCAAGATGTATTAAAATAAGGAATTACAATATAAGCTTATATAGGGAGAGTCTATCCTTAGAAGCTTTATATACATGCACAGGTGAAATTTTCTGACCGTGTTGAATGAACGTTTTTAACCCTTACCTCTTCAACCCAATTATCTAGCAAAGTTTTACCACATGAGTTGTTGTGTCTCATAACACTTATAGTATCTGAACTCATTATTAAATCTATAAAATGAAAAAAATATAAATATATCTATGAAAAGCCGAAGTTCGATCCTTGGTTCGAAACTAGTTCTTGTAATTTTTGTTGTCTAGGAAACTACATCGCATGCGCATTCCGGTGCCCGGATGGCAGTAACTAAATTAGCATAAATTAAAAAACCTTCGGTAAACACACAAGATGGCGGCAAGTTCGTCAGAAGAGTCGCTCGCCTCACTTTGCAGAGAAGCGGAGCAACTGAAAGTGAAGATAGACGAAGAGAAAGAGAAGGTCAATGATCTTCAACGTAAGTTTCAGTAAACTAATGCGAGGGCATGATCGATATTCTTTCAAGCCAAGTAAGAAGCATTTTGTTCGATAGATCAAAATCATCTTTTGCACCGGTTGATGATGCAGGTTTCGCTCCCAACCGAGTTCGCATCCACCGATCTCTAACGTAGCCACGCTTTTCTCACGCTTAAAGAACGAGAAATATTCTAGATAGTTTTTCTCACGCTTAAAGAACGAGAAATATTATAGATAGTAAGCGTACTTGGGAGTGAATGCGGTATTAAAGTGTACTCTGAAGTTGGGTGCGAACATGTTCCATCCAGAAGTGATGGAACATGTTGAATGTATGACGTTCTGCGGTACAGTTTACTTTCTGCTACCTTTGGCCTTCATCATAGATTACCCAAGGGTCATGATGTTGGCAACTGTAATTATAAACTGCAATTTCAACTGTCCTTTTACGTAACATATCTCGGCTTTCAAATTTTGCGTTTTTGCATGGATCTTTCACTTTTATTAAGCTTATTGCAAAACTGCTTTTTAAAAGATATTGAGTCACCCAACGTTGTCAATCCTTCCGAACTGGAAACCTTGAGATTAGTGATTGCTGGTAGGTTGCTCGGTACTGAGTTGTAAAATCACAACTCTTCTTGGCTGGGCAGAAGACGAATGTCGAACGAATGACTGTCAGTATTAGTCTAAATAGTGTTGACTCAAGATTGGTTAGCTTTTAAATATTGTAAAGTTGACAAGGTAATTTAATGTGACTCAGGCAGTGAAGTCAGACTCACACTTAGACTTGGCCTCGAATTTGTCTTGGTCAATTGGTAAACTCCAGTGGAACCAGTGAAGTTGGCATCACAACAGTGAGACTCACCCCACCTCCCTCCCCCAATCTGTGATTTAAAACACATTTCTTCCACTGCATTTTTGCACATTGAAGTTCTATTTTGCAAAAGGCCAGTAATGTGGGCAATATCTATCTATATATATATTTTTTTTTTTTTGCATTACTCATTGTTTTGCAAGTTATAAACATTTTTTGGATGATGGTTTTGTTATGTCTGGAATAATCAAGGTCGAGGTAAGTGTTATCAGCCGAAGCCAAAGGCTGAGGCCAATAACACTTACTGAGACTTTGATTTTTTCAGATATCACCAAAACCAAATCTATTAATTGGTTGTTACACATTCTTTTAATTAAAGAAAATTAATGAGAAATGCACTGTTGAAGAAGCAAATCAACCAGCCACATTTTACTTTGCTGTGTGCAAGATGGAAATTATGCATTGCGTGTGCAACCTGCACTGATCTGCTAGCAAATTATTAAATAATCTATAGGTTGCACTGATTCCCAGAATTAACTGCAGGCTCTTAGACAATGAGAAGACAGATAGTGACTAATAAGTTCAACTTTCTAGATCATGTTACTACAACTCAAGTAACACCAGCTGTAAAATTATATGTGCAAAAAAACTTTTCAACTTGTGATGCAACATTACATGGCGAGTTTCAAAAAGTGTTTCCTGTTTTAAGTGGCCTTAGCAATTTTATTTTTTCTATGTTTGTTTCTTTCAGTAAAAGATGTTTCTCAGAGGATAGACAGCCTACTTCTTTCACCTCTCAAAGTGCGAAGGATTCTTAAAGGCCATCAAGGAAAGGTGCTGTGTTTAAACTGGGCACAGGATAGGCGTCATTTGGTTAGCAGCTCACAGGTATGTTTGAGGTTCACTGTAGCACAAACTTGTCATATACTTTTTTTGTGTGTGTTGTAACAGGATTTTGTAGATAGGAATGTTACTACACACACAGCTGTTGCAAAGTATTGACAGCTGTAAAAAAGATCTCATATAGCAAATATTATAGTGCGCACCTGGATAATTTGTAGATACCGGTAATTCTACCAGATGTACCATCAACACATTTAATGTAAATAACCCACTGCATACTTAGTTACTAATAAATTTATTGACAAATTTGAAAATACATAATACATTATCCTTGAGTCACATAATAATTTTTGTGCTGTGTTTAATATTTATCAGGATGGCAAGGTGATTGTTTGGGATGCATTTACAACACACAAGGTATGATCACAATCTAGCTGCTCATGAGTTTTCTCACATTTACAGTTTGTAGACTCTTATTTATCTTTGGGCCATTCATTTAAAATATCAGCCAAGCAGAATACTTATAATTGACAATCTATATAATATTGTATTTTTTAAGTATTGGCCAGGCTGAAATTTTACTAACATTTATGAAATTTGTTATCAGTAAGAGGACTAATGCAGAAAAAACTGATATCAATATGTTATAGGAGTGTATTAAATTTATGAGTTCGAGTTAGAAATTTCGAGTTCGAGTTAGAAATTAGAATTTCGGTTTTGAGTTAAAATTTTGAGTTCTAGTTAAAAGGAAGGGCCTGAAAAGTTACTGATTTTGTGATGGAAGACAAAAAAAAAAGAAGAAAAGAAAGAAAGAAAACGAAAACGAAAAGCCCACAACATGGCATGACATTTTCGCAGTTGGTCACGCATAGTGTCGCCCTTATCAACAAATGAAAGCTAACCGCAAGCAAATAGGAGTGGAACTAACAGCAAGCAAATAGGAGTGGAACTAACAGCAAGCAAATAGGAGTGGAGCTAACCGCAAGCAAATAGGAGTGTTACTAACCGCAAGCAAACCAGAGTGGAGCTAACCGCAAGCAACTCGATATTTTAACTCGAACTTGAAATTCTAACTTGAACTCATGAAATCAACAGACCCATGTTATAGAAGGCAGCGTGGCCGAGTAGTTTAGGGCGCTGGTATTGTAATCTGGAAGCTCCAGGTTCAAGCCCTCCACCATGCCACTAGCTGGATTTGTTCTAAGTAGTCCCGAGTTCAAATCCTCAGTCCCTCTTAATTTGTATAAAGCCAGCTGGTATGCCTCCTGCCAGGTGGGATTTTTAACCATGTTATGTTTCATTTAAAATATTTGTTTCCTCTGTTTCGGTGGTGTGGCTATAAACTAGCTATCTCAAAGCTAAGTGCATGACCACTATAAAACAACATTTCCCTTTTTTTTTACATTTACAATATGTTATTTGCTACATTGAGAATGTTTCCTTTGACAGGAACATGCAATTTCCATGCCGACAACATGGGTCATGGCTTGTGCGTACTCACCATCTGGCAACATGGTTGCTTGTGGGTAAGTTGAAAGAAATTTGGAACCATTGATATTGTTTTTGCTGACGTCAATCATCTATTAAGTGGACCTCTCAGGAAACAGAAGTTCACTTAAACCAGTTCAAAAGGTCATGTCTGTCAGTTGTGATTGGTAGATTTCAATACATCTTGAATTGTTTGTTTCTGTTTTTCAAGATTCATTGATTGATGGTAGCAAAAAAAGGAATTCTTAGTTGGGTTTCTAGTCTTTAGAGTTTGCATGTTATTAAAGGCACAGTAAGACTTCTCGTTTAGCAACAAGGTGACCAAACACTGCACTGCAACTGGGAAGCAGAAAAGTCAAACAGCATTAATTTGCATACAACTAGAAAACTGTACCTGACAAAGGTAGCTAGGGATGGAGTTTATTTTAAGGGAGAGAGGTAGAGTTGGAGTTCTTCCAACAGTCTGTCAAGATAATTTTTAGTACTGGTTCATTTGAATGTTATTTTTATTTACCCTTCTAGGGGACTTGACAACAAGTGCTCTCTGTTTAAATTGAGCTTTGATGATGAAGGTGCCACTAAGAAGCACACAGTTGCCATGCACACTAGCTATATGGCTTGCTGTACATTCACCAACTCTGACCAACAAGTAAATACTTACTTTATTAGTTAAACCTTCCATCTCCAACTGCACAGTGAAAAAATCTACAGGGTGTGATCATCTTCAGCTGGCAAAGATGCCATTTTTAGACAATATTCACCAAAAATTACAGTTGAATCTCTTCTACTGGACATCTGAGGCCCATAAGCAGACACTTAGTCATGGTCCCAACCACATACCTCCCATAAGCAGACGCCTCTCCTAAGTGGACACTTTTTCAGGTCCCAAGGATCAAATGGTTGAGTTACAATAAGTGACAAAAGTGTTGACACATTGTCATTTTGGACCCCATTTTATTGTGATGTGGTCTAATTTCATCCCTTCTCCCTCTTTCCCAACCCCCCTCCCCCTATCAATGTTGAAGTTTGTTTTTGGAAACCCTTTGCTGCAATCATACAACATCGGATGGGGGAGAGGGGGGTATTTTGGCAAAGTGCAATGAAATTTAAAAACCAGTAGTTAATTTGCCATACAAACTGCAATTCAAAGTCAATGTGTCAACTACTTTTGACAATGACTGTAGGTTTGACTGTATTGTTGGCCCAATTGGATATGCACAGTCTGTTTTTGTTGGTAGTCAAGTGGAGTTCTGTCAGCATTTTTCACATTCATCAATTGAAATGTGAAGTTGATCAAACTGTTTTAAGATATGAGAGTGGAAAAAATGAAGAATATCATCTTTGTTAGATCTTGACTGGGAGTGGAGATACTACCTGTGCATTATGGGATGTGGAATCAGGACAGCTGCTACAAAGTTTTCATGGTCATTCATCTGATGTAATGAGGTACTGACTGGCAATAATAGATAATTCATTATAATTTATGTTAATTTGCTTCTGGTAATAATTAATTTTTAATAATATTTGTATAATAAAAGTCAGGACATTTGTAAAAGGCATTAACCTTTATGACAATTTCCCTTGAAAAGAATTAATATTAAAATTTTAATTTTGATATCTGCCTCTCAGTCTTGAAAACTCTCTCATACATTAGTATTGATAATGACACTTCTAATATTATATTACTTTTGTCCTTGCCTATAGTGTTGATCTTGCACCATCTGAAGGAAGGAATATATTTGTTTCTGGTGTAAGTACTTTTATATATTTGCAATTACCAAAAGGGAATGTTTTTAACCAATTGAAGTGCATGTACATACTAGAAATTGTTTAGTATGTAGTGCCAGTCAATAGTAGCCCTTCTTTTGTCTCCCACTAATTTGGCATAAAAGAGATTCAACCTTGAATATCGTGATCAATGCAATTTTTTTTCTTGAAGGGATGTGATAAAACAGCCCTTGTTTGGGATGTCAGGACTGGTCATGCTGTTAACTCATTTCAGACACACGAAGCTGATATCAATGGAGTAAGGTACATGCCACTCACTAATCAATAATAACATTATATTATCAATTATTAAGTGTTTATATTATAATTTACTTTGGCATTGTACTAAAAATTATTCATTCTTCTCCTGAGGGTTCACAATAGCTGTTATTACAGTTGACCCTTCAATAATGTACTCTTTGCTAAGAAGGTATGTGAATGAGGCAAAAGGGTCAACACACTGGTTAATGCAGAATGACTCTTTCGCCTCATTTGTATGTCAAACCGCTGGGAACTGTAATAACAGCTATTAATACAAATTTGACAAAGTTTCTAACAATTTTACTTGGGAACTCAATAGCCTCCATTTACAATAATTTCTGTTAGGTTTTATCCAAGTGGAGAAGCATTTGGCACTGCCTCTGATGATGCTACAGTAAGTATACCACAATACAACTCCTGCTAAATGATTATACAAACTTAACCAAACATTTCCTTTTTCAGTTACTGTTTTAATATCATTTTTATGGTTGCAAAAAAGTTTGAAAACGTTTTATCAGGGCTTTCAATAAATTTCAAGTAGGCAGCTGGTTTGAGTAGTAACTGAATGTTTGAAAGATTATTAAATTACTTCAATTTAGGGTAAAAAGTAGCTGACTTCTCTGAGCAGAGTGTAGTAGCCAATGCTTTACGTTGGCCGTCAGTGCTTATTGAAAGCACTGTTTATCTTCAGTTGGCAAAGATCTTCCTAAGATTCTTTCTTTTAGAATCCTTGAAAACCCTAAAAGATTACAATATACTATTATTATTTTGTCAAAATTCTTGCAATACCCAGATAAAGATCATTCAAGGTTGGGATCTATATGTTAATTTCTTTTATTTTGAATGTTTTGTTTAAGACGCTTTTTGCTTTATTTCTACAGTGTCGTTTGTATGATTTAAGAGCAGATCATGAGCTGGCAGTGTACTCTAAAGAGCACATCATTTTTGGAGCAGCATCTCTTGATTTTTCATTTAGTGGTGAGTACTCACACCAGAGTGTTGGTTTGTGACTCTTTCGAAATACAATTTGAATCTAACTCTTTTCTTTTTTTTAAGAATATTGGGTGTGTAGCCAGGCATGTTAAAAAATGTTTTATTAGTAAAAAGAATTTTAAAATGTTGACACTGGCTAAAAAATATATTGTTTTGGACATTTCGGCCACTGCTGTTGACTTCTTCAGCAAAAGATTTCTTAAAAAGTATATCAACAACAAGACAACTTTCAAGACAATAAAATAATAAAATCAAAGACTAGCTACTTGCTCTACCACGTATCACTACCAAACTGTTTGTTTGTTTTTCTTCAGGGAGATTATTGTTTGCTGGCTACCACGACTACACCATGAATGTCTGGGATACACTGAAGGTAAGAAAACTTCAAAAAACGTTATTAATATAATACCTGACATTTTCTTGCATGATAACTCGCCCCCACCAGCTGGTAACTATAGCCTGTCTACTGTGATCTGGTTGATGAAGGAAATGTGCAGATATTGATTCAGTTTTGGTTGGTGTAACCTACAGTGTACAAGTTGCCAAACAAGGATTTTGCCTGAAGGTATCCTTATACTCAAGGGTGGAAAAAAGCATTCTTATAGTATTTTTGGCCATTAGAGATCAAACACAGGAAGGTTCATGTTTTCAATCCTTCACAGGCTGAGCAACTATCTGTGTACTATGCACATGATAACCGGATCAGTTGTCTAGAAGTATCCCCAGATGGGACAGCTGTTGGCACTGGAAGCTGGGACAATACACTGAGAGTAAGTTCATTCAACAGGCTAATAGAACAGAAATGTTGATTGCCTGATATTTAGACTGACAAAAAAAAATGTTCATATTTAAGTGTGGGTTGGTTTAATGAATGCTGCATCCCTAAAAGGATCTTGAATTGGTGTGAAAATTTCAAGTGGAATTTGGGAGAGAATTATTCATCCATAAGCATTGATATCTCAAGAGAAAAGTAGCCGTGTTGCAGTCAGCTATGTGGTGCATGTGCTAGTAAATGTTAACAGCATGTCCACAATAAGTAATAATATGTGAGAAAAGCACCTTTTGCACTTCTACTTATCTCAGTATTTTAAAATGGAACATTTGTTTGGAAACATGCCTAATGTACTTAAATTTGAGGTAAATTTGCTCTTCTGCCAAACTGGGCCATGCAGCCTTGGCTTTTCCCAGCTTCTGTAGCACGAACTTGAAGCAGGGTGAGATGTTGGTCCCTCACAGTTTTCTCTCAGCATATTTGTCTGGTTGCCTAAGAGTGATTTTATTTAACCTGTAAAACAACATCTAACAGTAAGTGCACAAGTTAAAACTAAACAATGGAATTAGTGTCTGAGGGTATCTGAAAGGTTTAGTTACTATTTCAAGGGTTAAGTAAAACCACCCAGAATGAGCACACTCATTTCTCACTCAGAATAACCATATGAAGCATAAATGCGAGAAAACAAAATTGTTTGTTGATCTTGTACTAATGCTTATTTCTAGTGAGGAAAGCACGATGAATGAGTGTGTTCATTCGCCTTCTGCTTTTCCTTATGCCCAGTAAAAACCAGCTTTAACCTACTTATACTCAGCTGTCCTGCCGGAGAGGAAAGGGGCACAGTATGAGTTGATTGTACTGTCTTGCCCAAGGATAAAAGAGGCCCTATTAGGGGGGTCTGAGTATCTCATATCCCACTAATTTTTGTCCTAAATATCCCATATCCCTTTAATTCACAGTGGTTTTTGTATATCCAACTTTTATGTTAGATACCCCCAAATCTCTTGTTTCAATATACTATATCCTGTTAATTCTATCTCCCAAATATCCCATATCCCGTATAACTTTTTACGGAAATATCCCTTATCCATAAAACCCCTAATAGGGCCTCATAAAACACACCACCATGTCTTTATGTAGTCACATTTTAGATTCTTGCTTGCTGTAACATTACTTTTATTGATTATCATGTGGCTCTTTTTGGTTTCAGATTTGGGCCTGAACAGCGTAGTGTATATGAAGAATCTTCCATTATTCATAAAGTTCCCATCATCAGCATCATGTTAACCAGAAGTGTTTTTTCCTGAACAAAAATAAAAACATTTCCAATGAAATGTAACAGGGAAAAAAAAAGCCAATTTCTTAACCACTCTGTGTGGTGTATGGCTGTTTTTCATAGTTTACTTTGTTTCACACATTGTTTTTATTTAATATATGTATATGTAAGTTATAAAAAGGAATTTTTTTTAATCTTTTTTATTTAAATTTTCAAATGATCCTAAATATCAAAATTTGATTTATATTAGAGAATAATATAATTTCTAAAAACCTGTAAATACAAATACACTGTGATTTTTGTTAAAATGTATTCAGAATAAGTTTATTGTTGTTAATAAAAGTGGAATTTCACAATGAAAAATGAATGTAGTGAAAACTTGAAATTACAGTTTGTAAACGTTTTTTTGCCAAGCCCAGTTCATTCATGTCAAAACTTTCAGATTCACATAATTCTGTGTCAGCCAGAGGTATACCAACTGAAAATACCTTTAACGGCATCACAGTATTTCCCCAATACTTAAAAAGCATGACAAATAGCCAATTACCACTGCCCCCCCCCCCCCCCCCCCCCCCCCCGCCAAAGAAATTGTGGCACAGCTCCTCCTCTGGATCCACCATGCATAAAATGGGGTAAAAATTTTTAGGGAGGCAAGAACCAAATTAGTGTGTAGAAACGTCAATAATGGCAGACACCAGAGTAAGCACTGTTTCTAGCCACGAATAAACCAAAGCTTATCTGACACTAGCCTCCCACGCAGTCGTTTTTAGGGGAGATCGGATTGCAATCCGATCTCCCCTAAAAACGACTGCGTGGGAGGCTAATCTGACACTGATCAGAAATAAAATTTTACTGACCCGTCATAGAACTCATCATGAAAAGAAGCGAATTCACAAATTATAATCTCAATTTACCTGGATTTTCTTTTGGAGAAAAACATTTTCATTGACCATATGAATTGTCATCATTAACAATTCGTCCGGCTGGTTACTAAATTGGCCATTTTCTAAACGAGCAGGGGACTGGGTACTAATATTTAAAATCAATTGAATTGAAAATGGGGCCATCATCTGAAAGAGCATCCAAACATTAGTAAGTTTACCAAATTTGAGAATTATTGCACAAAGGCATGGTACACTTGCCAAAATCGCTAAAATAAGAGAGCTTAGTATGAACTGGAGGGACGCCTGTCCGTCCAATCAGAAACTCATAAGGAGTTGAATTCAACCTTAATCCATATTAAGCTCTCTTATGTTAGCGATTTTGAAAAATGTACCATGCCTTTGCGTTTTAACCAACAACTCTCAAATTTGGTAAACTTACTAATGTCTGGATGCTCTTTCAGATGACGGGCCCCATTTTTCAATTCAATCGATTTTAAATATTAGTACCCAGTCCCCTGCTCGTTTAGAAAATGGCCAATTCCCTTCCATTTTGTTTTACCCCTACTTGAAGAAATAGTGTTTTTCCTGACTTTTTTCTGTCCAGTGGCAGCTGCAAAGAAAGGAACTGTCTGGAACAAACAGCTATTAAGTAGTGTATTGGTAAGATCTCAGGTGCCAAATCAGCTGAAAACAGTGGAAAGTACTGGTATGTTTCACCCCATCCAGCAGCCCATAATTTCTAAAGCTTTCCAAACTGAATGGCATGTACCATAAGAATTTCCATCCAGAATTTCTGGATTTTCAGTGTAATCAAATGTTTAGCACCCATGTTCATATCTCAACCAGTAAGTCTCATAAGGTGGCTTAGTCTCCACAACTTCATAGCACTGCCTTCCTCTAAATGCATGTGCTTGATTATCCATCTCTCTACACGCATTGCGGACCTTGATTTGCATTTTATTTGCTTCTTACATTTACTGTATTTTTAAAATATTATTTTACCCTTAGTAAATCGAAACCTTTGATAAATCAAACATCTCTCTAACTCAAAGTGTTTTTCCCCTCAATAACTCTGTACCATCAATAACTCAAACCACATTGAGTCAAAACATACTTCAGAGCATTAAATTTATTTTGAATCAATTGAGCAGCTTGTATTCTTGGCCCGGATTGGTCTCCATAACGATTTTTATTCAAATGTTACAACAAGCATCCCTGTCCTTTTTCATATGCATGCACTACTGACTTAGGATACCAGATAATAGAAAACAATCTCCAATTGAATGTTGTATGTTACAGTACATACCAGTTGTTTCAGTAACCATTCTATAATGACAAAAATGTTATTACAAACAATAATATTGTTCTGCTTCACAAGTTCAGAAAAATCCTGTCCTAACAAATTATACAAAGTTGCTTACAGATACAATCACATAATTATAGTCCAATTGTAAAATGAACTTTTTGCAAAACAAGTCACTTGACAAGCATAACAACCAATTTCTTAGTGCTTTGTGACTTTAATGGGCAAGTATAATGGGGATTGTGACTGGCAAGAACAGCAAGACAGAGCCATATTCTTAAAAGAAGAACCGATCACGATGGTTACTAGCGCATTTTGGGTAAAATACACCTTATGCCCTCATTGCCTTTATTGCATATGCAGAATTCGAAAGATTCTTTGGCTATGAGGGCCTGAATTAACATATATGCACAATAATAATTTATTTTCTGCCATTTTGGAATAAGGTATGTAATGCAAGAACTTTAAAAAAGTTAGCCTAATGTATATTTTCAAGCTGGGGACCAGAGACACTCATAAACACTTTTAGTAAACCGGGTGGTAATTTATAACTAAACTGAAATATTACTTCTAGGATTTTGTTAACACGTGTAGAATAATATTGGAAGATTTCACTTTCTTGAAACCTACAAATAGAGAATATTTTCATTACTTTCTTCACTTTAAAAAACTGCAAAAACAAATTCTTTTATCTAGTACCAGAATACTCTTAACAAACACGTTGACCAACACAAACGAACCCCATTAATTTTTATTACCAACAAACCACACACCCTCACAATTATTTATACGAAACATCTAATTTTACGATGTAAAAATAGAGCTCAATAATAATTACATGTTATTTTATAAGCTTTGGGCAAAATATCAAAATAATTTTGACATCAGACATTTCTATTAGAAGTGTACTTTACTGAATAACACAAGTTCTGGACTGAACACTCTGTCCATCCTGCACATCTGTTCTGTTCGGGTCTGGCCTGGGTCCCACAGAAGCCTGTACTGAAGCCAGGTATGCTTCCCTATGTGCCCGCGGCATGTCATCAGAATAATCACTCCTTGCGGGAGAAGCTACCCTGTCATCAACTGCCTGCTCATAGTAGTTCTCTTCTTGTGTTGATTTAAGGGGTTCTCTTAATGATGTTTGTCTAGTCTTTCGTGAATGGCGGGGTTTTCTTTCCCTCCTTTCTCTGTCCTTTTTGGCTTGTTCCTCATCGGTGGAATCTGTGGATGTCGTTTTTCTTTCTCTTTTTTCACTTTTTGGTGTCCTCTCATGATGAATGTCAACTTCAGTGGTTATTGTCCTCTGCTTGTGCTGTCTATCTCTCACAGCTTGTTCATTCTGCCTTGTCTCCTCCTCACTAGATGACTCTGACGACGACTCTGTATTCTGGCCAAAATCTTGCTCATCTGATTCTGTAGGTGTCTGGTCACCATCAATCCCTCTAGCAATCAGCTGGTGGTGTTCCTGTCTTGAGCGTGTCTTTCCTACTCGTTTGCCTTTTCCGACCCTCTCCTGTGTGACTGCAGCATTGCTCTTCACACTGTCAGCCCTTAAGGGTGGCAGCCTTCCATTTAATTTTTTGGACAAAACCAACTGGCATTCTAAGGCATTAGCAAGCTTGCTGACAATTCTGTTGTTGTGTTCGAGATCTACCTCTCCTGTTGTTGAAAGAACCGACAAGGCTAACTTGTAATACTCAATAGCTTTGTCATACTCCTGTCCAAGAAAACTCACTGCAGCCAGACCCTCATAAGCTTGCCACAAGCCTTGTTTATCATTGGAGTCCTTTGCTGCTTGGATTGCATGTGTAAAACTCTCTCCAGCCTTGTTGTATTCTCCAAGCTGACTTTGAGCAAACCCCATATTACAGAAGGCCTGCCCTTGGGCTGCTCTATTGGACAGCTCACCTACCACAAGCAAAATGGAAAGTAATGTTTTAGATGAGTTTACAGGTTATACTGAAAATGGTACTTTTGAAATTATTTTTTTGTCTTCACAATGCAGAAATTCAAATTTAATTATGTAATCAGATTATGCTGTTATAGGTGCTCCTTTTCTATTCATATTCATATTTTGAATGGTATTATCATTATCATTATTCATTACCATTTCAATCTGTATGTTCAATTAGCATTATCATAAATTTTTTAATCGTCTTGTACTGACAAGACATCACTCTGTTTTAAAATCCTATTAGTTATTACCAGTAGTTGAATTTTACACAATACCAGTACATGTAAATTCTAAACCAGACAGAATATCCTTACCGTGAAGAGAGACAGCTTGTCTATGACACTCCATTGCTTTGTTGTATTGTTTAAGTTGATTATACACAGCTCCTAGATTTTGCTGAAGAACAGATTCAAGTTTCTTGTCAGGGTTCTCTGTTCGCATACGAGGGATTGCTAGCTCAAAACACTCTGCGGCACTCTCATACAACTTTAATCCATTGTAAAGTAGACCAACGTCATTGTAGACTTTGCCTATTAAAAGGAAAAAGACAAGAAGGATGTTAGTAACAGTTGTTAGAAAAAGAAAGCACTAAACATTTCAGCATGCCCCTGCAGAATGGTAAATACTTTAAGTTATGTTTACTTAGCATTTTAAAATTATTAGTACAGATTCATTTACAGGCAGTAAGAACAGTGGAGACTTCTCATAAGAACTCTTGTTTTGTCGGCTACAAATTCTGTGCCTTGCAAGAATAATCATCAGACTGATGTGTTTTAGTTTCATCCACTGCCTAGAATTAAAAATATAACAATTGGATCATCCTTTCTATGAACTAATCACTTGCTTAATTGGCTGTAGAATGTATTTTGCTGTATACTACCACAGCCATACGTATATCACTGTTTTGATCCATAGCTTAAGCAAGCTAAAAATCCCGGTAATACCTTAAATGTAGCAAAATTGGGCACAAGCCAACACGTAATTACTGACAATGCACAGCACTATGGTCACATCTGAAATTTATTTCTGTTACAGACAGATATCTAGGTGGGGTACTGGGTTGCTACGTAGTTGCCATAAACATAAAATAAACATTGCATGACTGAGTTATATACTGGGCTAGCCACAATATATAGTACATGAATGTTTAAACAGTTTAGTGTCTGTTAATATTAAATTACAATAGGTATGAGCTGGTTATTTATATATTTAGTACTTTGAGACACAATGGAACCACGTTATCTGACAATTTTATATAGATCTTCTTGGCCTTGCCAACACTTATGTTTTTTGGGCCTTGCAGAAACTTTAGGTCAGTCCTTTTGGAGTATTAGCAGTATATTTGATGAACAAATACAAAATTCATATCCCCTAGTGAAACTGAAATTAAAACATTAATCTGAGCACCTGTACTTAGACAAATGCACATGTAAAACATTGCTTTTAGTTACTATCATTATTTACAAGGATTTTACTTTCACTTTTAATACACCTGTAGATACAGCCATGAAAAACTGCTGATAGAAAACAAAAAGAACAAAGCATCCTAAAATAAACATTTAATGTAAAAGGTAAAAGATATTTTATGGTAAAAGGGTTACGTTCTCATTAGGGGTCCCCTTTGGCAAAAAATAAATCAACATTGCAATTCCAATTTCTTTAAGCCTCCAAGGGAAACAAAAATTAGTTCGAAAATTGGGGAGGAGGGAAGGTGAAATTGAAGTGCTCAAACTGAGAGGGGAAATGACTTTTTGGATCAAGTAATCAGAAGGTCTGGGAAAGAAAGCTAGGGTTCAAGATATCGGGATTCTGCTGTGTTAGGAAAATAAACAAAACAGCAGGGAGTAGCTGGCATGCTCTTAATTGGGAGAAACCAATTTGTTTTTAAACTCTTGCCAAGGAAAATATACAGTAAATGTTATAAATTCCTATGGTCCAATTTAAGTATCATTAATTTTACTGTAATTGTTATTTATGGCACTTTCTTTTGTTCTTCATCTGACAGGTTTAAATCAAACAGCATCGCTAAACCTTTTCCTACATGAATGCTGCATGAAAGTTTAAAGCTTGTCAAATATCTTTGCTAAATTGTGATAAACTTTGGGTTACATGTACCTACTGTCAGTGGTAACCTTTAGAAAGTCTTAGGAATCACATTTTTGTACACTTCGGGTCATTGCTAGGGCTGCAACGATACACCGGTGCACCGGTGAACCTCGATATTTTTTGTCACGATGTGAATATCGATATTTGAATGGGATATCGCTGTATCGCAAAACAACAAAATATTTCTCATCAAAAATAAAAAATTACTTTACCAACATTCAGAAATTACTGTTTTAATCAGTTTTATGACTCCTTACCCAAGTACAAGCCTTTTTTAGCCACAGGGCTTCGTCGTTGCTTGGTATAGCTTCGCATGCTTCCAGTCACGTATTTTTCAAGATGGCGGCACGAAAGCATGCATAGTTTCAACAAGTTGTCAGCTGACAGAGTCTTATGCACCTGCAGCAAAAACACGCAGTTCGTTCGTCACGTTGGTTCTTTCGTCAAAATGTCTTCCTCTGCAGTTCAGTTACAACCGGCACCGTCCTCTTATAAGTCAAAGGTATGGAAAGACTTTGGATTCAAAGTTTTTTTACGATGGCCAAGGAGTAAGACACTTCTCGTTATATTCTTGTGTTATTTTTTACCATTTGTTAATTGCTATTAATGGAAATTAAAGATTCCAAAGCAGTTTAGTAACATTACGTCACTTGTCAGTTGTATGTTATGATGTATCGTATCGTGTATCGTATCGTGGCACTTGTACCGAGATATGTATCGGCTGCTAAGAAAATGTATCGTTGCAGCCCTAGTCATTGCCAGACCCCTGTGTGGACTATGTCGAATTTTTCTGCAGGGGATCTTCAGAAAATTTTCGGCCCATTTTCAAAAATCCACAGAGGTGTTCTGAAGATCTCACAGTATATCTCATGTACATCAGAAACATTTGCAGATATAATTTGGATAAATTGTGTTTGCTGTACGATAAAAGAACTTTGGCAATGAGATTACTAACTAAGCAACTGGGTTTAGGTCACTCCCCAGTATTGCATTGTGCATCATTACTGTGCATAATTTCACGCATGAAATATCATGGGGATATTATAAGGATTTATTTGGCACAATAAGGTGCTGTTGCTCCTAAACAAGCACAGGAACCCCCATTTTTGTTTCAAAATTTAAGCTTCTACAACCAAAAAGTCAATAGGCAAAGTTTGACAAAAATCTCAGTGCAGGTTGTATTTTCAGTGGAATGGCCTTAATTTGGGATAATTCAATATCTACAGGATAACACATATCCACTAGATGCAATAAGTAGTGCATAAATGTGCATAAGCGGATAGCATTATCTACCCTTTGAACAACCAAGTCCAGATATTGAACATTTTAAGCACAAATGTCATTTGCTATGCAGAAAGTATCTTGCTCATAAATAAATCTTGTTAGCTTTTATTAAACTGCAAATGGCTTTAGGTAAATTTTGTCAGGAATACGCAAGTGTTCTAAACAGTTACTGTTTATAAGTGCTGTTGACGGAGCAAAACTCTGGTTTTGTCATGGTATCCATTGGGCAATGATGGAATTCCAAACATTTGAGGGCGATGTTAGTTGATCCTTGATTAATGCCCTTAATGTAATCAATTATAGCTGCACCGAAAATATAAACTACTTCACAACGTCATTATATACAAACTTTGTGTGTATTTAACCTACCTCTTAAAGCGTTGTCATCGACTTCAAGACAAAGTTCAATAACTTGAGTAAGCACTTTTCCACAATTCGCTATATCCCGCAGTTCAGCCAGCAAGCTGGCAAGACTGTTGAGGATCAGCAATTGAGTATTTTTGTCCCCCATTTCCTGGAAAATCTCGGCACACTGCTGGTAAACTTCTGCGGCTTTTTTCAATTCCCCGACACTCGTCCAGTCTTTGCCTAGTCTGATAAGTGTTTCTCCTCGCATTTCCTGGTTGTCTTGAGTTTTGTACTCCTCAGCAGCCGTCTCGTAGCATTCAACAGCCTTGTGAAGGTCGCCAAGTGCGTCATAAGCCGTTCCTAAATTATATTGTAAATCAGCATAGTTTGTCCTTCCATCTGACTCCTTGTCGGGTGGAAAAGCTTTCAATAAGAACTCTACACCTCGTTTAGGATCACCCCGTGCAACGTAACATGCTCCCAGATTAAAATAGCACGCTCTCTCTGTAAACCCTTCCTTCAGTTCCTCTGCAAGCTGAACGGCCTTTTCAAAAGAGCTGCAAGCATCGTCAATGGCTCCCGTGGAGAGCTGTTCGTGTCCAAGCCTTGTAGCTCCGTCTATTTGCTCTGAAATCAATTTGTTGCTCATCTTCGAACCAGTTCAAGACAGTCCGTAAACGCAAATTAATCTGAAAGAAGACAACCCAGGGCCGGACGACACATGTCCGAGGAAAGGATAGACAAAAGTCACGCTATGTAAGCCTTCAGAACGCAGAAGTGCTCCCAGATAATAGAAAAAATGTAGATGAAAGGTGTAAAAAAGCTTCAAACTGTTAAAAAGTGCTAGTATTGTTAAGCCTTCTGTAGCTACCGTAACCCCAAGCTTGACCAAGCTTTGCTTTTATCTTTGTTTTGTCTGATTTTCACTCCGTTGTGAAGGTGAAGTGACGTCACGTCGGCAACCGACGGCTCACGACAGTCATGAAGTCATGCGCCTGAGTGTGCCTCGCTTTCGAACACGTCATCTCTTGCTTCTTTCTTTCTTTTCATCCTTTGATATCCAGCAAGACGGTCACTGTGGTGCATTGAGGGGCAGAAATGAAACAAGTAGGTTTATTTTTTGTTGTATAGCTGTTAACACTGTGCTTCACCACCTTCAAGTCTTATCAGATAACAGTATTAATCAAAGATCCAAACAGATCTTTGATTTTTTTGGGTCAAAGCATGGATAGTTTACATCACGTGTTGCTTTGTTTATGAGTTGAAATCTGCAATGGACACGGTCACACGCAAAGTTTTGAATTTCCTTCTAAGTTATACGAACAGCAATTGAAATTAAGCAGACATTTTTTTTTTTCGTTCGTACTGTAGTATAGCTTTGACGAAGGTACTGTTCAATATTTTTTTTTTATTTTAAAACAAATCGCTGTTCACAGCAACTAATCACATGAACTTTATTTTTTGTAAAAAGGAAAAGTGGAACCTTAAGTTTGTAAAAGTGAACACCCTTGCGATCCAGTTCACTAGCTGTTTGTGCAGTGTTAAAATCATGCTTAGCACATTTACAGAAACATATTTCAATGAAAAAAGAACCAGTGTATTGAGCTGCAGTCTGCCAGATCACTTGAGGTTTGCTGAGCAGTCAGGGTGCATTCTGCATAAATCCCACGCTGAAGATATACCAAGGGTTTCAAAATTCCACGCCAAGCGCCTGATAAGCGGCTAGGGCTGCAATGATACATTTTCTTAGGATACGATACATATCTCGATACAAGTACCACGATGTGTATCGTAGTTCAAGAAACAATGGCGACAAATTATGATTTCTTTTACAACAATCCTTACCCCTTGGTCATTGTAAAATACTTTAATCCAAAGTTTTTCCACACCTTTGATTTAAACAAGGACGGTGCCAGTTATAACTGAACAGAGGAAGACATTTTGACAAATGAACAGCATGTTTTTGTTGTGGGCACATAAGACTGTGTCAGCTGACAACTTATTGGAACTATGCGCGTACGCATGTGCTCATGCCACCATCTTGAAAATACATGATCCATGATCAGAAGCATGCGAAGTGATACTAAGCAAGTATGAAGCCCTGTGGCAGTAATTTCTGAATGTTGGTTAAGTAATTGCTGATTTTTGATGACACATATTTTATTGTTTTGCGATATCCCATTCAAATATCGATATTGGTGTCGTGACAAAAAATTTACCAGTGGTTTACCAGTGTACCAGTCAGTCTATTGTTGCAGCTGTATAAACGGCCAAAACCCAACCCTGATTTGCCGAGGAATGCTCATAGCACGTCGACAGCCAACCTTGCTCCCAGCTTTCTAGCCGCCACCTAGCTGCAAAAGAGAGGCTGGAAGACTCTGGTAACTTCTGGTAACGACTTTGCCTCACATAGCCACATAGTACTGGTAACTGATATGCCAGCACCAGCAGGAATGAATGTGCAGGCCAGGGTTATGCCAAATGTTATCTTCACCTCCCGGAGCTGTACACTAAAATCTCTGATCCCACGCCGCTACGCCACAAAATTTTAAAGCCCCCTGCTGATGAATCTACTTGGTGCTTTGTCGCACTCTTCGCTGATAAATTTAAAATCATTGTCTCTCGATTTAGACTTGGTCAATATTTCATGTCATAATGTCAGCATGTTTTGAAAGATATGATGAGTTGTGAATCATCAGCGTAAAAATGAAAGTTCATACTACATCATGATTACTTTCATAATGTGTAGTGGTTTTGATTCTCTCAAATTTTCACCAACATGTCTTTTTTATCTTTCAGCTGTTTTTGTGTGTCCTTCTTGGAGCCTTTGTAAGTTGTGCCTTAAGTGCTGAAGGAGATACAAGTGCCAGACTACTCATCTCCAAAAATATCCTTAACCAGTATGTTGTTGAAGGGAAGGAATTAACAGTCCACTACAGCATATACAATGTTGGAAGTGGGTAAGATCACACACCTTGCGTTGAGCTGAAAAAGTTACAGTTAAACTGGTGATCAGATTGTAAATTCTCCTTACTAGGTAAAAGGAAAAATCAGCATTTGAGCCTTGTGGCCAAATAGGCTGCCTGAAATAGTTACAGTTAAACCAGTGATCAGATTATAAATTCTCCTTAGATAAAAAGAAAAAGTGGGCATTTGAGCCTTGTGGCCAAACATGTAGAGTCTGTATACGGGCCTAGTGGCCCATCAGGCCGGAGCTTATCCCAGTTTCCGTAGCATGACACGACTAGGAGTATTTCTACTCCCCCCTGGATGGGATGCTAGTCCATTGCAGGGTTACATTCGTTGGTACCCATTTATACACCTGGGTGGAGAGAGGCACTATGAGAGTAAAGTATCTTGCCCAAGAACACAATGCAGTGCACCAGCCAGGGCTCGAACCAGGACCGCCCGATCCAGAGTCTAGCGCACTAACCATTAGGCCACTGCGCCGCCCACTGGCCAAACAGACTGGTGCTTATCTCCTTAGCACATGTATCTTCATAGCACAAAGGGACTAGAAGTATTTCAACATTTCCTCCCCCACGCCCCCCCCCCCCCCCCCCACTGCCCCAGGATGGGATGCCAGGCCATCACAGGGTTTCCCCCCCAGCATTTAATTACAATTTGAAGTCGTTTGGGTTAACCAAAAGTGTGGTGTACCTTGGTTACTGTGCCTTAGCCTATTTTCAGCTACTGACTGGTTTAGACACAAGATTAATGATTTATAGCAAATGCTCCAATGGCCAATGAGAATATAGATATTGAGTAAAATGTATAATGTTCAATAAACCTTTATTTTATGTTTCTTTACCCACATCGACAGTACATCAATGTTTCATGTTTTCTAACTAATGCACCATTTATCTCTGCATTTTTAGTCCTGCAACAGCAGTGTCCTTGACAGACAATTCCTTTCCAGCAGATGAGTTCAAGGTTCTTCATGGATTGTTATCAGTCAAGTGGAAAACTATTGCTCCGTATCCTATAAATATGATTAAATTTTATCTAGAAATTTATATTCTAGTCATACTTTGAAGTTCAATGTATCAGTTTTTCTTTCCATTTTGTATGTATTAGTGACCGACATTTCATTTATGCATTTGTCTGTAGTCAATTTTTTGTTAAATTCCTTTTTGTTTTACGTTTTCAGTAATATTTTAGGGTGTTCACTGTGGTCCTTTCATAATTATTTGCACTTTTTTCCTGTGAAAGAGATTGTATTCCGAGCAATCAAAGAAACACCAGTTTGGCTGGGGAATGTAAATCCTTGTGAGGTCCACAGTGAATTTTACTGGGTTACTTGATTTTATCCCTTTTTTGACAATTGGGGTAGCAAATTTTTATTGAGAAATTATTTAGTGCATTAAACTATTTTATTGAGCTTGTAAGAAAGAGTTACATGCCAATTCATCCCATTCACAATTTCCCTTAGCAGTACAATCAATTATTGTTATTGTAAGCTCTTGTTGACATTATCTGTTGTAGAAGAGTGCAAACCTTTCCTTGACTGTAAATCAGCGGCACTAATGTATCGCACTCTATAATTCTTGAACCTCTGAAGTCTGGAGTGTTTAACTTCACAGCTGCTCAGGTCTCATATAAAGCGTCAGAAGATGCCACAGATCCTCAGGTAAACATTGGTTTAGCTGCTGTAATAGCCAAATTTCCCTGATATGCACATGTTTTGCAACTTGAGCAAAAACACAGGGAATGTGCCATGTTATGATAAGGGAGCAATGGCTGAAGCTCGGGAGTAAAGGCGGCAACTGAACAGAAGCCATCTGATGGTACCTGCAAGCAGCAACTAGACCAGTAATGGGGTTGAAAATGGTGCTTACATGTTCATTAAGACAGCACTTTTCATTGATTTGAATAGTGTGGAATGTGTTAAACTACAAGCAACCTCTATTTTTTCAAAGCGAAAAAAAATGACTGTGCAAAAATGGGGACAAGGCAAAAGGTCAAAAGTTGTGACTATGCTGGGAGTCCCTTATTTTTCCACGTCTCACCTCCCCTCACCTTGTGCCCATTTTTGCACAGTCATTTTTTATGCTTTACGGTGTTGAACTGGTTTGGGAGCAGCATGAAGAATGGCAAGCGATAACCTGCTCCAATCCCCTCACCATTTTGTCCCACTTGCCGTTCTTCAGCTAATCCTGTTTTTGTGCTGCTCTCCAGCTAACCAATTGCCTTGAACTGGTTATCACTGTTACTTGAAACATTGTCTTACATGTTTCTTTTCCTTTCAGACTGCATTTTCTACATCCCCAGGGGAGGGAGGAGTAATGGCTCAGCAAGAATATGACCGCAAACACTCTCCACATTTGGTAAGTAGATTTACTGCCTTGTCTCCAACTTCAGGTGCTCCCCAGTCCCTTAACAGGTTCTTGTTGCCAAACCCCAATATGGCCAGCCTGTTGGCTGCTGTACCTTGTTTCTTGTGTTCTCTGTCTCTTTGTTTCAGGTGAGTATACAATGGTGGGAGAGGTTAGCGCAACTTGAGCCCAGGATTGACAATCTTGAGATTTCAAGTCTGTGTCCCTGGGACAAGACTCAAAATTCACACTTGGCTCTCCCCATGCCATGAATGTGACCTGTAGGGAGTGACCTGTAGTTGACTAATGTAGATCTCCTGCAGTGAGAGCAGGAGGGCAAAGAGTCTTTATTGCTTTTCTTTATCCATTTACCCACTTCCATCCAGCATGATCTGCATCAGTTCGCTCCTTGTTCTGATCAAGAATCAATGTTATTTTTTTCTTTTACAGGTCGACTGGGGTCTGTTCAGCCTGATGTCTCTACCCACTATTCTGATACCGTTTCTTGTCTGGTTTCGAAGCCACTCAAAATATGAAAATTTCAAGGCGAAGAAGAACTAGAGCCAAGGTCAATCGTACATCTCGGAGCACTAGGGACAAATTACATCAACATGTCTAGCAGAGAATATGCTAATTCCTAAAATAATTTTAAAATAAAACGTTTTTTTACGTACCATGTTTTGTTTTCTATACGGATTTAATGCGTTTGCAAAAGTAAAGATACGATACGGATCATAGACTGTATTAATAGTGGGTTTGATCCATTCTTGCCCCAGTGTCGTGTCTTGTTTTCTAGCCCAGGCCTTGCGAGCAGACACGAAAGGCTCTGGGGACAATAGTGGCTTTGCTTAGTGGCTTTCTGGTCAAACTTCTATATTTGTCTCGTTTTCTTTGTATCAAGTCTTGTGGGAATATATTCGAAAATTTGAATTTTATTCCAGAAAGCCTAGGAGTGATGTTATTTTAGTGGGCTATTTTAGATAAACGGTATCAACATACAACAAAGAACGCTCCAAGTTACATAGAAAACAACAGAAAAAGACGAGATACAACAAATCACGAAGAATATTGGACGTTCCTTGTCAAGAGAGACCCTGGGAACGAGGTTGGTTCCTTGTGAGATACGCCATAAATCCGAAAGTACGCTCGAAGTAATTGGAATTGACCAAATAAAACACAAAAGCATCTGAAAAAAGTTTCAACTTTTTTTGTAGTTCAGCGACACACGCCTTGTGTCTCAGTGAATTTGTGCAAACATTGTACTTTGGCGCGATGATTTATCAAATAGTGACCTATATGAAAGGCATATGTGAACTGCGGATTAACGATGAAATAAATGAAACGATCCTCGCAGTGTGAAAGCAATTTAAGCAATTCCATTTTTTAGCCTGTAAAAAAATTTCAAGGCTACAACGGGATTTGAACTCATGACCTCCGCAATACCGGTGCGTTGCTCAACCAACCGAGCTGTGAAGCCTTGGTACGTTGGAAGCAGGTCAACTGTAGGTTCTAATATCCCGCAGATGGAGTAGATGACGTAAAGAATATATGAAAGACGTATATGAACTGCGGATGAAGTGCTGTCCAAACCAAAACTGATTCGAAGACGTAAATGCGTGCATGGTGGTGTACTGTGGGCCCAGGGGGGGGACTCCCATTTGGAAGGGACGGGGATGCTCGTCGGAAATTTTGAATTAACCCCTCCCCCCTAAAAGAGACCAATCTGGGCATGGCCGCAGCTTATGCAGACCCCTAAAAGAGACTTTGTTTATACCAATCAAATAAATATAACGAATCAAAATTCTTCCTTTTTTGTTATTTCTTCACGCGCAACCCTAAAGGAGACCTTGACGGCTAAAAATAGAGACATTTTGCCCAGAACGCACTAAGCGAGTCCAAAATCCGAAATTTACACCCCTAAGCGAGACGACGGGCATCCCCGTCCCTTTCAAATGGGAGTCCCCCTCCCGGGACTGTGGGTGACGGGGAATTGGGAGGGAGAGGGAGCGCGCCACACTAATAAACTGAACTGCAACCAAACTTGGGAAAAATTGTGATTGGATTTTAACGTATAACGATCTTGATAAGTTTATTAACCAAAAATTTGTAGCCAAACTTTCATTTACGTGTAATAACTTAAGAAAAAAATTAATTTTTAAAAGAACCAGAATTATTCAACAACAATTAGTGACAATATTTTACTCTAAAACAAACAAAACATGAAACACCCTTTTTCGGCTAATACGTAATGCAAAGATTGCCAAAATGGTCGCCGAACAACACAACTCGGTTAGACTGATTTGTGACCACAAGCTGAGCTAAACAACTCGGTGGGTTAGATCTTGTGTGACTCATAACTAATACTTTATTCTGAGTCCAATGGCCTGTTGATCATACAGTGACTCAAATGCGTCGTGTTTTGTTTAATTAAGCAGGACAGCGTGAACAAAAGTCAGAGAGTCAAAAACACGGCGATAACAAAAGTCAGTAATTAGCGAAGAGTGAAAAATCTTTTGGTGGCGGTGGGTACGATTTCCACTTCAATGCTTGAATAAGGGCGCAAGCTTTGATTGGTTAACGTTGAACGACTTAGCCTGCGTAGCAAGCGTTCCCGTGCAAGCGAAGTGCTGTGTCGCGCGAGTAAAGATTCTCGTCGCGCGAAAATTGGGGCGAGAGCTCGTTTCCCTTTTTTGCTCTCGACCGACTGTCCTCTCGACCAGAATCTTCGCTCGCACGCGACACACAGCACTTCGGTCGCACGGGAACGCTTGCTACGCAGCGCCAAGCCCTCCCAAGCCCTCCCTGTAAGCACATAGTTTTGGGATACTTTTAGTTGTCAAGGGAACGCCACACTATTTTTCGTTTCTGATCAACTGTACGCGGTAATTCTTCCTTATAACCTCAGTATCTCATCAATACAATCAATCTTTACTGAAGAAATCACAAATCTGACACATATCTAACCGGCATATTAGCGTATCGTTTGTGCAAAGCAAACAATGGCTCAGGCGTTAAACTGTCTCCTAGTGCAAAGTATTTATTTAGCTTGCTATCTTCCCATTTATGCTCCAATGTCTTGCTTAGCCTGTAAAGAATAAGTGCACCCTTATCTCGGAGTTGGGTAGGCGCAATGCCGACCTTCTTGGATAACACTCCCAGATACGCGTCTTCTAACGGAAATGTGCGGGTACTACTGAACGCGGCGAGTAATTCAATAATAGCATTTTTTGACAGAATGTAGAATGGACCATTACAGCAGACGGGAAAGAAGGTGTCGTTGTAATCTTGATAACTGACGTAGTACTTGCTCGTCGTTCTTCTTATTGCTCTTGAATGATAAACTAAGGTGCCAGCGTACAATTTTTCAGGCAAAGAAGCAGTTCTTAGCCACCAAATCATTCTAGGAACATCCAAATACACGTCGTCATCTATTTTCACAACAAATTTAACGTTCATTCTTGAAACAAACTTCAAAGAAATCATTGTCTTGTGCACCAGCAGTGAGTACGTCTCTGCATATCCCAGCCTTAAAATGTCTCCGTAAACTCTGGTCTCATTTTCCACATCGGGTTCGACTCTTGGGTCTCGGTAGTAGTGGCCGCAAACAAAGAAATATTGAACAAGTAACGTGTTAGAGGAATAAATAGGATCCTTCATAGCTCGAATGTTTGAACGGCTCGGTGCAACGGGATTGTCTATTAAGGTGGAGAGCCACGTTTGACGAATGACTGATCTTCGCCTGTTGTACGGCGCGCTCATTATCATTATTAAAACAAACCTTTCCTTTTCTGTGAGTAAGGGTTCACTCAGTGGATTTTCCCATCCCAAGAATTCTCTATGTGCCGTATCTGTCGAGTAGAGCGGAGGAAAAGCATTTCGCGATGGCTCTTGCGTCGCTTTGTTAGCTGTGATCTCGCCAACTGAATATGACGGGCAAGTTTGAAGGAACTGATTCAGTTTTGAGCATTTCATCTGTTGGAAAGTGATCATATAAAGCACAGTGGCGGCAACGAGCAAACAAAAACCCACAAGAACTCTCTTCATTGAAACGCGCTTCATGTCGTTTCCGACTAAGGCCGCAGTCAAATGTTTCTTCTTTTGAATTGGGTCTAGTGCGTAAGTGCACACTCGATAGTAATTAAATTAAAATAACAGTTACTTCTATTTGAATAACAAGGAAATAAAATTCACCCTTATTAGATCTACTCTATAGAGTGTTACGAAAGTGGCCAGAACCATTGTTTCACTTCCTGGAGGACTATAAAAGAATCTAGAAGCACACAGCATACATTCCTTACAGGGATGTTTGTTGTCATAGTAATCACGACGTGTCACTGCACGCGTAATTGTACTGAACATTGCAATGAATCAAGTTCTACTTTGGTCGAAGTGTAAGTTTAATGTCCCCGTGGCAGCCATGATAATAATAGACTCTTTTCCATATCCTCATTCCCAGGGTCTTCTCACTTTTTAAAATGGCTGTCGGGAAACGAAATTTTTAAAACAGAAATTCCTGAAAATTTTAACGATAAAATGGTCTCCTTGATGGTAGAAATTCCTACAAAGACGCTTCAAATCACAACAAACACGAGTAAATCAACCATGCAACGTGTCCCGGATGCTTTTCGGTCCGTCCACCCTCTGAAACCCATTTTCTTCCCCTAATCCATGATTACTACTAGTTTAAACTTAAATTAAAAATGTAGACGTTTCGGACTCTTCGTGTGCGTACATAGAAACGCTAAGGGAAATGTAAGAGGTCAGCCCCATCACAGTTGCCTCACACATCTGTAATAACAGCCATTCAATTACCATCCTCGCTGTTCGGAAATGGTGTTCTATTTGTCTCTACGGCAAATATAGATGGCAACCTGATCCTAACAGCTAAAGCGGTCAAAAATAAACAAAGTGGATAACGCAACTAAAATGTATTGAAAAAACTTTGCCCTATATTTCGGTTTGCAATACAAACCTTCCTCAGGGGTTGGGCGAAAAAAAATTACGAGAAAAGTAAAAGGATAGTTCCGTTTTAACTAAGTTACTGATCCAGGTCTTTAAAAGATCCGGTGGATATCCACCACTAACCACCTCCACTTCTTTGAACAGTATTCCTCGATGTAATTGCGTATTTGCGAGCAGGCTCACCTTTGGATCACACGCGCAAGTGGTGAAGCCGCGAGAGCACTTTCTTGGCGCTTCTGAGGAGAGACATCAACCGCCGGATCGCTTTGCTAGCAGATTCGCTCTTTGCATCGCTCGCGCGTGAAACCCACAAGTAAGCCTGCTCGCAGGTTATGTTTGCTTGGGTTTGCCGCTTGCCAAGATCTTCATTAAGCGTCGTTCAACATACTGTAACCAATCAGAACAAACGTCAATTTTTTTAACTAATCAGAAGCAAACGAGAAACCACTCTTGGTTAGGTTCAGGCAACCTTTTCCGCCTCTGACACCAGCTGCTGCTCACCAGGACTTCTCCGTCGTCTTCGCCTGTTCTCCCTCCCCATCACCCTTTGCTCCCCCAAATTGCGCAGTGCGCTGTACAGTAAAACACTACCTCCCTGGAACTCCTTTATTTACTCGCCCGCTGAAAACACTACCTTCTACTGTTATACAGGGCTAGGGGCATTGTTAAGACCCGTTATAATCCATCAAATATTTTTCGCGCGCGCGATTGGTCTAAAGACGTCACGACATGCAGCCAAAACTGGGGAATATCAGATGTTATAATCCATCAAATATTTTTCCCGCGCGCGATTGGTCTAAACACGTCACGTGATGCAGCCAGAACTGGGGAATATCAGATATTCCCCAAGTGATATTCCCCAGTTTTCGAACTTTAAGATTTACGTTCGCACGTTTAGCTTTTATCCCGAGTAAATTGTTAAAATGGATAAAAGTGAACACTTGGAACACACTTATACTATTTTGATTCCCCATTTTTCGAACTTTGCGATTTACATTCGCACGTTTTGTTTTCATCCCGGATAAATTATTAAAATGAATAGAACTAAACATTTTGAATAGACTAACAATATTTTGAGCGCGGACAGAATTAACTTGACGTTTAAAAGCTTTGAGAAAAGGTTCCCCAAAATGCGGCCTTGCATAAAAAATATTTGAAGGATAACAAACACAATAGCCTCCATTTGGCTTCAATAACAACTTGCAAGCGCTTGAAAGGACGTTTGGGCACCCAAGTCTCTACTCAAGTTTATGTTGCGACTACTTACGCCTTTGCTTGGCAAGGCCTCAAGAACACCCACCCACCCACCCACCGTGAATCGCCACTGGCCTTCAAGAAATCTTTCACAAGTGCCACGATTCCAATAACTTATTTTATTCATATCTATTCTATAAGAATGCCCACTTCTAGAGATTCAAAACTAAAACAACTGTACAGAAGGCAATCTAGGGAAGAAACAACATAATTTACGTTCACACGGAACAGCTCAAGAGAAATCCAAAGAACTACTCAAGATTTATCAAACAATTTGTACATGATATAATAACTTCAATATCCTGGTCATCAGGCAATCAACTTCTTATATTATTATCATTATTATCGTTGTATTATGAAAATTATACTTTTATACACAAGACACTGGACAACGTTTGTTGGCCCATTAAAATGATTTGGTCGAAACTGTACAACTGAGCTAGCTAGCATTCAACAAGTGTGTACAAGAGTTTACAAATTAAAATTGTCTTGCTCAGTAAATATTTTCTACAAGGCTCTTGGTGAAAATACCCAGTGATTACACAAACCAATTCTGTTTCATTCACTCTTAAGATGTTCATACATAATTACAGGCGTCGTTCACGAACGCGCAAACTTCCTAAACCAAAAACTTTCCCTTCTACGGGGGATATTTATTATTTTTACACATCACTCATGTTCACTATCCGTGCGTTTTCGTTTGAGTATATCTTCCTTAACAACCAACATTTGGGGTGTCACGCAACTCCCCACTAGAGCAGGCGTTACTTGGGGCGTCACGCAACGCAGCACGCCAAAAATACCAAATTCTTCAAACGTCATCATTCAATGTTCAACATAATAATCGAACGCCGCCCTTTATTTCATTTACCGTGAGACAAATTGTCAATTTTTTGACGCCCGAAAATTACACGTGAACATCTTTACAACATAGACCTTCTATGGGGTGGAGCAGGTCAGAGGACACACTAAATGGCCTGAAGAGGAAAACAGCTTATGTCTGCTAAGGTAACCGAACTTCAAAAGTTAGAGGGTTGAAGACAATCAGAATGATACTTGTTAGAACAAGAGATATCGTTAGCGCACGAAAACCTCTTGTTTTACTCCTTTTAGGAAAATTAAATTTGGAAAAGATGTGCAGTAACGCTCTACGACAGCAGACAGAAAAGACGCTCCTTGAAACCGTAAATAACTCGTCTAACTAAACTTTCCAACGATCTGTAGTGGCCTCCGAGTGGTTTACTGACCACATAGATCGGAATCAATAGTTGCACTTCCCAAGCAAAGAGCGACATAAACAATTATGAAAAAATGAAAAGTTCCACGTTTGAACTAAACCCAAAGAAATATTTCCCCAGTTTTGTCCAACAAGCAGGCCATTTAGAATGTCCCAATTATATTTTTCTTTTTTTGTAAAAACGTACCTTTGACCCCAATTAATGAGTTTCACCAAAAGCCTGGCTATAAAACACATTGACAGCGAGAATAAATTAAGAATAATTTGTTTTGGAACTGTATGAACACTACGCAACAAAGACAAAACGACTATTTTGACAAAACAAGATAAAAAGCACTAGCCATGAATACCCATTTCCCATAAAAATGTCAACATTCAAGGATTTTTTTTCTGTTTTTACCTAGAAAACATCCGTCGTGTATTATAGCTCAGTACGCAAACTAAATGCTCCGTTTTGACCACCAAACCGAGAGTAAGGAATGAAGATTTCATTTCGGTATTGTCGTCATTTAAAATTTAAATCAATGGCAAGTCGGAGGAACAAGGGTCAATTTCGATAAATCCTCGTTAAATTTCCGATGCTTAGCAAACTCTAGGAAAGCTGTCAGTTCGGTTTGTCGGAATCAGGTTACATCATGCTTCTAAGCAACAGTTGCCAAAAAACGCGGGCTCAGTCATTGAATCAGTACTTGTTTCCCCGACTGTGCACAGGAATCAATCAACACTAGATTCCAGCCTCATTCGCCACTCATGCATGTGATGAATTAGTGGGTCCGAATCTTTTCACTGACCTACTTTTTTTCAAGAACTGTGAGTATCCAGAGCGCGTATCAGAAAGACACGATTAGCAATCTTCTCGACTGTCGAATTCATGAAATTGTGTTTTGTCAGCTGTTGTTTGTAGATAGCAACCGTTTACCATACAAACTTCTGACTCTACCAGCACTTCCCCTTGCGGGGTTTTCAACCTTTAAAACAATTTGAAACCAAGTCAGTTCCGCCATGACATCACAGTTGATGAAAAGAAGGGTCAAAGCTTACTCTACTTGATAGCGAGCTTGAGAGCAATCAGCCAATCAACTCTCAGCTCTAACCTCAATATTATTCCCGAAGCCTGCGCTCGTTTTTGACAGCAGCTAAAAAATTCAATATCCACCGCTGACCTGAAGGAGTGCAGCTTCGGGAAGGCGATTGACATTAATATTTTCTCTACCAAAATTAATACTTTATTTGATAAGAACAGATTTAGGCGTGATAGGTCAACGGAAATAAATATAATACTTTATAATTTTCTAGAGATTTTTCCTTGCTGGGAAAAACGCTATGTACAATTTGTCTTTTTTTTTCTTATATATGTAGAAGGTACTCTGTTTCTCTCTTGTAATTAAATAGTTATGCAAGGTACCCAGATTGTGGCCTACTTGAACTAACTTAAAGAAAGAGGAGATTTTAAATTCAACAAGAAAGTGCAGGAGAGAAATGCTTGACTACGAAAATCCAGTGTAAATTCCACGCAAGTTACGCTCTCTGTATGAACGAGTCTTACACAAAACTTGTAAAACAAATAAAACGATGTGCAATTTAGGGATGAGTACAAAAACCTTACAGAACCTGCATGGCCAAAAAGTACTTACTTACGTTAATTTAAGTCACGCACAAGTCACGGGATACAGAGGCCGCGGCGACGACTCGCGAAGAAACACACTGATTGCAGTGGCGTTCAAACATTCCATACTGCATTGCGAATGCTACAATTCTGCACGTAATGCCGACAAGTGCTGGTCAGCGGAGCGTTTGATCGTATAAAACAAGTGTACACTATATATAATACGCACATGAGGAGAACGATGACATCGGAGAGAGAGCTTACTATCGTAACTGACAACATACTATGACGAGGTGAGAGACGTGCTGGACGAAGAAGGAGGTTCGGATGAAGTGGTAGACGTGGACGCAGGATTTTTCGTTGACGCGCCGGAAGTTGTGTTACCGGAAGTACTGACGCCCGCGGTGGGGGGATGAGTCGCGGCATCCTGGGAATCAACAAAGGGACTACATGTCAGATTAGGAATGAACCAAGCGCCAATTCGTGCCTGCAGTCTATAATCACAAGGCCCAGTGAGGACGACTGCGGGAAAATTCTACTGTGTAGTGCATACACTTGAAGGATTAATAAAGACGAGAAGAGTTGAGATGAGACCCAAACCACGACATTGCGTTTACGTGACAAAGCAGTTAACAACATTTGTGAAAACCAAAGCCAAAGTTTATCACAGCGGCTGAAGGAGGAAGAAAAGACGACAAGCAATCAACACTGGAAAGGAAACTCAACAGAGAAGAGGTGCGAATACTCACAACACTACGAACGATTTATCATAATTTTCGTGCAACCACAGTGCTAAACAACCACATAACAAAGTTAATGTTCAGTGTGATTAAGCCTAGCAAATCTACGTATAATACCTAATGGAGTGAAATGAAAAAAAAGGGTAAATTTCTACGCTGCTCTTATAAATGTTTACCGACATTTCGGCAATGCTGCCTTCTTCAGGGTACAAAACTATCTTGAAGAAGGCAGCTTTGCCAAAATGTCGGCAAACAATTATGAGAACAGCGTAGAAATTTACCATTTTTTTTTATTTTAACTGTTAGTATCTACACTGCGAAGGTATTTTCAATCTTTATAACGTAATGGAGTGAGCTATTCTAGACAAATAAATTGCAGTTTAAAATAGTCCAGTTTGGGAATTAACCAAGACCAATGAAAAAAAGACTAAAGATGCATCTGTACAGAGTTAGTCTCGATTCAAAGTAAAATATTCATTTTATTGTATGCTTCAGCGCTGTTATTGTAAATACTTCACTTCAGATTTACACTAACCCTACACAGTTGCGTCTTTAAGGCCTGGCAAAACGAGGGAAATGTTTCCAGAAACATCCGTACCGCGCGCATGATTCCCCAATGTTTCCCAGTTGTGACACACGGGAAGCAGTGTTTTCAATGTCAATTTTGTTTCCCAGAAGCAAAATTTGCCGCTGCTACACGGCAGAAACATTTCGTGTTTCCGCGTGGCATGGAAGCATGGCAAAATGAGGAAACTATTATGGAAACATGTTTCCTCGTTTTGCCAGGCCTTTAGTCATTTTATTCAGCAGTCTTCGTAAACTTAAAACTGGCCCATTCTTAAATGCGCAATCTTGAGTTTTAACAAAAAGAAACGAACTTCAAATTATAATAAAACACAGGTCCTTACCCAGTCTTCCGCTGCTTTTTTCCAATATTCGTGATTATCTGTAAGATGTCTGATGGTCTCCGGTACAAAAGCGAAAGCTGAAAGAAACATAGCAAGAACCTTATAAGCCTTCTCGATCTCGTATCAATTAATAGCCTGAGGATGCAACAGGTCAAATGAGAGCTATCCGGCAAGCAGTACTTTCGTGCGGCACTGTTTGTCTGGATAAGTTGCAAACTAAAATTTGTCCTTATTTTGCTGAAGTTGTTCGCTTGTTGAGCTCTATACTATAATTGGCTAAAAATGTAGTGCAACGTTTTCTAGCCAATGGGAGAAAACATACTATTTACATCAACCAATCAGAGCACACCAAACTGCTTCAGGCGCGTTTTCCCGCGCTTGGCGCCGTTAGCAAGTTTTTGTTCTGATTTCTGATTGGTTCGTTGTGCTATTTACGATTGATTTTACGGCAGAAAACAGACAAACAAACAAACAAACAAGCAAAAATAACAAAACACGTACCATCCCAGGCGTCGTAAAGATCGCTTACAAAGTAATCTATGAACCAAACCTAGAGAGGAAAGAAAGAAGACAAACGACATTTATTTCGGTGGGGGAAATAAGTTCTTTGTAGGAAAAATAAAGTAGAATCTCGATGTCTGGAACCTCTCGCTAGCTCGGACTAATACCCGATTCACACCAACAAAACATGTTTAGTTAAACCAGGTTTAAGAAAATGAAAATCAGCAACAGACAACTCACAGACTAAATTTTACATAGAGTATGTTCTAACTTGTACTTTCATTGTGCTACATTAGAAGTCGATAAACATCAGTCAGCAACTTCCATGAAGAAAACAATTTTAAACCGTGCTTAACTAAACAATATTTAAACACGTTTAAGCTTTGGTGTGAATGGGGTATAAGAGTCGTTTCACTTGAATTTGCTTCACTCAGTCAAACAATGCAATTTAACTCTCGAACTTTCGAATTATCCGGCCTTTTCCTGGTTAGCGAAAGTCGACTCGATACCCTCACCTGGTTGGAGAATAGAGCGATTTCCTAACGTTGCCAATATTCATGAATCTAAACTAGTGATTCTACAAAGCTTTGGAGTACATGAATAACACGAACATACCTGTGACCTTGGTACATTACACGTCTGCTTGTCAAACACGGGCATCACAACCGGTAAGCCTCGCCTCTTTTCCTCATCCGTCTGTGAAAAATGGACAGGATTATAAACGCTCAACTCCAAAGTAAACATGAAAGCTTATGAGCAGTCAAAGTTGAGCGAAATTCCTTGATTCGTAACTTGGTGACTTCTTAGAGCTTGTCAAAATGGAAGGATTTTAAAAGAAGTGCCTTTTTGCTTACTACAGTGACATACCTGTGAAAAGTACTCGTCAGCTATCCTGTACGCCCACTCCTTACAGAGATACCGAGGCCGTGCAGGGTTGGCGATATCAGCACACTTGATTAACATCCTTTTAATCAGTGTACGGTTTTCTGGCGTGTTTAAGGCTACAGCCGAAGACGCTGTGGAATCTGGTGTGCCACGTCCACTGTGCTGTTAACATGAACACGGACAAAAATATCATATCTCGGGTATTCGGACAACTACAAAGCTACGCCAGTAAATTGACCTGTGTGTAACGATTCGATTGTAAGCTAGAAAACACTTTTTTTGTCTGTGAATAAATCTCCAGTGCAACCATTCAACTGAAAGCTATCGAGCAGTATTTTCATGTTATAATGTTTATTACGCTTCAAGGTGGTTTCCAATGTTTGTGGATGAAACTCTTCTGTGTGCCCATTCCAATTAACACCACCTTGCAGTACTTCCGCGTGATACTGTTTTTTCCCCAAACAACCTGAGCTGCTTCTTCTTTTGAAATGTATATCGATTTTTAACTTTTAAAATAGTTCAAGAATAGAACTTTACATCTTTGATGCAAAACTACAACAGGAAATCAAATCTTACCACCGAATGAACTTCGTCCATGCTTGAAGAACGCCGTTTATTGATGGAGTTGACGAACTTTGAGAGATGCTCGAAGTGTCTCGTCATCTCTGTCGCCATTACCATGTCGATGATCGCTTGTCGAATCGTGCGAAACTCATCCCTGGCAGACAGACATAACACAATGTTTGGCTCAGTCAGCATCGAGTTAAGCGAGAACAAAAAATTGCTTGTAATTAAAAGTTTGCGGTTAATTAATTGACCCCCTTAACATAGCGGTTGCCTTACGGCAAGGCGCCCGTGCCTAGCCAATCAGAGCCTAACCAATCAGGTCGTGATGCGTGCGCGCGTTTCGCGCGCTTTTCCCACGCTTGGCACAAACTGTAAGCTGTTTCAAGTTCTGATTTATAGTTTATTACATTTCGTGTGAAAGGAAAATTTAAGATTTTAATTGCTACACTTGTAATCTGTCCCAATCGCCAACAGTCTTAACTATTAAACTCCTTCTTGGTTTCATGATATAACCTCTCTAATGTTTTTCTACTTCGGTGAATATTACTTTAAATGTATTGTGGAAACGTCAAATTGGTATGTCGTATTTAACTTGAGAGTCAGAGGCAAAGAGTGTTAACACAAATAAACTCTGGATCTTAATCTTACATATCAAGTCCTTTGAAGATATTGGATCTTTCCTCCCGGGCAGTAAGCTTGAAGGCCAGTGCCGCATGATGGCTCTCCAGCACTGCAATGTCGTTGTAGAGAATGGCAAGCTCGTTGCCGGCGTTACAAAGAAACGAGTTCGTGTAACCGGGATGGTCTACATCGTGTACAACAGCTGCTATTAACGAGGCTATTTCATCAAGAGGCTCGAGGACAGCCTATGCAATAAAGAAACACCAAAAATACACTTAGTGCATTGTTTGCTCGATGTACGGTTCACGATTTTTCGCGCTCTGCTCGATATATCCGTCAGGACGTTGGGAGGTCCTATGGCTCGCTGTGCAAACTTTGAAAGAGTTTCTGTCCATGCATTGTCCATTTCAAGTCGCGTGATTGAGATACGAATTACTCACGAGCTCACCCACACACATGCCCTGATGCATTTTTACCTTCTCTGCTGTAGCGTTGAAATCGGAAATAAAGTTCCTACTTACTAACAGTTTCAAATGACTGCCAAAGGAATGTACTTTTGAGTAAGAACATACCTTGACTCGTTCTTTCGCCAAGAACACAGCTGTGGCGTGAAGGACATCTGCCGCGTGTGTAGAGTTGTGGTAAGCATTCTTTGAGTGATAATTTAATTCTATTAACTGAAACACGAATAAATATACTGCATATTAGAAGACTGGTTAGATAAATTATAAGTGTGGTAAGTTCTGTTCTCCAATTACAAGTGGAACTGCATGCATGAAATATGAATCTGCAACTCTTACAACAAGGCATTCTACTCAGAAAAAAAATCCAGTAAATTAAAAAATTAAAAGCTTAGTTTAAAGAAACACAAAGATAGGATAGTAGCTTTTTTCAGTTTTCGATAAGAACAACAAACCTACGCCGCTTAGGCGCACTGAGGTGGAGAGTTCGAGCCCTGGCTGTTACCATCATATGGTGTTCATGGAAAAAAACTTCTCTCTCACAGAATAGTATAGAGCGTTTAAAGTAATTAGTATTCACTTAACCTCTTCTACTTTTTAAAAAGTGGCGCCACTTTCTCAGCCAATCAGAAGTAAAACCAAAACCAATCATGGCTTGCCCACACACGTTTTCCCGCGCTTCACGCCGGCTACATGCATTTGCCTCGAGTTTTGATTGGTTCGCTAGATTGTCTCTCTTTTGTGATTGGCCAGAGTTATAACTTTGGTTATGGTGCACTCAATGGGCATCGGTACATTGGTAGGAAAGGGTTAACTTGCATCCCATCTGGAGGCAGAATTACTATTCTACGTCGCTTAACACTTCAGAAGCCAGGATAAGCTCCAACTGTGTGGGTCCCTTTACACCATGAGTACCTGAAACTAAGTGCAATGCACTGTTTTCTCATTTTGCTGCAGCTGTTTAACAGACTAACATGTAGACTTACTTGTAACCAGTTTTTAAGTACATCCTCTGAAATGTTGAGTGCTTCACAGGCCCTGAACCTGTTGAGTATCTTTGTTCCCAAAAAGTACAAGGGCCTAGAACAGTGCAAACAAGCAGAAAGCAATGTAAATAATAATGAGAGGCAAGAACGTCTTCCGAGTATTGTGTGGATTCCCGATTACCCGGGTATATATAAGATACAAATGATGTGAATTCAGAAACGACCAAACAATGTTCATAAAGCGGACACCAAAAGACAAAATGGTAAGACTAGGGCTGGCTTGAAAGTGCCTATCAACAGCAGAGAGATGGACAGCAACAAAACTTGAATGAGAGACATCTATGGTACAGTGTGCGAGGCCCCGCCATAGCCTCTTTTCATCCAGTCACTCTACAATGAAACACACCTGTGATTGGAGGCTTTTTCCAACTTGAGAATATCAAAGTCCCAGTCTGCCTCGTCAACCATAGCAGCAATAACTTCTGGGGGTGCCTCCTGGAGGTGCAAGATCGGGGTCCGCACATTGCTTTGTGTGGATTCCTTATGGCCTGTCAAGACAATAACGATGACAATTGTGTAAGATTAAGACATATTAAATGCGTGTAATGTGCACAGAACTCCACTACCTCTCTGGGACCTTTGCAACCATTATTTTCATTCAATTGTTTCTAAACGCTGCCTCAATTGGTTTCTTGGGGCTGGCCTTTTTTGGAGCATTATTGTTAACTGGTATTGTTTTACAACAAAATGGCGCTCCTTGTACCAAGAGGTAGTGGGCATGTGTTGAGGTCTTAAGATGTGTGTTATATGAACCCACTCAAAAAAAAATCCTCCCCCCCCCCCCCCCCCACCACCCCAATGTAGGCTCTTTACAGCAACGGGTCACATGACCTTTTCACGATTTTTCTTTACAATTTTTTCATGTTTCAAAGAATACCAGAAGTGAAATTAGCACCATGGCCAAGTTTGATGCCCCTGGCATTTAAGAGTGAAGCTTACTACAGTTTCATCATTCAATAGTTGCAAAATACAACACATCTGTATGAAAAAAGTTATTGGGGAGCAATACGCTCAATTCCTACCACTCACAAAGTCTATTTTTTGTTCCCCTGCTTAGAAGAGGACACGTTTACATCCTGGACAGTGGCTAGAAATCGAGCCTGCACCTTTCCTCTATAAAGTAACTTTTTCCACACAAATCCTCTACATTTTTCAAACATTCCAACTCCTAGAATATTTCCCATTTCAGGGGCCTTAACTTGGGCATCTTGGAAATTCCAATTCTGGTACTCAGTAAGTTTAAACCAATACTACAAAATGTCCTAGTATGAAGAAGATCTTGCAACCCTCAGCTCTTATGGGTCTATTTCTCAGGATAAAAATCAACATTCCCATTACAGTCTTCACAAATTTTCTGTACAAAAAGTACTGGGAAGTTATGATTTAATCAGTATTAAAGAAATAAAAAACGCGCCTGAGTGCATTGTTGAGTTATATAAGCACGCGGGAATTTTTAAGAACACGAGAGAAGTGCATAGAGAAGCACGAGGCGTAGCCGAGTGCTTCTCGCACTTCTCGAGTGTTCTTAAAAATTCCCAAGTGCTTATATAACTCAACAATGCACGAGGACAAGTTCTTTATTTCTTTTATAAAATGTTAAAGAAATTGCGCGCGCTAAAACTTGTGACGTAAGCAGCGTGCATTATAACTCCATAAAGCACGCGCGTGACGTAAGCAGCGTGCTTTATGGAGCTATAATGAACTCGAACTGACCAATCACAGCGCGCGCAATTACTCGAACATTTTATAATAATGATTAATTACCGGTACTACGCAAGTGAGATCTCCAACTAAAATCCTCTTTGCTGAAATTTAGGTTTCAATAATTTATATAACAGTACCTAAAATATCTAAAATGCAAATAACTGCATCCATGATACATATTACTCTGTTGGTACAGCATCAAATTTCAGCAGAACTGGGGAAAATTAGTCTATCCCAAAAATGGTGAGATCACAATCAAAACTCTTTTAATGCGGATAGTAAAGGGACAAAGCTGGGTGTCCTGATTATAGAGGAGTCTGTCTTACAGACCAAGGTATAGATTATATGAGCAAAGGGACAAAGCTGGGTGTCCTGATTATGAAGGTATAGATTATATGAGCAAAGGGACAAAGCTGGGTGTCCTGATTATGAAGGTATAGATTATATGAGCAAAGGGACAAGGCTGTGTGTCCTGGTTATGGAGGTATAGATTATATGAGCAAAGGGACAAAGCTGTGTGTCCGGATTATAGAGGAGTCTGTATTATGAAGGTATAGATTATATGAGCAAAGGGACAAAGCTGTGTGTCCTGATTATAGAGGAGTCTGTATTATGAAGGTATAGATTATATGAGCAAAGGGACAAGGCTGTGTGTCCTGGTTATGGAGGTATTGATTACATGAACTCTGGTTTCTCTGGTACCAAGTGAACTGTCCATAACAAGGAGGTGTCTGTAAGTGAGGCCCGACTGTACTTGATGCCTTCAAGAACTTTGGAGGGCCCATAGGGTACTCGAGTCGACAACTCAGTTGTATTACTAGTTGCTGTTAATAAATCTAATCTTAATAATCTATTTTGGTTATTTATCTTATTCCTTTGTAATAATAAAGTTTATTTAAAAAAATGGCTTTGTGTTCCAGTGTATGTATCAGGCTCAACCTTTCCAAAGACGTGAGATTAAAACGTCAAAAGTGAAATTTTCTGTTTGTTATTGCGTGTAATGTCACTGCATTTCAATCTCACATCTTTTGATGTTCATTTTATGGCATGCATTGTTGAGTAACGGTAGGGAGAAAAAAACACAATCCATGAACAGTAGAGAAAGGGTTCAATGCTGTCAGCACTCTTAGTAGACACATGTTACAATCCACTTTGAAGAATTTTGATGAGAATCACACACATCAGTAATTAATTTCAGTTCAAAGAGGAGGAAGATGTTAACATGATTAAATAACATTAAATTATTAAGAATAGTTATCATGAAAGTTAGAAAAGAGTGTAAGCATTAGCCTCGGACCTCGGCCAAATGTGTAGAATAAGTTCATACTTGGTTTTGGTACATCGCAGGATGGTCTCCTCCGGCCCTGCAACACAATAAAGGTGTATATTTTAATTGAATCGGCATGGTCACTGAAATATGCTGTTGAGTCCCCCTATCTGAAACTTGGTGTTCTTCTTATCTCCTGCCACCTTGAAACCTAACTCAGTTTGGCTGCCTTTTTAAACATTTTTGGGGTTTCCTTGACGGTTTTAGATAATCTATTCTTATGTACTTAGCAAGGTGTGAAGTTAACGGTTCACATTTCTAGCAACTGTTTTTCTAACAGTACACATGCAATCATGTCCTGGCCTATTATTTGGACAATGGCTCACAAGTCCTTGAAGTGCTCTTTTCCCTCCCCCTCCCTTAGCAGTTTCAATTTCAAGCACCCAGCTATACTAACCCCCATAAGCTCAAAATCTGCCAACATTATTTGGGAAATGGAAGAGCAAGTAAGAAGGTAACAGACTAAATCATCTATTGGAGTTTTTAGGACAGCTTTTATAAGAGTTCCTAAGACTTAAGACCAGTTGCTTGTCATGCAAGTGGCGAGTATCATTATCATTGCATTATTACAAAAAGATTTGTTCAAGAAGACAAAAAACACTTACATTGCTCATGAGACCTCCTACAAGTTCATTATTCATTACGTCTTCTTCTGTTGTGGTGAATGGGGAATATAATTCAGCTGTCCGTAGAATTTCCTGAGAACAAAAATAATGGTTACTTTCCTCAGTTGCAGCACATTATCAAACAGAAAACTATGTCTGTTTTTTATACTTTGCAGCGTCACTGATGTAGTCAATCTGACTGCAACATATAGATGGGTCATACATTAAAAACAGTCCCCTCCCTGAGTTCAACTTTGAGTCATGCAAAGTGGTTCTACCTTTCTTAGTCTGTGGATAAAATATCAAGTGTGACTATTCCAATGAAAGCTATTGAACAGTAACTTTCAGTGGTACACTTCCCTTAAATTTTTGCAAAGGAACAATTTTTCGCATATCTGTCACAATGGTAGTTGTCGGCACTCTTAAAAATTTGTTTCTGTTAGTATCAGATTTGCCTGATTGTTCAATATTTCTTGAGATATTCCTAACCAGCACTGGATATGACAACTCCCGAACTGTTCAACCTTTTTTGAATCTGACAATAAAGGTCAAATTCTTTGAGCTCTTCTATGTAAAATTGCAATTGCTCCCAGTGCATAAGCCTTGTAGCCCATTGTCATACACAGGTGTGGGCTGTGATCCAAAACCAAATTCCCTGAGCTAACAATAGCAGCTATAGCATAACATAAACAATAAAATTTCAATCATTCTTACCAGCACTCTATCTAGTGCTTGTACTACTGACATTGGACTATTTTCTTGAGCTGCTGACAGCATGTTTATGACCTGAGAAACAAAGAGAAACAGCAATCACTGTACTGTTTTTGATCACCTGTGACTTTGAAAAATGAAAAGCAGGCCTAGATCATAGCAAAACTGATAACAGATCACTTTGAAAGAGTGGTGACCTTGGCCGAGAATATCAGGGGTGTGCACTTGTGGGATTATTTGGAGGGATACAAACTAAGAGGGAGGAACAGAATGCTGAGGGGAACATTGAATGCAATGGTGATTTCAGGGATGATGTTCTCTTCCACCCAACTTTGCAATGTTGCGGCACAATGCTCCAATGCTGATTGACAATTTGCTTGAGCAACTTGCAAATTCAATTCTATTCAATTCACAATATTTAGGTTACTAATACATTGTAATGTTTCACATGTGAAAGAAATGCTTATCAACAATAAATTTTCTCACACAGATCAAGGAGTACAACTTACTTTTGTAATTGGCGCCTCTATTTTGGTTGTTGTTGTTGTAGAGTGTCTTCTAAGTATACCTCCTAAAAACACATCCAAGTTAGTTAGAACTCACTGGCATAAAAAAAAAATCTTTCTGAAAATAAGCCCTTGAAGCTTTTAAAGAAAGATGTCACCAAAAATTTTTAAAATGCAAATAAATAAGCCCTTCCAAAAAATCAGCCCAACCAAAAGGGGTATTGAGCAAATATAAGCCACAGCTCATTTTCAGAATTTTACAGCAAGTCTCTGCAGAGCAACTTGTATTTTCTTTTCTTTTTCTTATATATTATTTAGGTTAGACCTCAGAAGTACCTTGAGATGGGCAAGAATGAGAAAGCAAAGAGAAAAGTCTGTTTGTTCACCAGGCTACAAGGAATAGACCTTATGCATGATAACATCATATGCTCAAAATTCACCACCAAGCCTCATTTATGCGAATTATCCTCAAGCCTATGCCACCTCCAGGCAGTTTTCATATGGGTATTCTTTTCATCTTTGCTGCTTTGGGATTTCATTCATGATAAAATTTACAAGTTTGCATTTCCAAAGCAAGGCTTGGTGGTGAAATTTGCCAGTCTGACGTAAACATGCATAGGTGTTCTGCTATTTAAGACTAACATTACCACATACCATTTGTTAATGTATCAATTTTAACTTGTTCTGTTACTCCACTGGCTGTTGTTGGCTAAAAGAAACAAGTATAAACTCATTTAGATTCAAATGATATTATAAGACAGATTAAGCATGATGTTTCTTTCTCCTGCAAACGGCAAAGATTCTTCATCTGCCATCTGCCATTTGTACATGGAAATGAGTAGGTTTGTGTCAGTTGTGAATGTGTGATTTATTTTATAATTCAATGAAAAGGTAACAAATGAAAGGGAAGCTTTAAAGGGCTAGGTGTCAAGTGCATGCACTGTATGGGGTCGCCCACTACCTCGCGGAACGAGGTACTTCATTGGTTGTTAAAACAATAGATAACAGGTCATAACAATGCCCCTAGCCTTGAATAACAATAGAGGTAGTGTTTACAGAGGGCGAATGAAAATAGAGGTTCCAGAGAGGTAGTGTCTTACTGACTGTATGAGCTGCAGGGCTGTCACTGAGGGCCAGGAGCCAGGAAATTCCCCTGGCTACTACAAGTTTGAGCCCCAGCTACTTGAAACAAAACCAGTGGAAAGTGAAATATACATCAAAGAACAAAATTTTGTCCTCCAGCTACTTTTCTACTTTCCCCACTTACTTGAAAAATTAGTGACGGCCCTGAGCTGGACAAATTGAGACAACACAAAATGTTCATTTGCTGCTGAATTTCCACTCAATAGGAAACAGAGTTTTTAACCATCAGTCTTGTTTAATTTTGGCACATGATATTGAACTGAATTGCCTGAAATGGTGTGACCTTGTCCCTTTAACATGGAAGATAACAATTTGAACTTACTGATTCCATGTGCATGTTAACCTCCATGTTCATATTGACCTGATTAAGAGGGTTTGCTTGAGTAAGTTCCCGTTTGATTGTTACATGGTGTGCAACTTTCCTGAAATGAAGATATGTCAAGTTTTAGTATGGTACTGTTATTAAATGACATAGTTTTACACTATTTTTAAAAGCTTCTCAGTAATGATCAAAGCAAAATGATTCTAGCCCCTTATATTTGTTTAGTTTAGTGTAGAAAACATTCAAAGTCATTTCAGACCTCTGTAGTGTGCTTCACTATTGCCTTAATAATAGTCTAGTATTTTTAGCTTGAATCTCAGAAAGAGCAAAGGTTCTTCCAGAGATGATGATGTAGGCTCCTTGCACAAAGGAAACATGTTGACCAATATGATGACAAATTATAAACTGCAAGTCAATTGCTACTTCCTCAATGATACTTATTCAATGCTCTTTGATGTGTCTGTGGTTATTTTATTTTTATTTTTTTTTTTATCAAAGACTTAATCCTTACCCTCCTTTTCCAATAACTGGAATAATGTGCACATTTTGTAACAAGGGATCCCCATTTCTTCTTTTTCCAAGAACTCTGCCCTCCCATGGCTGTATACAGGAAAGAAAACAGAACCATTTGTTAGGAGAAATTACATCACCAGGGTTGTCAAAATAGTTTGTTGCAGGCCAATATACCATCTACTTCATTATATTGGCCAGCTACTCTGCTGGCCAATTCTTCAGATTCTACATTAAAAGATGGCAAACCCAGCCACCTACTCCAACAATAAAGCCAGCAATTTCAAAATGTTGCATGATAGCCCTTCATCACCCTGATCAGACAAGTGTTAATAATCGCCTGTCAGCATTCAGCAATGACCTCATCACTGATGTCATGGCTAAAAACCTGAAGGATACTGGGAAAATCAATTAATCTGTTTCACACACTATTAGTTCCAAGCTGTAGTTCAAAATCCATGATAATGTGATCACGAATTTCACACTCCGTAATGAGAAGATGAATGAAAAAAAAAATCAATTTATTTCATTGGATTTCACTGAAGCAAGATGATTTAAATGGCAAAGGCATACTTTCAAATTTAAGTTGATGTGACTTTGCTTTAGCAATATTCAAAAGAACATAGATCTATGTATTTTATCCCTTTATTTAGTTATTATTAGCTTTAGACTTAAAGTGCTAACATTGCACAAAATGAAATTATCATTATCAAAATGGAGGTATTGTTAGACTATTTCAACAAAAATCTGGTTTTAGTGTGTATTATTAAGACAATCTAAGGCAGGCTTTAGCACACTGAGGATCACAACAGCTTACCTTCCCTTTCTTCAAGAGTGTTTGTATTGATTCATAATCCTGAAATGGAACAAAAACATTGTGTAATCAAAATATGTCAACGTTTGTGACCAACCCTTAGTAAGAGCTCTGCGTATGGCTACTTACAATGGAACTTCTTTAACTGTGACCATTTAGACAATGAAAATCCATTATATTTTGCAAAGTAAACTAGAGAATTCCAACTCAATTCCAAGATGAATTGTCATATTGCACAGAAACCTGACTTGTTCAAACACCTGAAGTTCAAATTCTTTGATTCTATACTGCAAGGTGGTTTGTTTTCACTGTCTCAGTGGCCCAAATCATAATAGTCACATTGTAACTGTTTTAGAAAGCACTGTACTTACAGGTTTTTCATGCTCACTATTCATCACTAAGGTTTGAGGATGACCAACGACTTCCGACCTCCAGTAACCAGTCATCTTTTCAAATGCAGGGTTAACATACTGAAACATAACACCAAAACCTCCTTAAAACTGACTCAAAGACAAGGTGATATGATACAAAATACTTAACATTACAAAGAGGAAATCAGTACAGTAAACACCCAGGTATAAGAACCTAGAATTTTTGGGTCCAGGCTGAATGGGTTCTTATATTTTGGGGTAGTTTTTCCGAACTCAGGCTGATTAGGTTCTTAGTAGGTTCTTATTTGTAGGAGTTGTCATAGTGACACCACACAGAGCAAAAGTCAGGGCACTCTACAGATTCAAGTCCCAAGGCTACACCAGTATAATTTTATACAGTATTCTATACTCTGCATTTAAAAGATTTTCAATTAAACAAATAATTTTCATGTTGTTTCTCAGAAATTTCACAATTTCTATCAATTAAAATCCAATATTATGGCTACAAAATAAGAGTGTTTTTTGTATAAGAACCTATTGTTCTTTGCCAGCCTAAATAGGTTCTTATATATTTGGGTATTAAAATGCCCAATTTCAGCCTGTAGGTTCTTAAATCACTAGGTTCTTATACGTGGGTGTTTACTGTAGTTCAAAAATGCCTGGAAAACCACCTTGTTACCAATCCCAATACCAGTTCCAGTGTTCACTGAGTCATTGAAAAGAGTTAACTTGAGGGAAGCATGGCGTGGGTGGCGCATTATTGAACACGCAATTAGCTCATCAGCACGACAGCTTGTAATCCTTCTTAATCCTTGTCATCTTGAGTTTTATTCTTTTCCTCTTTGACTTACTTCTCCCACTGAGCCAGTATTTTAGATTCCTCCAATTTGAAGGTTTGCAGGAATGGTAAATTACAAAGTGTTAACATAAGGAGTCATAGCTCCTTAAAATAATTACACATGTAAAGGTAGCTTGAAATCCACTGATGAAAACAAATAAGGTGGTCAAGCTGATGGAGCAGTTGAAAAACTCCACCAATATTTTCTATCCAATTTTGCACCGGGTACTGGTGAAAAGCACCTTTTACCACGATGTGGATAATAGCCACCATTATTGTCAAACTTTACTCAGCCTTGACTGAGTTACCACGGAATCCTGATTTGTTTTACTCAAGAGAAACAAAACTACTGGTGCAAAGAATGAGGTAGTTTGATAAACCGGGAGTAACACTGCACTGTTCAACTGAGGGAAGTTAAAGGACTTTTGGTTTGGATTCCACTGTATATGCAACTAATGCAAAATTACATCAACACTTCTATTTTTTAACTGGAGAATTAAATAAAGGTTGTTTGTTTGTACCTCTACCTGAAACTCAGGCTTATCATGATCCAGGCTTGTAATCTCCACAGCATCATGACAGTTCTCAATTGCACTAAAAAGACAGCTAGTTGCCCTGAGTTTGAACATTGACTGGACTTCTCCATGTTCCAACATTAGCAGCTCATTATGACAGGCCCCAACATTGGCATTTTCAACAAAACGCTGGAGAGAAAAAGGGGATTTGTAACAGTGCTGACTTATAGAGAAAACAATAGCACGTGAGTGCTAGAAATACTTCTGGATCCTTTTTGTGTTGTTAGTCTTCCCATATACCTTCTTAGTATTGAAGTTCCTAAAGAAGTGACCTCTCATGTAACTTAATTCGTATTAACAAACAATAAAATGTCAGATAAAACAAGAAGTTACACAGGGACAGATGTAGGATTTTTCTTGGGATGTGGGTGCCATCCAGGATTTTTCTTAGGAGGGGTTGCACATAGTTTTTTTTTGCATAATACAAGTTGTATTAGAACGCTGCCCAGTCATCTCAGGGCAGGGGGGGGGGGGGGCACCCCCTGCACCCTGCCCCTAGATCCACCCCTGTAACATACATCAAACTTATCTGATTTGTTTTGGATAATCTTTATTCCAAAGGCGCTATGTTTTTCATAATTTTCTGCACTAAAAATGTTGAATCCTCATGGAAACTACTTTCCTGTTTGTGAAAAAGGAAGGAGCCCAATCCTACCTTGTCAAATCCTGCCTTCAACAGTGGAAGCATCAATGGTTCATCACTGCGAGGGCTAAAAAATACAACCCAAAAACAGTGTTTCAAATTGAAGTATACCAGAAACGTATAAGGGATTGAAACATGTAACACACATTTATAGCATTTTGATATTCAGTTTTGCCAAGTACCACATTTGGCAACACAAAAGGGTTTGTACATGAATGATTTACAGATGTAATGACACACGCAACATTTTTGGTTTTGCGGTAAGTCACTTGAATTCCGACCTAAACGCCGTAAATTGCTTACAGAAACTAAAGAAAGTTGTTAAGAGTATCCAAGTGAAATTCTCTAGACCACAGAATGACGACAAAACAGAAGAATTTAACCAACTTTAACTTTATTCAACCAAAATTGTTCTAAAACAAGATTATGCCATTTAGTGCGAGCTAGTGGGCGCAGTGAATTCAATCCAAATATTACAATTTTGATTGGTTAAATTTTTTCTTGTGATTTTCCAAATGTGGTACATGTACTTAATGAAAACGAATGTGCAATACTTTGTACAATACAAATTGTAGGGAGTTACACATTTCAACCCCTATGGGTTTCCGAGTATACCTAATTCTGTCTTCTTTATTTACACATGAATACCATAAATAGACTGTCAAAGGAAGAGTAAGTTTAGTTTGAATAAGCAACCATCCCTCTAAGGCTCTTTGCACTCATTACAGACAATTCTTTGTGAGGCATATCATATTTAATCAGAAAAATTTTGTACTGATAACATCATTCCAGAGATTCATGTTGTGCCTCTGGCTGGTTGTGCACAGAAATTCAAAGCTGAACAGCACATCTAAACAAACATCTGTACACCCATGTCATCAGTGCACAGTTTTTCAAGTTAAATCTCAGACATCCCTGAAACCCCAGGAGGTACTCTGTGTTTATGGTCACAGGTAGGTGCAAATGGCATCATAAATTACCCCCCCCCCCCCCCCAAAAAAAATCCCTTTGTTACAGCCTACAACCATCACATGCAACATATGAAAAATAAAATGCTAATAGAAAGCCAAAATAAATGACCGAGTGATTAAGAGGGGACTGGGCCTAGTAGTTTTAATGGCATTTTTCTCAAAATCTGCCTGTATGACCCTACCTCAAAAATTTCAGTAATTAGAAATTGGCTCCGATTAAACATTCATGCATAATAAATTAAAAATCTGTAAGACAGATTTTTCACAAAACAGAAAAATGTGATACTACACATCCACAATGTCAGTGAAAACTGCTACAAATTTGCTGATGCATGCTTAAATTTGTCATTATACACAGTGTGCACAATTTTATCATCCAGTTTAAACTGCAGCCTTCTACAAGTGTGGGAAACCAACCCTTTATTGAAAATGTGAGAAACTCTATTGTTTCTCATTGCTTGATAACAAGAACTGTCATTCTACGAGACTAAGTGTGACTACTTGTTTGAAAGCTGCTTAACTCTTGCTTTAAAGTTTTGCAGTGCATATCAGTAACTTGACAAAAATGTAGAATGCATTTAACAGAAACTAACTGCACTTAATTGCTACCTTCAGCGGTGAAACTTTCCTTCGCAATCAAGAGAGCCAATATGGTCATAATTTGTGATTTTAAAAACTAGTAGCTTATTTTCTGTTAATGACTTTAACTGAACTTCATAATAAAACATATATTTTAATAGAACAGATAATAGATTGTTGGGCAAGCAAAGGTAGATTTTTAAACACATGTAGCTTGTTTGCAAAGGAGAGTCTGATTTGAAAGTTGCACATAAGTGAGGTCAACTATAAACCAGACCTGCGATCCGTCCAGATGCCACATGTAAAAATTTTGCGAAGACAGTGGGATTTCGGTTTACTAGAAGTGTAATAGAGCGTTGTTAGTGATTATTGTTTTACGCTTATTAGATATGTTTTTATCAGGCAGCAACTTCAGAAGAGCACTAATCATAAAATTACTGGGTTTATTTGAAACAAATTAAGAAAATACCACATACAGTATATATGAATGGTGTAAAAGTCATAAACAAATAAAATCCAAGAAAACTCACGAATGGAAATAACAACTAACTACAAGAAGAAACAAGACTTAGCTGAAAGGATATCACAATATCTCCGAGGTAAACAATATACTCAAATTAAGCAGCTTTCATTCAAACAGCCACACAAATGGATTGGCATGAAAACAATTAAGTCACCAATAAATGAAATGGTCTGTTGATCAATCTAAACTTGTCTTAACTTTATTATAACTCCCACGTTATCTCATAATGCAATTTAAAGGCCCTGTTTCACCCACTTGGCTTTGCGACCATGTGTTATTTCTTTTTGTTTGTTTGAAATGATAAGTTAGTTTTAAAACAATAACAAGAAACTTCAAAGCAAAGTGGGTGAAACTGGGCATTAAAGAAATAGAGCAAAGTAGTAACAAGATACAGCAAAAATGAAATAATAATGAAAACTAAAAAACATGGACAAATTTTACAATAGTATATTTGCAGACCATGTTCTGTTCTTATTTAGTTTTAGATCAAGTTCAATGATTAAATACATGTAGTTTGCATGTAAGAAAAGTCAAACACAATGGAAACATCAGGTTTAAAACAATACAAGATTCTTCTATAATGCTTGTTGTAGGGTGTTTGAAAGAGGACCGAGTAGATGAATTGATAATAAAATCACCAAAAAATAACTTAACACCATTTTTTCTTTATCATTTCCATAATAAAAGAACCCAATCAAGAACACTGTCCAATTGTACCTGGTTGTAATGTACAAACGTCGCTTGATGCCTGGGTTTCTCATGCCCAAATCAATCAGCTGTCAAGTAGGGTGTGCTGTATGACCAACCAGCTTCACGAATTTTGAAATTTATAGGACTGAGTTAAAAACTTCTTAACAGTTTGGATTAACGGTTTGGATAACTGTCAGCAAACTTGTGGTACTATTTTTGTTTTTCTTCATGCTGACTGTACATTTTCGTACACTACATAATTTAAATCGATTTAAATCCAAGCTCATCCAGTTTCTTACCTTCCTTTAACAACAGCAATTATTATAGAATTCTCTCTTGGGCCCTTTGCTCTAATTATTCTAAAACCAAAGTGAAATAATATTATACAAAGCAATCAGCGAAACGTGTTTGCAAATAAATACTTTAGAGAAGATGAAGTGTGCTACTTTTATTATTTAAGAATAAGTTATTTTATTATTTAATGCAATTTTTTTGTCCATTTCATAGGCAGAGAGCCCACAAAATAGCTCATGCACACACCGTGTGGTTATGTTTCAAATTACTGTAAAAATAACCATCTTAAAATGGACTTGAAACCAGGTTGATCCATAAGCCAATTTGCTGTGCAAGTAACAATCAAAATCCATAATTAAAAATAACTGTCTTGTTATTCTAATAGTCTTATATAACACCACCAAGGCCGCCAACAACAACAACATGACTCTCAAACAAAAGAGGTATTTCAACTTTTATCACACTTTTTCACAGCTAACAAAGTGAGTGGAAAAAGTTGTGATTCTTGCAGCTTTGGCCAACCCAAATTCATGCAATGTCTTGCTGGGTACAAGTTTTAAGACTAAAATACTAGATTTCACAGTTTTAATTACAGTGGATATTACAATGAAATAAATACCATAGATTGTAACTTTGAATACATGGGAAAGAGAGCTAAATATGATAATGGACATGGCCTTGTTTTGCAGTTTGGCAGGGTTTAAGAAAAGATTTCAGTTAGCCTGCATCAACATGTGTCTTTCTTGACATGCTCGGTAATATCAGTGAGACAGATGGCTGTGATTCGTCTGCCAAAGTATGAAAAAAGTAGAGGAAAGATGTGTTTCATATTGATTGTATCTTGCACTGAAAAATTCAAACAAATCAATGTACAGCACAGTAACAATGTTGACTGGAATATTCTCCAGTCAAATCCCAGACATAATTCAAACAGGGAAAGAATTTAGAGAGAAATTTGTGTTTACTCAGGAAAATGTTCAGACAGATAGTATAGGAGCAGCAATAGTCACATATTCTTTAATTCATAACACCGCTGCAGTGCAATATTTAAGAACTTGTCAAGATACATCAATGTGTATACAGCTTTTTCGAGAATGGTTGTCAAAAAAAGCACCAAAGTGCATGCAACAAGACCAAAAGGTCGTCTGGGTATTCACTGAAATTTTGCATATTGGCCTAGGGAAATGTACAAGTAACTTGTATTTTTGCATGTGGAGAATTTGTTTTTCCTCTGCCTTTATCTGTAGCTTTACTTTTACTGTCACACGTCTTTGAGTTAGTAAATTTTTCTAAAAATTCAGATGGGCTTAACATACCTTGTCTGAAGAGGACGAAAGGTTGCATGCAAATTCACATTTATTTTGTCGTTATATCTCATTAGTATTCAACACATGCAGTAGCTGAATGTTTCTACCCATACTACGTTTCAGTCTTGTTGTGTGCAATTGTGTGCTTTTTTCTGACAACATCTTCTCGAAACTTGAAACAACTTGGAGACATTATTTTATCTGCGTCAACCTGAAAACAACACTTTTACAGTGACACAAAATAATTTGAATTCATTAAGGTTACCGTATACCTTCGAGGGTGTCTCGCGTCTAAACGATATAGCGCAGTCGGAATAAATTGTAGACAACTAAAACCCTATATCAAATTAAAGCTTATTGAGCTGGCTTTCAATCTATAAAAACCACTTTGTAGTAGAATGAAATGTCAATCTTTTAGGAACCTCGAAACACGAGCGCATGAGTCGCCTTTTGAAGGCTACAAGTCAAAGCGAATTCAGTATTTCGCTAATTTGATTTGTTCTTTGGTTTCTGGACCCCAAGCGCTAAGAAAACGTGTCGGCGTTTTGTCATATTCAATTGCAATAAAAAGATACAAGACATTTTGCAAATAGGGCTAAACCGCACTGGAGTGATCATACAAAAATCGCTCCAGTAGAAAAAGTATACAAAAATAAAAAAATCGCCGACACATTTTTGTTATTAACATGTTAAACTAGCTGCTCACCAAATTTGACATAGAAGGGGCAAATTCCTTTGGAGTTGTAGCTCTTTAAAGTGTCACGTTCAAAGCGTAAAATTGATTTCAGAAAACAGCGCTTAAAAAATATCTTGCAATGCAAACAAACGTCGCCCACATGAAGCTTGCAACACCTTCTCAAATAACAAGGCCAATCAGTGCGCGAGAATGGCGGCTCTCGTGATACTTCCCGTGAATACCGTCTCGGTTGAGTGCATACACGTCATATGGGTGTCACTCTAAAGAAGAATTTTTACTTCCGGTCAAAAACGAAATATGCTCATTTCTCCGCCGATATTCACTCTTTTTCAAAACTTTTTTTTTTAAATGAAAGATCACACTTGGACTATTACTTGGCTTTAAAAATCCGATTTCGGGAAAAAATGTCGATCTGAAGGTATACTGTAACCTTAAAAGGAAGTCCAATAAATTGTCATGTTCAGGTTGAAACAGATGAGCCTAGGTTGGAAACAGGTTTAACCTGAAAACCAATTTGAACTGCAACATGTATTATGTCTAGAAATTAAACTTTCTTCAAGTGTTTTTTGAAACACATACAATTATTGCAAGTGCATTTCTAGGCACAAAGTCTACTTGATAAAATTACCATGAACAAAAAATGGTTTAATGTAATAAAAAAAAAATGGTTTAATGTAATACCATATTTAGAATTTATGAATTTATTAAAGGTAATGGTACCTGCAAAGTGTTTCTCCATCAATGACAGAATTTCCCCTCATGTCAATAAAAATAACCTACAGGCAGGCGATAGTAGCTCATTAATAACAATCTACTATTAAATATGTGAATATTTCTTTACTTCTAGAAATGTTGAGTTAAGAACTAGTCTATAAACCACAAGATCAATACAAACTTAAAAATCTTAAAACTGGGGTACTCAGAGCCTTGTGATGCAATACAGAGAGTAGATTTTTGCAGTTGGAGTAATTTCAAGCTGCTTAATATTGATCTGCAGGTAGTTCAACCCCTGATGTTGTTTACCATAAGGTGAAATCGCTTGTTGTGCTTGTCTGCTTGTTTGGCATCATCCCTCCCACCTTTCCCCAAATAAAACCCTCTCCATCACTCTGTGGTGTAACTGTGCTGGGCTGTGGTCTGGTTGCTGCCATACTGCAACAGGTACCCCCAAGCAGGGAGATTGTAGGTCCCATCCCGGCACAAGCTGCCAACACTGTGAGTAGCTGTTGTTACCATGCAAGGATTGTTGTTCATACAAAACTGGACTAAATGTAGGAGGTCAAATTACTAGTCAGCAATGTATAGCTGACTGCTGTTCAAGGGAAACAAGCTGGCAATTTTTCTACCGTAAACACCTGCAGATAAGCCACAACTTTTTTTCCAAAAATCATCACTCATAATCTGGAGGTGCGGGTTATCTATGGGAACATCTGGAAAAGGTGCTGTAAATTTCTGTGAATTGACACTTCACTTCATTCCCTTTAAGGGGTTTATGGTCACATTTCTAGAACAGGAAAACGTCACACAGCAAGGAATTTCCATTCCCCCACAAAGCTGTTTGCAGCATTGATGACAGTCTGTGAAGAACTTCAACAGTAATCAATCCCCGGCCTTCACGAGTGAGAAAATACCAACATATTCTCAAGCATTCACATGGTCAAACTTTGCCATTTAGCACTTTAATGACAAATTGATTATGAAACTCTCTTTGTGCAACAAGTTTAACTCCAACAGTCGACTCCCGAATCTCTTTGTGGTTATGATAGCCACAAACAGCAGAATCTCCATCTTGAATAAACAAACAACCATTTTATTTTTCTCGCCCTAGTCCCAATGTGTTTGATCCAATGCCTGGCTACTAAGCTCCAACATATTCAACAAACATAAACACAGGCATTCTTGTTGCCAGGCAAAAACTACTTTTGAAGATGCTGTCTTTGCAAAAAGCCTTTTCATCACATAGCTGTGGTAAATATTACAAAAGAGACTACACCTTACTTTACTTTTTATGAACTACCTTCTTACCTCTGGCTGAACATTGATGTACTGTTCCATGGCCTCTTCAGATGTTTTACATATTTGACAGACATATCCACCTCTTTCTGCTGCATGAAGAAAGCTGTCAGTTTGAGCATCTTCCTTTGAAAACACCAGCATGATCTATGAAGAAAGCAAGAAATGAACTGTAATTGCCTTAGGCATGTAGATGTTCTTGTGTTTCCTTGTTTCCAAGGAATTAATCTTCTAGTTATTTCAATCTCAAACTCTTTTCTTTGCAATACAGTCCAACATTGATTATCTGGATTACCGTAAACATCGCAGATAAACTGCACTCTGAATTTAGCGACTTTTGGGAACATTTGTAGCTTAGTAACCAGGCATTACATTGTTTGGCTCGTTAATATTCAGATTTTCAATTGTCTGCACTCTTGATTGTCCCGACTATAAAGCCCAGTCCCCACAAGTTCAGGTTATCAAGGTTTGACTGTAATCCATTTGACAACAGCATGGAGGGCAAGGGGATGAGATATTTTGTCTGACAAAATCCAAGTTTTAAACATGAATACTATTTTGTACATCATCAAATGATCAGAACCAAAAAGGTCCTTCCTTCTTTGCAATAAACAGTAAGGCACTAGGGCTGCAACGATACACCGGTGCACCGGTGAACCGCGATATTTTTTGTCACGATACGAATATCGATATTTGAATTGGATATCGCTGTATCGCAAAACAACAAAATATTTCTCATCAAAAATGAAAAATTACTTTACCAACATTCAGAAATTACTGTTTTAATCAGTTTTATGACTCCTTACCCAAGTACAAGCCTTTTTTTAGCCACAGGGCTTTGTCGTTGCTTAGTATCGCTTTGCATGCTTCCAGTCAAGTATTTTTCAAGATGGCGGCACGAAAGCATGCGTAGTTTTAATAAGTTGTCAGCTGACACAGTCTTATGCGCCCGCAACAAAAACACGCAGTTCGTTCGTCACGTTGGTTCTTTCGTCAAAATGTCTTCCTGGCACCGTCCTCTTATAAGTCAAAGGTATGGAAAGACTTTGGATTCAAAGTTTTTTACGATGGCCAAGGAGTAAGACACTTCTCGTTATTTTTTACCATTTGTTAATTGTTATAAATGGAAATTAAAGATTCCAAAGCAGTTTAGTAACATTACGTCACTTGTCAGTTGTATGTTATGATGTATCGTATCGTGTATTGTATCGTGGCACTTGTACCGAGATATGTATCGGTTGCTAAGAAAATGTATCGTTGCAGCCCTATAAGGCACAAAACAAGCTGTGAAGTCGTCATATGTAACAATGTAAAATAGAACTGGAACTTCCCACTGAAGCATCAGATCTTGTGATTGCTTTCATTTAAAGGGAAACTCTGCTCTTGAGGCAAGTTGACATTGAGGTGCTTGAAATTATGCCTAAGTTACAAATATTACCGGACAATGGAGAAATAACATTTAATTCTAATAATAAACAGAAAAGATTATTGCTTTTAAATTTCCCGCGCACTGCCATTTTGGATTTTATGACGCCAATGCATTGCCGCTATTGTTAGGAAGCAGAGGTTCTTTTGTGGGGAACAATTGGGCAACGCATTGACGTTATAAATTTCAAAATGGTGGCGTGTGGGAAATTTAAAAGTGATAATCGTTTCCGTTTATTATCATAATTTAATGCTATTTCTCCCTTGTCGGGTAAAATTTGTAATTTAGGCATTATTTCAAACAAGTCGGCGTCAACTTGCCGTAAGAGCAGAGGTTCCCTTTAAGAAGTGTTGAATCATCCTTCAGAAAACAAGTCTTGTAGAATTTAGTCAAATTTCATCCGTCTCATTGTCTCGATTTTTTTGCAATGCCATCTTGAGGTGTAAATTTGTTTTGCATGGCTAAGAAAGCCTCAGGCTCACAAATGTCTTGGATTTACTACAGTATTTACCATGTTTGGTAAACTGCTACTGTAGTCAATATACAAAACATAGCTGACAAATAAACTACACAAAAATACATTTAATCAAACAAAGGCACCTGAAAGCTATTATTTTAGCACCAAATTTAGCATTGAATTTTTTCTAAAAATTTCACCACTGCGAGTCTATGGGTTACTCAAGTCAGAAAATGTAAAAAAATTGAGGGGTCACCAAATTCATTTCGGAGATAAGATGTCCGAAAGATCACCTTAAGATCTTAACAATCGACCTTTGCTTCTGACCATGCTACAGTGTCTGTTTGACCAAATGCAAAACAAAGCTGCCTATCAAAACAAATTGGGAGTCATCATCCGTTTGAGAGAGTAAACTAAGAGCAAAGTTAATACAACAGCTACTAGTCCTATATTTGTTTGAAAAGTTCTCTCAGTGCACACGCTCAATGCATGACATGGCGTGACGTTGCAACATGAATTATGTGCGCAGCAAGGATACACACAAACAATTAGCACAAACATCCTGAAATAAGTTGATTTCTCTAATGCTTAGACTGATTTTGGTGACCTTGGCTGAAACTAAGTAAGCAACTTTGAAAGTTAGCAACTATTCTTAAATTACCAATTTTTGACAACGTCACTATTGTCACTGAAAATAAAACCTTAAGATAAAACGGACCAGCAAACTGACAGATTGACCAGGGCCAGACAAATTTTATTGAACAGCAAAAATTTTTGAGTTGGTTCAAAGAAACTGGTCTGGCAAAAGATCATTTTATTCGCTTACAGCAGTGCTCCAAGCTCAAGTTTTTCAGAAGTTACCTTTTGGCGACTTCCTTTTGTAAAATGGTCGTCAGCAGAAAAACTTTGGTCGCCAAAAGCAAAGCGTTTTAAAACAGGACACCTTATGTCACCTTACATGAAGTAATACTGCTGACCATTATGAGCCAAATTAAAATCGTTCGAAGAACGTTTCAACGCAGTTATTTTCGTTTGCATTGAAGAGTTTTTTTGTTGAACTGTTCCAATTATCATGCAGAAAAGTAAATAAAAGATTAAAGAAACAGGTATGGAAGATAAACATACAAAACAAGTTTAATTCTTGTACAGTACACTAAAATAATGGAAAGGAAATGTGGTTTGCAAACTTTATAGGCGGCTCCATGATCGAAGGCATCAAACAACACAATTAGGAGTCTGAGCAATGAGGTATCCTTAATTCAAATAGGCGATTGAAATAGTTGTAATGAAAAATTTTGTGGTCAAATTTGTTTGGCTTAGTGATTGAACTGCAAAAAAAATGTTGATGCGTAGCCTGCCCTTTGCATTACCCTGGTCGCCAAATTGGTGACCTGTGTGGAAAATTTAGTCGCCAAATTTTATTTCCACTCGCCATGGCAACCAAAATGGTCGCAGCTTGAAGTGCTGTTACACAGTATCCCGTGCATATTCAGTGCATTTACAAGAACAGAAATTTATTTTTATTTATTTTTTTACAACCAAATCAAGGTGACTGGTATATTATAACCTTGAAGTTCCTTATTCGATTGAGGGAATAAATGTCTATTTATGGCTGGAATCCTTTCCCGAAAAATTGACAAATGAAGCTGAGGTTAACATGAGAATGATACACGAGAACTTTTTGCATGCCAAAGGCTGGTTATGCAGTGAGTGCTCCAATTGGTTAATCATAGATTCTTCTTGCATTTCTACAAAAAAAATTTACAGGAAACAGTACTTGTTCCCATGGTCGTTAGCTGGAGAGAATCATCTTTGGCCCTCTTATCACTCTTCATGTAAACTATAAAGCGATCAAAAGCCCTGTCAACGATAATGCATTTTGTCAATGCGTTTTCGTCTGTGCATTTTCTCCTATCATTTAGACTAATACAATCAAAATCACTCTGTTGTGTTTTTGCCATCCACACTTATCAATAGGGCTCCATTTTTAAATGTCTTCACTCTTAACAGCATTTTCAAATGTATGCATTTAAAAGAAAACAATTTTTATTGTACCTGTGTGGACAACAGGCAAAAATGCAGCAATTTAAATAGTATCAGTTTGGATACGAAATAAAAAACTAAAATAACTATTAAAAAGTAAAAAAGTATCAGTGTGGATGATAAGCAGAAATGCAAAATGCGTCAACAAAAACACATTAGTGTGGCAGGGGCCTAAAGCCAAAGATTTTACTGTCTGCTTCACTTATTCAATCAACAAGCATCTATTTTGGCTAAAACTGGGAAAATACACAAATAAAAGGCTGCTGTTGGAAAACCTTAACAACAAATATACAATTAACAAAGTTGAATTCAGTTGTGTCTGGCTTTAGGCCAAATAGCAAAAAAAACAATATTCAGCTTTGTTACATTTCAGACAACTTTAGTAATCAAACTATGGGACAGAGACTTAATGTTTGGGATATTCATGCACCTCCATGAAAAAAAAAATCACAAACAAAAAATAATTTAAGCTAGTGAGTCGTAAGCACAAGAAACCAATAAACAAAAAGCCTTTAAAATACTGAGATCAAGATTATTAAAAAAAACCTGAAATTTTAATACCATAAGTCTACTAACAGAGACAATTTCAAGCCATCATAAAAACCAAATGAACACTTACAATTCAGATGATCAATACATTCACCTTTTCCTAACAAAAACTATGGTAACCATTTAATCAACAATGATGAATCTAACTACTTAAAATTCTACCAGCAAAATTTCTAGCTAATATAGACATCCAACTTTGGTCTTGTCATTCGCTGTCAAAACATAAAACTGCCATTTTGAATACTTCTGATTTTAGATACCCAATTTTCATTTCAATCCCAGAATTGCAGTATAGGCAGACGTTTTGCAAAATAAAATCAAGAAACAAGAGAAACTGAAAAACGGTTATAAAACCTTGTTCTTAAAAAAAACTTCCCGAAGCTATTGAATGCCTCAGTCAGCCAGTTGAATGACTTTTCTGATGTAGTATTGTAAGTTACATGCTACTCATGGATAATACGGAGAAAAAGAGCACTGCATTTTTGCATAAATTGTCATTGAGTTGATTGTTTGGCAAAAAGCCTGTTGTTCATGGTGACTTGAATACAGGAATACAGGATTGTGACTTGTGCAATGTTCATACTGTCAGATTTCATGTTTCAAGTTGATGCAGTGCTCTTAACATGCCACAGCCAAATACATTTCACCACCACTATCCATTTATTTCAGTGTCAGTGTCACACATGATAATAGTATAAGACAGGACATGGGTTGTAGATTTCTCTTTCTGATGTCAGTTTCAAACACTGTTGAAATATACATCAAAAAGTGAATCTATACACCACCACCAGAAGTCTGAATAGGTTTTCAAAATTAAATTTGCAGTTGTTTCTTGTGAAACAACTTTTTCCAAGATTGCTGGTACAAGATGTTACAACCCATATTTCATGCAAGGTCATGTTATAAATTTTCGTATCTACTGAAAAGAGAAATCAGAAGACTCCAGGAAGAACTTCTACTCGAACGTAACGATAGCTCGCGCTTCGGTTGTTTACAAAAGGTCTGAGTTTTTTTTTCTTGGTAGCAAATGTTGTTATCTATACTTCGCTAGAAGCTGCTACGGGAAATTTGCTGGCGACCACAACAAAAACTCGCCATCAAACCTGTCAAGTCGAGGTCATAAAATAGATTAAAGTTTAAAAACATAAATTCAACCTAAGCTCCGACTTTTCCAGCGTGTTACGGCAAAATACCGGCAAAAATGGAATGAAAAATTGCGGTTCCTTCGGCGGCCGATTCGATATTAAAATTCTCACGTAGTAGACGTAATCAATTTTCAAGGAAGGTTTGATCCCACTCGTTTATTTGGAAAAAACGTTTTGCAATAGCAGGATGAAAAAACTTCCTGGTATCGCAAGCGGCGATAACCTCTAAAAGCCAAGCAAAAACATTAAGTAAAGGAAGGCCGTAGACCTTTCACACGACGAGATCTTTTGTAAACAAAAAACAGACCAATCTTTTTACGCGCTTGACGTGGAAAAAACCGGGGAAATATAGGTGAGGATTTCTCCCTCTTAACCGTAAAGATAACACAAGGGTTGCCACGATGTGAAAAATATCTAAATTTAAAGCTTTTACGCGTTTGAAATACGAAAAGCTGGCAGCTGAGCAGAGGAAAAATGCCCTGAATGTTGTTGACGCGAAGCGCTAGCCTGGCTTCGTTTCGCACAAAACATACGTGTTAGGCGCTATACTGAAATACAAAAACACCTAATTTCCAGGTTGTAGCTTGAGCAGTTCGATCCGCTTAAAAAGCCGAAAAAGGGCCAAACATAAGCCGCGTTGCTGGAATAAGGATAAGTGGTATCCACTATATTCCATGATCTCTAACTGTCTCTCGCCCACAAGTCAAAGCCAGCTTTGTGTGTTTTTACCAAGAAAAGACGAACATACAAACCCGGCCTACCTGCATCTGTGCTTGATATAACTTCATAGGTCCAAGTAAAATTTCTTTTCTCTCATTCTGTAAAAAGATATCCGGACAGAAAAATATCAGCTTATTGCGATGGTCACACAGCACAAATTTCGTAGAAAATTTCCACAGAACATCTTTTAATCTAACACAAGTCGGCCGCAATCGCAAACGGGAAAATAACACTCTTTACCTTGGGGCTCTCCATACTCCTCGGGTCGTAAGTTTGTGTTTCTGCTTCAATAGAACTTCCTCTGTGTGAATTCTGCGGCTTTTTGTTGCTTCCACGATTGCGAGAAGAAGACGACGTAGAAATATGCGAACCGGAGTCTGAACTTGTGCGAATATGGCCGACAATTTCACTTGGTGAAGATGCTCTTGGTCTGGGGCTTGATCCTTCGCGAATTTCGTCTCTACAATAAAACACTCCAGATTGTGAGACGTGTATGCTAGGAGCACAGCCCATTTATAGGGCTTAGAAGGAGTAACATTCACAGTCAACTTGTCCGCAATTTGCAACCGAACTTCCACGGGCACTCAGTAAGGACAAGATATTAGAATTATTCGCCTGCCTTCCCACATGCAATTCAAGGTCCCCGAAATTGCCGATGTCGAAGAAGCATGTGGCGGCGTTGAAAATACAGTTAGCCTGCAAAGTTCACACAATCCATGGCCGGTGTTGGATCTTGGGAATCAACCCTTCAACGAGCTGATTTCTCTAACACTCGGCACAATCGCTTCGGATTTTTGAAAGCTTCAACCTTGTTCGCTGCTGTTGCTGTTATGGGAACAAACTTTGCTGGGCCGCTCGTCATGTAAAGAGGTCCAATCCCCGACCATTTACTTCGCCATGTGACCTCATTAACCAATTGATTGGGTCCGATCGGGATTCTTCGGCAGCTGTCGACAACACGTCGGCTTCCGATCAAACAGCTGCACCGTCCGTGGCGATCCCAACCGACCTTCGAGTTGTAACTTTGCGTTTTGTTTACTCGCTGGGCGGACGACGCAAATAAATGATATTACCAAAAAAAAAAGTTATAGAAAAAATACAAGTAAGCGCGCAAAAATAGTCCCCAAAAAACAGCATGAAGAAATAACAGGTCGACGGACTGGCGGAATTCAAAATAAATGTCTTGTTTTCTGCCTTGCCTAGGTACTACGAAACTAGCAAGGAAATAACCAATGTACACAAAGAGAACTCGTGAATGCTGACGTCATTCTGCGCACAGATGGCCTGCACTGTAAAAGGCCAAATAATAATAATTCTCTAGCAATTTTTTTTTTCGCGATATTCGTGTAGACAATTAAAACTGTGCCAACTGACAAAAAGAAATGCGCGCCTAAAAACATTACGTTTTACGCGTAACTTTTTTTCGAAAGCACAATAAAACTTTACTTATGATTATAATGCCCATTGGTTATGTTTTTTCGTTTCCGAACGCCTCTCTTATAAACCCATTTTGGAGCTCCTAAGAGCGTGTACCTCCACACACAACATCTACTCTGCGCAACGAAAATAATAAAAAAAATGTTGTTTGCCAACAAGAAGATAGTACCAGCACTGTTGAGAAACGCCAGCAAGTTAAGTTACAACTAATGTATTAAATGACAGTGAAATTCCGCTAACACGGCCGCCGTTAGCTAGGACCATAAAAGGGTTCTGAGAACAAAAAAAAAATGACTGTCTAAGTTTTAATTTGGCCTAACGAGGTGATAACGATAACGAGGTGAATGTGTAACGCAGCTCTGTAGTGTCATTGCAGTCATTGCATTGTGTCTTTTATTTATTTCTAGCTACATTTGTAAAGCAAAAAAGGAATAAAATTAAAAAATACCCGAGGTGTGCGGCAAGGTTCTAGTGTACTTTCTTTTTCGAGCTTTGGTTTCAAGCCGTCACCGGAAATAACTCTGGAAATAAAAACAGCCCATTTCCCGACCGGTGAACTACATGCACCAATAGCACCAGGAATTCCTAAGGAATATATTCCCCAAATCTTAACTTGGCGGTGTTCATTGCAGTCAAGTTATGCTTCTAAAACAAAATTCGGAGTCTTTAGGCGAGTGTGTATACCAAGAAAATTCAAGTGACAAGTAGGATCCATGGTATACCACGAGAAAGTGTTGCATAACCCTTTTATACCATGGTATCGAAAGTAAGCTTACTAAAATTCGTCGGGAATAGGATCGCTTGGCACGACGGGAAGGTTGGGTTTACTGCTGTTGATCATGAATTGAATATACAACGGCTTTCCCGGCCTGTATTCTGGTTGGCTGTATTTTCTTTAGCATGGTATCAAATGCAATACCGGTCGTAGCACACCGTAGTAATGAAATGAATGAAACAGCGTTTTGTTGTGCATTGCAGGAGGCCGGTAGGGGTGGGCTTTTGTTTGATTGTGTTGTTGTGTGAGTCCTTTTGGGCAGTAAGGGACGGACCATTATTTTTTCTGGGGTGGGGGGGGGGGTTATGAAAAATATTGAACAAAATTGTTTGCAGGGCCTACAAAGACAAAATAAATTGCTTGCAAACACGAAATGTGTAAAAAAATTTAGTTTACATTTCGGAAAAAATGTTTGCAGAGGTGCATAAGTTAAAAAAAAGTTTGCAGAGGAAAATTTTTCATACCCCCCCCCCCCCCCCCCCTCCTCCAGGAAAATAATGGTCCGTCGCTAAGGTATTACCTCTGAATATTTAATACAATACAGTTAAATTAAATGTCTCTAACAAGTAGAGTTTGCTGTAACTCAACAAGCAATAAAAGTTAGAAAAATTACGTCATATTCTGCTAATTGTACAGAAAATGGCAAAAAAATAGTTCGCAGCAGACATTTCAGTCACCTCGAGCCGCAAAAAAAAATATTCACACAATGCACTGAAATTCGCCAATCCGCAAAAAATAACTCCTGTAAAATTTCCATGCTATATGGTAATCCTTTCCACCTTAGAAGAAGCAATGAGAACGGAGGCGCTACCTCTTTATGAACGTTGCTATGGATACTCCTGGAGCGCCGGGATGTCGAATAGGCCATTTCCGTGTTGTCTTTTGCCTCAGTTTTAAAACGAGTCTTTACTTCGTGCAAAACCATTCAAATAAAAATGACTTTGATTTGCATGAAAATGGACGTGCGGGTGAAACACATTTTCATATGAATGGTTCCGCACGTAGACTCGTTTTGAGACAGAGGCACAGTGTCACTTGGAAAAAGCCTATTTTGTGTGTGCTTTTACTGACCCTGGGGGTGGGGGGAGGGTGCTCCCTATAGTTGATTTTATGGGGAGGCTCCACCCATAGGGGATACCTTCATCAGGCTGTACGTATTTTTTCTTGAATGAAACAATTCGCTAGAAATATATATTTTACACAGTAGAATAGCGCGATCATCTGTCTATTTCATCACAAGGAATGAAAAGCAAAGAAAACTCGGTAAATTACATTTAGTTTACGAATCATAATACATGATGATAAGCTAGCTGGCAATTACAGTGGGCAGTACAAATCTAACATCACAAATCACCTGATAAACAACATGCTTTCAACACCTGACTTACATTTGTACTGTCGTAGCTATCTTTTCGGTATGATCTAAAAAGCTTCAGAAATGTAGGAAATATCCCATAACCTCGAAATACAGGCTTCAAAACGAGAGAACAATAGTACGTGTAAAAGCAAAGCGACATACAAGCACAAAAATCGTAAAGTTAAAACTTGCATTTTAAGGCGGTAGCGAACATATTTGCTCATGATTGTTTCCATTCTTCACAAAATGGAATCAGTATATTGGCTTTATCCATTTTTATCCAGAAAAAATAGTTAATTTTCTTTAGTTGCCTTTCTGTTTTGTGGCAAAAATGAAAATGGAACCGAATTATTGCAGCTTTATCTGAAATACTACAAATTTCCTGAAATAAACCAAACTTATGTCCGATGTATTTCCCGCAAGTATGCGCGCGCTCGAAGCTGGCCTTCGCGCGACGTCACAAAGAGATTATTACGAATTCGTGACGAAGTCAGTAGTTTTTCACATCAGAGCCTGTTACTACTTATAATTTTATTGATCAGAGTTAGAGGTATGGAAGAAACAAGGAAAGAAATCGGGATGAGGGAAGACGATCACAAGCAGTGGAGCGAAGCTTCAAATCTTGAGACAAGGGAAGAAAGGTCCATTTTCAATCCTCCTCAACCCGCACCAAGCTTTCATTCAGCTCTGTCATCTAACCTGCCGACAATCGGTTTACAGAATTCCAGTGCATTGCCTCAGATGCCTATGTATCCATCGCGATTTTACTATCAGTACTACACTCCGCCGTCATATTCTAGACCAATGTTTGACCCGTGTGCTTCGTACCCCGGATCATTCTATCAAAGTGAAGGTATCATAATAAAACGTTTATCGTTAAGTTAATTATCTTGTCATCACGCCTATTAAAGTACTTTCGTTTCGCATGTATAAGCAGGGTCTTTTCCACCCGGGACTGCGATGGATGCCTAAAACATATTTTATTCAGAAAATAAGGAGTAGAAGATAAAAACCCTGCCTGCAGGACTTAGTGCAACACAAAACCCTGCAAAAGAAACAGAATTCGAGTTTCATAACACATTGTATTGTGGGTTTCGTGTGTAAATGAAGTACTTTTAACTGTTTAGAACACCGTTAATTCATACTTTTTATGATTTTCTATTTTCTTAGAATTAATCGAAGAGTAAGGAATTAAGATTATTAGCAGGTAATTTTGAGCGCGCTTTCGTTTACAGAAATTTCCAAGGAGTTTGTTTTATATTTTAGATTTTCGTCCAAAAGAGAAGCGACGCCGCTGTAGAACAGTTTTCACTCAAGAACAACTGTTTCTTCTCGAGGCGGGATTCTCGGAACAGAAGTATCCTGACGGCAAATTTCGCCAAGAGATGGCAGAAAAAACTGGTCTCCCAGAGGATAGAGTACAAGTTTGGTTTCAAAACAGGCGCGCCAAAGAAAAGCGGCTTTTGGAGGAGAAATTGTATCGAGAAACGATTCAACCGGAGAACGTGACTACAGTGGAAGATGTAAGTAGCCACACTGTGAGAGCTGTTGACGAGAACCAAAGATTACTCGGTGCTAGCTTTGAACCCCAGCAGGAGGACGGTATACGACAACTGGACGTAGTAACAACTGAAGTGGAAGAAAGTGGCGTGGCGAACAATGTTGGAGGCGAAGGTTGGTCTCATTAAAAGGGAAAAAGTTATAACTATTGTTTTTAGACCATGACCTCACCCCTCCCTGACTTGTAAAGACCTCCACACACCAGCGCACCTGCACCCGAACTCTCCGCCTAAGGCTTTAGAGGAGAAGTTAGGAGGCGTACAAGGAATATAATATACACTTGCCGGAAACCCAAATTAGATATTTCACTGATGTTTTAAGACAACTGGAGAAGGACAAAATGAACATGAGTTTCAAGAATCCAAACTGAACATCAGTGAGTTCAATCACTTGTCAGTTCTGAGTGTGAAACACTGACATTGACTTCTGCAAACGTTAGAACAACGTTTTAAAGAAAAAAACATCAAAAGTTTTTTTTAAGACTTTTTTTTTAAATAGATTCATATTACTGATGTCCATTCCTGACTGCAAGTTTAGCATTTGTCGTTCTCTTTACCTGTTTATCTAAAAAATTATTAGGAAGGTTATGAGAATCAAGGAATTGATCATCAGAGGGAAAACCGAAAACATGCAATGTAAGGAGAATTTGGTGTAGATCTTGGCGCGCAAAAAATATTTAAAGCTTCAATACTCAATCATTGCTTAGAGCTTCTTTTTTTCAAAGAAGAAAATTGTAAATTCTGAATTTTTATTTCAAGGTGAAATCACAACGCAGAACCTCTCTGAAGCACCGCTGCCGGACATCAACATCTCCACGTACTTGACTCCAGGTCCCCTTCCGAGTCCCAGTGTTTCTCGGGTTGAATCAGCAGACCCAAGAGCCGATGACAAGGCAGACGAAAACGGCGTTCTCGTCTCCTTGGAGACGCCGATAAGTTCCTCTTCCTCCCTTACGTTCGAAGGCCTGCCACGCCATATATTTGTCAGCACCGATGTTTCAAATTTCTGCCAGGGTAGTTGCGATGATGACAACAAACTGTTCCAGGACAGCTCTAAATCTTTCATGGACGTGTTCCTCCCAGAGGTCATTCAGACACAAGGGGAAGAAGTCGTTATCAGCACGGTAGAGATGGAGCCCGTTGAATGCTGCTCCGAAAAAGACGATTTAAATGATGAAAAGCGCTCCCCGGAACCAAAATATGTGAAGCTTTGTATTTAGACTTTTGTTTAGAAATGCCCAGTCAAACTACGATTTATATTTTAGAAGCTGCAAGGCCCAGCAGCTTAGTAGGAGCCAGCGTATCTTTCTGCTGTAGTGAGTTATTGTAAATGAAATAATGCCTAAATTTTACCACACTTAAGCTCAAAAACCTCAGTTATCGAGAAAGAGGCAAGAGTACTTGTTGAAGTCTTTGTACGTTATTATATCAGTGTAGCAAAATCTTAAGAGAAATAAAGCAATGTTGTTTAATACAATATGTGGTGATAACTACCACAAAGAAAACATTTTCCGGGTGTTTTTTTTTTTTATAGTGCGCGTTTTGTGTGACGGCTTGTTCCAACCATTTGCCCTAACCTCCTGTGCCATTGGGGCGTGCCTTTTGTTAAAAAGACCCTACGGGAGGAGAACGTCCCTCCCCTTCAACTATAGAAGCAAGAAATCATTTGCCTTCATCTAGCCCCGCCCCTTTACAACTGGAGCAACTCTGGATCGTCCTTGTAGTGTAGAGCCTGGGGCCTGGGATCGTGTTTTTAAATCGATTAAAACTTGAAGCTCGCCAGCCGTCCTGTTTTCAGACTTGAGGCTTCCAAGTGGGGTATAGGGCACACGCCCTGTACGTACCCCTCAACGAAACGGCTGTTTACAGACGTGATCGCTTTTATTAATCCCGGCGTTACCAATCGATGAAATCGATATCAATCGATGGCAATCGATATCGATTAATATTGATAATCGATGAGCAATCGATGGAGAAGATTTTTGTGACCTTATCGATTGGCATCGATTGTTATCGATTATCACAATGCAGTTTTTCTCTCGATTGTCTTTCCCCTGTCTTGGCCTCTTCTCCCCTTCCGTGTACTTTTGATCCACCACGGTAGCTTTATCACGCCCGTGTGTCACTGCTAATTAAGAGTTTAACAAAACATAATCAAACATGCCGGGAACGTATCATTTGGTCAGAAAGAAATTACAATGCATAAGTGATTTACTCGCCACAGAAGTATTGTCAGTTCCTTCTTGCTCCTTCTTCTAAACTCAAGTGAAAGCGTGTCGCGAAAAGGCGAGAAGTGAGACGCACGAAGCGGCGGAAACTCGCCGCTTCGCGGCTCAATTTCACTTGGAACATCTGTCATGAAAGTATTTGCCAATCGATATCAATCGATGAAATTTTTTTGTGACTATCGATTGGCCGATACCAATCGATATCAATTAACTAATTTTATCGATTGATATCGATATATTGATTGCATTTCCGATTATCGGTTTCATCGATTGGTAACGCCGGGATTAATCAGCGTCCTGTTCTGAATAAACAACAGAACAATAAAAGCATTGACATATTACATGTACTTAAGGGATAGACTGATATTTTTTTGGCGCGATTTCCAAAAAAAAAAAACATTTCCGAGCAGAAAAAATGGTGAAAGGGGAGCCATGAGTAAAAAAAACATCAAGCATGTGGCAAGTAAAAAATCTTGCACAACCTGAAGGTGAAGGAAAAATATCTTGCCCAGAAAAATTAAATAATGGTCCGTCCCTTAATGTTTGTAGCTGTATCAGTATAAGCACACCCTTAATCCCCTAGGGGATCTTGAGGATTCCTAGATGGGAGGAGCACAACCACATCCCAGGGTTTTCGGACGTTCAAATCCAACATGGAGAACACACCAGTTAGTACAATCGTGCAATCTCGTCCCCAGGGCTATCAGTGGTGCCACGTAGATAGCCCTGGGATCGAGGTCTTCTGCTGGATTTTGACGAATGAACAGGGCGACAGAAATCACAAACAGCCTGAACAAGTATTATTGATGTTTATTTACGTCGAGATAAAGAATTTACATTAAAGATAATATCAATCAAAGAAAAGAATTAAGAAAAAAAGCACTTCCCACAGACTTCACAAGTGAGACGACAGGCTTCACGTTCAATAACTGCATTGACCAAAAAATACCCCAAGACTTGCGCAGTACTGCCTTAACTGTAGAATCCTGTGATTTCAGTAAAATTTCTTGAAACATTTGATCGGTGCCCTAAGAGCACAAAACGGAAATTTGTCGGACAAAATATAAATAGCTTTTTCTTTTGTAATGATTTCTTCCTTGCAATATACAATCACATTTACAAACGGTAGTGGAGTAATAGAAAACGTGTTTTCTTCAATGTGCTGGTGAAATCCGATTAACAGTTACAGCACGTCGACAATGCAAACATTGGGCAGCCCCACGCCCCACACCACCCCAGCTCAAGAGCAACCGTTCCAGCTGTTCCAGTGCTGTGTTGTTAAATGTCCTGCAACTAAGACAACAGAAATGACTGACCCAGATTCTGTGAGTGGCTGACTGACTCCTGTATATTGACTCTTACCGAAACACTACATGTCAGAGACACAAGGAAACTCTCGGGGAGGGTGTGGTGAAGCGAGGTAATTCATTGGTTTGCACTTTGCTGTTAGAAGAGAAGAATAAACTGCTCGTGACAGGAGGATTGGTATTTCTACTAGCTACTGTTCGCACTGCACATTCCAGATTTATCTATTTACAATAAATTGGTTTCTTTTCCACTCTCTTTCCTCCTCGTATTGAAGGAACTGGAAGATGACCGCTTCTCTTTTCTGTCCACATCCATCTAGTTTGGCGCTGTCAATCCAACTGAATGACATTTGATGACGTGTGGGGGCCAAGTAACCCATGATACATTGCAGCATACTGCAAAAAACAAATCAAACTGATTACAAAAATGTAACATAGTTTTTTAACGGTTTCTTGTCTAGTAAATTTTGGTCAACAAAAACGAGTCTTTCGAGATACAAAAAAACCCACACACACACACAAAGAAAGAGGCTGTTGTTAAGCCGTCAAGGAAGAAGCATGGAAGTTCAAGATGTCGTAAAATGTGCAAGATTGAAACACAGAAGACCCCACTAGCACTTATAAATGAACTATCTATCTAATGTCAAAACAAAAAGGGCACATTTTACGTGAATGAAAGGTCTTTATCTCCCAGACCTTTGTTGGGACGAGCTTAGCCTTCTTCGCCCGTATAAACAATCAATGCGGAACGCCTAACAATTTTGTAAATTTTCTAAAATTGTTTCTTTGGAAAGTGTGAAAGTGAATACCACCATAGAAAAGAACTTGCTTGATAGCTTTTAAATTATTGGTGACACAGAGCCATGTTACGTACAAAACGAACCCAACCGGGGCCACCCAAGCTTTTTTAGCCAACCACAAGACAAGCCCAGAACAAAAGAATTGGAGTTCGTTCATCAGCAGTTAAATTTGCTCCTTACTATGATTGGTCCGTTGATGAAGGAAGTCTAATTCTTTTGTTTTGAACTTGTCTTGTGATTGGCTAAAAAGGAGTTGGGTGGCCCCGGTTGAGTTCGTTTCACTGTAACACCCTGTCGTCATAGCCCATTTGAAAGCTGAAGAGATGGAACAGGCCGATCCCATTTTAGAATATTAAAACTTCAGACGACATTCAACTTTGACAAAGGACTGACTAGCTGCTACCTACCTACCCACTTATTTCTTGACACACGAACACAAAATTAACCGGTTTCCTTGTCACCAACTTGTTCCTAGTTTATATGCAAGGTTAATTACATACAAAACACAACAATGAACATAAACAGCAACAAAAACAACGTAAACAACAACAACAACTATGTGAACAACAGCAACAACAACAACACTAAAAAACACCAACTGAGGAATAATCTTTTGCTGGAAGTACTTACGGGTTCATTGGGTGAGAAAAGAGAATACATATTGTCGAGGTCAAGTCCTAACAAACAGGTAACGACAAAGTTAGTTGAACACATTTGTGTGGTAAGATGGCAAACATATTGGCAAACATATTGCAAACAATTGTATATGTTCAGTAACTTTCTTACGTTTTTATTTCATGCTGCTTTAAACGATTCAATTTTCTCCTCTAAAGAATGTTTTTAGCCAGAGAAAGCTTGTTGAAATTACATAAGAATCAGTTAACCAATAACTATCAATAGGCACAGTTCACAGTCAGTCAAATAAATATATCAAATATCTTGAAGACTTGACAAATTACGCAGATGGACTGCCCTGCACAGATATTACCAGGAAAGATTGAAAAAATAATTCAATGTTTCGTACCTTGACATTGGAAGTCGAGTGGAGAAGGAAAGAAGTTTGGATTCAAAAGTGAGGGTGTTGATGAGCCAGGTAAAGTGCTTGTATTGGTAGGAAATACCATGCTGTTCAAGCTGGGTGGTCTCTTCACACTGCTTATACTGGTAACACCAAAAGTTGGCCTATACAAACAAAACCCACAATCATTTATATCACAACTCAGAAAATAGTTCAATGAACCCAGGGGTATCAGTAGTTCCATATGGTGTGACTGTCCAAATGAAAGTTGTTCTCAAAAGAACCGTTGTTTGTCTGATGCTTTGACAACCTGAGCAGAAGTCACCTTTAGAGTCACTTGAAGATTACTCTTAAGATAACTTCTGCTAAAACATCAGTCCAACAACAGTTCTTTTTTGAACTACTCTCACCTGGACAATTGCACTATACAAATTACATTCCAACTCTCATGTAATGCTTGTATGTGAATGCTACTTAACTTTGGAATTTTCCAGTACTAATACAAGAAATTCTACTGAAGCTTTTTAGCAGTTTCAACATACAAGTTGTCTTCTAATTATAACGGTTTAATCGTTTTGGCATCCACATGCACTGAGACTTCATGGGTTTGCCAAAACACAACATTGCTGTGTTAGGTGTGTTTACCAGTTAAAACTTATTTCACTCCCAAATGCGACCGTTCAAAGTGATAAGGCTAGTGGAAATGAGTTAAAATTTAAAAGGTTAGGAAAGGTAAAAATTTCTACCATTATCTTGAACTATGCTACAATATTTTATTCTCAACAAGACTACCTGGTCTAGCTTCAATTTAGTGCAGGAAACCTATTTAAATGAGACGTGCAATACATAATGTCAGGAGCTCATTATGCAATATTATGTCATACTCGACATATGAAAGTCAAATGTAATTGTGAGTGAGACAAAAAACCATCAAACAGATGGTACAATACAACAGCACAACTTTTAGTACATCACAACACAAAGTTTGGAGTAACCTTTTTTTGAAAGTCACACAGAGGATATCAACTACCAACTGTTAAAGACGAGGATGTGATGAGTAACCTACAAACCTTGGTGTGTTTAGGTCACGCTCATTATTAAACTGCTCAGTCTCATCATCTTCTTCATCATCATCATTCCCATCACTTTCCGAATCACTGTCAAGAGTGAGGTCGATGACTTGAACGTCTTTTTCTTTCTTGTTGTCAACTTCCTGTGCCTCAGCTACACAAAAGAAAATAAAGACTTTTAAGAGGAAAATAGAATCGTTGCAATTTCACACATGTTCAAATATGATAAAAAATGTTTAATTCATCACTAGTGGAAATTCATGTGGACCACTTTTGTGTATCCAGCAAGAGATGAGAGTCATCAGGAACAAGTAAACAGTGTACAACAACAAATCAAAATAAATGAAGAATGAATGGAAAATAAATGGAAACACACCCTGGGGATGTGGCTTGCTTGCAGTCACACTTCTATCTGGTGTTGATAAAACTGTTGCAGCTACCAGAGCACTGAGAGCTTTTTTGCTTTCATTTTCTGTAAAATAAAATCAATAACATTTGAGAAAACTATCGTGAGAAATTAAGAAAGCATGAGTTCAAGGCAAGTGTTTTCAACAGTGTTATAAAGCCCTTCATGACAGTCTGAAATAACCACTGACAGCGTTTTATGACAGTTTAAGTATGGCTTTGGCTTTTTTACATACTCTATGACACAGCTTTATATGCATTTAGCAAACACCCTGTAAGGAAGCATGCACTAAAAGCCATATTTCTATAAGCCCATAGAAACACAGAACTAGCACGGGCTGTTGATGTAATGATGGTGCAAGCAAAGAGAATTTATATTTTGATGATCAAAATAAACGAGTGATCTAATTTCTTTCCTTTGTGGTATTTTCTACTAGTAAATGAAATAGAAAGCATGTTTCCCTTGTTTCTTTTGAGTTACAGCTTGGGACAACTTGAAAAAGCTGTGGCAACACTCGCCTATCAGCCTCTGTTCCCACAGCATTTCTCGTTCTCCCAAACTTTCACTCGTGCTTCTATAGCTTGATATTTCTTATACGTATTTCTTAAAACAATAAAACATGTTAATTTAGCCAACCAAAGAATGCACAAATGTAAATGCTACTACCAGTACATCTTAGGCTCCTTTGATTTTTTAAAAAACAGCATCGATTTAGGTGAGGGGGATTAATTTTTAAGCGATGATGTCATTTTATGACGTCATTGGTTAATGTTAGAAAGCGGGAAAACGATTGAATTTTTGGAATTTTTGGTGTGAGAATTACTCCCTGAATTGAACCGAAGAGCAATGGGAACTAGGTGCATTGTTTGTATTCTTTTTGAGATCCGCCATCTTGTTTTTTGGCAAAGGAAGGTATTTTTTTTGCAGCTTGTATCATCACCGATCGGCAAACCGTATTTCATTTGTAGCTGTTAAATTGAGATTTTGAGTCTGGAGTGAGCGTTGCACTTTATCATTTATCAAATAAATTTGGCATAAAGTTAAGAAGTGATGTCTGTCGAGACTGCACAAGAAGCAACTGATTATTAGCAGTTTGAAACATCTGTTGAAAAGGTTAGCCATCTTAAACCTTTTTTTAAAGCGATGACGATGACGTGATCGATTAATCTCCCCGTGCGAGTGGACAGGATCTGTTGTTGTCTGTTGTCTGTTGCCTGTTGCGATCGACCGATCTGTAGAACCGAATACTGGGAAAAGAAATCAAGTCAACTCAACAAGAAATTGTCGCATAGAACTCAAAGCAAAATACTCCTGGGCCGTTAGAAAGGACTAATTTAAAGCATAAACGAAGGAAACAAATTATATTTGATGCATTCTATAAGATTTAGTAAACAGAAATCTTTCCATTCTTTAAAACAAAAGGTGTAAACAATTTTAGACAGCGTTTGACCTTGCATCGTATATCGTGTATCGTATATCATATGTCACGCCAAGAAGAAATAATGCAATTTTTGTTGAACAATCATTCAGCACAGAAGTTGTCAGTTACTTTTATTTACCCTAATTTTTTGACAAATGTCCTGAAAATTATTAAAGACCCCTTGTGAAACGTCATCGCTTCTGCATGCATCGCGTGCCGGTTATTCACAATAGTTTTGGTGCTTGACTCCTACAAAAGTGCATATAAAGCGTGAGCAAACTACATCCTAGCCTTTAGGCTATGTACTTAAAAACATATGGCATACACAATGTAAACAAAGATGCTTCATACCTTGCGAATCATTTATTGGCCTCCATGAACCATCCTCATGAAATGAAATCTCATTACAATAAGCAGATGCTTCTAAAATCTCCTTGAACAGCCTGCAGTCGTAATACAAAGCTCAGTTTGTTATCCAAATAAAAAGAAAACAACAAACTATTTCCTTCATGCCTTTTCCAAAATGGACATTAAAGAGAAGCATTATTTCAATTTTTCTTTCATGTAATTTTTCCAGGTACTTAGTCACTGTTTCCAGTTTGGAGTGGTAAACCTACACTAGTTAACATCTCTACCCAGTGACCTGCGACAATAAAACAGAAATTGGGATAGTGCATGTAGATTTAAAGGAGCAATTTAACAATGTGTTTTGTCACAATAGTTTTCTAACATGGAGTAACACCAAGGGAATACTAAGAACATGAAAATAACCAAGGGTGGTTTCGACTGACGAAGATTAAGACCGATTACAACCAATTAACTTGAAAAAAATTGCTAATTTTTTCAAGATTCGTAGACATACTGTAGCTCCTTTAAGAAGTCCAGTATATATAAACATGCTGGGCTTAACCCTGCAATGGATTAACATCCCATCCAGTAGGAATTAGAAATACTCCTTGTTACTTCTGATCATGGTACTGAGACCAGAGATAAACATCAACCTGACTGACCATTAGGTTTCAATGCAGTTTCAATGCAGTATAATTAAACGTCAGATATATCCAGGATTGAATGCTAACGAGACGCACACTCTTTACAATAAGCATCAGAAACTGTCCTCATTAGTAAAAGTTCACCTAAGTGCACATAAAATTTCTGTCAAATATGAAGTAGTGTGGAAATGGCCAATAACTCAGTCTCATAGGAAGTACTTGTTGAATAATAACTGTGTTCAATCCTGGACATAAGTGGTCCTAAAATACAAAATGTATGTAAGCCCCCTACCCATCCAGTACAAGTTTGCCAAATGGTGCCTTCTGGTCACACACTGGACAAATCCATGTTGTTTTTCTATGAAAGAGAAAGAAAAAGAAAAAAAAAAGAAAAGAGGAGGAAATCATTAGCTGTTGTTAATAAACAAAATTAAACAAATAGGACAAACCATATCTGCTGTACTGCTAAAAGAACCAGCAAACTAATGCCTTGGATAAAGATTTTTATTTAAAAGACATTTGCATGTGGAACCATAGCCAAACATGGTTTGATAATGGCAAACAGTTGCAAGTTGAAGTAAAAATCAAGAAATTGTGGACTTTCATGTAAAAGTATAATAATTATATATATCTTGTATATATTGACAACTTATATCCACTCATAAAGCAGATTGCAAACCAGAAAGTCAGTTAGTACTGAGACAATGAAATTTCTACATGAAATTTAAAATATCAGGTATTAGTATATGCCACACAAGTGAATAGTGCTTTCCGCGCGCGCTGATTGGTTAACTCGGAGGTGATTAGCAAAGTACCATTCACCTCCGAGCAGCCGAAGAGAAACAAAATGGCTTCGTGCGTCGCTTTGGGTACCGAGAGTAATGTTTTGGTCTGCTAGTTATTCAACTTCTGTGGTATATACTAAAACAATTATTCACCTCAGTGTCGGTGAAAGTGGTGGATATTTACCTCCACTTCGGTGAATAATTGTTAATTACTAACTAGCTTTTCAAATGCAGAATACCTTTCATTCATCTGCAAATACAAGGCTGCATCAAAGCACTGTAAATGGTTGCAAGTGATGGCCCTGTAAAAAAAAAACAAGTCAGTTCATTCATAGATATACATGAGTGCATCTAAAGTATAGCATAATCACAATTAATATGCATGACAAAATATTATGCATAAAAAGTAGCAAACAAATTAGTTTGCATAGCATAATTAAAATTCATGCACCTCAATAAAATAATAAATTATATATAGTATTTTCAAAAACTCATTAACAATTCATAAAGAAAATACAAAAGAAATTAATGTTTTATGAGTTTCTTTGTGTCTGATAAAGACACGGCTAAACTTTACATCCACCTGTTTTTGGCTGAAATAACCCATAATCTAAATATTAGTGCAAGAATGAGTTGATCTACATTTAGAAGATTTTGAAGCCGTTCCATAAATTCACAGTTCATGTTTTATCAAGTCTAAAACACTCGGCTGCGCCTCCTCATCTTTAAACTTGCCACTTATTTATTAAACGTAACATAATTATATAAATTATATAATAACACTATTTTATTAAAATAAAAATAAAGTTTAAAATATCATATTGATTATCTTCCAACTTGCTAACTTTTTTTGCAGTGAGTATTAAAATATGAAAAAATCCAAGGCCATTTCATTTGTGCATGCAGGTGTCAAAGATAAACAAAGATAAAGCTTCAACACTTCTAGTCAAATCCCACTGAAACTACTAACCTGCAAGGAAGGGTCATCCGCGTCTTGCCAAGCTGAAAATATAATGGTAATGCCACATTGAGTCAAAATCTTATGTTATTTAAGAAACAGAAAACATGTGCCGTGTTTCTATTGAGTTATAGAAACACGAGTGGAAGTTTGGGAGAACGAGAAATGCTGTGGGAACACGAGCCAATAGGCGAGTGTTTCCACAGCTTTTTCGAGTTCTCCCAAACTTTCACGAGTGTTTCTATAACGCAATAGAAACACGAAAAACATGTTTTCTATTTCTTTTAGAAAACACCGCAACGAAAAAAACGAAAACAACTTGTTAACTTTGACTATCAAAATGTAAATTTTCTTTGCTCGGGCCATCATCACATCAACAGCTTGTGCTAGTTCTGTGTTTCTATCAAGTTATAGAAACACGATTTTTAACTAATCAGCGTGCGTATTTTCTTAGGACTGTTTTCTAAATATGACTTTATGTTTAACTGGATAAACATAGAGACAAGGTGGACAGTCTGTCATAGTCTTAATTATACAAAATCTGAGGACTTCAAGTATTCCTTCCATTACAAATGATATTGCTTTCCAGGCTCAGAGAAATATTCTTCGAAAACAAGAACTTTGATTTTCACTGAACAACAACATAAAAACTTGTTACACCTTCAACAGAATTTGAAGGGCTCGGTCGAAAAAGGGCCCTACCGTTTTTTGGCAAAAATGAAAATCGTCAAAACAACTCCAAATTTCGCATGCGAGTTTGTTTAAGTGTGTTAAACAGTGTCCTGTATTTTTTCCCGCTGTTGTCTGCCTTGTTTCCCACAAATTACACCTTCAAAAACTGGACTTTGACAAAAGAAACCTTTTGTTCCGCGAAACAATGAAATCAGCGAAGTTGAACCGATTACTGTTTTAACTCTACAAACATTAGGGTTAGGGTTAGGGTTAGCATAGGGTTATCCTAGCAAAAATAAAGAAATCTCTTCTTTTGAATTGCACGGCATGAGTTGGTATCTAAATAAAGTCAAGGATTAGTGTCTAGAGAGTGAACGTTTTTGCAATCCGTGAAAAAAGAAAACACTATTATATAAAAAGAAACTTTCTCGTGCGCTGTTTTATGGAAAAGTAAAAAACGAGCAAGATGTGACATTTCGTAGATGCTACTGTGATGCTGCAAAAGCCTTTGAAATTTAGTGATGCTATCAGCAAAGCGCTTGCCATTTATGCTTTGTCTGCGCGACGAATTACAAAATTATTACGGAAGAAAACGTATTCGAAATTTCTCAGCGGTAAATTATTATTTTTTGTGAATAACACTGCCGTAAGCAAAGCAAATGCAGTCCGTTTCACTAAAAAAAGATACTTCCATTTTCGAACTACCGTGAACGGCGAACTTTTTTCCACGAATTTTCACGCGTAAAGCATTCAAGTTTGCCTAGACAAACCGTCGCGTTTGGAGCGTTAACATGTCAAGTTTTGGCAACTCGGCCTGTGTGTTTCTGGTCATGAAACACAGGTTTCGAAAACTTCTGCGTCAACGTTTTATGTTTCTTCAATGAATGTCGACAGCAAATGGTGGCTTTATATTTCTGGTAAATGCTGAGTCAGCGATCTTCGTTGACTGATCTTTGGTTCACTTGTAAAACACGACAGTTTGTCTAGACAAACTTGAATGTTTTGCTCGATCGTGAGAAAACGCGTTAAAAAGTTAGCCGTTCACGGTAGCTCGAAAATGGCAGTAAAAGCCTGGTTTCCGCATAAAACACAAAAGAAGTTAGTTTTAAGCTGAATAGGCTGTTTCTCCTACAGGCATTTTATGAATACGTACACTGAATCGAATTTAAGCCGGCTGGAAAACCGATGGAAAAGAACAAGTAAGCTTAAACAAACAAAAAACTTACATGCGAGCCCGGGTTCAGTCTTGTCCTTTCTGATTCCTCTCGACAGACAGCGATGAAACAATCAATGGAATGCCATGATGCGCACTCACAAAATCTAAACGGTTGATTTTCATTCCGCTTGACTTGCAGTAAGCTCCTATTCTGTTCTTTTGGGGCATACTAAAAATCCGCGCGAAAGACTTTTGCACAAGTGAAATCGGAATGAAGACTTTGCCGCCGCGCCTTTCGCCCGACTGCCAAGTCACGCTCAAAAATAACGCAATAATCACGATCAATGCATTAAAGATTATTATGGGATATCCCTGAGTTTCTTCGACATGGGAAGTCCTACGCTCAAAATTCAACAGAAAATAATAGAGTCTAAAAGCCAGTCTTCATTTCCAAACATTCAACACGCCAAATGATGGCAAATGAGCCCAAACAAACGAAGGTGAACTTGGTTTGGAAGAGAAGTGCGTTTAAACTCTTTCCGTCTGGAATCAGAGTCCCGACCGCTAAGTTTGCCGCTGTTTTTAGCGATCATGGAACAAACACGCCTTGTTTCTTTAAGGCATGCTGGTGAGCTTGCGGGTGTACAGACTTAATGATGTCCTTCCACCACCAGACGGACGCAAATATATGTCAAATAAGCGAAAATCAGTGGAGAGAAGTGCACTTCATGCGCGGCGGAGGTGAGCATTCAACTTGTCCGATTAAAATCTGAAGAGGCTTTGCGCGCGAAAAGCTTACGTCACAATGTTTGCTGTACCGACCATTTTCAGATCTCTTGTTTGAGCAAGCGAGCGAGCAAGTAAATTCCAATTGAATTACCAAAACAGGAAGAGAAAACAAAAAACCTTTTGTTATTCCGAACAATGAAACCAGCATAAACATTTAGATTTGTTCTGGAACAATGATTTGCTAATAGTATATTCTCTTCTTTATTTCTCCAAAAGCAAGCGAACACTAGCGAAAATAAATGCAGGACAGTGTTTAACACACATAAACAAACTCGCATGGGAAATTTGGAGTTGTTTTGACGATTTTCATTTTTGCCAAAAAACGGTAGGGCCCTTTTTCGACCGAGCCCTTCATTTAACACTTTTTTCATCTCTGGAAAACTAAAAAACAGTAACTTCCATCCTTTATCCAGACCCTTCACTAACTCTGTAGAAAGGATAATATTGTGAAAAGAATGTCCTAAACTTTTGTCAATCAACAGCTGCAATCAGTTTGAAAAATAGTTTTTAAAATAATCTTTACTTACTGGGCAGAGAAGCGACACTCGTAGACTTGTGGTGGCTACTTCACTGTCTGGGTCATGGGCCAACTTTTCCTTGACTGGAAATGAAAATCAATAAATGTCAATTAATCAGCTCATTACTGACAGTAAAATAATTATATTAATTAATTAATTAATTTGTTTATTTATTTATTTATTTATTCATTTTTTCCAAAGATTACTGAAGATAGCCAAGAATTTCTAAAGATGTCCAGAAGGCTAGCTGCTTAAAGTAATTATGTTACAGGTTGCAAGCAGCGACGCTGTATCAGTGTTATTTACAAGTATTCAAATTTTTTTCCTTGTACAAAATTGGAATATAACTATAACTGCACTTTTAAATTCTGCAAAAACTACAAATTAGACTGCCTCCACTTGTGCAATTTTGTTAGCCTTTGATGAATTTACTTGAATTTATTACTTTAAACTTACTCAAAGCTCTTGAATGGTCTGGGTTTCTGTAGCCATGCGCCTTCAATCTCTGTATCAAACAGCTGGATGTGACAGCTCTAACAAGTTTTGCTGTTACCACATGTCTCTGTTTATAAAATAACAAATATTTAATTAGAAATGCATTACACAAGAGTGAATTTTCACTTGAGTGTTGAAAGTAATTTGTGTTTGTTTTGGTTTTGCATTACTATGCTTGGTAATTGGTTTAAAAAGCTTGTGCCACTTTCTCGACCAATCAGAAGAATAGCCAAAACCAATCATGACTCACTCGCAGATATTTTTCTGCACTTTGTGCTGGCTACATGTATCTCCTTCAAGTTTTGATTGACTCACTGGATTGTCTGTGTCATTTGTGGATGGCTGACAGAAGTGATTTGGGTTTCATGACACTCAATCAAAAACCACTCATTCCAGATAATTTTGTTTTGATAAGTTGTAAAAAGATCTAAGACATGTTTAAAGGTGAACTTAGATGAGATATAAGTCAGTCTGCAAAAATCTGATTTCAAAGACCTGTTTTTAAAAAACTCAAAAGGAATGCATTCCCATTGAACTAGTTTCTTGAGATGAATCATTGCGACAGTGCGGAAGATGAAGTCAAATCAAGATCCTAGAACTGCTCATGCCTTCTTCTAGATGCATGACTTGTGGAAATGGCTTATTTTTTAAAAAATAAATAAAACAAACTTCAACAGTTTCTAACAGTGATTTCAGCTTGACCCTTACCTGCCCAAATTTTGGAGTCCAGGTAATATGAATGTGATTTGCTACAGTTGGACTGAGCCGACACAATGGAGTTATATTCACTGGCTTACTGGGCCGTTTTGATTCATTATTAGTATTGCACTGTTGCGATGTGTTCACCTAAAAGTAAATATTTTTAATAATAATTATTAGTAACAGTGTAAACACAGAAACTACCTGTAAAACTGTGGCATGAAGGTACACTAACTGGTATACTAGCCAGTATGGGTTATACTGGTAGGGATATACTTGGGACAACTCTCCCCTCCCTGGTTGGGGCTGCTTTTCAATATATTTCCACCTACAATCCTGGGCAAAACTGTTGAGACACTTGGTAATAAAATGTTTACTAAATTGGCTACCACAGCTCAGTCCAACTACTACCTCATCTCAAAGTTGTCATGTTGTGGAAACAAAGCTTTGTGAATTGCAAACCTCCAAAACAACATTAAGTAGGTTGAGAGGGGAATAACATTTGACATTCTTTTACCCTCTTGTAAGTCAAGACATTTGCAAAAAAATTTGTCTCGACTAGTTTTGTACAGGATTGTTGTACCTGTTGTGAGCACATACAGTCAAATACGGCCTAATATAGAAACTTAGTTATAACATCAAACGATTTTGGTCTGAACCTCATACATGTTCTCTTTGAAACCAAGGGAAAGGGGAACTACGGACTGTCCAAGAATAAAACACATGGACCTCGGTCAGGCTTGAACCTGCATGTCTTTATCCAAAAACCAACACATACTAAAATGTACAATTATAGACATAAACTGCCTCCAGAATTGAATCTGGGGGTGAAAGGGTCATTATTACTTAGGAGAACAAATATTGTGGAGAATATTTAACTTTATAAAGTAACAATGCCTTTATCAGCAAGTCAAGTAACTTTAATAACAGGAAAATTTCCTATTGCAAGTACAAATAGAACACAACATACTGTTAACGGGCATATTTTTCCATTGACTTTGATACAAAGAGAAGAAGGAAAGTTGTCCTCTTGTTCACAACTTGTTTCAAATAAACAAAATCTGCAAATGAAGGAAAACCACATTTAATCAGTATGTTAGGCATCCAAAGAACTTCCTGGATGGTTTAAAATGGACATACAAAGAATTCAAGCTATATAATCTGAATATATACAGAATATGTTAGACCATTATACAGGACTACCAGCTACTTCTTATATTTTGACAGTTCCATAATTTGTTTGTTGTTTTCTTTTAATAACATCAGTCATTGGTCCCAGAAAAAAAAAATGTAAATCTGGGCAAGAAACTCAATAATTGAGTAATGAATTGAAATAATTGAATTAATAATTAATTAATAATTGAATAATTAATTAATAATTGAATTGAATAATTGAGTAATTTTCTAAATTATTAAGAAAATTTGGACGTGATTCAAAAATGGTTCATATTAGAAACACAGTTTGGAAATAACCTTTTGATGGGCAGACTGAGTAACAGTGGAAATACATGCACATAAATCTAGTTGCTTCTTTTCTCTTCCCAAGCTACAGTTTTTGACAATTTAAATGATAGAAAAATGCTGCGTTTTGGTTTTAATGCACATTCATGATTGATCTAGGGGGGGAGAGGATTTTTGTTTCACTTTTTACTCTGACCAAGATTGAAGCTGTAGAGGCATGCTTCTCTCTTAAGGATAATCCTTTTGTATGCAAAACCTGGTCTTTTAGTTACAAACTAACCGTTAACTGCAATACAGAATGATGCAAAAGAAATACTAACTAGTTAAAATTATTGACACAAACTGAATGAATGGTACTAGAAATAACACTGCTTTTGAGCAACTCACTGACAATCATACCTCAGTTGCACTTGTACTGTAAATTCATTTCTATAATTTGGCCGTGTATCCCTTCAAGAAACAATTATTCATAAAAGTTAGTCTATAAAGATGATAACTCACAGAATACAAAACTGGTAACAATCAACATTTGCATTAAATTTAAATCAGTGAATGAAACACATCTAGTTTTACCACTCAAACAAAAGCTATTGAACACTTCAGTCTAACCTTTATTAAGCAGCCACCTTTTGATAAGTGGCTGCTTAATAGGGGGTTAGCTGTACTTAAATAGGGGCTTGTCAGTAATCAGCATAAAGCATGGTAAAACATCACTTTAATATAGAAAATCAAGAGATCATCGCTTACAGCTAAATAACAAAGGAATCATGCCAAGACAATAATAAGCATGAGTTTGAATATGTTTTTATCAGTCGATTCTTCCTATTTCAGGCTCTTTTCTGTCATTAGCTTGTTGAAAACAATGCCAAACTATGATTATTAAATTCTTGGTGACCACATGTAAAAACAATCCATGGACAAATCATGATTATGGCAGCCAAAAAGTGGACTAAATAAGGTTTTTTACAGTATTACTCTGACGATAGTTTCTGGCCTTTGACAACTGGCAGCTTAAGGAATAGGGATTCAAGTGAACCTCTTCAATATTTTGACATTTTTGTTCATGCTTATATCAAGTAACAAGCTCAGATACTGAGAAAGGCTTACCTTGAAGTGCTTATAAGTTGAACTTGGCTTGGGGTAAAATGGAACATGACATATGCCTCTTGAAAAGGTGATGACAATCCGCGATGTACTAAAAGGAATGATTGACATCACTATTACTTGTTAAGAGAAATTGGCTACAGATTTGTATTTAAAAAGTTATAACATTTTTAACACACCATTTGCATCAATTTCTCTGCAACATGTATAATTGAAAGGCCGGGAAAGAAAACGTCCTCCTCGAATTTTGGCAAAATTGAACATTGTCAAAACAACTCCAAATTTTGCATGCAGCTTTGTTTACGTGTGTTTAACATTGCCCGGTATTTCTTCCGCTGTTTTTTGGTCTCTTTCTCCATAAATTACGCATGCAAATAAACACGGCTTTTGCTTGTGACGTCTTAATTGGATAAGGAATAAACAAAAGAAGCCTTCCATTTGTTGAAACAATGAAATGAGTGAAGGTTAACCAGTTACGGCTGTTTTAAACCAAGCTCTAAGCCCTAGCCTAAACTTTAACTCTAACCCTAACTCCAAGGTTTAGGGTTAGCGTTTCAGTTTAGGGTTAGAATTTGGGATTAGGGTTAGCATTTGAGCTATAAACCAAACGCTAAACCCTAGGCCCGCAGTTAGCCTTGAGTGCAGTTTGCTTGCGGTTAGCTTTCACTCCGGTTTGCTTGCGGTTAGCTTTCACTTCGGTTTGCTTGCGGTTAGCTTTCCATCCGGTGTGCTTGCAGTTAGCTGTTTTTTTTTTCCTTGTTTGGCTCCACAACACTCGACTACTTTTGTGACACGACACGCGCTCTGTCGATCCGATTTAACGAACGCGAAGTAAACATGCATGGCGGTCGCTGTCAACGTTAAATTAAAGGTCAAATGCAACGAAATTAGGCCAAATTTTATTTTAGACCTATTTTAAGTTAAAATGAAAGAAAATACCTAGAATAATCATAATCCGAAGTTTTAAACGATTTGGTTAAAACGTCGCCGAGATTTTCGACGTTGAAAACAGCTCTTTTTCTTCGCTTCACAAACGGAACGGTTCGGTGAAACTTCGGAAAATTGTCGTAAATGGATCTTGTGACGTCATATGTGGCGAGCTTCCCCCACGCAATAAGAACGAAAGCATAACAAAGTGTTGTTGTTTTGATTTTCCATTGGGTTGTTTCCCGGTTGTTTACGCCAACTGCATGTCATTATCATCCGCCATTATTTTTCTCTGAAAGCTTCGAGCAGAATTCTGCACTATTGTCGAGTTTGCGTTCCAAAAACTTCGAATGAGACCTGGCGCTGCACCAACTATTGCCAACTTGGAAAGAAAGCCGTTTAGAAAGGCACTAATGCGAAATCCTTTGGGAGAAAGCTACACTGGAGCTAGAGGTAAAGTCGCTTATGAAATAAACGCTGTACAGGTGTATTGCCTCGGACTTATATCAGATTCAACCTTACATATGCACAGACTACTTTCTTAATATAACCCTAGTCACTTCATAAACTTCTACCAAAATTATAACTTAAACTGTGAATCACGAGGCCTGTATAATATTTGAAGTACAGCAAGGAAATATTGAATAAATTTACAGAAATTTAATTTACTTGTAGCATGCACCATGTGTTGTGACTGGTCGGATGCTTCTACATTCTTCTATATTATGTTGATCATCTAAAAAAACTAAATAGTGTAGATATTGAATAATAATAATGGTTTTAATGTACAGAACAATAAAACATTAATGAAACTGCTTCTTGATCTCGAGGGATACTTTAATTGTTTGCTATTTGAAATTTATTATGAATGCAAAATACAATAACAGAAGTCCTCCTGGCTTAATACAAGGGACCTTCAGATCATTGACTTCAAACCTAGTACTTATACATTAGATTGTCACATTTTACTCCAATCTCCTCCCAGTAGTCTTCTTCGCAACTGGTCAGCAACAGGGAGGAGTGAGGGCTTTGGGAACATAACTGGATTGAAATTCGAAAGTCGTACTCATACTCTAATCTGAAGGTCCCTATTGTTGGTGCCCAAGGCAAATGTACATACAACGATTTTTCTGGCAATATTCATTTGTGGAGGAGTTGAAGGCCAATAGACCATTTTCGTATCCTCGGTATTGGACTGAAACTAGCTTACAATGGAGGCTTATATAGGGAATTCTCCCACATGTAAATGACATTAAGCCTTTTTTCATGACATTCCCTGCACTTAGCCTCCATTGCAAGCTAGTTCCAGTCCAATACCGAATAAGAAAATGATCTATTTACCTGCTTAATTATTGGCCAGCATTCGTTTTACAATGTAAATCAGCCCCAGGGGGGGTACTCGAAGTATACATGACGGGGGGGTCCGACGGAGCTTCATATTGCAAACCCAAAAAAATACACAAGCCTGAAATTTTAGACCCAAAAAAATACCTGGCATCAAAATGATTTTGCATCAATAAGCTTATGAAATTGGCATGTCTGTTAAGGTATCAGTCATTCTCCCTTCTGCTCCACATTAACAGACAACGAAAACCGAAAACGAAATGTTCGCTCAGAGATAAGACCCAAAAAAATACGCGTATTTTTTTTAAGACCTAAAAAAATACGTGACAGATCTCTTGACCCAAAAAAATACTAAGCGTGTAAATTTTCAACCCAAAAAAATACGTCGGACCCCCCCCGTCATGTATACTTCGAGTACCCCCCCTGGGAAATCAGCTCCATACATATTCAGGCCCGTAGCCAGGATTTTGCATTGGGGGGGGGAGGGTGCACATGAGCGCCTCTGGCACTTAATCCTGAGTGCCACAGGCACGAGAACTTAGGGGGGGTGTGGCGGTTTCCTCCCCCAGGAAATTTTGAAAGCATAGGTTATCTTAGCATTTTGTACATTTTGAAGACAGTTTCTTAGGAAACAAGGCAGGTAAAAGTGAAGGACATTAGGTAGAATGTATCATTGAAATTAACCTAGAATCACACAATTTGGTCCCAAATATACCACACGAATCTACAAATGGTGGACCTTCAACCCCCACGACCATATTGAATGCAAATAGTAGAAGCACAGAAATACCATTTCCCTTTATATATTTATTTTGATAATTGTTTTTTTTTTTACAATGAGCAAACTTCCAAGGCTCGTGGGCCCTACAGGCCTGACATTTTACACCATCTGTTACATTGCAAATTCTTTATTTGGTGTACTTCCTCACGCTCATTATCAGCTGCAAATCAGGCCTAATCTGGCCTTTAAACTGGTTTGTAAAACTGAATGGTAATTCAGTTTTAATTCCTGGTATACAGCTATTTCGAGAAACGTTGTCGGAAAAAAAGCACAAAACTGCACAAGCCAATCCCGAAAGATAGTATGGGTAGATGCATTAAGCTACTGCACGTGTTGAATACTAATGAGATATAACAACAAAATAAACCGAATTTCAGGTTTTCTTTCTTTTCAGACATGTAGAAACAAAGTACGTTTAGCCCCTCTGAACTTTAGAAAGAATATTCCTCACTCAAAGACATGCGACAGTAAAAGTAAAGCTACAGATATAGGCCCCTGAGAGGAAAAATAAATTTTCCACGTGCAAAGAAACAAACTTGTAAATTTCCTTTAGGCCAATATGCAAAATTCCAGTGAATACCCAGACCACCTTTCGGTCTTGTCGCGTACACTTTGATGTTTTTTTTTTCCGACAACCTTTCTCGAAATAGCTGTATATTTAGGAGAAATCAAAGGCAAAAACCTGGCTAGACTAGCTCACTTTTTTGTTGTCGTTGAGTACTTTTATCAAGACCCACTGGCTCAGGAGAATCAGCAACCACTCCAGTACAAGTATCATGACATTAAATAAATAGTATTACTGTAACTAATACTCTTCATAATTTTGTCAGCCCCACAGGCCTATGAAAAATTCCTCATTGACAGCTTTGAGGGTACATATATGGGTGTGTTTGGTGCCACAGGGTATGGTTTTTGAGCAATTCTGAAATAGGGTATTAAAAATATTGACCATTTTTTGTGAGCTTTGGCCAAGAATTGGGAATACTTTTAGAAGAAACCTCTATTTGTATTTCATCCCTTGACATGCAAGGTCTGGTCTGGTTTAAGGTAGAAAATGGAAAATACATCCACGGATACTATTTGATCATTGTCTGTGCTAGGTCTGAAATATGGAGGGGAAATATTTTTTTGTTTGGTCTGAAAAGGGGTACAGGTTTGAAAGGTCTTGAAGCATACTTCCAGCCAAATTCTTGAGAGTTCCCCCTCTCCTGTCCTGGGTAAAGCATCCCTTATCATGCAGTGTTTGAAACGGATTTGACCTCAAAATCAATATTATGATCAATATGCCCAGGCTTTCTAAAAGTAACTGTACACCACTTATACCTGATAACAAAGACCTCTTGGAATGATTAAATTTTGTTCACAATGCCAGTTTACATGGAAGTATAAATTCCCCGCATAGTCCCGGGGTTGGGGGAGTTACATTCTGGTGCATAAAGGGTGCTGCTAACCTACTTAATCACCTACATGATGCATAAAGAACACACAACACCAAGCAGACCTCTGATGCTTAAAGCAGATGTTTGTCAGATATTTCAAGCTGTGTTAATCTAGCGAGCAAACTGCATGGCTTTCAGTAAAAATATCATGACATGACAGCTGCCCGGTTGGCCATGATTTCCAGAAACGCAAACACACATCCATAACATATTTTACTGACGAATAAGTAATTGCATAGAAGCATCAAAGCAAGACATAGACTTAACAGCAGTTGTTATTGTATTTATTAGGCTCACCAATCTACCTGGCCAATTTCTTCGTTCTTGATATCATAACCGCCATCTTGTTCACTCGCCGAGTCGGATTCACCCGAAAAATTGACTTATATACATTGCCCGATATCTGTGATTCGAACAGATAAGGCTGTATTTGGACATTTTGAAAGCTCGAATGAAGGTCTTCATCGGTTTCAACCAACGGCTAGTCCATAAACTCTGGAAATCCATCGAACAAACCCAAGGATTCTGAAGGATTTGCAAGGGAATTTATGGGGTTCAAGGAAACATGTGAAAACAAGCTCACCACACGTGACGTCACAAATACCTTTATTCGTTACCATTCCAAGCGCGGCTATTTCTGGTTCGTTTTCGTAAAGCCGTCGGAAATCGTTGGATTTTCATCTCCTGAGCGCCACAATTCGCACAAAAACCAATTCTGAGAGTTGGTTATGATTAGTGTTGCCATTTAGGACAGGTTTTTGGACAAAAGAAAAATTTCCCAATTTCGTTGCATTTGACCTTTAAACGCTGGTTTTCATACTACATCTTAGTTTTGCTTTCAGTAAAGCACTGTTTGCTCTCACTTCTCCAATCCTTGCATCATCGCATCACACACACTACAAAAAATCCCGCGAAATCAAGACAGGACTTCACGCACTTTGTGGTTTTCGGCTGCATCGATCGATCGATCGATTGATGAATATTTAATGAGGTACCGGGAATTTTGTCGACAGGAGAGGTCCTGCCTGCAACACTCCAACAATTTTGATAAGTCTAAAACCAGCTCACTTATCAGCAACTTTGATGCCGCAGCATCCCAGCGAACACTGCAAAACTCGTGCTTACAAAGTTCCCAACAAGAAACCTGCCTTAGACTTTCCATCTGGATCAACCTGCCTTTGTCGGACAACTTTCACCTCCAGCGCCTAAAATAGCGCTATTGTGCAAACAAAGCGCAGAACAACCCTCAGTTCTTCCAGAGATGCTATTGACTTGCGAGTATCCAGACTTTATGACGTCCTTCAACCACCAGACGGCTGCACTCGAAGCATTTTATTTTCACAAGCAAATCGCCATCTTTTTTCCTTTTCTCACACGTCAGCTCAACCTCACAATGTGGTATCCAGTCCCTTTCTAACCCCCCCCTCTCCCCCCCCCCCCCCAAGGCAAATCAAAATGAAAACATGGCTGCGGCATCGCAAGTTCTTGTAATGGCGCGTTTGAAGTTCTTTTCGCCTTCCCGTTACACTTACAAAACCCTACGAAGAAAGATTACCACGCATTGTGTTGAAAAACTCATACTACTGGCTGACTGTGAAGAATGAAAGCTGCAAGCACTTTATTTTCATTTCTGCATACGATAATTATTGACAGGAAAGCAGAGACACGCGAAATGAGATACAGGTCAGTGTAAAGCACACGTAAACAAACCTGCATGTGAAATTTTGAATGTTTTTGACAATGTTCAATTTTGCCAAAATTCGAGGGGGACGTTTTCTTTCGCGGCCCTTCAATTGTAAATGGCTCTTTCTTGTTGCTTTGCTACTGTTTATAGAGTTGAGAGAATAATATGTTCTGACTTTTTCCTCAATCAAAGGTCTCTTTGAGATTACAACTATTTTGCATGATGAACTACATGCAAGAGCAGCAGAAAAGATGAAAATATTTTGGTGGTGTTCCAAAAATACTTTTCTTTCTCCTATCCCTGCTTTAAACCTCTTAAAATTAGACTCAAATTGCTGCCCTGACTCGGCAATACAATTATCCATGACACTCTAGACACATATACGGACCTATGCATTAATTTAGCTCAATGTGTTGGTATAATGTAAATTAGACCGCAGGGAGGGCAAGAGCACAATCTTTTTTCTTTCTTTCCTTTTATCCCCTCCGACATGTTTTTTCTTTCTTTTTCCCCCCAAGAAGCAAGTGCTTGCTATTTATTATTTTGTTGCTCAATATTCATGCACTGTATGCATTATGTTATTAAAACCCACTCTTGCCTGGAGCCTGCGTTCATTTTGTAACAATGACACCAAATGCTTTCTAAGTAATGTTTTTGAAACAATTCAAATAAGAAAATGCTTGCACTCCATGCTCTTGACATAGCTGATAACTATCTCATCACTGTTTCACTAAGTTTCACATTTGTAGACATTTAAATTGTGCCAAGAGTAAAATTGAACTGTGTATGGCACAACTCTGACAATCACTGTATTTCTTGGCATGTTGTTAATTCTTAACTTATTTAGACTCATGTGACTGCCTACTTGTAAATAACAGTATATAGTTTGTTTTTAGTTTTTTGGTGATCTAGTCTAGTTACATCTAAGATACCCGGTTACAAGCCCTGGGCTTATATAACTTCGTAAGGGGTTTTGGGTGGGCTTATAAACAGAGGGGGGGCTTATATGTGAGGGGGGAGGGGGGGCTAAAAACGGAATAAAAAGCGTTTTGAACAAGCCACAAGAGTGTTGATCAAAATATGCTTTTAAATTAAGCTATAAAGTAATAAAAAAGCATTATTTAGCCCTGTTCAGTACTAGTACTGCCATTCAGCAGAGGGGAGCATGTAAATGTGACTTATAAGTTCTCCTCTGTCACTTATGAATACCAAGAAGAATAATCAATTTTTCCAGGCATTATATGGATATTGCTTTGATGTACACTGGCACAACACAGAATATACGTAAAGGCTTTTATATCAATATTACATTGGGTCTTGGGTATTTTTCAGAGAGTCATACACACTTACTAATCTATCACTACTGCTAGTCTCAATATAATATTGTACTTTAGGAGCATTAAATTATTAGACCAGTCAGAAAAACTCTCACCACTTATGGCGATGCAGGTATTGACGTAATCATTTAATAATATCATGAAGTGTACAAAATAATTTGACTGCTTCACGTTTAACTTAAGTTAGTTTTCCAGTTGTAAAAATTCCAAGCTCACAAAAAAGGCAATACATGAAACATATGTAAAAAAAACTATGTAATATCATTTTTTTTTTTGTTAGGTTACACTACAGGTTGGGTCTGGTTAGATAAGATCAAAACGACAAGCTTTCTTTATTTTTCAATCTCAAACACGACCAACAGACAAAGCGTGCAACAGCACTAAGAACAAAGCAAACAGGACACAACACAACAGAACATGTTAAAGAGAACAGTAAACGTCAATAACACTGTAAGCTCACTGAACTGGTTTGGATTATATTACAAAACAGTCGTCAAAACAATGAAACGAACTGCTCAAAAAGTTAATTCAAGCAGAGCCATTTAGATTTTACTTTCAACCCAAGTTTCTGTCACCTGATAATTTTCGTATGAAAGTAAGTTTTGCTCTATTGGTAAGAATATTTATATTGAAGTAACATCACGTTTTCGTAATACGATTTGTTCTCGAAGGAATAAATTTAAGACTTACGTGATTTTGAATGCATGAAGGTCATTAAACTTAACCAAGGCATATAACTTAAGTTGTAAAACCCAAAGAGGTTAATGTTTTTAAAACACTAGCCGAAATGCTCTGATCTGAACAATATTGAGTTTAACTTTCATTCTGAGGTGACAATTAATATGACGCATCAAAGAAATCTCCAGAAGACAAACGACATGGTTAATTATCGCGTCGAAAACCCCTAAAAAACCACAAAGACAACTTAACTTCTGAAGTGGAAAGCCTCTTTAGACAAAAACTGACTTACCTAAACTTGTAGGTCTCACTAAATCGTCGATATGTTCAAAGAAAGGTAAACGAGAAAGTCGAACGTCCGGGTGAACAGGAACACCGGTTGCATCCGAATTTATTGCTGAAGAACGTTGAACTGGTTGAGGCATAACAGCTCGAGGTTGCGGTGGGGGTACAACAACTTTCCGAGGGCATCGTCTCTCGTATAACTCCCGTACTTTCTTTCTAACCGGATGGTTTCCTTCGCTTTTCAACATTTGAAGAGCCCGGCCCATAAGTTCATGCTTTCTTCCCGATTTAGACCGTCCCGCAAAACCCAACAATGACTGAAGTTCCGAGACGCGAAAACTCATCAACATGTGCTGAGTGGAAAGAAAAAGAATTCATAATTAACATTTACAATATCCTTTAGCGAGAAAACGTCAAAAAAACATATTTTCACGGCTTTTTCTTACCCGAAGATCCGCCGTTTCGTCCATGTTGCTTTTCTTGAAAATTACTCAACAGGCTCGTCCCAGTTCCGCCCGGTATCCTCAGAAATAATAAACAAAGATAGCAAATGACGTCACAAAAAAATTATGGCGGTAATTTTCGTAATTTGCCGTTACATTTCAATTTCCGCTAATTTATATGCTAATCACGTCTCAAAGGATTCTTAATTAGAGTTAAATAACGAGGGCGAGGGATAGTGAGAAGTTGTTTCTAAACACAGAAACTATTTTATCAGTGAATTTTAAACTGGAGGGCGGGAGTGTTACAGACACCCTGTCTCGTCCACAAAGCCCTCTGATTTTTTCTTATGGGCTGGGAAATGGGAAATGGGGAAATGGGGAAGGAGCCTCTGCGAAGGAGAGAGTACAGCCCCCTAAACTTAGGGACCGGTCCCTCCAGGGCCGGCCTATGTTACGCGTACAATGGTTTACAATAAATATCTCGTTCACATTTCAAGTAACCCGAAAACTCTCTGCTCATCTCATGAATCTATGTTTTGGTGGGAGTAGCCTGTTCCAGGCTCTCGATCTGTGGGGTGAACACGAGCGAAGCGAAAAAGAGGGCCTCATGTTTTCTTCGCTCACACTAATTGCCTCATTGACCGAGAGCGGACTGAATCAGGTTAGTTTAGGAGGAAATAGTTTTTCTCAACGTATTTGTAATCTTTAGAGAAATAAGAAATATTGAAGATCCCCTGACAACCTTGGGTGCTCTTGCATGGGGGTCAACTGTCTGGTAGTGTTCAAATTTTTTCCTTCTACCCCTTCTTTTAACCTCATAAAATTTCAAACAAATTCATGTGTATCCCATCAGATGCTGGCCAAAATAAGTCCAAATCAGGGAAGGTAATTTTCTTGACTACCCAAACAGGGTGAACAGTGCTCTGACACAGTCAACCACAGAAAGGTGTCAAATCTCCAAACATTTCTCCCCAAAATTATGTACTTCAATTACTTCCCTATTTGAATATTTTGGTGACCCGTACACAGGAAATGCTGGGTGGGGAGAATATTAGCTAGTCTGGCCCATTGGTGTAAATGCAACTTGCATGGCAATTCTTTCTCTTTCGGATATGCTCGGTACAGATCAGATGTACATTGTTTACTATCCCACAACATTGTGCAAAATTGGTCTCAATGTACCACCAAAATTTTCCCAATCAACAACCAAAGGATTTGTGTAAAGGCGCAGGGGCAGATCCAGGAATTTCTGAAAGGGGTGGGGGTTGTATGCTATTGTAGTAACCTTTAACGCCAATGGTGTGGAAGGCGAATTACAGCCCTGTGCCTCTGGCACGAGTTCTTATGGGATCCAGAGCCATGGCCCTTCCCCAAAAAAATGTTTCCAATTTTTCCCTCTAAAACGCCTTTGCAGCATTCCCGAGACTTCAAAAGAGTTGTGAAGGCATGATATGAAATCTGGAATTTATCTTATTTAATATTATTTCTTATTTTTAGGAAGAATCAAACCAAATAACAAAAAAAAATGCTGCTCAAAGGGGGGTTGCAACCCCCTCCCCTGCATCCGCCTCTGAGGCGGGAATTGAATACTATCAGACCAGGTTTATTCCTTTACCCAAAGCATTAATTTTGCATTTCTACAAACAAAAACAAAACATTGCTGTGACAAACAGTCAATATTGCATTTATTTAACCAATTTAAGAAATAAAAATTTATAAATTCAAAATTTTAGACAATTCATTATCATATTTATGCCATAGAACGTTCTCCACTTCATTCTACATATAAATATATGCATAAATTTATATAAATTTCTATGTACAATATTCACAGTATTACCTGATTAACACAGACTGGAGGATTAATATTGATTAAGAGGAATATCTACTCCAGAAAAAATGAACTGATGCTACTGAATAGTTGCAATGTAAGCAATTTTTCCCCATAAAAGTAGAGCAATAAAGCAAATATGCAATACCGCAGAAAAACATCACAATATCACATCAGTGATGCGACCACTTTTCTCTCTTGCATTTTCTATTCCTTATTTCACAATCCACAATGGAAGGAAGGAGGAAAAGCTCATAATAACTATTGTACTGAGCAACTTGTTTTTTCACTTGGAAATAAATATATCACTCTGTTGCATACAAAAAACAAACAATGATTATATCAAACTGCAAAATGTCTGGCAGTTCTTTTAAACCTGTCGACACACTATGGCTTGCATGGCAACCAACTTGCTTTTGTTCACTTTGCATAAATAACTTGTGCAAAGATTTGGAATACTCAGACATGATGACACTGTCTTTAATTAAGTCTGCAAAATAATAATTTACTCTCTTTTCTTTGTAAGCAAAGAATGCTTTCCCTTTTATGGGACAGGGTTGTTCTGCTATGTCAACTGTAACTTAAATCAAGTCACTGAACTATGGTAGAGTGTTTCGGCTTTATCAACAACAAAGTTCGCCACAAAACCCTATAACTTATAATAAAGTAACTTAACTTCTGGCAAATGTTCAAAATGAAACTATAGTTTTAAAATTCCATTTGAAATGGAAGCCAACACCTCTTACCCTAAAAGTAAATTACTTCTCATATCCTTAAAATGTGGTAATTATCTTGCCAAGGGCAAAAATATCATATTATCTTTCACTGATTCTTAACCAGCTGCCTATCGTCTCCCCATCTTTTAGAGTGCTGGAGCACAATAGATGTTTTGTATTTCACTAGTGCCTGGTTTCACTTGTTTGCAAGCTTTGATTACAGGTACACTATCTGTTTGCCTACAATTTCAGTGAACAGTTTCTTTCTTCTGTATTTTCTGCTCATCCAGTTGCTGGGTGGAAGAAAAGAATCTTGCATCTTGACAAGGTACTTTATCCTCTGCTTGTCATCTTGTTAACCCAAGTTCTCTTGAAAGCTACAAGCATAATAAAGAAAAGGTTGGTTAATCAATTTCCATACAAGGAATGCCATATTTTGAATGAACAACATCAAATATCATGACTATAATTTAGTCATCTCTGCCTGTGCCCTTTGATACCTTCACATATTACATGGTATTTTGAAAGACTTTCAGATGAACATACCCGCTCATAAACAGTCCATGACAAAGCCGCCATAAGAGTTCTTCTCAGAGTGCGAGGAACTAAGCCCTTGAGCAGTCCTTGTACTCCATTTGTCTGAGGAACAAATTTCAAAAAGTGTTAATCACTTCATGTATTTGTGCACTTCTATGCACACTTTTGGACTTCCAAAATTCAAAAGCTACAATAAAAGGATTGATTTTAAGTTGAACTTTTTTGCTGTTCAGTTTTTTTTTTCCATCAGTGAGAGGTGCTGGAATTTCTGCTTTGCTCAAGTAATAACATATTGGAACAATCAATTGTTTTGGATGTCGTGATCCTAACCGTTTGCCTCATTACAACAAATAGAAAGATTAGAACTTGAGCAATCAAGTGCTTTACCTTTAATATAGAAAAGACCGCACTACCAGTACCACTGTACTTATGTGGAAATAACTGGATTCTTGTCTTCACCACATCCGCAGGCTGAGTTGTAACTGATGCCATGATTCCAGCAAATGCACCACAAAGGAATGTCTCAAATGGACTTAGTTCAGGTGTGCCAAGTTCTGAAAGAGAAGTGAATTATGCACACATTAAACTCTTGAACATGCATGGCCTAAAGGAATGGGTATCAGTGACTTGTGGAACAATAACTATTAATTTAACAGAAGGCATATTTTATTTGGAATTATGACACATTGAGCTTTCTCTTTTATGAATACGGTACTGGCTCAACTTGTTTCTTAATAAGCTTGGATACTACTAATAAGCATAGTCTGGTTATTAAAGGGCTGGTATAATTTGTTGTTACATGTTTCAGTATGGAATTTGACTGCATTCAAATTATCTCTTCTGGAGAACTCCTGAAGATTGTAACAAGATATTAATTTCTTGCCATTCTTTGCCTGTCTCTTTATCTCAGTGTAGAACATCAAGTAGAGTCCTGAAAATGGAGCATCACGTGCTACTGTTGCCAACAACCCACTATACAGGCCTATGAAAATTAAACAAAAATGTTAACATTTTTCAAACAGATTTTCTCAACTCAGTCATATCTTGTGATGACATTAAACATGGCCAATACAAAAAACATCTAAACACTGCCAACTAACCTTTGCCTCCTTCCCTTTTCCAAATGGACATCAATGCATGCCGCATACTATTATATCCATAACATCCACTCTGCAATCAAAACAATAACACAAACTTTTAAATTTATATCTACTCTATTTTCTTACGACAACTGTGATGATTACTATTTGACTCATAAGATTTAAGCCCAGACTGTACGGACACAGTCTACAGTTTGACAAAATCATATTTTTCAGCTTCTAGCAACATATTTCCAAACACAATTTTTATGTATTGTAATTATGTAGAAATGGAAGCTTATGTAGTGGATTTGTAGTCTTTTTTTGTTAAGTGGTACGTTGTTTTCAATCAAAACACACTTTAGCCTGCGCTGCAGACGTAATACACTTTTAACCTCTAAAACATACCTCAAACCTTGTTTTTACTACTGTGACCGGCAAAAGAGTGATTCCTGCTAATGTTCTTGCACAGGCTCCCAATATAACTGACTCTCCCATTGTTCTTTCCTCGCTGCAACAAAATTGAAAGCAAATTATAAATTATAATGGTATCCACAGCACTGGACAACACAGGAAACTAGTTATCGACTGTAATGCACCTGTCAATGTTAAGCCCCAGGGTGGGGGCAGACCCAGTGGATTTTGACATTTTCTGGAAGCCAAAGTCAAATTCCCCACCCCTGGGCACCTAGTGAATGTCAAATTTGCCATATATCTACTTAAATTTCTAACCCAGCAGACCATTTTAGATGTCAAAATCCCTGCCCTGGGAGAGTTTCATGATGTCAAATTCCCGTGGGTAGCCCACCCCCACCCTGGGGCTTAACATTGACAGGTGCACAACTCCTGCACCAGCCCAAAAGTTAATATTGATTTTTCTTGCCATGAGCATAGATATACAATGAACTGATCAGTCGTCCCAATTACAAAATGGCACACACATGTGACAAACTGTTGTGATTGACACATTTTTTCGCATTCTAATCGTTCTTTGTGGAAGATCAAATTTACAACTTCCAGTATAAAGGTGGCGGGCAAGTGACACACACACCGCTGGTCACTGTCAAGATAAGTGTTGCATGCCTCTCTTGGGCCTGAAATAACTTCCTTCACTGAGATAGGAGATATGCCAAGGCTGCAAAAAGGTAGAAAATTTGCAGTTGGATTAAAAATGGATGGATCTAGGCACTGCGGCATTTGCATTAATAAGCATGGTTTACGGGCAAGCAGAGCATGTGAAACACCAACCTGGTGAACTGTGTCAGACCATGGAGAGCACAGAAATACATCCCTATGCCAGGAACACATCTCCACAACGACTGCAATGAAATGAGGAAAATACAGAGTATAAAAGTTTGAAAACCAAATGGGAACTCCATGAGGTTCTAGTGTAATAAGATTGAAAAAATTCAACTCACCGGAACAAGGCCTCTCCAAAGCCCAACGACGTGTTCCCTTCTGGCTACAGAGTAAAATGTGTACAGCATGCCATTGCTACCGCTGTCGATAGACAAATAAATATAATAATCAGTACTAGAAAACTGGATTGAACAACACACATGGTAGTCTTTTGTGCTCTAAATATTCTGTAGATATCTACCCTAACTTTATCCGCCCAGCTGGAGTTAGAGCAGTGCCTTCGACTTGCAAGCGGGTTTTCACTAGATCAAATGGCTGAAATAACAACGTAGAGCAGGTGCCGCTCAAAGAACCGGCAATGAAAGCCTTCACCAAGGATGTCTGCAAGAAAAACAAAAACACACAATTGTCAATATCGACTGACAGAAAAACACGATTTTTGCATGTCGGTTGGTTCTTATATCGGTATCTGATCGTTAAACTTACATCATGTTTACGACCGCTTCGACCCATTCAATCGAAGATCCAAGTATGTATTAAATTAATTTTCGTCTTTACTTTGACTGATCTTCCTGTGAGGAAAAACAAGCCCGAGTAGAAATTTGCTAGGCGCGAACTTTCGTTACTCAAGGTCGCCAACTGGACATGATCTCTGGTCGATTGATGTTCGATTCACGTGCCTTCCTTCGACAACAATAATCTACGCAAAATGTTCACGAATTCAGGTGTAAAATATCAAAAATATTAACCACGACAGGACTGTAGCTTCCAATCTGTTACAGAGACAAATTCACCGCGAAATTCCTTACGAAATGTACACTTCTTACTACGTTTTCCCCGACAAACAAGTTCCCAAAGCCTGTTTTTGTCACGAGATTTCGGTGACGCAATGGAAATTTCGAGATCTTATTGGCCAATGGAAGGCGTGCGGATTGGCGCGGAATTTGATTCCGCCAAATATGGAACGCACATGTTCCAAATATGGGTCACGCTTTCCCAAATACGGGACAGTGCCAAATAAGGGTCACGATTCTTCTTAAACAGCACGTGGCCCAGCACGTGTGGGATAAACACAATCCAAGGAATTTTATATTCTCCCTTTAATACAAAACGGGCGCCGTTCGACTTTTTATATCTAGAGGTCTTTATAGATATCTTTATGGACTTTATGTGAGAATATGTGAGTGTGCTCACGATCCATACGAATTTTGATTTTCTCAGTTTTCTCTGCCCGTCTTCAACACATTCGGGGGTGGAAGCGGAATCATTGGACTTTGGATATTGGCCATGTTCTAAACGAGCAGGGGACTGGGTACGAATATTAGAAATCGATTGAACTGAAAAATAGTCATGTGAAAGAGCATCCAAACATTAGCAAGTTTACCAAATTTGAGAGTTATTGGTTAAGCAAAGCCATGGTACACTTTTCAAAATCGCTAAAATAAGAGAGCTCAGTAAGGACGCCTGTCCCTCCAAAATATACTAAGCTCTCTAATTTGTCATTGCTTTCATCCCAGTTTTGAAAATGACTTCACTGTGTGTAACATACCGTAATCGCGGTCAAGTTGACAGGTAAGGGATGAAGATTTGAATGGCGTTTTCAGGTTTTCCTGTAGGGGGGTCTGGGGGCATGCTCCCCCAGAAAATTTTGAAAATTAGACACTCGGAAATGCTATTTTCGGCCACTTCTGTGATATAACTGGTAAGAAGTTTCGTAGTTTGCATTCTATATTCACACGCCTCCAATATCGATGGAAGTATATTCAGTTGTTTATATTCATGATTCTTTTAGCCATCTCTCGTTATTCATGTTTTAAACACGAAGATTCATGACTCCTACCAATTTTACAGCTATCATTCATGATCCATGATTCCGCTTCCACCCCCCCGAAACACATTGAAGCACTTACTTGGTGAAGATCAGGTTCCATGGCTGTACAAGTCGCCGAGTCAGTTCTAGCCCCTGTCATGAATGAATCCTCCATGGACTGGGCTGAAAAAGAAATGATGTACATAACGCAACTTAATGATGACTTCAACGAAATTAACTAACCGTTTGGCCAGGGATTGCCTGCGAACACAGCCGCCTCTCATCGCTCCCGGCCGGTGCCAAACGATGAGAGGCGGCTGTATTCGCGAGTTCACCGGTTGACCGAGTCAACTCCGAGTCGAGGGGCTGCGAGTCCGAGTCAAATCCGAGTCCGAGTCAAGTGGCCGAGTCACTAGTCAGCGGTTTGTTCATTACGAAAATTATAAAAGTTTGCTGCAGAGCATAAATATGTGTACGATAGTCCATAGTGTTTCCCTAACCAACAAATAAAAGCTAACCGCAAGCAAACAGGAGTGGAACTAGCCGCAAGCGAACTGGAGTGGGACTAACCGCAAGCAAACCGGAATGGAGCTAACCGCAAGCAAACAGGAGTGGAACTAACCGCAAGCGAACCGGAATAGATCAAACCGAAACCAAACTGGGAAATCCAGGCCAAAAAATCCAACTCGAGCGTCTGTACTTTCTACTCGCCATCTTGTGAACGACTTGCGAAAGACAAAACCTCATGGTCTGAAGATTGAAAGGTATATTGCTGTCCAGTGACTCGGTCTGAATCGGACTCGGATATGACTCGGGCTCGGAGTTGACTCGGGAAATGGAATTACTACTGTATTCGCAGGCTAGGCCAGGGCTTTAGAGCTTTGAAAAACCGCCTTTCTCCCTCTATTCACCTACCCTAGCGATCACCCTCCCTACCTATTGTACTTTCCAAATGCGTCCGCTCCTCCGACTTGGCCTTGAGCGAAGACTCCCTAAATGGCATGTAAATGGTGGGGTATAGGGCACTAGCGGTAGGGAGCCTGTTCGACAACCCCACCCTGAAAAGTCATCAAGCACGGGGTCTCAGTTCCGTTTTGATGGAACTATAGTTATTTCCATTCGAAAACGGAAAAAGGCAAAATGACTAATGACAGTAGATAGTAAGGCATCCCGATCAAGATGATTGATTAAGACGAGGGTAAATTGTTATAAGCAAAAAACACCGAGAGAAAAACTGACAAAAATTGCTGTTCCATCAGCCTAATTTGCGCGTTGGCGTAGTTGGGGATTCGATTCTGTAGTGTAGCAGCTCTCATAAAGTTTCAGTTATTCTACTGGTCCTCTAGGGCTTGTTTTCAGGGCTAGGGTCATTGTTCCTGTTGTTTGTTCCTTCCACAGGGAAGCGAGCCATTCATGTGAGACCTTGAGAGAGCTGCTACCCGATCTGTTCGTTTATGATTTTGTTTAGTTAAGCACAGTTCAGACGTTATGCTTCTGCCGTGACGAACTAAATTCAGGAATTAGAGCAGTTTTCAAACGAGTAACGTGAAACCAAAACCAAAGTAAACGCAAATTACTTTCGATAGTCATGTGAAAATTGCTCTATCATGGTTGACAAAAGCAAGGCCGAAGTACGGCGTCTGAATCAAACTAAAAATTTAGTTCGGCAAAGCAATTAAGCTCGACAAGCTCTGTCGTGCTACACGACTCTAGCACGGCAGCGATTTAAACATCGCGCTTCTGCCGTGCCAAACAAATTTCATAAATTATACCCGGGATTATACTGAATGTATTTTGACGGGGGTAGTTACAGCGCCATTTTTGTTTGATCACCGCTGACTAATTGTTACCTGACTTCGGTAAATCCTGAATTTGGCACGACTCTGGCACAACGTCTGAATCAGAGTCGTGTTTGTACCGTACTACAGTCGAACCTATTCCGATTAAGTTTGGCACGGAAGAAGCACGACATCTGAGCTGAGCCACTCTCCTCAGTCGCTTATACTCGGTTCTGTGTTACGCAAATCGGGCACAAACATGACAAAGGACATATGAGGCTTAGCAGTTTCACAACTGACACAACTGGTGTGCCATAATAGCCGGCTTTTACAGCCCCTCAGATCAGCTGCGTATCATGAGGGGCTGTCATACATGTCATACATAGGAATAAAAACTGCAGCAGTTAAGTTTACCCGGCTAGCTGCAGTTGAAGTATAACATTCGGTCGACTAATCAATGTTCATCTATCCGTTTACTTTTGAGTCTCAAAACTTCTGCAAGCGTACGTGTTTCGTATCTCGCCTATATATTTCCAAAAAGAATAATCGGATACCGAAAATCCATGTAGTGTACCAAACTCATAGATTTAACTTAATGTACAATAAACACAATCGGTAGGCATATTTTCACAATAAATCCGGCACGTACTTACATATGCACAGCTCGAGTCCAACGCTTAGATACCTGCAATCGGCAAACGGATACCGACCCAAACTGAACCACTAAAAGTACATCACTGGTAAATATATTGATTCAGACATCCGATTGAGCCAAGGATTCAGGTAAGGTTATGCAAACTCAACTTCTATGCTAATCTTCGCTTGACATGCCTCATTAACTGGCTTAGTATGTCGCAATACCGTGTTTTCATCATATAAGCACTATAATAATGTTTTAATCATGAAAATGAATCGAGTGCATTTAATATTCATTGTTTTGCTGTTGTGGCTTTTGTCGACGTTGTCTTAAGATCTTAATACATTATTTAAAACAGGACAAGTATTCGTCTCAACAACGATTTAAATTGATTTTATTCTTCCTTTCAAACATCTCTTGTAAAAGAGAAAATTGGAATTTAAGTGTGAAGTTTGAAGCGTTTATTGTCTTCTCTTCGTATGAAGTGTCGAAACCACAATGTTACATTTTTCAAAATGCTACTCGGTATTGATTGGCTTCCAAGACAGTAGCACTCCTTTTTCTGAAAGACCAGAGACGAGAGAATAAGAGACACCTTGAATTTAGAACATAATACACAACAAACCCTCAGAAATGTTGCGTTTTCAGTTTAACGTTGGCAAAAATGCGGGAGGACTATGTCAAGCCGGCCGCGGGAACTGAGGTTAGACGGATTACGGGTGCAAGAACAGCAAGAACTAGTCCTGCCATTTCAGTACAGAAATTGGTGGTTTTCATCAGTCACAAAAACTATTTGTTTGCCGAACTGAGCATCAGAAAACTCTATGTAGAGTAGGCGAAATAAATGTATTGTCCAAAATTAAAATATAGATTAGTAGTGTTTTCACAACCGAGTTTTTTTTTCGAAAATATTTTTGAGAAAATTACAGCATTTAGTATGCAGCCGACATGTTTGTGTCCAATCACTAAGGATTTTACCATTAATATTTGCATCAATGGGGGTTTATGTTCCGTTATGTCAAGAGTAGTGAAGTATCTGTGCCAAAACCATGTTCAAGTGTCAGATTACAGATAGCTATCATTTTGAAAGGTTTTGATTGTCCTTTGACTTGTCTTTGACTTATCAGCTGCATACAGCCGTTTCCTTTGCTTACAAAGCGGTTTACCCTCAAGGCTTACTGCATTACCAGTGCAATAACTGCACAATTTAGCACTTTACACAATCAATGCGTTTTTTCTCTGAGAGGCGTTCTTTTACTCTAAATCCCGTGACCTGTAAACTTTGTACAGCCATTTGCTTTTTTTACAAAACAGTTTAACCTATATCCAGTGCATAAACTAAATCCGGTATGACTGTAAACCTGAAAAATTTAGAAAACACAAGAACATATCACAGTTGATGTACTTCTGTCTGGAAGTAAATATATCTAAATATTGCTCATGTTAGTATACGGACTGCGAGAACTTGTTATAACTTCGGATCAATTCAATATATGACATGGTATCGGTTCAGGACTGGTGAGAAAGAAGTCTCAGATATGATCAGCACCAGCCTGTAGGAAACACAGCCAACCAATTTGACACTGTAACTAAGCTGATTTACGTTACTTTGACTACTTTTCCCACGCTTTAACTTTTGCGCTATCTGCATACTGCTACTTGAACAGTTGAACTCCAAACAGGGGAATTATAACTTCCGAAGACATTGATTCATGTTAAATATGTCACAAGTTCCCAACTTATTGGTTTCATCTCATATCTGATTGGCTGTAACACAATAATAATTTCGTGATTCAAGCTGTCATAGGGTCATGCATACTTGCTCGATTTGTCCAGCTCCGCTAGCAGTTAGAAGAACTACAAATTAACCACTATTCGTTGTCTTAAGAGGATGCTGAGACGAATATACTTACTCGAAAAAAAGTACATAATATAAGCTTCGATCAAATAGTCTCGCACAACCGTTTTGCCTAACACATAACTGATATGTTCCATTGAGCGAAATGGGTTTGGGTAGTCGCTTGTTCTTCGAATTCCACGAGGCTTGCGGTCCTTCGATGAAGTGGTAGTGACCAATCTCTTTAATTATACTTTTCTTTCCTTGCCAGAATTTGGAAACCACCTCCTCCCATTGTTGCTTTTTGCCCTTGCCAAGATCCAGACCTTTATCATTGTTGTCCCCTCTTAATTCAGTCTTGTTGACACGAAAGCAAAGTACGGCTGGATTTCTGTGTCGTGCTACTGCCCAATCCAAGGCTTCGCCGAAGTTTTGGAAGAGGTAAAATCCATCGCCATTACTGAAGTCTTGACACATCTTTCCCTCTGTTGGTCTTATACCCTTCTCTATTATCTTTTGAGCGTGTGCGTGCTCCGTTCCATGGAAATATACTTCAAAACTGTTACCGCCAAGCGACTTATCATCTTTCAAGGTGTAACACTTTGCTCGCTTTCCATCCTTATTAACATTCATAATGCTTACTGTCCGTTGTTGTTTCTCGCCCTCGCCTTCTATTAATAAAGTATGCTCGAACCAACAGTTTATCTTTTCTTTCTGGTAAGGAAAGCGACTCCATTTGACAATTATGCGACTGCTCCTTAGTTCAACCAAAAATTTCAAGTACATCTCGATCATCAGCAACGCCATCCATCCTTCTAGACTCTTAAGCACACAATCATCTGTTTGTTCAGTATCCGTTCCCTTTAACCAAGTTAACTGGATGTAAAACAGGACTTCTGCCATTTTGAGCAGTGACGCGCGAAGTCCGATGTAACTGTGTTTCTTATGAAGAGTAAACCGTAATTAATGACTGGTATGGAACTTCCGCATTGGAGTATTGAAGTTATGGAAAAATTGGTTAAATTTGCATTATATATGACTTAATGAGAATTAACATTTTGATATAATATGTACATCATAAAACATAAAATAAATAAATGACTATAATGTATAAATAATACATCATAAGTAAATAGTAAAAAGTAAAACTTATTGAGAGAAGTAGCAGACTTTAATAAGTATGTCACTAGAAACGGGGCAAGAGCCGGACGAACTTGGGCAAAACAACATGATGATCGGATGATCCGTCTCTAGTATGAATCGAGCCAATCAGTGTAGCCAGCAGGGACATGTTGCAGCGGCATGAGTGTGTTGATACGTGTTCCGACCACAGAATTGATGCTGAATTGTTGAATTGAATTGATTCACGTACCCTGAGCCACCACAAACCATTGACAGGATCCACCGGGTACACCGATGTCTCTTCGTGCATCAGCGTTTATTTTCTCCGTGTTTGCACAAATGGGTGGGGCTGTGACATTATGTCATCGATGCGCGATTTGATTGGATCCTTTGGAGCATGTTCTCGTTTCTCGTACCCAGGGTCTTCATTCAAAAACGAAGACTCGGTACGAGACAGGCTCGATTTCCGCCCCTCTCTCGAGTCCGGTCTTTGAGCGCGGTTTTACAACGAATTTAAATTTGCAAGGACCACCGTGACGAAATAGAAGTACCGGATCCTCTAAATGTAGAAGATCTAATCAGCTTTTACAAAATAGTAAACGAAGAAAAGCAAGGCTGATTGAACAGTTGGGAACTATATATATTTCCAAAATTTGGTAACCGAGCCTTGACACCCTGTTGACATGACGTGGTTGACATGCATCGATGCGCGTCGCACGGCCGGACACACCTCTCGAAACGAGTTACTTCATTGGTTCTTAAACAACAGGTCATAACAATGCCCCACTTGCCCCACCTGAATAACAATAACGGTAGTATTTACAGCGGGCGAATGAAAATGAGAGGAAGCGATTACTGCGATTTGATTGGTTCTTTCTTTCCAGCTTGGAGCATATATTGTATCTATATACGTATGAGTTAGGTGGACGTGCCAAAGTAGAAGATTGGTCATAGTTAAAAATTGGGGACTTTTGTTGCCTTTTGGTATACGGTCTTCCGTTCCAATTGCTTATCATGGCGTCTTGTTCAACTGCCATGCCACTACACAACACCCGGAGTGAGAAATTTGAGTTTGCAAGACAAGAGTCGTCTTTGTCAGAAAGCAGTGACGATGGTTGTTACGATGATTACGTTTCAAGCGATTTTAAAACTTTAGCAGCAAAGGATAGAAAGCTCCTCGAGTTTCTTCCTTACTTGGAAACTGTGATTCCTGGGTCGATTCCTGACATTGAATCTTTCTTCGAAGAAATGTCTAAAGGAGCAGAGCAACACCCAGCCATAGACGAAGACGAGGAACATGAAATTATAATGGCGCATATGGAAATGACCGCGCGGACCCTTGAAAATCGTTCGTTCATTTTTAAACTTTGGCTGCGTCGAATACTTCTTACAGGTGACTTGGAGGAAGAACAAGACAAAAACGCGAATCTTCAGGATTTCGAGCACGCAATCTACAGCGCCCAAGAAGTCATTGCGGAATATCTGTTCTTTATTTACAAGAACAAAGAAAACTACAACAAGGACGAACTGGAAACCATTTTTCCTTACTATGAAAACCGTCTTGAAGAAGCTTGTAAGAAGACACTGACGGAGAAAGCGAAAGCAGGCTTTGAAATGTCAGAAGAGGATAAAGCTCGGGGAGATTGCCCAAATTCTCGTCTTTGCTCTTTGCTTGGGCTTCGACTCGACTTCCTTGACCGCCTGAAAGAGATGAAACCTAAAATTCGTGATCATCGGCCAACCCGTGACTGGATTACGAAATTCTTGTGGAATAACTTCGAATCTCTAAGTATGGCCGAGAAGAGTTCCATTAACAAGGATCTACTTGTTTCAATCGGATTTGATCCCAAGAGTCCCAGGAATCCAGCCGTTGAAACAATTTTAGCGCGAGCAGGCAAGAGGGCACAGCACATCGAAGCATGCGAGTGGGCAGAGAGATTTATCAATGACGAGTTCAAATACAACATTTTGCTGTGTCAGCACAGTAGAAAGTTTCCTATTAAAAGCATTCAAAAGAAGAAATGGCGGTTTCCAATTCATCTCTCAAGTGCATCCGCAGAAGTAGATGAAGCCCTTTCCTCCGTCATCATTACGAATCTCGAGGTAAAGGAATCCGAGATGTCTCGAAGAACTCATGACCTGCTGACCGACTATGGATTAGATGATGAACAACATCCTTACTTGTTTCACGGCACAGATCATGAAAGTGCTACCAACATTTTATTTGAAGGTAATTACTAGGGATAGTTAACACCACAGCTGCCTCCGTTGTTATTCTTTTTTTTTCTCAGCGCTTCCGTTACTGCAGTCAATTCTTTTGCTTGATATTTTGGCTCTTCGATCTATTTTCTAAATTCACAGGTAGACCGGTCTTTATATAAGAATTTGTATGGGTTTTTAAACAGGTAACTTTCGAGCAATAAATAAAAGCGAAATTACTAAAAAAAGAGTCGATGAAACATAACATGGTATTGTTTGCTAACGTTACAGCATGTTTTCAAGCAATTTGGAGCTGTTTTATGTCTGACTTCTATTACCATGTATAATAATTAATATGACAAGGTAGGACACTTCAGCCGCTTCCAGCGTTCGACACATGTTGAAATAAGTTCGAATTTCACCAACAAAAATAGTTTGGGCTGTCATTCGGATCCGCATGTGAATGAAACAATGACACTCCATTACGCTTGCAGACACTGCATGTTGTCAAACATGTTGTCATGCATGGACGATGTGATGAGGTGCCAATTTTGTCCCCACTGTATGGTAGTGGAAACAAATTGAAGCACAAGCCAAAATAGCGTGTCCTTCTCTGCTGGGGTTTAATTTGACTAGCATCCAGTCTATTTCAAGCTATTTTGTTACTGTCATGAGTGACACGGCCTATATGAGGCCCTGCCAGGGTAAATTCCGACAAGCTACATGGGCCAGAAAGTAGCGACAGCGCTCAAACAAAATAGCGACAAACGACTGACGAAGACAAATGTATGTTGCTAAATTTCCGACAGCGTTATGTAGCCTTGACAAAACGCCGACACGAGACATTTTAAAATTCAGACAAGCAACCTGGGACACCCCCCTGGCAGGGCCTCCTATATGGCGGCTATTTTGAACAGATTCAAGGCTGCTGCCTAACGGGCACACGGTCGCCTAGGGCGCCTAAGTTACGGGCACGGGCAACTAAATTTTTGTTCAAGGAGCCTGCGTGGGCGCCTAAGCATCCATTTTCCATTCTCATCTAATGACTTCAATTTTCTTGTAACTTTGTTCCACTGGCATAAGATATATCCCGTTCAAAACAATAAGTGCTTCATTTCAAAACGGAAATACTAAAATTGTCCACTCGAGATAAGTTTAGCGTATAAATACGTAATGTGCCTTTGCAAAATTCGGCAACTTCGAAACCCATTTATTTTCAACTGTTTAGGACTGGGACTGACTCCCAAATATGGAATGAAGAATGAATGGTATTATGGGCTGCTTCACATTTCGTTCGCTACGTTGATGTTTTGGAGGAGTTTATAGTGAATTTGAAGTAAACATTTACGGATACAAAAGTGAACAAATCTCCTGGCCATCCATGCATCAGGTCTGATCATGACAATTTTAAACTGCAAATGCTTGATACAAAACCTTTTCAACATGCCTAAAATAACGTGCAGAATGTTTTGATATTACACTTACGAATTAATTAAGCTTATTATTTAACTCGAACTTTTATTTTTTCACGTCTGAGAATGCCTGTTAATTTCATAACAACAGAAAATATGTGCCTTTTCTGTGACATTCATATCAGCTACCGCTTTTTGTGAATCAAGTTTGTTTGCTTGTTCATTCGAACTGTTTCATGTTTTATCATTGAACCATGGCAAGGAGAACATCACTCTTGAAAATAATAATGTGCTAGAAAACTTTGCTGAAAACAGTTTGAATAACATGAATTGTTTTTAAAACTACTAAAATCTATTGTATAAGCAACTCATTTGATAAGCCTAGAAACTGTTTTTTTTTCACAACTTAATTTTTCTGGTCTATTTTTGGAAACTGATTATAAAATGTAGATAAGATCATAATTTAATTAAAGTGTTTACACAGGTGTTTTTGACTTTTTATTACCTTTGCCTTAACCTTCAAATAGACCTGCTAAATTGTAATCTTGGTTCTGTTAAACCTTAATTACTAGCAATTATTCAAGTTCTTTAGTAAGCTTGCTGTGCAAAAGTGAAATTAATTTTGCTGCTTCATGCTTCATTAATTTTGCTTCAAAACTTTGGATGTTCAAAACACTACTTTTAAACAATGTTTTATTTTGTTTTACACATTCCTGTTCATGTCACCCTATCAGTGTAAAAAGGATTTTATTGAAGGAGAGGCTCGGCTAAATAAACTTTCAAGTTAAGAAAGCTAGAATTTCTGACACAACTACTTGAGGGAGGTTGCCCTCAGAAGCTCTCAGAAAAAAAATCTTGTCTGAAGGAATTTTTACGTTCACGTGCAAAGGCTCTACTGACAAAACAAAATGTGTGTGCATGTGGAGGGGGGACGGGAAGGGGGGCTGCTCCATAGGCCCCTCCCCTAGATTTTTTTCTTCTACCCCACCCCCCTCCCCCGAGGATCGATCATGGTAACATTTAGGCTGGGCTCCTAAAGTAATGGCTTGGGCTCCTAACTTTTGATGTTAGGAGCCCGAAGGGCTCCTTAGAAATTTCCTTAGGCAGCAGTCTTACATTTTTGAGCAAGAAGTTTTAGAAAAACATTTGAGTGTCATTGTTTCATTCACATGCGGATCCGAATAACAGCCCAAGCTATTTTTGTTGGTGGAATTCGAACTTAATTCAACATGTGTCGAACGCTGGAAGCAGCTGAAGTGTTCTACCTTGTCATATTATAGAGCTTAAGCACAAGCGTTTTTGAGCCACGGACGGCAGCCGGAAATGGAATCTTCTCGTCTTTAGCACTTATTATCAGTCTTTTATTCATAAATTCAAGTTGTAAGTGCTAAAATGAAAGCATCCTAACTTATATTTGGAGGTAAAAGTTCGCCAAAACCTTAAACATTCGCCTTCCGGTTGCCGTCCGTGGCTCAAAAACGTCTGTGCTTAAGCTCTCTATTATTATAGTAGTTAGTGTTATTATTATAGTTGTTAGACGTAAAATAGCTCCAAATTGCTTGAAAAAAATGCTGTAATGTTAGCAAACAACACCATGTTATGTTTCATCGACTTTATTCAGAAATAAAACCCATACAAATTCTTATATAAAGACCGCCATTTTAATATATGCAAATATCATGCTTGGTGTACCTGTGCTAAATCAATTGAAAATCAGTTTTCTGTTCGGAACAGTCTTGTGATGATTCAGAAGAAAACACTATAAATTTTTCTAGTGTTGTGCCTACAAAGTATCACATGGTTTCAGGCCTTCTCTTTTTCAAGATCATGGAACAAGGACGTGCCATTTAAAACAAACTTCCAGGATGAATTGTTGAAGCCAAGTAGATAAGCAAAACAAAGCCAAATTATGCAAAAATTCTGATCACTTAAATTTAATTACATGAACGCGTCCCCAACTGCCTGAGATTATTTCGCCCTTTTTGCTGTAATGAGTGATCTGGGTGAGGATAAACTTAAGTAATAGCCAAACTTTTTAAACTACCGATTAAGACCAACTGTTTTTAGATTTTTTGCTTTAATATATTAGGGCTGGGAACTCAAGCTTAATGACCAATTTGACAGCTGAGCTCGAAACGGATGCCGAAAGATTTCTCACCTCTGTCAATGAAAACGTCTACCATGAGTTTTAATTATCTCAGGAACTCAATTTTCTTTTTTCCTTGACAAGTTTCAGTTCCAAATTCATTTAAATGCCGGAAGAATGATTGAGTCTTTTATCCCGTCAAGGTTTGCCAATTTGTATTTGGCAAGTCGCGGTTTTGACTCCGAGTCTTGCTTATCGTTAATCGGGATAAAATTTGTAGATATGTTCGTAATGGTTCTTGGACAAATAAACTGCGTATCTTTCGTGTTCGAGACCTTGTGAAATAAAAAGAGCAAATTTTTTTTTTCGACGTTTTCTCATTCGTACTTGCTTACGCTGATGGGTAAGTCATTGTCACCCAATCACCACACAGAAATTCTCTCATCCTGCGTCATCATTAACTTATCACCGTACAGGCATTTATCACACCTCGTGATACTCACTTGCGGGCATTCTGCACAATTCCCGATACCACTTTGCGCACCCACTTTGGGCAAATTGAGATTTTCTTTACATACAGACTTTATTACGTGGGGACTTCAATGATGCCTCCTCGGGTTTTGGTCCAGAGGCCAAAACCCTACAGGGGCAATAATAATAATGATAATGATAATGATATTGACGATGATAATGATAATGATACTAATACTTATGTTATATACTTAAATTTTCACCTCCCCCCTTCTTAAAGTCATTCTCCCGAAATGAACTGAACATAGATTTTGAACCAAATTTTTCCTACTGGTTAATTACCATAAGGGAACTTAAATTTTGAAATAAAAAAGGGGGATCACCATATTTGTTTGGGAGCAGGAAGCTCTTTTATATACAACATAATTCCCTAATAATTCCTTTGCAAGTACTGGCAAGCTTCACGTTTCCTGTGATAATTTATTTTTCAAACATAGAAATTGATCTGTATTCATTTTTTAAAAAGAATTTGATCGCTACACCCAAAATACGAGAAAAAATTGATAGGTCACCATTCTCGTTTACGAGAAAGCGACAGTTTATTTCTCTTGCAGGCTAAGTGGCATAGAAAAAAGCCGCCATTTTGTTTATGACTGTGCTTGCTAATTGCACGTAAAATTCTTCTCAGTAAGGATGCGCAATGCAATACCGGGGAATGGCCTTACAACAAAAATTCTATACCAAAGTTGATATGAAATAACTATTTACAGGTATAAATCTGCGCTTTGGACGACCAAAACGAGACTTCAGCAGCGGATCAGGATTTTACTTGACAAAGGATCTCGATGATGCAGTGAATTGGTCCAAGAGCACAACAGCAAAGCCTGCCATTTTGATTTTTAAAGTCACTAATTGTATAGATAATAGTCGAAAACTAAGTTTGAGTGAAAATGATAGGCAATGGCATGCGATGGTGAATACCTTTAGAATGGATAACATAACAGCAAGGGAAGAGGAGAGCTTATTATGTGCTTATGATTTCATTGAGGGCCCTGTAGCCACGGTAACAAGGAGTGAAACATCTGATGAGTTGGTGCTGGAGCCAAAACCTTCATCTTGCCAAATGTGTTTAATTTCTGATGAACTTGCAGACAAGTTTGAACAAAGCCTTCACTCGGTTTTGTTTTACAGCATCTCTTAATGAGTGGTGTCAAACTTGATTGAAGTGGTTGATTTGGCTTAAGTTTCCCGGTAGAAATCATTTCCAACCTCTTTTAAACAAATAAACTAAAATTGTTTTTCCTATTAGAACACAGAAAAACTCAACCATCCCAACCAACCGAAAGTGCTGATCCCAATAGAACACAGCAGCCTTACAGCACTATTATCAACCATATCAACCAAAAGTGGTTGTAGTTGAAATGGTTGCTCCCAGCAGAATGTGATGTAAAGAGCCAATATTTATGTACATTTTCTAGCCATAAACATTTTTGTCAAAAAAATGTGTAAATATTTCTTGTAAAGTTTTAAATGTAAACTCTGATTTCAAATGTTTTTAACATGTGAAAACAAAATTGTTTTCTAAGCAGAAAGATTGTTTACTAAAGAGAAACCTAAGGCCCAATTCAGAGCTTGAAAAATTATTGTCCTGTCATCTTGGAAAAGTATATTTTCCTGCCAGCCAAGTAACATTGCATGCGAAATGGTTCACCACCTATTTTACGAATGTTTTCATAACCAGTTTTGTAAAAGAAATTTGTGAAAAATTTTGGTTTGCAATTTCTGAAAAACATGTTGAAATCACTTTGCAGGATGTTTTAAATTAAACAATGTGACTTATGAAATTGCAAAATGTCATGTGGATCATCTGCAAACAAAAATTTAATGTAAACTCCATATAATATTTCTTTAGTAAACAAGTAGAAGAGAAATGGAAAAGGGTAAAAATATAGCTAGCTAATTAGATGCCCTTGTGTTAGATGACAATAATAATTAGGATAAAAAAGTTAACTTAACATAGGAGAGGAAGCGGTATGAATTAATTAATACTGAGCAAAGTAATACTGGTAGAGTGGTTTTTTAACACGTTTTCCAGTTGCTAAGTTACGTATAGATAAAGGAAGGTCATTCCAGTAGTAACATCCAATAACAGTGGGGCAAAATTACCTTCAGTTGTATTCTGGTGAAACCAGGATTTAAGTGTTGTAAGGATGCACTTCAAGTAGTGTAGTTATGTTGCTCAGATACCAGCTGAGATAAGGTGTATTGATTTAACAATGTCAGGAAGCTTAATAAGACAAGGTTTACATAATGGGGAGTTATATGATCACAAAGTAGCACATTTGTTGATTATTCTAATAGCTTTGTTTTGTAGTCTCACCAATTGTGACAATGGAGCCTCGTAATTATTACCCCACAGTATGCAACCATAAGTTAAATAGGGATATATAAGTGCATAATAAATACTTGTTAGGGATTGAATGTCACATGGGGTTTTAGTTTGGCAATAACATTTACACTTTTGCTAATTTTATTACTTATATAATTGATATGGTTAAGAGGGATATGTAAATTATAATTTCTTTTTTGTCGTGGTTGAAAAACCAGATATTTTGTCTTACTTAAATTCAACGCTTTTAAGGTCGCACAGTTATCATTGTGTATGTATTTATTTCAAGAGTATGCACAAACTGCGACGGCTAAAGCAGAGGGGGAGGGTGGGGATGGTCAACGATTTTTATGCAGGGCAAAAGGGGGGGCCACATAAATTTATGCACGCACATTAGGGAGGTTTTAGGGGGTGAGTGGGGAGTTGACAGGGTCAGCAAAAAATGTGCGTCATAAAAGGGGGGGGGGGGGGGTAGGGGGAATTTGAACATAACCTCCCTCCATTTCACCAGCCTCCAATGATGACAGCAATCAGAGAATCTTAATAATCCAAATGTATTCAGTTTATATATTGGCTTAGAACTAGCTCCAGATGAATAGGTAAATAGAGTGTTCAACTGCAAATAGAAAAACCGAAAATTAGCCGTTGTGGTTCACGTTGTCCAAAATACGCAGAATTTGGTCATTTCACGTTGTTTTGCAGAGAACGGCCATGAAATGTGTCAAGATTTCAAAAGCATGTGCATAGCTATTCTGCTTATTAAGCCTTTTGTTTGGTGACATTCTCATTGCCATTGCTGTCGTAGTTAAGTTGTTAAGCTCCCTTATGACAGGTTCCTAAGAAACGGCATGCAAGGGAAATTTCAGGTTGGATGAAAATTATTTATCAGTAGTAGATTATCTGTTGTAACAGATAATTTAATAATATTATAAATATACTATTATTGTCTGTATCTAATGTAGTAAACATACAATGTTATTGACACTTTTGGCAAAAGCAGTGTATTTTGAGCTAATAAAAAAGTGGAAAAAAGCTGGAATTAAGTTTTTTTTTTTTTTTCAAGTCGTGCAATTTTTATGCAAAATGTAATGCAAGACAGAAATTGTGCATATTAATTATTTTCAACTACTTTGCAATACCCCATGGAAGCCCAGTGTTCTGTTCTTTGTTGTTTTGTGAAATCCCAGCAATAGTTGCTGATTATTGATCAAGTGTTCTTGTGATGTTTGCCACCCAGGGGGGGTACTCGGGATTTGAAGTGCTGGGGATGATCGAATGGGAGCAAAAATCAAGACCCAAAAAGATCCCTAGGGCTTCCAACAAAACCCAAAAAAATCGCTGGACCAAAAGTTAACCCCTAAAAAATCCCATGCTGAATTTCTGACCCTTAAAATTGTGTGTTGGTTTATAATTCATCATATCATCTGAATAATCTTTCCTTCATCTGGTTTAACAGCACTAGAGACATCCAAGAACACTTTGCCTACGTCTGTAATACCCAAAAAAATCCCTACTTAAATCAAGCCACCCCAAAAAATACTTGCCAAATTTTCCTACCCCCAAAAAATCCTGGAATCGAAAATTTCAAACCCAAAAAAATCCTTCTATCATCCCCGTCACTTTAAATCCTGAGTACCCCCCCTGGGGTTTGCCAAGTAGATGGCCAAGTGGATATGGGCCTCAATCCAAGCAGTCCAAATCCGCTAGCAGATATGGACCCCCCTCACCAATTTGGATCCCCCTACTAATTTTTTTTGGTAAGCTTTGTTTCCATTGTTAATAGTAATTTATTCCACTTCATACCAATAATTTATTAGAAGTAAAGTCAACAAGCAAAAACGCAAATTATATTAATAAATAAATAGAGCTTGTGTTTTGGCGCTTGCAGTATTTATGAAACTTCTTAAGGCCCGTTTACACAGGCGATTTTTGTCGCGCAACTCGATGCAATTTGTGTCGCGCCGAAGTCGCACGAAGTTGCAAGGCCCGTTTACACAGGCGATTTTTGTCGCGCAACTCAATGCAATTTGTGTCGCGCCGAAATTGCATCAAGTTTCAAACATGTTCGAAACTTGATGCAATTTCGGTGCGACAAAAATTGCATCGAGTTGCGCGACAAAAATCGCCTGTGTAAACGGGCCTTTAAAGGGCCACTGTAATAGTGATTTTTACGTTTTGGGATGAAAATGTGCTAAAGATGAAATGAAATGCTTTTTAACGAACCCAGAATGCTCCCAGAAAGTCAAAAGAAAAAGGAAATCTATTGATTTTCTCAAAGGTCAGTTATGGGCGATTTTTCCACGAAACAAAGGGAAAACTTCAAAAAATAAGCCTGATGCTTTCAAGTTGCAGCCATTCGCATCCTGGCGATCCGCAGCCAAACACAATTTTAGTCTCCGAGAACCAGCTCATGATCAGAGAGCTAGTTCGAAAAAAAACTGTTTGAGATACTAAACGCCTTTCAAGATTCTTCAGGACTAGAGGTAAACAAAACTAAAACCGAAGGAATGTGGTTTGGAGCTCTCAGACATAACTCTGAAGCTCACTTGGATATTTCTTGGCCTTCTAAGCTGATAAATTCTCTCGGAATTAACTTTACCTACAACGAGAAAAATTTTGAACAAAAATTGGTTTCAATGAAAAGCATACTAAACATATGGCTACCAAGAAACCTCACCTTGTGTGGCAGAATAACTATAACTAACTATCCTTTCTCGGACTGTCCAAACTCATTTATAACACATCAGTGCTGTCTTTTCCACCAAAATTCTCAGACTTAGTAAAACAAACCATTTCTGATTTTTGTTTGGAACAGTAAACCTGCCAAAATTAAGCACACAACAATGATAGGTCCTAAAACAAAAGGTGGTTTAGATTTACCGGACTTTGACACAATAAACAAAGCTTTAAAAGTCTCGTGGATACGAAGATTACATGAGAGTAAAAATAACGCATGCTGGAGTCACATACCATTATCGTACGCAAAGCACTTAGGAGGACTTTTTCTATTTGAATGTAATTATGATCTAAAATTTCTTAAAATAGATGCTCCTATTGTCTTTTACAAGGACGTTCTATACATCTGGCAGACTATTAACCAACACATTCCAGAAACCAAAGAACAAATACTTATGAAATCATATGGAACAACTCTTTCATCAAACTTGAAGGTTTTTCCGTGTACTACAGAGAATGGCACGAATCCGGGGTCATCCAAATCAAAGATATCTTCTGCGGTAACAAATTCTTAACATTTAATGAATTCTACACTAAATTCCGAATCAAAACAACCTTTCTCAAGTACTGTGGCTTGTGTAATGCCATTCCCCCCAGCTGGATCTGCTTGCTAAAAGGCTCTATGGGGCGCAATGCAATTCAAATTATAACTGAAAAATAGATATCAATAAATTGTCCTGTAAAGCGGTGACTAAAATTCTTATAAACAAAAAGTTTGAATCTCCAACCGCAGAAAGAAGAATGAAACAATTGAGTTTGGACGATGGCACAATATGCGCCATCTACAATATTCCTTTTAAAGTAACTAAAGACACATGACTTACCATCTTCCAGTTCAAAATCATTCGCCACATTCTACCAACCAATTCAACCCTTTATGCATCAGTAAATTCCAGCAGTGCACATCCCCCCCCCCTGGGCTAATCCCCGGGCATTAGCATTTCTTTAAAAAAAATTGGCAAATTCCCCGGGGTGGGGATGAAGGAACCAGGCAAATGCCCCGCCCCCGGGTTGATTGTTTTCAATCTCTCGATTTGTGATATAGAAATATATATATAATACAAGTTGTTGCTTCTTAGCAATGAAAAAAATAGCTAAAATTGAGAAAATATATCTTTAAAAACATCCATAAGCTTCTCTAGTCCTTGATGGACTAGCTAATCTGCACGTAGTCCGCGTCTTGGCCAATAAACGCCTCCATCACGAAAACGCGACTCACTCCACGGTTTCGAAACCACATGTCAAATGCCCGGGGGTTGACCCGAGGTACGCAAATGCCCCACCCTCGGGACTGGCAACATTAGGAAATGCCCTGCGGTTGCCCGGGGGGGGGGGGGGGATGGGCACTGCTGGAATTGACTGATGCATTACAGAGATCAAGGAACACGACAAATGACACTTTAATGCGCACAAACACAAACCTTAAAACACTTGTTTGTCTCTTGTTCGAACGTAAAGTCTTTCTGGAATACTTTTGTTTCTTGGTGGAACACCAAAAATGACGATTCCATTGAGCTTCTTGAAGAAAATATTATCTATGGTTTTACAAATAACTTCCATTTACAACTTGGAGAGAGCTGGTTGGGTAGTTTTAAGGCCCGGTAATACGAGCAATATTTTTGTTCAACTTGTCTCACAACATTGCTGCATTGCAAATTGACGAGTTGTTGCCCTTATTACCACCGGGTGTTCAACTTGTCTCGCAACAAATTTCAGTGTTGCAAGTTGCAGCAACATTAGTAGAACCAAGTTCTACTTTTTGCAACAATTTTTTTCAACTTGCAAGATTGAAATTTGTTGCGAGACATGTTGAGTATGCAGTAGTAATACAGGCAACAACTCGTTCAACTTGCAATGCAACAATGTTGCAAGACAAGTTGAACAAAAATGCTGCCTGTAATACTGGGCCTTTAAGGGAAACTGTACCGGTATTTTTGGGTCTCTTTTGATTAAAATGTTTTTGGCTTTTCAAAGTTATCCTAAAAATTGGTGACAGTGTCCCTTTAATTCAAAGAAAACACAAAAGTTATGCCTTCGACATCATGAAACCATTGTTATTCCAAGTTTCACACTTAGTGTAGAAATCTGAGAAATGTCTCTATTTCAAAGTTCCCCATGCCATATACTAAAAAAAAAACTCTTACTAAGTGAACACATCAAACTTGCTCTTGCTCTTGGTACTGCGAAAAACTGTTTTATTTTTGGTTGTGAAAAGAAAAACACCAAGACAGACTGTAACTAGAGTAAAGTATTTTCTTATTGACCAGCATCTACTTTAGGTAAATTCACTCAACCACTAATCATTTATTCACATAATAAATGCACTAGTTAATAGAGTTGAATGGTAAATATGCCGTTGAACACTGCTACACAATTTTTTCCGTCCATTTTTGAGCAGCCCAGCAAAGTACACTCTCAGTCAGTAGCAAAAGGGCCACATATTGTGATGTGAAATGTTAAACCCATTTTAATGCTGTTCAATGTTAAATGTGGTGTTCAACACCATTATGTAGTTAGATGAATTTTTCAACCGACATTTCCTGAAATTTTTTCCAGTTTTCCAAGCAGTTTGCAGTGTGGGGTCAAAAATATTCTATGTCACTTTGGTCACACTATTCATAACAGTACTCCTTCAGAAGTCCAAAACATTATTCAATGCCCCCAGGTTAATGTCACACGCAATGTATCTATTCATTGCACTATGAAAACTACTGATACTGTACTGCTGACAAAGCAATTAAACTCTTGTATCTATACTATAAACATTTTAATCGTGATTTCATGTTGCAAGCAAATTTACTTTCATTATAAAATTCCTAGTATACTGATCGAGTAAAAACACAGTTTGTTCAACATCCTTTATTTTATTAAATTCCCCATTATTAATATTGGATATTTTCAGATCCTAATCCAACTATTAACAAAATTAAGAGTCAGCCTTGTTTTCAGGGTCTTTCTGCTCAAGGCTTTAATTGGCTGATAGTTGGTGCTTCCTAAAGCTAATGCAAGGTACGAGTGAGGAGTCTGAAGTTGCTTTTAGCATTACCCAGTGGCTGATCTATTACAGTGCTGTCTGCTGCACCACTGCCACTAGACAAACTTTTGACTAATATTTGAAGTTTCTGCATCTTTTTGGCAGAGTTGTTTTACAAGTATCATGTCACTTGTTTACAACCGACTTTTCAGTGTCCTTACTTGTTGAATTCTGATGGCATTTGAAACAGAACCTATTATATAATTAGAAACCTGTCAAAATTTGTCAAAAATTAATAAAAAGCTTTCTCAAGTTGCAATTGGCAGTGATGCATGAAAAACTGGGTGTTAATGCTTTGAGGGCCTCCATAGCCAATCAGATGGCCAAAAGTCATCTGCTGGGTTATACTAAAAATAGTTGGAACTGACTCTACACATCAGTGCTAGAAATCTTCTCTGTCAACAGAAAACCTCTCCTGGGGAGTAATTAAAGTAATGATCTCATTTAAAGAGTCCACATTGAAGTCAGCATACTTTTTGAAGTCACCATTCTTTGAATCATTCAGCAGCACAGTCACTGAAAAAAATTGTTAACAAAAAATCAACCATGACAGCCTAACCCTTAACTGCTGCCAAGTGCAAGTGCATTTTAGTTGAGAATGTTCAACCTTTATTGATTTCTGATGGAGCAAAAACTTTTTGACAGCCATGGCCAAAACTTTTAAAGCACTTTTTTCAGAGTTAATGGGGACAAACATAAAGTAACACCCACCAGCTCTCAGCTCAAACTAACATATAAGTTTTACACTTTTCCTTCCCCAAACCCAGGCCAAACAGTGAAATTTAATATTCCATACCAGACTTGAAATAAATTAAAAATACCAATCTGGTGGAAATGTTAAATTTGCAGGCATGGAAGAGAACATTTTATTCATAAGTATGTACTTTCTCAATGGGATGTTGGATGTTCATCAGTGAATGTTTTTTTGGTGGGGGGAGGGGACAAAAAGAGGAACATTGAGTAAATTGGAGATCTCCTGGATTTGAAGCTAATAAACAAAGTTTCAAAGACTAAGTTTTTTGGTATGACTGATTCTATGACCACAAAGTGTGGCGTGTCTGCAGGTGTTAACAGTATTAGATATTTTATAGAGATCAGTGACCACTAAGAACTTATTGACTGGCTCCAAGGGAAACAGTGAATTTTATTTCCCCAAGATCCTCAGTGTAATTCACCACTAAATTTTCCTTCAGCTGAAAACGACATGAATTTATTCATTGTATAAATAATTTTTGTAGTTTAACTGTTGACTCCCGAGTATGAACAAAACAATACCTAGCTTAGCTTTTGTCCACAACAACACATATGCATGCAAGTCCAAGGCTCAAGCTGTTGTTGCCCTTGGGATTTAGTGAGTTTTGTTCACCCTAGGGAGTTATACAGTGCTGACGTGCATCAGGTGATACGTTCTCCCCCAATAGAAAACTGCATTTCAGTTGGGTGGTATAAAAAATATTCATAATTATTGCTATTTATAACACTGACCTGATCCTGCATCTTTGCCGCACTGTATATCATGAAGGTGATCGCCCACCATAATGACACTCCTGGGATGCACTCCCCATTCCTTGCAAATGTGTAGGAGTGGAGCAGGGTCAGGTTTCGGTGGAGTGAAGTCACGAGTGAGAGACTGTGAAAGAATTAGTACACAGAGTTAAATAATATTACAGTTACTGGAAGTTAAGTATATTTTCCACTATTTACCAGCCTTGAATTTTCAAGTTCAATGATAAAAGCATAAGAAATTGTTGTACCTTACCTAAAAAAGATTAAAACTAAACTAAATTTTTGCCAAACATTCTGTTGCCCTCACCCGAGAATGAATAATAATATAAAAAACGTAAGTCCCTGAGGGATACAATAAAAGGCATTTTAACTAATTTTTAATCTTTTTAGGTCAGATACAACAATTTTTTAAATCTTTTGTCATGAACACTGCATGAATGCCCAAACAGTATATAATTATACAACTTTCAAGGACATTACAGGTTTTCTGGTCAAGTTACTGGCAGTCCCTCTGGACATACAGTAAACTCTAACTTGTGGCCACCAGGTTTGTATAATTGCCACTCTTGTCTGGCCTGAATAATTAAAATAAAGGCTATGTAACCAGATTTTGGTGCTCCAGTGGTGGCCAAACTAGCTGAGTTCTGCTGTACATCCATACCATCATTGTGGTACTGCCGCCTGGAATAAAATGGATGCTCTGGCCATGATCAAAATCAGTAGAAGTAACACCATAGGCACCATCTACAACACTTTGGAGTAAAGGAGATACAAGAGATTTCTGTCCTATTTACAATCTAGGATAATGTTCAAATGCAAAACACAAATTAATAAGTCAAGTGAAAAAAATTCTCTAGTCAGACATTATAAATTTTGATGACACAACCTTTACCACATATAAAACTCTGCCATTTGTTTTCTCTGTTCCTTCAGTTTAGAATCAGTGCTTAACCAGAGCAAAACTCACTGGTCCTCTACATGTGTATCACTTCTCTTATCCATGCTACCTGATCAGACAGCAGCATTCTTTCTTATGACGGCATTTGGAGGTTAATATGCCCAGCAGCCCTGTTATTTCAAACCAACGGTACCATCATTTCCCTTAAGAGATGATGACAGTGGGTTCCTACTGTACGTAATCACGCTTGACCCCCCTTTATAAACAAAGTTGTAAAAAACTAAACTGATAGAATAGTTCTTACATGAGTCAGGGGACCACCATAATTATCAGGATGACCCAATAAGTCCAAAAACTGATCCACAGAAGCCTGCAAATTCCTTGTTATAAGAGCTCTTTTTAATCCACTCTGTGACAAGAATTTAAGCAGTTCAAACACGCCAGGTTGTAGCTTTGTATTCTGTCTTCCTTCCTCTTCAAACTCCTCTACCAGGCGCAGAGCCATTTCTTTTTCCCTTCCAGATTTTGAATTGCAGAATTTCAAGATATCAACACCTTTAGGACACTGGAGGTCACTCCGAAGCTTAGCAAAGTCTAACACTGGTAATGTAAGGGTCCCATCCAAATCAAAAACAATGCCATGAACTGGAATAAGAGTAGGCTGGCTTTTTGCTTCAGTTTTTACACTTCGTCTAATTGAATAAGAAATTCCTTTAACTTTTCCATGCTTCAACATGACGACTTGTTTCCTCAGGAAACTGACAATTATTCCCAACATTCATTCAAGATATTCCACGAAGTGCTGCTATTGGCAAAATCTATCAAACTTGAGAGATCAAAAAATGTTAAATATGCTAAATTAGGGCATAAAATAACTCTTCATAACATACTACACCAAGTCACTTTCTGGAATGATCTGAAACTACCGGGGTGGATCTAGGGGGGTGCAGGGGGTTCGCACCCCCTCCCCTCCACTGGGCATATTCTGCAAAAAAGGAAAGGGAAAAAAAGGTGCATGGGTCCCCTCCTAAGAAAAATCCTGGATGTGCACCCCTCCTAAGAAAAATCCTACATCCACCCCTAAGCATTTCCATTTGGCTATTCTTGGAATGTGTATCTGTGGGCAACTTTTCACCCCACTGAGAATGAAGGTCATTTGAAATTAAATTGTCGGGGGGGGGGGGGAGGGTTTCTTTGATAGCCGGCTGTATAAACATGGTATCCTTTAATGCAGTGATACATGTACAGAAACTTATGGAGTTGCCAGGGAACTCTAAAACAGTGAGACTTATACAGGATTTGTTAAGCCTGGGTGTCAAACCATGTTCTCTGAGTATTTCTGAGCTTGCGTGCACTCGAGCTCGAGAACAGAAGCAATTGTCTTTCACCAGAATCTTTCCTGAAACTGCGTAGTTGCTGTTTAATTTGCTAAGAGGTCTTTCCGTGCAATTCTTTCATCCTCAGTAACATATTTACTACAATATATTCGTCAAAAACGGAAATAAAAGACATGATTTCTGCAGAGATCATCATCCACACTTACTTAACAACAACTTTCAACCACCAACCTCGCTCTCAGATCAAAACGAGCCAAATAGTAGGGGTAGGGAAGGTGGAATTCCAAAAGGACACTCCTTTAACAACAAATGAACTTACGATGTAAAAGAACGTTAATGTTTTGTGAAAATATATCAGAATCGATAATCATAAATCTCAATAAGGACTGTTAGGAAAATACGTTATTCTAATCTGACTCTTTACCGTTCGTTAACCTGCCCCACCTCACCCCGCTTCGTCGTAGATGTTACTGACAGAGAATTCCTGGGTCGAGAAAAAGGAGCGCGCTAAGTTTCAAAATGGCGGCAATCACTGAAGAGACATGTTTGGAATCGAATTCTTTATCGGAAAAGGACAGTTCATCCTTTGAGAGACAGGAAGAGAGCGAGGGAAGATGCATGGTATTCTTTAGAAAAGTAATGAAGAAATGCTTGGACAAAATTATGGCTGCTGGAAGGTGAGTCGCAAAGAATAAAATTAATATAAACATCGTACGTCAAACGTCGACTGTACATGTGTTTATAATTACCAAATCAGCGAGCAAATCAGTAACCGAAATTTAGCTGCAAATTTGTGCAGGAGTTTTTTTCTTAATCTCTGTTATCCATGTTCAATTATAATTACCTTGTCTGTAATGTTTAATAACTGCAGCCAGGAGAAGTTTGCCACCTGTTTCACTGCAATGAAAGAAAGAAACCCAGCTGAATTCAAAAGTGTCACTGAACAACTGATGCAACACCTTCAGAACAACATAGAGGTACGTTTATTGTGGCCAAAATATACTGAGCCCCCATCAGGTATTTGAGATGCAACAGGTGTGAAAAGTGTGGTTACCCCTAGGATTCCTCTCCAGTCAACTCTCTATTAACGGACACCTAGTGTTGGTCCCGTTCCTGCCGTTTTTCAGTCATTTTACAGTAACTAAACTTCCTGTAAGACGGACACCTCTCTTAAACGGACAATTGGAGCCAGTCCCGACGGTGTCCATCTTAGAGAGAGTTGACTGTACTCCATAATTCTAACTTCCACCCCCCCCCCCCCCCCCCCCCCAGAGGGGTTGGAACCCCTTGGATGCAAACTTCAAAGGTGCCAACCTTACACAAGTAGGAGTAACAACTGACTTTTATTGAATATTTCACTCATCATAGTCGGGTCTAGTTAAAGTTAATATACTTGGCATAAAGCGATATTCTACAGAGCCATGATTAACTATGATAAATGATTTGGTAAGCATGCGGTAACATTGGTCATGATATTGGAGCACATATTCTAACATCCATGCCCTGCTCTTCAAAGTACCACCACTGCTTAATATCATGTAATGCAACCGCCAACGAGGTAATTGTGAACCAATCACAAGTACGCTTGAAGACGACAAACCCGCTAAAAACACAAACGCCAAACAGGTTGCAAAAAGGAAGCTGCAACAAACCATGTGAGCCTGCACTTGAACAGGTGACCGCTGGCCAATGAGTGCCCGCTAGCTCGTGGCGGTTAACTTTGTTAAATGTCATTTAACTAAATTTTAACTGGTCGTGGTTCTAGATATACATTTGTTTAACATCCTGTTTTTTTGTGCTTTGGTTATAGAAAGAGATTGATTTGATGATTAAACAGGAGGATCTGGTATATTTCTTCAATGAGCTTGATCGTATTGTTGCAGCCTCTGATAAAGAAGACTCACAACCTGCTTGGTGATTATTCCTCAAATAATATATTATAATATTCAAAACTAATGTACATAATGTCATATTTAACAATTTCAAGAGTTCTATTTTAACAAAACAGTGATAAACAGTTAAGCTCTCTTTACAATGTTGACAAGAAGAATAAGGACAAGGAGACCACAAGCAGCACGCTTACAATGTACAAGATCAGTTTACTGTTCTAAAGAAATGCCACACAAAGCTGGATAATTTGTTTGATTTACGAGATGCTATAAATCTGGAATGTAAAACCAAAACTTAACAACCAATCGATTCTGTCCATGCTCAAATGTTTACATAATAATTGACTATGTAAATAGACTTCACACTTTGTTCTATTGTTTCGTTCTATTTGATAATGATGACATGGAGTCAATGAAACATCCTTTATTTTCTTGTCACTAATTTTTATCCTTAAATGTTTCACAAAACATTTTGTTTTTCTAAATCTGAGACTAAGGGAGTAAACATTTTGTTTAAATTAATTTCCATCATAGACTCTTTGCAAAAATGGCTGCCAATTTAACATTCTTTTGTTCACAATTAAACTAGCCTCACTAACCTTGTTCTAAATTACAGTAGGCTAATTTAGTTACATACAAATTTTAATTTGCAGCCATTTTTGCACAGGGTCTATTACTTTAACTGTTCCTCATATTTTTTGAAGCAGTGTTATATTTTACCATGATGACGTTTTTGACAGTTGACACAAAATAACAATAGCAACATTGTAACAATTCATTTTTTATTGACGTTGTAAAGTAAATTCATTTTGGTGTAATGAGTATGTGAAAGACACATACACACAACTGCGGATTAAAGATGAAATTAATGAAATGATCCTTGCAGTGTGTAAGCAATTTAAACAAAAAGCCTTCCGTGGGGGGTATGGATCATATTTTCTGGAACTACACAATACAAAAAAACATCTAAACACTGCCAACTAACCTTTGCCTCCTTCCCTTTTCCAAATGGACATCAATGCATGCCGCATACTATTATATCCATAACATCCACTCTGCAATCAAAACAATAATACAAACTTTTAAATTTATATCTACTCTATTTTCTTACGGCAACTGTGATGATTACTATTTGACTCATAAGATTTAAGCCCAGACTGTACGGACACAGTCTACAGTTTGACAAAATCATATTTTTCAGCTTCTAGCAACATATTTCCAAACACAATTTTTATGTATTGTAATAATGTAGAAATTGAAGCTTATGTAGTGGATTTGTAGTCTTTTTTTTTGTTAAGTGGTACATTGTTTTCAATCAAAACACACTTTTTACCCTCTAAAACATACCTCAAACCTTGTTTTTACTACTGTGACCGGCAAAAGAGTGATTCCTGCTAATGTTCTTGCACAGGCTCCCAATATAACTGACTCTCCCATTGTTCTTTCCTCGCTGCAACAAAATTGAAAGCAAATTTTAAATTATAATGGTATCCACGGCATTGGACAACACAGGAAACTAGTTATCGATTGTAATGCACCTGTCTGGGGCTTAACATTGACAGGTGCATAACTCCTGCACCAGCCCAAAAGTTAATATTGATTTTTCTTGCCATGAGCATAGATATACAATGAACTGATCAGTCGTCCCAATTACAACATGGCACACACGTTGTGATTGACACATTTTTCGCATTCTAATCGTTCTTTATGGAAGATCAAATTTACAACTTCCAGTATAAAGGTGGCGGGCAAACAACACACACACCGCTGGTCACTGTCAAGATAAGTGTTGCAGGCCTCTCTTGGGCCTGCAATAACTTCCTTCACTGAGATAGGAGATATGCCAAGGCTGAAAAAAGGTAGAAAATTTGTAGCTGGATTAAAAATGGATGGATCTAGGCACTGGGGCATTTGCATTAATTAGCATGGTTTACGGGCAAGCAAAGGATGTGAAACACCAACCTGGTGAACTGTGTCAGACCATGGAGAGCACAGAAATACATCCCTATGCCAGGAACACATCTCCACAACGACTGCAATGAAATGAGGAAAATAGAGTATAAACATTGGAAAACCAAATGGGAACTCCATGCGGTTCTAGTGTATTAAGATTGAAAAAATTCAACTCACCGGAACAAGGCCTCTCCACAGCCCAACGACGTGTTCCCTTCTGGCAACAGAGTAAAATGTGTACAGCATGCCATTGCTACCGCTGTCGATAGACAAATAAATATAATAATCAGTACTTGAAAACTGGATTGAACAACACACACGGTAGTCTTTTGTGCTCTAAATATTCTGTAGATATCTACCCTAACTTTATCCGCCCAGCTGGAGTTAGAGCAGTGCCTTCGACTTGCAAGCGGGTTTTCACTAGATCAAATGGCTGAAATAACAACGTAGAGCAGGTGCCGCTCAAAGAACCGGCAATGAAAGCCTTCACCAAGGATGTCTGCAAGAAAAACAAAAACACACAATTGTCAATATCGACTGACAGAAAAACACGATTTTTGCATGTCGGTTGGTTCTTATCGGTATCTGATCGTTAAACTTACATCATGTTTACGACCGCTTCGACCCATTCAATCGAAGATCCAAGTATGTATTAAATTAATTTTCGTCTTTACTTTGACTGATCTTCCTGTGAGGAAAAACAAGCCCGAGTAGAAATTTGCTAGGCGCGAACTTCCGTTACTCAAGGTCGCCAACTGGACATGATCTCTGGTCGATTGATGTTCGATTCACGTGCCTTCCTTCGACAACAATAATCTACGCAAAATGTTCACGAATTCAGGTGTAAAATATCAAAAATATTAACCACGACAGGACTAGCTTCCAATCTGTTTATACAGAGACAACTTCAACGCGAAATTCCTTACGAAAAGTACATTTCTTGCTACGTTTTCCCCGACAAACAAGTTCCCCAAGCCTGTTTTTGTCACGGGATTTCGGTGACGCAATGGGAATTTCGAGATCTTATTGGCCAATGTAAGGCGTGCGGATTGGCGCGGAATTTGATTCCGCCAAATATGGAACGCACATGTTCCAAATATGGGTCACGCTTTCCCAAATACGGGAAAGTGCCAAATAAGGGTCACGATTCTACTTAAACAGCACGTGGCCCAGCACGTGTGGGATAAACACAATCCAAGGAATTTTCAATGAGGCGACTGATCTCTCTTTAATACAAAACGGGCGCCGTTCGACTTTATATATCTAGAGGTCTTTATAGATATCTTTATGGACTTTATGTGAGAATATGTGAGTGTGCTCACGATCCATACGAATTTTGATTTTCTCAGTTTTCTCTGCCCGTCTTCAACACATTCGGGGGTGGAAGCGGAATCATTGGACTTTGGATATTGGCCATGTTCTAAACGAGCAGGGGACTGGGTACGAATATTAGAAATCGATTGAACTGAACAATAGAGCCCGTCATGTGAAAGAGCATCCAAACATTAGCAAGTTTACCAAATTTGAGAGTTATTGGTTAAAACACAAAGGCATGGTACACTTTTCAAAATTGCTAAAATAAGAGAGCTCAGTAAGGACGCCTGTTCCTCCAAACCATACTAAGCTATCTAATTTGTCATTGCTTTCATCCCAGTTTTGAAAATAACTTCACTGTGTGTAACATACCGTAATCACGGTCAAGTTGATAGGTAAGGGATGAAGATTTGAATCGCGTTTTCAGTGTTTTCCTGTAGGGGGGTCTGGGGGCATGCTCCCCCAGAAAATTTTGAAAATTAGGCACTCGGAAATGCTATTTTCGGCCATTTCTGTGATATAACTGTTAAGAAGTTTCGTAGTTTGCATTCTATATTCACACGCCTCCAATATCGATGGAAGCATATTCAGTTGTTTATATTCATGATTCTTTTAGCCATCTCTCCTTATTCATGTTTTAAACACGAAGATTCATGACTCCTACCAATTTTACAGCTATCATTCATGATCCATGATTCCGCTTCCACCCCCCAAAACACATTGAAGCACTTACTTGGTGAAGATCAGGTTCCATGGCTGTACAAGTCGCCGAGTCAGTTCTAGCCCCTGTCATGAATGAATCCTCCATGAACTGGGCTGAAAAAAAAAATGATGTACATAACGCAACTTAATGATGACTTCAACGAAATTAACTAACCGTTGGCCAGGGATTGCCTGCGAACACAGCCGCCTCTCATCGCTCCCGGCCTGTGCCAAACGATGAGAGGCGGCTGTATTCGCGAGTTCACCGGTTGACCGAGTCAACTCCGAGTCCGAGTCAAGTGGCCGAGTCACTAGTCAGCGGTTTGTTCATTACGAAAATTATAAAAGTTTGCTGCAGAGCATAAATATGGGTACGATAGTCCATAGTGTTTCCCTAACCAACAAATAAAAGCTAACGGCAAGCAAACGGGAGTGGAACTAGCCGCAAGCGAACCGGAGTGGAACTAACCGCAAGCAAACCGGAATGGAGCTAACCGCAAGCAAGCAAACAGGAGTGGAACTAACCGCAAGCGAACCGGAATAGATCAAACCGAAACCAAACTGGGAAATCCAGGCCAAAAAATCCAACTCGAGCGTCTGCACTTTCTACTCGCCATCTTGTGAACGACTTGCGAAAGACAAAACCTCATGGTCTGAAGATTGAAAGGTATATTGCTGTCCAGTGACTCGGTCTGACTCGGACTCGGATGTGACTCGGGCTCGGAGTTGACTCGGGAAATGGAATAAGTCCTGTATTCGCAGGCTAGGCCAGGGCTTTAGAGCTTTGAAAAACCGCCTTTCTCCCTCTATTCACCTTCCCTAGCGATCACCCTCCCTACCTATTGTACTTTCCAAACGCGACCGCTCCTCCGACTTAGCCTTGAGCGAAGACTCCCTAAATGGCATGTAAATGGTGGGGTATAGGGCACTAGCGGTAGGGAGCCTGTTCGACAACCCCGCCCTGAAAAGTCAAGCACGGGGTCGCAGTTCCGTTTCGATGGAACTACAGTTATTTCCATTTCAAAACGGAAAATGGCAAAATGACTAATGACAGTAGATAGTAAGGCATGCCGATCAAGATGATTGATTAAGACGAGGGTAAATGGAACTAGTTATAAGCAAAAAACACCGAAAGAAAAACTGACAAAAATTGCTGTTCCATCAGCCTAATTTGCGCGTTGGCGTAGCTGAGGATTGGATTCTGTAGTGTAGCAAGTTTCAGTTACATATTCTACAAGGGTCATTGTTCCGTTGTTTGTTCCCTCCACAAAGAGAAGCCGTTCATGCAAGACCTTGAGAGAGCTGCTACCCGAACCGTTTGTTCAGTTAGGTACAGTTCAGACGTCGTGCGTCTGTCGTAAAAGCACGACAGAAGTACGGCGTCTGAATCAAACTAAAAATTAAGTTCGGCAAAGCAATTAAGCTCGACAAGCTCTGTCGTGCTACACGACTCCGGCACGGCAGCGATTTAAACGTCGCGCTTCTGCCGTGCCAAACAAACTTCATAAATTATACCCGGGATTATATTGAATGTATTTTGACGGGGGTGGTTACAGCGCCATTTTTGTTTAATCACCGCTGACTAATTGTTACCTGACTTCGGTAAATCCTGAATTTGGCACGACTCTGGCACGATGTCTGAATCAGAGTCGTGTTTGTACCGTATTACAGTCGAACCTATTCCGATTAAGTTTGGCACGGAAGAAGCACGACATCTGAGCTGAGCCACTGTCCTCAGTCGCTTATACTCGGTTCTGTGTTACGCAAATCGGGCACAAACATGACAAAGGACATATGAGGCTTAGCAGTTTCACAACTGACACAACTGGTGCGCCATAATAGCCGGCTTTTACAGCCCCTCAGATCAGCTGCGTATCATGAGGGGCTGTCATACATGTCATACATAGGAATAAAAACTGCAGCAGTAACGTTGAAAACTTAAGTTTAGCCGGCTAGCTACAGTTGAGTTCTGTTATGAGTATTGCAGTATAGAGCACTCTGAATTACCTTTGACTAATCACTAGCCTGCGGGGCTGCGTAGCAAGCGTTCCCGTGCGAGAGAAGTGCTGTGTGTCGCGCGCGAGCGAAGATTCTGGTGGGGTCGCGTTTGGCTCTCACCCGACACACACCACTTCGCTCGTACGGGAACGCTTGCTACGCAGACTAACTAATGACCTTCTGAGGATGCCAGCAAAATACACGTTGTTCTTACCAAGCTTCACTTAATTATTTTTTGCTTTTATTGAGGATTGCCGAACGTTTTTGAGCTATTTTTTTTTTATTACAGTGCAATTTTTCGCCATTGATTTATTGGGATAACATTCGGTCGACTAATCAATGTTCATCTATCCGTTTACTTTCGGTCTCAAAACGTCTGCAAGCGGCCGTGTTTCGTATCTCGCCAATCTCCAAAAAGAATAATCGGATACCGAAAATCCATGTAGTGTACCAAACTCATAGATTTAACTTAATGTACAATAAACACAATCGGTAGGCATATTTTCACAATAAATCCGGCACGTACTTACATATGCACAGCTCGAGTCCAACGCTTAGGTACCTGCAATCGGCAAACGGATATCGACCCAAACTGAACCACTAAAAGTACATCAGTGGTAAATATATTGATTCCGGCAGACATCCGATTGAGCCAAGGATTCAGGTAAGGGTATGCAAACTCAACTTCTATGCTAATCTTCACTTGACATGCCTCATTAACTGGCTTAGTATGTCGCAATACCGTGTTTTCATCATATAAGCACTATAATAATGTTTTAATCATGAAAATGAATCGAGTGCATTTAATATTCATTGTTTTGCTGTTGTGGCTTTTGTCGACGTTGTCTTAAGATCTTAATACATTATTTAAAACAGGACAAGTATTCGTCTCAACAACGATTTAAATTGATTTTATTCTTCCTTTCAAACATCTCTTTTGTAAAAGAGAAAATTGGAATTTAAGTGTGAAGTTTGAAGCGTTTATTGTCTTCTCTTCGTATGAAGTGTCGAAACCACAATGTTACATTCAATCAAAATGCTACTTGGTATTGATTGGCTTCCAAGACAGTAGCACTCCTTTTTCTGAAAGACCAGAGACGAGAGAATAAGAGACACCTTGAATTTAGAACATAATACACAACAAACCCTCAGAAATGTTGCGTTTTCAGTTTAACGTTGGCAAAAATGCGGGAGGATACGTCAAGTCGGCCGCGGGAACTGAGGTTAGACGGATTACGGGTGCAAGAACAGCAAGAACTAGTCCTGCCATTTCAGTACAGAAATTGGTGGTTTTCATCAGTCACAAAAACTATTTGTTTGCCGAACTGAACATCAGAAAACTCTATATAGAGTAGGCGAAATAAATGTATTGTCCAAAATTAAAATATAGATTAGTAGTGTTTTCACAACCGAGTTTTTTTTTCGAAAATATTTTTGAGAAAATTACAGCATTTAGTATGCAGCCGACATGTTTGTGTCCAATCACTAAGGATTTTACCATTAATATTTGCATCAATGGGGGTTTATGTTCCGTTATGTCAAGAGTAGTGAAGTATCTGTGCCAAAACCATGTTCAAGTGTCAGATTACAGATAGCTATCATTTTGAAAGGTTTTGATTGTCCTTTTATTTGTCTTTGACTTATCAGCTGCATACAGCCGTTTCCTTTTCTTACAAAGCGGTTTACCCTCAAGGCTTACTAAGTCTTACTGCATTACCAGTGCAATGACTGCACACTGATTTAGCACTTTACACAATCAATGCGCTTTTTCTCTGAGAGGCGTTCTTTTACTCTAAATCCTGTGACCTGTAAACTTTGTACAGTCATTTGCTTTTTTTACAAAACAGTTTAACCTATATCCAGTGCATAAACTAAATCCGGTATGACTGTAAACCTGAAAAATTTAGAAAACACAAGAACATATCACAGTTGATGTACTTCTGTCTGGAAGTAAATATATCTAAATATTGCTCATGTTAGTATACGGACTGCGAGAACTTGTTATAACTTCGGATCAATTCAATATATGACATGGTATCAGTTCAGGACTGGTGAGAAAGAAGTCTCAGATATGATCAGCACCAGCCTGTAGGAAACACAGCCAACCAATTTGACACTGTAACTAAGCTGATTTACGTTACTTTGACTACTTTTCCCACGCTTTAACTTTTGCGCTATCTGCATACTGCTACTTGCACAGTTGAACTCCAAACAGGGGAATTATAACTTCCGAAGACATTGATTCATGTTAAATATGTCACAAGTTCCCAACTTATTGGTTTCATCTCATATCTGATTGGCCGTAACACAATAATAATTTCGTGATTCAAGCTGTCATAGGGTCATGCATACTTGCTCGACTATTTGTTGTCTTAAGAGGATGCTGAGACGAATATACTTACTCGAAAAAAAGGACAGAACATACGCTTCGATCAAATAGTCTCGCACAACCGTTTTGCCTAACACATAACTGATATGTTTCATTGAGCGAAATGGGTTTGCGTAGTCGCTTGTTCTTCGAATTCCACGAGGCTTGTGGTCCTTCGATGAAGTGGTAGTGACCAATCTCTTTAATTATACTTTTCTTTCCTTGCCAGAATTTGGAAACCACCTCCTCCCATTGTTGCTTATTGCCCTTGCCGAGAAGATCCAGACCTTTATCATTGTTGTCCCCTCTTAATTCAGTCTTGTTGACACGAAAGCAAAGTACGGCTGGATTTCTGTGTCGTTCTCCTGCCCAATCCAAGGCTTCGCCGAAGGTTTGGAAGAGGTAAAATCCATCGCCATTACTGAAGTCTTGACACATCTTTCCCTCTGTTAGTCTTATACCCTTCTCTATTATCTTTTGAGCGTGTGCGTGCTCCGTTCCATGGAAATATACTTCAAAACTGTTACCGCCAAGCGACTCTGGAAACCGCTTATCATCTTTCAAGGTGTAACACTTTGCTCGCTTTCCATCCTTATTAACATTCATAATGCTTATTGTCCGTTGTTGTTCCTCGCCTTCTATTAATAAAGTATGCTCGAACCAATGGTTTATCGTTTCTTTCTGGTAAGGAAAGCGACTCCATTTGACAATTATGCGACTGCTCCTCAGTTCAACCAAAAATTTCAAGTACATCTCGATCATCAGCAACGCCATCCATCCTTCTAGACTCTTAAGCACACAATCATCTGTTTGTTCAGTATCCGTTCCCTTTAACCAAGTCAACTGGATGTAAAACAGGACTTCTGCCATTTTGAGCAGTGACGCGCGAAGTCCGATGTAACTGTGTTTCTTATGAGGAGTAAACCGTAATAAATGACTGGTATGGAACTTCCGCATTGGAGTATTGAAGTTATGGAAAAATTGGTTAAATTTGCATTATATATGACTTAATGAGAATTAACATTTTGATATAATATGTACATCATAAAACATAAAATAAATAAACGACCATAATATATAATAATACATCATAAGTAAATAGTAAAAAGTAAAACTTATTGAGAGAAGTAGCAGACTTTAATAAGTATATCACTAGAAACGGGGCAAGAGCCGGACGAACTTGGGGAAAACAACATGATGATCGGATGATCCGTCTCTAGTATGAATCGAGCCAATCAGTGTAGCCAGCAGGGACATGTTGCAGCGGCATGAGTGTGTTGATACGTGTTCCGACCACAGAATTGATGCTGAATTGTTGAATTGAATTGATTCACGTGCCCTGAGCCACCACAAACCATTGACAGGATCCACCGGTACACCGATGTCTCTTTGTGCATCAGCGTTTATTTTCTCCGTGTTTGCAAAAATGGGTGGGGCTGTGACATTATGTCCTCGATGCGCGATTTGATTGGATCCTTTGGAGCATGTTCTCGTTTCTCGTACCCAGGGTCTTCATTCAAAAACGAAGACTCGGTTCGAGACAGGCTCGATTTCCGCCGCTCTGTCGAGTGTCCGGTCTTTGAGCGCGGGCTCATTCCCGAACAGCGGCTGGTAACCGAGCCTTGACACCCTGTTGGTTGTGTTGGTTGTCCTGTTGGTTGACGAGTTATTTCATTGGTTCTCCTTTTTTAACAGGTCAAACAACATGTCAGAGAGGAAGTGATTACTGCGATTTGATTGGTTCTTTTTTCCAGCTTGGAGCATACGCGATACGGTATCTGTACGTATATGTTCGGTGTGAAGATTGGTCATAGTTAAAAATTGGGGACTTTTGTTGCCTTTTGGCATACGGTCTTCCGTTCCAATTGCTTATCATGGCGTCTTGTTCAACTGCCATGCCACTGCACAACACCCGGAGTGAGAAATTTGAGTTTGCAAGACAAGAGTCGTCTTTGTCAGAAAGCAGTGACGATGGCTGTTACGATGATTACGTTTCAAGCGATTTTAAAACTTTAGCAGCAAAGGATAGAAAGCTCCTCGAGTTTCTTCCTTACTTGGAAACTGTGATTCCTGACATTGAATCTTTCTTCGAAGAAATGTCTAAAGGAGCAGAGCAACACCCGGGAACAGAGGTAAGCGTCACAGCCGAAGACGAGAAGCATGAAATTAAAATGGCGCACATGAAAATGACCGCACGGATCCTTGAAAATCGTTCGTTCATTTTCAAACTTTGGCTTCGTCGAATACTTCTTAAAGGTGAAGACAAAAACGCGAAACTTCAGGATTTCGAGCACGCAATCTACAGCGCCCAAGAAGTCGTCGCAGAATATCTGCTCTTTATTTACAAGAACAAAGAAAACTACAACGAGGAAGAACTAGAAACCATGTTGCCTTACTATGAAAACCGCCTTGAAGAAGCTTGTAAGAAAACGTTGGAGGAGAAAGCGAATGCAGGCTTTGAAATGTCAGAAGAGGATATAACTCGGGGAGATTGCCCATATTCTCGCCTTTGCTCTTTGCTTGGGCTTCAACTCGACTTCCTTGACCGCCTGAAAGAAATGAAACCTAAAATTCGTGATCATCGGCCACCCCGTGACTGGATTACGAAATTCTTGTGGAATAACTTCGAATCTCTAAGTATGGCCGAGAAGAGTTCCATTAACAAGGACCTACTTGTTTCAATCGGATTTGATCCCAAGAGTCCCAGGAATCCAGCCGTTGAAACAATTTTAGCGCGAGCGGGCAAGAGGGCGCAACACATCGAAGCATGCGAGTGGGCAGAGAGATTTGTCAATGACGAATTCAAATACAACATTTTGCTGTGTCAGCGCAGTAGAAAGTTTCCTATTAAAAGCATTCAAAAGAAGGAATGGCGGTTTCCAATTCATCTCTCAAGTGCATCCACAGAAGTAGATGAAGCCCTTTCCTCCGTCATCATTACGAATCTCGAGGTAAAGGAATCCGAGATGTCTCGAAGAACTCATGACCTGCTGACCGACTATGGATTAGATGATGAACAACATCCTTACTTGTTTCACGGCACAGATCATGAAAGTGCTACCAACATTTTATTTGAAGGTAATTATTAGGGATAGTTAACACCACAGCTGCCTCCGCTGTTATTCTTTTTTTTTTTCTATCTATCTATCTATCTATATCTATCTATCTATCTATCTATCTATCTATCTATCTATCTATCTATCTATCTATCTATCTATCTATCTATCTATCTATCTATCTATCTATCTATCTATCTATCTATCTATCTATCTATCTATCTATCTATCTATCTATCTATCTATCTATCTATCAGAATTTGTATGGGTTTTTAAACAGGGAACTTTCGAGCAATAAATAAAAGCGAAATTACTAAAAAAAAGTCGATGAAACATAACATGGTATTGTTTGCAAACGTTACAGCATGTTTTCAAGCAATTTGGAGCTATTTTACGTCTAACTTCCATTACCATGTATAATATGATAAGGTAGGACACTTCAGCCGCTTCCAGCGTTCAACACATGTTGAAATAAGTTTGAATTTCACCAACAAAAATAGTTTGGGCTGTCATTCTGATCCGCATGTGAATGAAGCAAATTCCGTTACGCTTGCAGACACTGCATGTTGTCAAACATGTTGTCATGCATGGACGATGTGTTGAGGTGCCAATTTTGTCCCCACTGTATGGTAGTGGAAACAAATTGAAGCACAAGCAAAAATAGCGTGTCCCTCTCCACTGGGGTTTAATTTGACTAGTGTCCAGTCTATTTCAGGCTATTTTGTTACTGTCGTGAGCGACACGGCCTATATGGCGGCTATTTTGAACAGATTTCAAGGCTGCTGCCTAACGGGCAGCCGGTCGCCTAGGGCGCCAAAGTTACGGGTGCGGGCAACTAAATTTTTGTTCAAGGAGCCCCCATGGGCGCCTAAGCATCCATTTTCCATTCTCATCTAATGACTTCAATTTCCTTGTAACTTTGTTCCACTGGCATAAGATATATCCCGTTCAAAACAACAAGTGCTTCATTTCAAAACGGAAATACTAAAATTGTCCACAATCGAGATAATTTTAGCGTATAAATGTGTAACGTGCCTTTGCAAAATTTGGCAACTTCGAAACCCATTTATTTTCAACTGTTTAGGACTGGGACTGACTCCCAAATATGGAATGAAGAATGAATGGTATTATGGGCTGCTTCACATTTCGTTCGCTACGTTGATGTTTTGGAGGAGTTTATAGTGAATAAGAAGTAAACATTTACGGATACAAAAGTGAAATCAATCTCCTGGCCATCCATGCATCAGGTCTGATCATGACAATTTTAAACTCTAAAAGCTTGATACAAAACCTTTTCAACAAGCCTAAAATAATGTGCAGAATGTTTTGATATTACACTTACGAATTAATTAAGCTTATTATTTAACTCAAACTTTTATTTTTTTCACTTCCGAGAACGCTTAATTTCATAACAACAGAAAATATGTGCCTTTTCTGTGACATTCATATCAGCTACCGCTTTTTGTGGATCAAGTTTGTTTGCTTGTTCATTCGAACTGTTTCGTGTTTTATCATTGAACCATGACAAGGAGAACATTACTCTTGAAAATAATAATGTACTAGAAAACTTTGCTGAAAACAGTTTGAATAACATGAATTGTTTTTAAAACTACCAAAATCTATTGTATAAGCAACTCATTTGATAAGCCTAGGAACTGTTTTTTTTTTCACAACTTAATTTTTCTGGTCTATTATCGGCAACTGATTATGAAATGTAGATAAGATCATAATTTAATTAAAGTGTTTACACAGGTGTTTTTGACTTTTTATTACCTTTGTCTTAACCTTCAAATAGACCTGCTAAATTGTAATCTTGGTTCTGTTAAACCTTAATTACTAGCAATTATTCAAGTTCTTTAGTAAGCTTGCTGTGCAAAAGTGAAATTAATTTTGCTGCTTCATGCTTCATTGATTTTGCTTCAAAACTTTGGATGTTCAAAACTCCTTTTAAACAATGTTTTATTTTGTTTGACACATTTTAAACTTACTTTATCCAATATTCATTCACAGCACAATATACTGGTTGGATTTTCAAACTCATTTTAAGCCTACAGATACTTTCTAATATACACACTCCTGTTCATGTCACCCTATCAGTGTAAAAAGGGTTTTATCGAAGGAGAGGCTCGGCTAAATAAACTTTCAAGTTAAGAAAGCTAGTCATTGTTTCATTCACATGCGGATCCGAATAACAGCCCAAGCTATTTTTGTTGGTGAAATTCAAACTTATTTCAACATGTGTTGAACGCTGGAAGCAGCTAAAGTGTCCTACCTTGTCATATTATTATAGTAGTTAGTGTTATTATTATAGTAGTTAGACGTAAAATAGCTCCAAATTGCTTGGAAAAAACGCTGTAACGTTAGCAAACAACACCATGTTATGTTTCATCGACTTTATTTAGAAATTTCACTTTTATTTATTGCTCGAAAGTTTCCTGTTTAAAAACCCATACAAATTCTTATATAAAGACCGCTATTTTAATATATGCAAATATCATGCTTGGTCTACCTGTGCTTAAATCGATTGAAAATCAGTTTTCTGTTCGGAACAGTCTTGTGATAATTCAGAAGAAAACAGTTTATAGTGTTAAACACTATAAATTTTTCTAGTGTTGTGCCTACAAAGTATCACGTGGTTTCAGGCCTTCTCTTTTTCAAGATCATGGAACGAGGACGTGCCATTTAAAACAAACTTCCAGGATGAATTGTTGAAGCCAAGTATATAAGGAAAACAAAGCCAAATTATGCAAAAATTCTGATCACTTAAATTTAATTACACGAACGCATCCCCAACTGCCTGAGATTATTTTGCCCTTTTTGCTGTAATGAGTGATCTGGGTGAGGATAAACTTTAGTAATAGCCAAACTTTTTAAACTACCAATCAAGATCAACTGTTTTTAGATTTTTTTGTTTCAATATATTAGGGCTGGGAACTCAAGCTTAATGACCAATTTGACAGCTGAGCTCGAAACGGATGCCGAAAGATTTCTCACCTCTGTCAATGAAAACGTCTGCCATGAGTTTTAATTATCTCAGGAACTCAATTTTCTTTTCTCCTTGACAAGTTTCAGTTCCAAATTCATTTAAATGCCGGAAGAATGATTGAATCTTTTATCCCGTCAAGTAATTTGTATTTGGCAAGTCGCGGTTTTGACACTGAGTCTTGCTTATCGTTAATCGGGATAAAATTTGTAGATATGTTCGTAATGGCTCTTGGACAAATAAACTGCGTATCTTTCGTGTTCGAGACCTTGTGAAATAAAAAGAGCAAATTTTTTTTTTCGACATTGTCTCATGCATACTTGCTTACGCTGATGGGTAAGTCATTGTCACCCAATCACCACACAGAAATTCTCTCATCCTACGTCATCATTAACCACCCGTACAAAATTTTTGCCGAGATCTCGCCGAGATTACCGAGATCTCAGCGAGATAGCCGAGATCTCAGCGAGATTACCAAGATCTCGCCGAGATGACTAAGATCTCGCCGAGATCTCGCCAAGATTTTTCCGAGATCTGGCCAATCTCGGCGAGATTGACGAGATCTCGGGGGATAGCCGAGATCTCGGCGAGATTACCAAGATCTTGCCGAGATGACTAAGATCTCGCCGAGATCTCGCCAAGATTTTTTCCGAGATCTCGGCGGCCAAAAACTCGCCGAGATCTTGGCGAGATCTCGCCGAGATTCTCGCCGAGATTGGCCAGATCTCGGTTAAAATTTTGTATGGGCAATCACCGTACAGGCATTTATCACACCTCGTGATACTCACTTGCGGGCATTCTACACAATTCCCGATACCACTTTGCGTACCCACTTTGGGCAAATTGAGATTTTCTTTACATACAGACTTTACTATGTGGGGACTTCAATGATGCCTCCTCGGGTTTTGGTCCAGAGGCCAAAACCCTACAGGGGCAATAATGATAATGATAATGATATTGATGGTGATAATGATAATGATACTAATACTTATGCTATATACTTAAATTTTCACCTCCCCCCTTCTTAAGGTCATTCTCCCGAAGTGAACTGAACATAGATTTTGAACCAAATTTTTCCTACTGGTTAATTACCAGAAGGGAACTTTAATTTTGAGATAAAAAAGGGGGATCACCATATTTGTTTGGGAGCAGGAAGCTCTTTTATATACAACATAATTTCCTGATAATTCCTTTGCGAGTACTGGCAAGCTTCACGTTTCCTGTGATAATTTATTTTTCAAACATAGAAATTGATCTGTATTCATTTTTTAAAAAGAATTTGATTGCTACACCCAAAATATGAGAAAAAATTGATAGGTCACCATTCTGGTTTACGAGAAAGCGACAGTTTATTTCTCTTGCAGGCTAAGTGGCATAGAAGAAAGCCGCCATTTTGTTTATGTGCGCGTGCTAGTTGCACATAAAATTCTTCTCAGTAAGGATGTGCAATGCAATACCGGGGAATGGCCTTACAACAAAAATTCTATACTAAAGTTGATATGAAATAACTATTTACAGGTATAAATCTGCACTTTGGACAACCAAAGCGAGACTTCAGCAGCGGATCAGGATTTTACTTGACAAAGGATCTTGATGATGCAGTGAATTGGTCAAAGAGCACAACAGCAAAGCCTGCCATTTTGATTTTTAAAGTCAGTAATTGTATAGATAATAGTCGAAAACTAAGTTTGAGTGAAAATGATAGGCAATGGCATGAGGTGGTGAATACCTTTAGAATGGATAACATAACAGCAAGGGAAGAGGAGAGCTTATGTGCTTATGATTTCATTGAGGGCCCTGTAGCCATGGTAACAAGGAGTGAAACATCTGATGAGTTGGTGCTGGAGCCAAAACCTTCATCTTACCAAATGTGTTTAATTTCTGATGACCTTGCAGACAAGTTTGAACAAAGCCTTCACTCTGTTTTGTTTTACAGCATCTCTGAATGAGTGGTGTCAAACTTGATTGAAGTGGTTGATTTGGCTTAAGTTTCCCGGTAGAAATCCTTTTCAACCTCTTTTAAACAAATGAACTAAAATTGTTTTTCCCATTAGAACACAGAAAAACTCAACCATCCCAACCAACCAAAAGTGCTGATCCCAGTAGAACACAGCCTTACAGCACTATTATCAACCATATCAACCAAAAGTGGTTGTAGTTGAAATGGTTGCTTCCAGCAGAATGTGATGTAAAGAGCCAATATTTATGTACATTTTCTAGCCATAAACATTTTTGTCAAAAAAAAAATGTGTAAATATTTCTTGTTAAGTTTTAAATGTAAACTCTGATTTCAAATGTTTTTAACATGTGAAAGCAAAATTGTTTCTAAGCAGAAAGATTGTTTACTAAAGAGAAACCTAAGGCCCAATTCAGAGCTTGAAAAATTACCGTCCTGTCGTCTTGGAAAAGGATATTTTCCTGCGAGCCAAGTAACGTTGCATGCAAAATGGTTCACCACCTATTTTACGAATGTTTTCATAACCAGTTTTGTGAAAGAAATTTGTGAAAATTTTTGGTTTGCAATTTCTGAAAAACATGTTGAAATCACTTTGCAGGATGTTTTGATACGTAAATTAAACAATGTGACTTATGAAATTGCAAAATGTCATGTGGATCATCTGCAAACAAAAATTTAATGTAAACTCAATATAATATTTCTTTAATTCTAAAATTACAAAGATAAATATTAAGTAAACAAGTAGAAGAGAAATGGAAAAGGGTAAAAATATAGCAAGCTAATTAGATGCCCTTGTTTTAGATGACAATAATAATTAGGATAAAAAAGTTAACTTAACATAGGAGAGGAAGTGGTATGAGCAAAGTAATACTGGTAGAGTGCTTTTTTTTTAGTGCTAAGTTACGTATAGACAAAGGCATCCTCGGAGACCCAGGGGCAGATAATCGGGGCGAATCGAAGTAAACCGGGCAGAAATCGTAGTGCAAAAGTTTTCTATAAAAGTAAAAGAGCCCCTGGGAAACGAGTCTCTCCAGACCATTTCCAAGCCTTTGTGCGAACGCTGCCTCCTAATTGAGCAAAATAAATCCTTTGTATTATTTTGCCCAATCGGCGAACAGTAACTTCAGAGTTATGTGCTTCATAAAGGGGGGGGGGGGGGCAGGAGAATTTGAACATAGCCTCCCTCCATTTGCACCAGCCCCCAATGATGATGGCAACGCCGAGGACAACGGTTATTGAAAAATGAATTCATATTTTACTTGAGAATCTTAATAATCCAAATGTATTCAGTGTATCTATTGGCTTAGAACTAGCTCCAGATGAATAGGTAAATAGAGCGTTCAACTGCAAATAGAAAAACCGAAAATTTGCCGTTGTGGTTCACATTGTCCAAAATACGCAGAATTTGGTCATTTGATGTTGTTTTGCAGAGAACGGCCATGAAATGTGTCAAGATTTCAAAAGCATGTGCATAGCTATTCTGCTTATTAAGCCTTTTGTTTGGTGACATTCTCATTGCCATTGCTGTCGTAGTTTGCTTAAGCTCCCTTATGATAGGTTCCTAAGAAACAGCATGCAAGGGAAATTTCAGTGGATGAAAATTATTTACCAGTAGTAGATTATCTGTTATAACAGATAAATTAATAATATTATAAATATACTATTATTGTCTGTATCTAATGTAGTAAGCATACAATGTTATTGACACTTTTGGCAAAAGCAGTGTATTTAATTTTGAGCTAATAAAAAAGTGGAAAAAAAAAATAAAAAGGGGAAAAAAGTCCTGCAATTTTTATGCAAAATGTATAATGCAAGACAGAAATTGTGCATGTTGCTTATTTTCAACTACTTTGCAATACCCCATGGAAGCCCAGTGTTCTGTTCTTTGTTGTTTTGTAAAATCTCAGCAATAGTTGCTGATTATTGATCAGGTGTTCTTGTGATGTTTGCCAAGTAGATGGCCAAGTTGATATGGACCTCAATCCAACCAGTCCAAATCCGCTAGCAGATATGGACCCCCCTCACCAATTTGGATCCCCCTACTAATTTTTTTTGGCAAGCTTTGTTTCCATTGTTAATAATAATTTATTCCACTTCATACCGATAATTTATTAGGTGTAAAGTCAACAAGACAAAAACACAAATTATATTAATAAATAAATAGAGCTTGTGTTTTAGCGCTTGCAGTATTTATGAAACTTCTTAAAGGGCCACTGTCACAGTGATTTTTACGTTTTGGGATGAAAATGTGCTAAAGATGAAATGAAATGCTTTTTAATGAACCCAGAATGCTCCCAGAAAGTCAAAAGAAAAAGGAAATCTATTGATTTTCTCAAAGGTCAGTTACGGGCGATTTTTTCCACGAAACAAAGGGAAAACTTGAAAAAATCAGCCTGATGCTTTCAAGTTGCAGCCATTTGCATCTTGGCGATCTGCAGTCAAACACAATTTTAGTCTCGGAGAACCAGCTCGGAGAGCTGGTTCGAAAAAAACTGTTTGAGATACTAAACGCCTTTCAAGATCCTTCAGGACTAGAGGTAAACAAAACTAAAACCGAAGGAATGTGGTTAGGAGCTCTCAGACATAACTCTGAAGCTCACTTGGATATTTCTTGGCCTTACTAAGCCGATAAATTCCCTCGGAATTAACTTTACCTATAACGAGGAAGTCTCTTAAAAGGAAAACTTTGAACAAAAATTGGTTTCAATGAAAAGCATACTAAACATATGGCTACCAAGAAACCTCACCTTGTATGGCAGAATAACTATCCTTACTCGGACTGTCCAAACTCATTTATAACACATCAGTGCTGTCTTTTCTGCCAAAATTCTCAGACTTATACCTGATTCACACCAACAAAACATGTTTAGTTAAACCAGGTTTAAGAAAATGAAAATCAGCAACAGACAACTGACAGACTAAATTTTACATGGGGTTCAAGTATGCTCAAACTTGTGCTTTCATTGTGCCAAATTTGAAGTCGATAAACATCAGTCAGCAACTTCCATGAAGAAAACGATTTTAAACCGTGTTTAACTAAACAACATTTAAACATGTTTAAGATTTGGTGTGAATGGGGTATTAGTAAAACAAACCATTTCTGATTTTGTTTGGAACAGTAAACCTGCAACAAAATTAAGCACATGACAATGATAGGTCCTAAAACAATAGGTGGTTTAGATTTACTGGACTTTGACACAATTAACAAAGCTTTAAAAGTCTCGTGGATATGAAGATTACATGAGAGTAAAAATATCGCATGCTGGAGTCACATACCGTTATCGTACACAAAGCACTTTGGAGGACCTGTTCTATTTGAATGTAATTATGATCTAAAATTTCTTAAAATAGATGCTCCTATTGTCTTTTACAAGGACGTTCTGGCAGACTATTAACCAACACATCCCAGAAACCAAAGAACAAATACTAATGAAATCATATGGAACAACTCTTTCATCAAACTTGAAGGTTTTTCTGTGTACTACAGAGAATGGCACGAATCCGGGTTCGTGAATTCAAATCAAAGATATCTTCTGCGGCAACAAATTCTTAACATTTAACGAATTCTACACTAAATTCCGAATCAAAACAACCTTTCTCAAGTACTGTGGCTTGTGTAATGCCATTCCCCCCAGCTGGATCTGCTTTCTAAAAGGCTCTAGGGGGTGCAATGCAATTCAAATTATAACAGAAAATAGATATCAATAAATTGTCCTGTAAAGCGGTGATTTAAATTCTTATAAACAAAAAGTTTGAATCTCCAACCGCAGAAAGAAGAATGAAACAATTCAGAGTCTGGACGATGGCACAATATGTGCCATCTACAATATTCCTTTTCAAGTAACTAAAGACACATGACTTGCCATCTTCAAGTTCAAAATCATTCACCACATTCTACCAACCAATTCAACCCTTTACAGAGATCAAGGAACATGACAAATGTCACTTTAATGCGCACAAACACAAACCTTAAAACACTTGTTTGTCTCTTGTTCGAACGTAAAGTCTTTCTGGAATACTTTTGTTGGTGGAACACCAAAAATGATGATTCCATTGAGCTTCTTGAAGAAAATATTATCTATGGTTTTACAAATAACTTCCATTTACAACTTGGAGAGAGCTGGTTGGGTTAAGTTTTAAGGCCCGCTAATACAAGCAATATTTTTGTTCAACTTGTCTCACAACATTGCTGCATTGCAAGTTGACGAATTGTTGCCCGTATTACCACCAGGTGTTCAACTTGTCTCGCAACAAATTTCAGTGTTGCAAGTTGCAGCAACATGTTGCACAAAGTAGAACCAAGTTCTACTTTTTGCAACCATTTTTTTCAACTTGCAAGATTGAAATTTGTTGCGAGACATGTTGAGTATGCGGTAGTAATACAGGCAACAACTCGTTCAACTTGCAATGCAACAATGTTGCGAGACAAGTTGAACTAAAATGCTACCTGTATTACTGGACCTTTAAGGGAAACTACCGGTATTTTTGGGTCTCTTGTGATTAAAATGTTTTTGGCTTTTCAAAGTTATCCTAAAAATTGGTGACAGTGTCCCTTTAATTCAAAGAAAACACGAAAGTTACGCTTTCGACATCATGAAACCGTTGTTATTCCAAGTTGCACACTTAGTGTAGAAATCTGAGAAATGTCTCTATTTCAAAGTTCCCCATGCCATATACTATAAAAAAAAAACTCTTACTAAGTGAACACATCAAACTTGCTCTTGCTCTTGGTACTGTAAAAACTGTTTTATTTTCGGTTGTGAAAAGAAAAACACCAAGACAGACTGTAACTAGAGTAAAGTATTTTCTTATTGACCAGCATCTACTTTAGGTAAATTCACTCAACCACTAATCATTTATTCAAATAATAAATGCACTAGTTAATAGAGTTGAATGGTAAATATGCCGTTGAACACTGCTACACAATTTTTTTCCGTCCATTTTTGAGCAGCCCAGCAAAGTACACTCTCAGTCAGTAGCAAAAGGGCCACATATTGTGATGTGAAATGTTAAACCCATTTTAATGCTGTTCAATGTTAAATGTGGTGTTCAACACCATTATGTAGTTAGATGAATTTTTCAACCGACATTTCCTGAAATTTTTTCCAGTTTTCCAAGCAGTTTGCAGTGTGGGGTCAAAAATATTCTACGTCACCTTGGTCACACTATTCATAACAGCAGTAGGACTCCTTCAGAAGTCCAAAACATTATTCAATGCCCCCAGGTTAATGTCACGCAATGTATCTATTCATCGCACTATGAAAACTACTGATACTGTACTGCTGACAAAGCAATTAAACTCTTGTATCTATACTATAAACACTTTAATCGTGATTTCATGTTGCAAGCAAATTTACTTTCATTATAAAATTCCTAGTATACTGATCGAGTAAAAACACAGTTTGTTCAACATCCTTTATTTTATTAAATTCCCCATTATTAATATTGAATATTTTCAGATCCTAATCCAACTATTAACAAAATTAAGAGTTAGCCTTGTTTTCAGGGTCTTTCTGCTCAAGGCTTTAATTGGCTGATAGTTGGTGCTTCCTGAAGCTAATGCAGGGTACGAGTGAGGAGTCTGAAGTTGCTTTTAGCATTACCCAGTGGCTGATCTATTACAGTGCTGTCTGCTGCACCACTGCCACTAGACAAACTTTTGACTAATATTTGAAGTTTCTGCATCTTTTTGGCAGAGTTGTTTTAAAAGTATCATGTCACTTGTTGACAACCGACTTTTCAGTGTCCTTACTTGTTGAATTCTGATGGCATTTGAAACAGAAGCTATTATATAATTAGAAACCTGTCAAAATTTGTCAAAAATTAATAAAAAGTTTTCTCAAGTTGCAATTGGCAGTGATGCATGAAAAACTGGATGTTAATGCTTTGAGGGCCTCCATAGCCAATCAGATGGCCAAAAGTCATCTGCTGGGTTATACTAAAAATAGTTGGAACTGACTCTCAGTGCTAGAAATCTTCTCTGTCAACAGAAAACCTCTCCTGGGAAGTAATTAAAGTAATGATCTCATTTAAAGAGTCCACATTGAAGTCAGCATACTTTTTGAAGTCACCATTCTTTGAATCATTCAGCAGCACAGTCACTGAAAAAAATTGTTAACAAAAAATCAACCATGATAGCCTAACCCTAAACTGCTGCCAAGTGCAAGTGCATTTTGGTTGAGAATGTTCAACCTTTATTGATTTCTGTTGGAGCACAAACTTTTTGACAGCCATGGCCAAAACTTTTAAAGCACTTTTTTCAGAGTTAATGGGGACAAACATAAAGTAACACCCACCAGCTCTCAGCTCAAACCAACATATAAGTTTTACACTCTTCCTTCCCCAAACCCAGGCCAAACAGTGAAATTTAATATTCCATACCAGACTTAAAATAAATTTAAAATACCGATCTGGTGGAAATGTTAAATTTGTAGGCATGGAAGAAAACATTTTATTCATAAGTATGTACTTTCTCAATGGGATATTGGATGTTCATCAGTGAACTCTTTTTTTGGTTGGGGGAGGGGGGTGGGGGCAAAAAGAGGAACATTGAGTAAATTGGAGATCTCCTGGATTTGAAGCTAATAAACAAAGTTTCAAAGACTAAGTTTTTTGGTATGACTGATTCTATGACCACAAAGTGTGGCGTGTCTGCAGGTGTTAACAGTATTAGATATTTTATAGAGATCAGTGACCACTGAGCACTTATTTACTGGCTCCAAGGGAAACAGTGAGTTTTATTTCCCCAACATCCTCAGTGTAATTCACCACTAAATTTTCCTTCAGCTGAAAACGACATGAATTTATTCATTGTACAAATAATGTTTGTATTTTAATTGTTGACTCCCGAGTACGAACAAAACAATACCTAGCTTAGCTTTTGTCCACAACAACCCATGCAGGTCCAAGGCTCAAGCTGTTGTTGCCCTTGGGATTTAGTGAGTTTTGTTCACCCTAGGGAGTTATACAGTGCTGACGTGCATCAGGTGTACATTCTCCCCCGATAGAAAACTGCATTTCAGTTGGGTGGTATAAAAAATATTTATAATTATTGCTATTTATAACACTGACCTGATCCTGCATCTTTGCCGCACTGTATATCATGAAGGTGATCGCCCACCATAATGACACTCCTAGGATGCACTCCCCATTCCTTGCAAATGTGTAGGAGTGGAGCAGGGTCAGGTTTCGGTGGAGTGAAGTCACGAGTGAGAGACTGTGAAAGAATTAGTACACAGAGTTAAATAATATTACAGTCACTGGTAGTTAAGTATATTTTCCACTATTTACCAGCCTTGAATTTTCAAGTTCAATGATAAAAGCATAAAAAATTGTTGTACCTTACCTAAAAAAGATTAAAACTAATTAAAACTAAATTTTTGCCAAACATTCTGTTGCCCTCACCCGAGAATGAATAATAATATAAAAAAGGTAAGTCCCTGAGGGATACAATAAAAGGCATTTTAACTTATTTTTAATCTTTTTAGGTCAGATACAACAATTTTTTAAATCTTTTGTCATGAACACTGCATGAATGCCCAAAGAGTATATAATTATACAACTTTCAAGGACATTACAGGTTTTCTGGTCAAGTTACTGGCAGTCCCTCTGGACATACAGTAAACTCTAACTTGTGGCCACCAGGTTTGTATAATTGCCACTCTTGTCTCGCCTGAATAATTAAAATAAAAGCTATGTAACCAGATTTTGGTGCTCCAGTGGTGGCCAAACTAGCTGAGTTCTGCTGTACATCCATACCATCATTGTGGTACTGCCGCCTGGAATAAAATCGATGCTCTGGCCATGATCAAAATCAGTAGAAGTAACACCATAGGCACCATCTACAACACTTTGGAGTAAAGGAGATACAAGACATTTCTGTCCTATTTACAATCTAGGATAATGTTCAAATGCAAAACACAAATTAATAAGTCAAGTGAAAAAAATTCTCTAGTCAGACATTATAAATTTTGATGACACAACCTTTACCACATATAAAACTCTGCCATTTGTTTTCTCTGTTCCTTCAGTTTAGAATCAGTGCTTAACCAGAGCAAAACTCACTGGTCCTCTATATCACTTCTCTTATCCATGCTACCTGATCTGACAGCAGCGTTCTTTCTTATGACGGCATTTGGAGGTTAATATGCCCAGCAGCCCTGTTATTTCAAACCAACGGTACCATCATTTCCCTTAAGAGATGATGACAGTGGGTTCCTACTGTACGTAATCACGCTTGACCCCCCTTTATAAACAAAGTTGTAAAAAACTAAAGTGATAGAATAGTTCTTACATGAGTCAGGGGACCACCATAATTATCAGGATGACCCAATAAGGCCAAAAACTGATCCACAGAAGCCTGCAAATTCCTTGTTATAAGAGCTCTTTTTAATCCACTCTGTGACAAGAATTTAAGCAGTTCAAACACGCCAGGTTGTAGCTTTGTATTCTGTCTTCCTTCCTCTTCAAACTCCTCTACCAGGCGCAGAGCCATTTCTTTTTCCCTTCCAGATTTTGAATTGCAGAATTTCAAGATATCAACACCTTTAGGACACTGGAGGTCACTCCGAAGCTTAGCGAAGTCTAACACTGGTAATGTAAGGGTCCCATCCAAATCAAAAACAACACCATGAACTGGAATAAGAGTAGGCTGGCTTTTTGCTTCAGTTTTTACACTTCGTCTAATTGAATAAGAAATTCCTTTCACTTTTCCATGCTTCAACATGACGACTTGTTTCCTCAGGAAACTGACAATTATTCCCAACATTCATTCAAGATATTCCACAAAGTGCTGCTATTGGCAAAATCTATCAAACTTGAGAGATCAAAAAAATGTTAAATATGCTAAAATATTAGGGCATAAAATAACTCTTCATAACATACTACACCAAGTCACTTTCTGGAATGATCTGAAACTACCGGGGTGGATCTAGGGGGGTGCAGGGGGTTCGCACACCCCTCCCCTCCACTGGGCATATTCTGCAAAAAAGGAAAGGGAAAAAAACGTACACGGGTCCCCTCCTAAGAAAAATCCTGGATGTACACCCCTCCTAAGAAAAATCCTACATCCACCCCTAAGCATTTCCATTTGGCTATCCTAGGAATGTTTATCTGTGGGCAACTTTTCACCCCACTGAGAATGAAGGTCATTTGAAATTAAATTGTCGGGGGGGGGGGGGGGGGGGGGAGGAGGGTTTCTTTGATAGCCGGCTGTATAAACATGGTATCCTTTAATGCAGTGATACATGTACAGAAACTTATGGAGTTGCCAGGGAACTCTAAAACAGTGAGACTTATACAGGATTTGTTAAGCCTGGGTGTCAAACCATGTTCTCTGAGTATTTCTGAGCTTGCGTGCACTCGAGCTCGAGAACAGAAGCAATTGTCTTTCACCAGAATCTTTCCTGAAACTGCGTAGTTGCTGTTTAATTTGCTAAGAGGTCTTTCCGTGCAATTCTTTCATCCTCAGTAACATATTCACTACAATATATTCGTCAAAAAGGGAAATAAAAGACATGATTTCTGCAGAGATCATCATCCACACTTACCTAACAACAACTTTCAAGCACCAACCTCGCTCTCAGATCAAAACGAGCCAAATAGTAGGGGTAGGGAAGGTGGAATTCCAAAAGGCCACTCCTTTAACAACAAATGTACTTACGATGTAAAAGCACGTTAATGTTTTGTGAAAATATATCAGAATCGATAATCATAAATCTCAATAAGGACTGTTAGGAAAATACGTTATTCTAATCTGACTCTTTACTGTTCGTTAACCTGCCCCACCTCACCCCGCTTCGTCGTAGATGTTATTGACAGAGAATTCCTGGGTCGAGAAAAAGGAGCGCGCTAAGTTTCAAAATGGCGGCAATCACTGAAGAGACATGTTTGGAATCGAATTCTTTATCGGAAAAGGACAGTTCATCCTTTGAGAGACAGGAAGAGAGAGAGGGAAGACGCATGGTATTCTTTAGAAAAGTAATGAAGAAATGCTTGGACAAAATTATGGCTGCTGGAAGGTGAGTCGCAAAGAATAAAATTAATACAAACATCGTACGTCAAACGTCGACTGTACAGTGTTTATAATATTTACTAAATCAGCGAGCAAATCAGTAACCTATACGCATCAAATCGAAATTTAGCTGCAAATTTGTGCAGAAGTTTTCTCTTAATCTCTGTTATCCATGTTCAATTATAACTTCCTTGTCTGTAATGTCTAATAACTGCAGCCAGGAGAAGTTTGCCACCTGTTTCACTGCAATCAAAGAAAGAAACCCTGCTGAATTCAAAAGTATCACAGAACAACTGATGCAACACCTTCAGAACAACATAGAGGTACGTTTATTGTGGCCACGATATACTGAGCTCCCATCAGGTATTTGAGATGCAACAGGTGTGAAAAGTGTGGTTACCCCTCGGATTCCTCTACTCCATAATTCTAACTCCCCCCCCCCAGGGGGGTTGGAACCCCTTGGGTGCAAACTTCAAAGGTGCCAGCATCACACAAGAAGGAGTATCAACTGATTTTTATTGAATATTTCACTCATCATAGGCAGGTCTAGTTAAAGTTAATATACTTGGCATAATATCACCTATACAATTTTGCACCATTTCCTAAAGCGATATTCTACAGAGCCATGATTAACTATAATAAGCGTTGTGGTAAGCATGCGGTAACATTGGTCATGATATTGGAGCACTTATTCTAACACCCATGCCCTGCTCTTCAAAGTACCACCACTGCTTAATATCATGTAATGCAATGAGGTAATTGTGAACCAATCACAAGTACTGGAGCATTCAAACCACTATGATTTGAACCAATCAGTATCAAGATCACTGCAATAGCATTTCAACACTGGGATGAATGGTTTTATTTGCTGTAGTGTCATTAGTTTTCACTGTTAACCTGCTGCCTTGCTACATGGAAGGTGGGTGCCTGGGATATCCAGGGGCTTCCACTGTGGCCAGCCAGCCCCTAGATAGAATACCGCTCCCATGGCTGGCAAATCCCCGCAACCCAGCCATGAGCCCCCATTCTAGGCACCTGTCAACACTGATAGAATCAGTGGAAGGAGAAAAAGAAAAGAGGGGAGGGGGATGGGGGAATGCTGGAAGAGAAGACCGCTTCAACAAACCTGCTAAAAACACAAACGCCAAACACGTTGCAAAAAGGAAGGTGTAAGAACCATGTGAGCCTGCACTTGAACAGGTGACTGCTGGCCAACGAGTGCCCGCTAGCTTGTGGTGGTTAACTTTGTTAAATGTCATTTAACTAAATTTTAACTGGTCATGGTTCTAGATATACATTTATTTAACATCCTGTTTTTTTGTGTTTTGTTTATAGAAAGAGATTGATTTGATGATTAAACAGGAGGATCTGGTATATTTCTTCAATGAGCTTGATCGTATCGTTGCAGCCTCTGATAAAGAAGACTCACAACCTGCTTGGTGATTATTCCTCAAATAATATATTATAATATGCAAAACTAATGTACATAATGTCATATTTAACAATTTCAAGAGTTCTATTTTAACAAAACAGTGATAAACAGCTAAGCTCTCTTTACAATGTTGACAAGAAGAATAAGGACAAGGAGACCACAAGCAGCACGCTTACAATGTACAAGATCAGTTTACTGTTCTAAAGAAATGCCACACAAAGCTGGATAATTTGTTTGATTTACGAGATTCTATAAATCCGGAATGTAAAACCAAAACTTAACAACCAATCGATTCTGTTCATGCTCAAATGTTTACATGATAATTGACTATGTAAATAGATCTTCACCCTTTGTTCCATTGTTTTGTTCTATTTGATAATGATGACATGGAGTCAATAAAACATCCTTTATTTTCTTGTCACTAATTTTTATCCTTAAATGTTTCACAAAACATTTTGTTTTTCTAAATCTGAGACTAAGGGAGTAAACATTTTGTTTAAATTAATTTCCATCATAGACTCTTTGCAAAAATGGCTGCCAATTTAACATTCTTTTGTTCACAATTAAACTAGCCTCACTAACCTTGTTCTAAATTAAAAATTCTTTTGTGTTATCAATTAAAAAACAAGGTTAGTTACAGTAGGCTAATTTAGTTACATACAAATTTTAAATTGGCAGCCATTTTTGCATAGGGTCTATTACTTTAACTGTTCCTCATATTTTTTGAAGCAGTGTTATATTTGATGACTTTTTTGACAGTTGTCACAAAATAACAATAGCAACATTGTCAGTAATAATTCATTTTTTATTAAATTCAGGCTAAAGAAATTAAATGCACACTACAAGGATCATTTTATTCGTTTCAATAATTCATTTTATTAATCTTGACTATCACTCACAATCGTAATTTCTGCAACTCATACAGGAGGCCTTCAGGGGATCCAGACAAAGATATAATTGACCATATCATGCAAGTTAAATTAGCTTACAAGGATCAACTGACACACATTCTTCAACAGGTATGAAGCAGTTTCTGCCCTTCAGTTTTATCCATGAATAAACTGCCCTGGTCACTCATTCATCTTCTTCAAACTGATGTATCATCTTGTAGTTGTTTTCTTTCCTTTTTAACTTTGCAATTATTAATACATATCTTTATGAAAACACTTGCTAATGAATGGCTTAAAGATACCTGTTAACAGGGGTTCATTAAGGTTTGGTGCTGGTTAGTCTGCGTTGCAGACGAACTAAAGCCCAGTATAGTCCAGGGTTTAGTTTGTCTGTAATGCAGGTTAGAGCTGGTGGGCATCACGGTTTTGCACCCATGCAAAGTATCAGCAAGGCCCTATCCTCTTAGGTAAACTGAAGTCAGTTCAGATGTCAAAAACAGCCAGGAAAAGTCATGTGCATGCTTCCTCTGTTTCTCTAATGATATTAATAAAATCTTAGGTTGAAAGTGATAACGAAAGGCTAAAAGCAGACGTTTTACCAAAGAGAGGGAAATTGGTAGAAAGTGAGAGACGACTATGTGAAAAGACAAATGACTTACGAGAGGTAGGAGTACCCTTTAGTTATTTCTCTTTTATTTCAAATTAATCTGTGAATTATGGCCCAGTTCAGACGCCGTAATTCACATGAGCCGAATCAAATTAAGATTTTGGGCCGACTTAAATTATTTAGATTGGCTGAATTGATTCAGACGCTGAGATTAGCTGTTCCGAATTGATTCAGACGCCGTACTTGACATGAACTTAATCTAGCTGATTCGATCTGGCTCATGTGAAGTATGGCATCTGAAATGGGCCTAAATGATGAAGACAGATGTCACTGCCATAGTTTCTCCCACCCCCCTGAGGTGGGAAGTATAAGATGTAAGTTTGTTTGTGTCTATAATTATCAGTGATTGATTATTTGAAATTTGTCTTGTTTTGGTTTTCACAGGCAGCAGAATACTGTGAAGAAAACAACTTAACAGCATTCCGTGATCAGTCTCTGTTACTTTCACAGTGATGAAAAGAGATTAGAGGGAACTTGAATTAATAGCTTTATCAGCTATTGAAATAGAAAGCTTCTCTATTTCATAGAAAAGCGGCACTATTGCATCAAATGAAACAACTACAGGGGTGTAGCCAAGGGGTGGGGGGACCTGGGGTGCCCGGCGAGTAAACAACATACAAACCTTATAATTCAGATGGTGAAAAAGCACGGATCCGAAGAATCAACATGCCATAAATCTTTTTTTAGTGCTAGCCAGGTAGTTACATGGCAGGTTTTGTTTACAGGTTACAGTTGCCCTAACCAACAAATAAAAGCTAACCACAAGCAAACTGGAGTGAAAGCTAACCGCAAGCAAACCAGAAAAAAAGCTAACTGTAAAAAGCGCGGTAAGAGCATAACAGCAAGGAAGTGACCTGTAAAAGGAACCTGCCTGTTGTTACATACTCCATTTTTAGGACCGAACATCTACAGTGGACCATGTAACTACCCTGGGTGTGACACAGTGTGATCCCACTTTGGAAAATTCTAGCTACGCCCCTGAAATACTAGATGCAAACTTCATATTGTAGTCATTTAGGCCAAAATTACTGCAGTACAACTGTAACAGTGTTTCTGTCATGACTGGACTGCATAATTTATGTGAGGCAAGTTTGATATATACAAACAGAATGTATCATCTCTTTATTACTCTTTCACTTATCAAAATACTCTGTATATAATGACGTAATTTTACTTTTGTAGTATAGTACAACTATTAATAATTACTTTTTATAAACAACACCTCCCATGCAAGTCTGTTCTCTTAAATAAATACTGTGACTTAGAATGGTTCAACTAGGTCTTGTCCCAGTCAAGTGTGATGTGTACATTTATAGACCATGACTCTTTGTCAGTCATACAATACATTTTCTAGGGTGGCAAAGGAAGGTTGTGATCATCATGTCTCTTGTCTGTAGTGAGTTTTCATGCTCCACATACAAACTTTCTATTTCCTTTCATGTACAGTAAACACCCGCATATAAGAACACACAATTTCAGAGGTCAGACTAATTGTGTTCTTATTTATCGGATGCTTAGTGAAAAATCAGCCTCAGGATGTTCTTAAATTCAGTTCTCTATCAATACAGTAGTTTATAGTATTGTAAAGGCAAAAAATGTAATTCATGATATTAGATATTCTGAAGAGAACAAAGGTGCCCAAAACTTAGCTAATACCATTGGTCAGCAGGTGTGTTTATGGTAATTTGTGTAATTTTGACACCCTTCCCATTTTATAAGAACATTATTTTTTTTCCAGGCTGATATTGTTCTTATAAAAGTGGTGCTTTATTTGCCAAATTTCAGCCTGATGTTCTTAATCCATGTGTTCTTATATGCGGGTGTTTACTGTATTACACTTGTCCAAATCATACATCACACCAAGCTGCTTTAAAAAGAAAAACATTTTAACTATTTAATTTAATAAAGTTTGATGTTAATTAATGAATAGTATCAAGGTAATCTATCACATGTTGAACAAACCCTTTGAAAAGGGTTTGTTCATCTTAGGAAAGTTTGGTATTAATTTAATGAATAGTATGTAGGTTATTACATTAAAGGGTTTGTTCATCTTGGGAAAGACATCTTAATAAAGAACTAAATTCTCCCATGCAGAGTGGCTGAAACTATATGAAAACATAAAGACGAATTCGATTGCTAACTCGGGGACTTTAATGGTTGATTAACCAAAATGGCTCTTTTAAATTTCTTTACTTTTCTTAAACAAAACACAATACACTTTAATGCCAGAATGCCATAATTTATGTAATAGCTCATAATTTATCTTGTATATATTGTAATCTATGCAATTATTAGCATGCACTGTCATCATGATTTATGCTTAATTTACACTTATAGATCTTAAGGCATTTAACTTAATCTCATGAGACAGCTTTGTCTGTAACATCTTAGTAACACGCACAAGGGCAGTGTAGATCTGCATTGTAGCATGTAGTGTCCATCACCACCCATACAATCCTCGTGGAAACCAAACAACTGAAAATACTTGACTACAACACTGCACAGTCGACAAATGCTTTAATAAACTCATGAGGCGGAATCATTTCATAACCAGTTGTAATAAGGAATCTCTTGATAATCATTTCCTCCAATACTGCAAATTAACAAACAAAACAATGCATTACTTAATGTTAGTGCATACAGCATAAAACTAAAAATACAACTGAAGGAAATAGAGACTTGTAGAGAAACAATGTTGTTTCTACATGTAATTAACAAAACATGTTTATATTTGGCATCTCACATTGCACTGCTTATCAAAATAAATTAAATTAACATAACACAGACTGACCTGAGCAAACTTGTGAATTTGTTCAACCACAACAGGTAACATAGCAGTGACACTTTCATCGATAAGTGATTGAAGGTACTGGACTGCTTCTTCATCGCTTAGGTCCAAACGGAATTTATCTTGAACCTAAGATAATTATTAAATAAATTACGTAGCTAATCACCAAACAAAATCATTAAGACACTACCTCTCTGGAACCTGTATTTTCATTTGCCCGCTATAAACACTACCTCTATTGTTATTCAGGGCTAGGGGCATTGTTATGACCTGTTATGTATTGTTTTAAGAACCAATGAAGTAACTCGTTCCGAGAGGTAGTGGGCAACCCAACAAAATAGGATAAAAACTTTGGCTATCTCAGGTTCAGTAGATAACAAATAAGACATCTAATTCTCCATCTATATATTCTAAACTACAATAATAACTTGACACTCATGGGAGTAAAAGGATTGTCACGCTTAAAAGATTGACAAACTGCAAGCCAGTTTGAGAATTCCATGTCATTTTCAGTTTGTTTTAAAAAGTCACTTTGGACACTATCCAAACTCTTACCTCTTCAATGAGGTACTGCTTCAATTAAGTATCAGTTGTGGCTTACCTTTTTCACAGTTTTATCAGGTTCTAGTGCAATGTCAGGTACATTTGCATCCACCATTAGAGAAAACAGGTTCAAAATCAAGTTGGCATGTCTGCAAGATACAACAACAATCAGCTGTTGCAAATGTTGTCATAATGACTTTTCCATACTTGTTAATATATCTACCGGTAATTATAAAAGTATCATTTGCATTCAAGTATCTTTCATGGATGTCCTCAATGAAGAGTCACTTAGACGGACTTATTAGTGGGTAAAAAATAAGTTGTGTACACAACGAACCTAATATTATATATGGCTAATTCTGCGAGCAGGGAAGATGAAGCAAATCCTGTGTTCTGATTGGCTACCCGAGTGGGCATGCCGCATCCCACATTGGTCCCGGGAATTTATTTTGGCCATATAAAAAATCCTTTATCAACCAAGCTTGTTCAGTCAAGATGGCTTCATATTGGCCTTGTTTTTTTTGTGTCTTTATTGACCTCAAATTGGTTTCAGTCCATAAAAATAAAAATGCAAAAAAAAAAGAACTTTGCCAATATCCAGCCATCTTGACCTCATGCTTGGTCAATAACGCACATATAACAATACTGTTATTTACCTTCTCAAGTGGAGGAAAGCTGTAAAACATTGTTTTCTAAATGTCTGGTAAAACTCACTAGATGCACCTCCCATACCTTCAACCTAAACACAAGTCAAAATGATTCTTTTATCATAACCACCATCATCATCATCACCATTAACAAACATCACTGACACTGGAGTTCATTTCATACAAAATGATTCTGAGAAAGGCAATATTCATTTGGCATTTCACCTTTCATACAGGACTAGCACGTTTGAAGGAATACTGTCTGTTTTGCAAGTTCCTGTTTTGTTTACTGGACATATGCAATGATATATTGTGAAATTCTCATAACTAATAGTGGTTTTCTTTACCATTTCTTTGCTCAGCTTCATTGGTGGTGGTAATGGTTTAGGATCCCTTCCCAGAATATAACCAAAGTCAATGTGAAACAAGTTTCCTAATGAAAAACAATGAAACCGATAGTTAACAAGATCTAATCAATAAAATAATGACAGATTGGGATGAACATGCCTTTGAGTTGGACCATTCTGTGAAAATATTGGCTCTGTGGGTTTTCTGTACCTACTTATAACTGCACCCAATAGTTATTGGTGTGTTCTTAGAGCCAAAAATATATGGTATCGCACCTTTTAATATACATGTTCTAAAATGGAAGTTTTTTTTAAAAAAATCAAGGAACACATTGTGCCATAACAGTTTAGGTTTCATTTTAGGTTATTTCATTTTTTACCTGATTTTGTGAGAAGTAAATTGTCCAGATGTCTATCTCCTACACCCAGGATGTATGTAATAACACAATATCCAGCTAAACAACAACAAAAAATTCTGTCAGCAGAAATGTCAGATTTATTGCACTAGTGACTACAGTGGTGTTCTAGATAAGAGGGGAATCTCAGGTCAAAAACCTGACACGGTCAGGAACGTGACAAACAAATTAAAACTTGTAATGATTTGGTGGTAGTAGTGGGAATTTGACCTGTTGGAATTCTTTGTTGACAAGTTGCCTTAAAAACTTATTTGGGACCCTGCTAGTATTTGTGTTGCAATGGTTGAAGACTGTTAAGGTTAAGTAAGGTGACGTCTGCATTTGGGCCTACTTCATCACAGGGTACCCCCCCCCCCCTCCCCCGAGCATTAAATTCACCAGACTATGAGAGTAAAGTGTGTCTTGCCCAAGGACACAATGCAGTAACCTTTGCCAGGACTTGAACCCAGACCACTCAATCTGGAGTCCAGGCCACCATGCTGCCTAGTACTTGGGCCAATAGCTAAAATAATAATATCCTGTTTTTGTGGCAAGAAGTGACTAGGAGTATTGCTACTCCACCTGAAGGAGATGACAAATTTGCATTTCCCATAGGTTTGATGGCACTTTATAAAATCTGAATGCCAGTCCACTGCTAGCAGTTTGCCAGTACCAATTCACACTCCTGGTTAAAGGTAGATGAGAGGAACTGTGAAAGTAGAGTGCCTTGCCCAAGAACATAACCAATAACCCTATATATAGCTCATGCGCAAACCTCAAACAAAGCTAATGGAGAAAGGTGTCCTTAGTAATGGAGACCTTTTGTCATAGTATGCACGGTTGAACTTACCACAACTTTTAACGTACGTATCCATCACCTCTGGACTGATTCCAAGTGGAGCGCTTTCACATGGAGCATGTCTTCGAAAATAGTTCTGCACAGAAAAAATTAGCCAGAAATTTATTGCAGTTGTTGTTGCACTGACAATAGAAAAACATGTAGCACTGATGAAAGTGAGAAGTTACATGTGAAAAAGTCTCTCACAAGTTATAGCAATGGTTCTTGTACCTGTATACTTCTGTCTTCATCTTTGTCTAACACCTCTGCAACAGGGGTGGATTCTATGAACTGTACAAAACCTACCAAAACAAAAAAATCAAAACACAATCACATGTAAAAAGAGCTTGGTAGTTCAAGGTTGGCAAAGTACTGTATTTTCTTATTAAAAGGCCAGACCCCAATTAAATACTGGCCTTGTATAAACACTGGGTTAAAACTGTTAATTTAAAAAAAAAATGCTGGGTGAGTTTAACTGAGGCCCCAGTGTTTATTTGCCCTCAAGCTTTTTAAGGAAAATAGTTTGTTGTAATAGCACTGCTAAGACATACTAGTATGACATGTACACTTTGATAATTTTTGATTAATAAAAGTTCAATAGCAAGTTCAAAGTTAAATGAAAGAAAAAGGAGGGCGTTAAAGCATTGCATTTTGTGAACAGTAAACTTGTACCAATGACATTTACTTATTTGCCTGGCAGTTTCTGTTCTGTTTGTTGTAACCATGCTGTGCTACGGTAAGTGTGGATGACAATAAATCAACCGAAAAAAAAAAACGCCCCAAAATTGCACCTTATTAATGACCCTGATAAAATGTCGGCATGTTTAATCGAGAAAGTATGGTACTACAAAAATGGGCTTAAATGCCATAAAAACCTTACTGTTTATCTCTGTAGATGGGATCTAAAAACATCAATGAATTTTGGGCTACCAGGTATGGAGACAGGGGTGTTTAAGAGTGAGATAAAGTAAACTGACCATGATTTCCACTTGTTGCCAGCACCTGGTATGGAGTCAGCTTTAAATCCAAGTTTTCTTTCATTAAAAGCTGCAAAACAAGTAAACAAACAAATGAATGAACTAACATACCAAACTCCAATCACTTCTTAACAAATTAAAATAATTTTATTACCAATGTGCCATAAACGAAGAGCAATATTTGTCATATCAGAGATTACATAAATATTAACCTTATCCATGAGTCTTATAATCTGAAGAATCAGCTGATCTTGCCGCAAATCATCACCATTCTTAAAAATTGTCTGTCAAAGAAAGGAATAACAATATTATAGATAATTAAAAGTTTTAAATGATTAATCTGTATAATTATAAATAATCAATTTTATATAGTTTTGCCATCCCAAATCAGCCAAGTGGCTACTTGTTGTACTTAATCTACCAAATCATGCCACACACACTATACTATGAAAGCCTATGGGATCCAAAAGCCAACCCCACGTCCTCCTTGTGGATCCAGGGCAATGATTAGGTGGCTAACAGGGCTCTGGTGAGGGCACGAAGGTCAACCACCACGTGCTGGATTAAATGGTTACGAAAACTTAGCAAATTCGCTGGCTATGGTGGAGGCCCTATGCCTCACGAGGGGCAAAGAGTATTAAGTCAGACAAGTAAGTATGACAGCCCACACGTGGCTAGTGGAAATACAAGACTTACTAGCTGAAAAGAAAATACAGGGTCTACTCAAAGCCCTTGATTAAAAACCCAGCCATCAGTTGGATGCTGCCTTAACAACTTGTTACAAAATCAATTTATTATTGACATGCAACGTTCTTGTCCTTCCCCATTCTCCTCCCGTGAGCCACCAGTCCCTCTTACCCTGTAGGCCTTTGCTAGAGGAAGAGGTGGCTCGGCTAAATGTCAAAGTCCCTTCTTGCCAATCACTGACCCAGAGCCACCCGTTCCTCATGCAAAGGCCCTGCAGGCAAAAAGGGACAGGCAACTTGTGGGACAAGAATGGTCGTTACCACCAATATTGTATTTTTTTAATGTATGGGTAATCTTTTTTCTGCTAGACTGATTACGGTTTTCTTTCAAGTTACAAACCGTTTATCACTTACAACATATTCTTGATCATCCAAGGTTCTAAATGTTAGCTTAGCAGGCATGAGGTGGCTCTTAAAAAGCCAGGCTTTTTCTGAAAAAGAAAAAAACTTTTAGTTCATTTAACTGCAGTCATTGGCTATTTCTGCTAGCTAATTAACATAAAGGAATCGGTTAGCTTACACATGGTTTGTAATATACTTTAAAATAATGTGTATGCTTATTGGTTTTACAGCAAAACATGAGGTTTCAACTTGACCCAAAAAGCAGGGTAAAAAAGTAACAGTAACCCAGGCATTGTGACATTTAAAATACTTGGTTGAAAGCTAATTTCACATTAAGAGTCACATACTTTCCTCTGGGGTTCCAACGATGATGCCCTTGATTTTAATTTCTGGGTCAAGGAGCAAAGGAATTGGCCCAAATGTGGTTAGCTCAGGGACATCAAGCAACTCTCTTAATCTGTGAATCTAATGACAAAGAACAAAACCTTAATACTTGACAAGGTAAAGTCTGCATATCAGCCATTTGAAGTGGTGCACACTGCCAGAGCTTATCCCAGTTTCTGTAGTATGAAGTGCCTAGGGGTATCTACCATTCCTGGATGGGACATTCGTCCATTGCAGATTATCCCCTCCCTCCTCCCCTGTCCTTCTAGCAATCTGCAGTATCCATGTAGACTTCTTGGTGACCAGGAGTGCTGTGAGGGTAAAGTGTCTTGCCCAAGAACACAATACAGTGATCCCAAACAGTGCTCAAACTGCTAAAACACTCCAACATGCTAACCATGCATTATGCCACTACACCTTGCCACACAACATTGACATGACAAGTTACCTTTCTGTTACGATTGCCACCATACTGAGAAACTTCCTTCATAAGCCTGACAATATGATTAACAAATTGCTGTTGTTTGCCCAACATATTGCGTCTGACTGTACACTCCCATCCACCCTGTAACCAAAAAAAAACCAGTTTTTTTACATCCCTGCTCTGTTCAAGCAGCTGCTTATGACAAATCTTAAATTTTTAGTTCACTATTCCTTCATGAATAATTAATAAAATAAAATATTAGTTTTATTAAGAAGCACACCAACAAGCTATGAACAATAGAAAAGATTTCGATTGCACACAAACTAATAGAAAGAATAACTACATGGCTGTTAAACTAACTTTCATCAACGCCTGGCTAAATCTCCTCATGACATTTAAATACATTGCTCCTTCCTTTGTTTCTTTGCCCTCATTGCATTCCACCAGTAAATACCTATAATTAATGAGAAACAAATAGTCAGCATGTGTATGTTGCAGTTAATTTTTTTCTTTAGTTAATTTTTATTTTTCCTTTGTTTTTGGGTATGGTAATGTATGATAATGAGTTTAAAACAAAGGAGGAATAAAAATTAACTGAAGAAAAAAATTAACTGCAACATGTACATGTACCAATCATTACATACCACACCAGTAGAAAGATCATTTCACTTCAAATGACAGAATGTGTACTTTTCAACAAGATTCTGCTGTTTAATATTATTTAGGGCGCGTTCGTTTGGGAATATTCTGGAATACAAATATATTCCGACTATTCTGCTCCCAGGAGCAGAATAGCCGGAATGGAAATCCAAGTATTCCGGAATAGGAAGAGCAGCCAAACGAACGCTAACTTGCATTATTCCAATTATTCTCATTCCAGATTGATCCCAAATGAACGCGCCCTTAGTTGTAGCCTAACAACCTTTCAAAGGATGACCAGGAATTACCATACAGGGACGCAAATAATAGGCAGAAGAAGGAAAAAAATAACCGCCTGAGGACTTGATTTTTCTGGCTGAAAGACCAAGTCTGGTTAACTCTTTCTATTTAATGTGACCCAAATGTTCTGCCTGGGATCAACTAAATTTTGACTGTTGGAAATCTTAGCTACTGGTACATCCCTGTCATGTTGCTAGTCAGAATCAGGAGTGCTATTTATGCAGGGTCATACAAGTATACCGGTAATAAACTTTAACTTTAACTTTATAGCAAAGAGAACACATATTCTTCCTTGTGCTGGGCATTTATTTTAAGACTCTGGGCTGCCACTTGAACGGGTCTTGACAAAACAGGCACCTTTTTCTGGGAGGTTTCACTGTATTTACAACACAGCATTTATTGTAATTAAATCTTACCAGTAGAAATAATTTGCTAAAGTATCACTTCTGCAAGCTCTTGAAATGAGGAATGAGGCCAAATCTGAATCCTGTGTATTAACAGCCACATGGTTAATTTTAATGCTTGATTTGATAGTATATAATAAATAATTTATTACCTAAGGGGAGGGGGAGCTGGGGAGGGGAATCTTGTCTCATGCTAGCTATGGCCCTGCAAATTGGACAATTGACAGAATATTGATATAACTTATTGCCGGTGCATCCTACAATTTACGAAACTGTCCTTTCTTTGGTCTGTAATAACATTAACAAAATATGTTTTCTGCTTATGTACCTCTTCAGTATCTTTGACTGTACTGAGTTTCATCTGTTCAACATCTAACAAAAGAGAGATGATCACATGCTTTGGCTCCACTTCATTAAAGTTTTAACTTTCTAAGACAATATTATTAAGTAATATCCAGATTAAGTTAGCCAATTTTGTATCCAAGTTTCTAGTTTTCATGGACAGGGTCCAAGTTCCAAATGATTTCAGGCACAGAAATCTATTCTTTGAAACATTTATTTAAAGGGTTGTGTAAAAGAAGAACACCAGCCTGGTCAATGGGAAAAGTCATGTCCAGTAATGTATGTTTAGAAAATAATACACATAGCTTTCATGTGAGGGGCGCTTGCAATATCATGGTTCATGTTGTGTTCTAGCACTGTTCATTCAATCTGATGTTGATGAATGTCACAAACATAATAGCTTACTGTTCTCATAAGTGTTTACCTTGTGGTGTCTCAGAAGTTTGACTTTCAATACTGTCTTGAAGCAGACTGTCAACTGTGTTCTCTGTAAGCTTTTCTTCCTCGTCTGTTAATGCTTCATAACGCAATGCTTGGACAAGTTGAAGAAGGTAGAGCAGCAAGTCCTACAAGGAAACAATCCACATGTGACCTATGAATAATGACTGTCCAATGTCAATGTCTTACTACATATCTGTTGTGGTTTAAATTTTACCTTGGTTTAAAATTTTTCAAACCAGTTTGATTTTTATTTTCCTTTGTTTCAGATTATGATAATCAATACAAGACAATGACAACTAAAAATCAAACTGGTTTGAAAAATTTTAAACCAAAGAAAAATTTAAACCACAACATATCCATCAAGTTAGTCTGTCAGTCAGAGAATAGGCAGGCATGATTAGGTAGGTGGGAACATGTAAGTGGGTCAGTCCCATCATTCAGACACTTGATTGGTCGGTCGGTCGGTCGGTCGGTCGGTCGGTCACAGGGTTAACCCCAGCAGTATATTCACCGGTACCGATTTATACACCTGAGTGGAGAGAGGGAGTGCGAGAGTAAAGATGAGGCCTTCCAAGGGGGGTAGCCATGTCGCGATGTCGCATGCTTCTGAAGACCGATGTCGCTTAACCAACAGCTGAAAATTTCGCTGTCGTCACTGTCGCTGTTGCTTATTTTTTACGAGAAACTGTTTTGTCATAGGACTGTAACCGGACTTTCATGAGGTGCAGTTGGCCAAAATTTTGAATTGCGAAAATGTAAGCTGCTAGGGGGATCCGGGGGCATGCCCCCCGGGAAATTTTGAAAATCTGAGCTGTCAGAAATGTCATTTCCTGCATTCTGAGTAACTTTCGTGTTATATTTATTGTATATTTATTAGCTAATTTTAAACTATTATTGGTAAATGCACAACTTTCTGATTTCGCTGTCGTTTTTTAGCGTTTGTGTCGCTGTCGCATTTTAGCAGGGTAATCGTGTCGCTTGTTGCTGTTTAGAAATTCCCATGTCGCCGATATTCAGGGCCGTGTCGCATGTCACTTTTACCCCTTGGAAGGCCTCAAAGATTCTTGCTCAAGAACACAACACAATGACCCCGGCCAGGGCTTGAACCTGGACCACTTGATTCAGAGTCCAGTGCACTAACCATCATTAGGCCATGGTGACCAGGTTTTAAGGCACAATTCATTAAAAGAATGATAATTTTATTGTATGCACTCACATCATCATTAGCCTCCTTGAGTCTAGACACAGCATACTGCCTGACTGCTCTGTTGGTGAACTGCGATGACAACAATTCCAAGGCATCTTCAACATCCATTGGGTTCCACTTTCCCAAAAGCTCTAAAGCCTGGATTACACAACAACACAGTACTTTGTTACAATTTAACCTATTTTTGCATTTGATGACAATTTTTCATTTAAAAATCAACAGCGAAGGAATCAAAAGATATAATTATGTGTATGATAGTGTTTATCATGATTAAATACAATAGGCAAAAATGCTTAAGTCAAGCTGAACAGATACACATACTGCGGCAGCCACAAATAACTGGCATAATTATTGTGATAGCTATTAAGCAAGCAACAATAGCAAGAGCGTAATTAGCAACTGTAATATTTTTTTGGTAATTCACATGTTGGTTGTTGCAATTAAGACCCAGAGACCCCAATGAGTTGTTGTGTATTTAGTTCTAAGATAAGTAACTGTTGTCATTGTCAGTCTCCAGGAGGAGGCTACTTACTTGTTTGGCTTCCTGTGGCTGACTCCAATCAACACATTTAAGAAACTTGGTCAGTGCCTGCAAATTACATGTATAAAAAATATAATAATTATCAATAATGGTCACTGAATGTCTAAGACCCAGTATAAGCTTTTCTTGTCAGTCAAGGGGCATCATTTTCCTAGGTCATTTGAAGACACTGTGATTGAATATTGGAATAGCCAAGATTTAAACTCATGAGCTCCCACAGAGCAGACAACCGCTCACCCTATCAACTGGGTTAACCAAGACACAGTCTCATAAATATATAAAAAAAAGATTTTGAGACTTGCAAACAGAAATAATAAATCACATGGGTTGAGAAATAATATCATTGTCCATTTACCTTTTTTTGATTGGTGAGATAAAATCTGAACTGCCACAGCAAGTCTTTTTCTTCAGATGTCAGCACTTTGGTAGATGGGTAACCAACAATTTGCTGAAAAAAAAAAAAAAACAGTTACAATTAGTAAATTCAGTGAGAACTGTCCAGCAGCGAAAACACATGCAGAATGAATTGACATCTGAAGCCGAGCTGTAAATCATAAGGGGCCCTGCACACACTCCCTGGCCACCCTGCACACCAACCCTGAGGTAGACTGCTGGCCAGCACTATTTTGCATTTAACTTTGCTTAAACTACATTTAGCCACATATAATTGTCATAATATTAAAATAAAATAATTATTTTAAAGTCATAACTGCATATTTAATGTAGTATTAACAGTTAGCTGATGGAATTTCTATTGGAGTCCATATCATATTCATACATTTAGCTGATCCCTGGTTTTTGCATTTGGTTTCAGCTCCCGCGACACTGTTCCACTTCTAATACTTCTGACTAGCTTGTGATGCTTCAACTCAACCAGGTTTTCCTGGAAATAAACACGAACATGAACTTTATGTTATCAGACACAAATTCACAATCAAGAGTAGCAAATGCTCAATACATTACATGTACAGTAAATCAAGACAGTCATAACAACACAGTCATAGACAAGCTGTAATCCTACTCATCAAGATCAGGGGTATCTTTAAGTTTGAAGCTCTGTATACAAGTGTGACATAACACCAATCAATATTTCACCCGTAACATTGAGTGAACTCATCAGCCGAAATAGGTGCTATGGGTTATAGCCCTTAACGACAGCCCTGAAGGTGTTGTCAAAACAATTATTTGCGAGGAAAAATCATGGAAATCAAGTTTCAATACCTGCAGAATTTCTGGATCTGGAACTCTCACAATCTCTGGATGAGTACAGATATAGTCAACATCATCAGCATCCTGAAAAAAGGAAAAGAAAAGTCGTCAGTTTTTATACCCAATGATTCCTCAGTCTCTGGTATCCAAGGTAGGGGAAAATGCAGACCGGACTGGGCTACCATGTAGAATGCTTGAATAAATATAATCCCATTTATATTAAGTATTTGTGACACAAAAAAATTTGAAATAAAGTTGAGGCTGTTAATATTCTATGGTTGATAAAAACAGCCTGTTAATAATAAGAAAATTTATCTGTTTTGCACAAGATCACACGGTTGCTTTTCAGTCAAACTTAAAAGGCTTTGCAGACAAAAAAATAGTTTAATTATGTTACATTATAATTTTGCTTTTGGAAGCATAGACACTTTTGATTTTATTGAAATTGTAACAGCTCATTGAGTGTTATTCAAAACAGTAGAAAAGGGGGGAAATACAACAAGATCAGTTTACCACTCACACTTTGAGTTTCTGCTCTACAAAATATAAAACTGTCAATTTCTTCACTGAAGTTTCTATATTTGCAGTCTGCAGTCTGCTGGTCTGCAGTCAGCTAGTTTACAGTCTACAGTGTGCTGATATCCACGGTATGAAGAGACTTGCAGTGTTGCTTTTTCCCCTGAATAGGATGTTTGTCCACTATAAACTATCCCACAACACATCTTTGATTAATTTCAGTCTCAATGAATGGGAGAACTTAATTTGCTCCAAACCTTTCTGAAAGTAAGAACTTTTGGGAGTAAAATGGTAGACTACAATAAGCAATTTCTGCAAGTCCCTAATTCAGGTGTCCCTAATTCAGTTTTGATAAAAAATTATTTGTGAGTGATTACCCACTTTTAAAGAAACTAGTAAATAATAAAACTTCACCACACTGTTATTTGATCACTACATCAAGAGTGATGTGTGCAGCTTGAAAATACACCAGTCAAATGTTAGCAGAGTCAAATTACCTGGGAATCTGAATCTAACAGTTCGTCATCAGAGGATTTGATGAGTGCTGTGATGCAGCTTAGACCCATCAATGAATAAACATGATCAACCTGCCATTACCAACTGCAACACAGTTCTATAGCAAGAGTCTCCATTTGAAAAATTCACATCACAGAGAATAGAGAAATAATTATTAAGCTATCAGCTCTGGATGAGCATTTTTTACAAAGCGTACACTATTGAAAATACTAAGTTTTTGTTGAATTAATATTGACACAGTTTTTTTTCAGATATGGGTTTTAAACTGAGGAACTGTGGAAAATATATGCCAAATTCATGAATAAAATATGAATTAACCTGAATTTAAAATTTTAATTTGAACTCCAGCTGGTTAAGTACTGAGCATGCACAAGCCACACTTGTACATAAACTCATTCTGATTATGAAGTAAATTCACTATTTACCACTGTGGAGATGAGATGCAAAATCTCAATTGAGAATGAAAAAAAAAACACAGACCTTTTCTTTGTCAAAAAGGCTGTCTGTTAAAAATCTGATAGGCAGATGTTCTGAAATAACACATTGCTATTTTTTTTGACTCACTTCACTGATGCCCAAAACTGAAGGATAAACTGATGGACCACAAAAATTCAGTTTCATGGTTGTATTGTTCAACTTTATGTGTAAATCAGACTGATTTTGATAAAAAAATATCTGAGTGGATTTTGAAAAATATGCCCGCAGACTTTTCGGTGTAGGCCACACTGGACCTACAGCGCTGGTCAAAACTTGAGGGGGGTGCGCGTCAAGACTGATGCCCAGACCTGGCCCAGGGACAGGGCTACCAGCTGGTGGTTGGCTGGCGGCTAGCTTTGAAAAGCAAGGGGGGAGGGGTGGGGTTAGATTTTGGTACACTGAGTGTTTTTCTTTGTGAATCTTGCATGTTCTAGTGTTGATTGTCGACTGTGGGCTGAGCTGCTTTTCTCAGTGGGATCAGAGCCATTGGACAGAGGGCCACCCCCTGAAGGAGCAGAGGTCCAGCTGTGCTCCTCAAGTTGCAATGGGCTGACCAGGGGGATGGCCTGGGGAAGCGGGCCCAACCCACCAGGTTGGTCAGCTCTTTGCAGGTATGTTTATGCAAATCCAGTCAGATATATATATTTATAAACTGAGATAACCATCAACTGTACATTGGAAACTGAATTGTCTTGATAAACTAAAATGTAAACAAATGTTTAGCAAGGTTGGAATTGATTCAAATAACTTTATGATATATGTTGCCACCAAAAAATGTTCATTAATATGCTCTTCAAATCTTTCAGACAAGCTATGCTTTTCACCAATTGTATGAATGAAACACGGGATAGATATTGGGTGTATCTTTTTGTTTACAGGTAGATTGGCCTACAACAAGGTGGGGGAGGGGGGAGCTTATAGGTGGGATTTTACGGTATTCAGTATAAATTTTATTAACATCATCTTGCAAAACAAATCCTCAAAATTTTGTTAAACATGAGATGACCAACTTAGGTACATTATACATGATAATTATGGTGATAGTAGTATAGTAAACTGATAATGTATGGTGATTAAGGTCAGTCATAATATGCCATTTGATAATGCGAGCTCCAGAGATGATTTTAAAGAACCCGAGGTGCAGCCAACAAATTCCATATATAGTCTACTAGTCCACAACAAAGGAGCAACCTTTTGGCCTGCTAAAAAATTCCTTATCAAATTAAGAAATTTAATCACTGATCCAAGCAAATTGTCTTTGAGTAATTATAAATGATTTAAATAATATTCTTTGTACTTGATAAAGGAAACAAATGTACAGGTTTTCAGCAAGCTTACATTAGTTTTAGCAACACCATTTTGTACATTGTATGAAAAATGTATTTGTTCTGCAACAGCCATTCATGACAAGATATGCAATCAAGAACATTACCCCCAACTTACTTGCATCTCTGAGTGTAAACATGTGTGGTTTTTTCAATCACTGTCCAAGATATTCTCATGTATTTTATAATAACTTATTATTGAAATGCAACAAATAAAAAAAGATGTTTATCATTTCATCAGTAATGGCAGAATTAGTAGATTCAGTTGGTCTCTAGAACGTACCAGATGTGTTGATGATGGTCAATGAATGAATACACACAAAAATGAAATAATTTATCATAGAATGAATGATGTTTTTCTGAACTAATTTCTGGTTATGCTAAATATATAATCTACCCAGTCACGTATATTAAAATATGAGGACAGCAATTATTTATTATAATGATCATTAAACTTTTTTACTTTGTCCTCTACCTGCTGGGACAATTTTCCTAGATATTAATTCAGACTACAATAAAATTTTGTTATTACATTGTTTTCTCATTTCCCATTGAACAGTATATTTTGAATTATACTATAATAATGCACAAAGTACATAATTTAACATGGTGATTGAGGATATTCTGGAAACTACTTCAAATTAATAAATATAACTTTATATAATACACTCTGTGCACAGTCACTCAGACACAAAAATTAAGGTAAATTTCTAACAAGATATAGTGGCTTAAACTTGATATCATGAAGATGTATATAGTTGTTTTTTATACCTTATTTTTTATCATTTATATGTTACAATGCCTGGGGAAATGTTGCATAATTCTTTGTTTTAACCATTTCCCCCTAGAAAACACAGCTGGCTTTTAAGCTGTTTTCATAGCAACTAGCTTAGTAACCAGATTTTATAGCATGGTTAGAAGAATCTTTCTCAAAAAACAAGACATCAGTCTTAATTTTTTATAAATTTTGCTGGGAAATAATGAATTGACATAATTAGGCACAAGCTAACATGCGATAGAAAGTAATATGTTTAAAGTGCACCTAATGGCCCAAATGTTTGTTTTTTTTGGCTGAAATAAATCTAATTGTTATCTGCAGCATTTCAGCGAAAAATTTTTTGGATTGGGTTGAATCCTCGATTGTTTAAAGCCCGCCAAAGTCGGGATTGAGATGTTGAACGACTGTGTTTTAGGGAGTCTAGGTCGAGAAAGCTGATAATATCCACCCAGGAACCAAACCACAGGCTTACCAGCCTATGTTTGTGAGGTCACAGCACACCCCGTATAAATATTCAAATTTTCTTGCTTATCGTTACTGTAAATATTTAAGCTTCCTAAAGTCGGCTTTTACTGCTGTCCATTTGCAATACAAATAATTATGCAATTTTCAAAATTACTGCCGGTTGCTATGTTATGCTATGCTATGCTATGCTACGCTACGCTACGCTACGCTACGCTACGCTATGCTATCCTATACTATACTATATAGATAAAAGTTCATTAAATCAAGGTTCCACTGTCAGTAATATTTATTTCATTTATTAATTACCTTCTCAAAATGCACCACAGCATACTCCAAACTATCATAATGGACTCGAGGAAACTTAATCATCAGAAACATGAAATTGGAATTCCGCTTTTCCCTCTACAAGGAAACAAAAAATATCATTTATTTTTACTAAATTCACTTGCCTGAATTTTTTTTCTAAGAAAAAGGTACAGGCTTGACAGGACTTCCAACATCTCACCTCATTCACCATTTCAATTTCTCTGAATGTCAGTCTGTCCAACCAATCAACCTTTAGCATTCGTCCCTTATGATGCTTCTTGCTTAGCTGGAACCAAAATTAATATCAAGTAGACTTGGATTAAAACTATTCCCAGGATTTCTATACAGTTGGTCTGAATGTAATAGTCAGCGGTTCAAAATGAACAGTGCTGATAAGAAAAATAACATATTTGTAAACAAATTTATGTAATGTTTAATAAATGAGCAGCAGTGTTTTACCAAGTTTAAAACACAAGGCGCAGCCGTGTGTTTTTGACTTGATACTAAAAACACAAACTGCAAATTTATTGAACGGCTTCAAATTAAATCTTCTGGTGTAGATCAACTCATTCTTGCACTAACATTTAGATTTGGGGCTATTTTTGCCTAAAAACTGGACGTAAAGTTTAGCCGTGTCTTTATCAGATATAAAGACACTCATTAAACATTAATTTTCTTTGTATTTTCTTTATGAATTATTAATGAGTTTTTGAATTTACTGTTTAGCTAGAAGAGGAAAATTGCACCAACAAACTGTTGTTGTTGTTTTTATTGACCAAGTACAAGAACTAAATTCTCAAATTTGTTTCATTAAAAAAAAATGTTAAAATCACAGCAAACATAAAAATAATTAAAGTTCAACTGAGGCCTGACACTACTGTAAAATGGTATTAAAGTCCTTTAAAATCCAAGCTTTCGCCGATCTACGGCATCATCAGGTAGATCGGCGAAAGCTTGGATTTTAAAGCACTTCAATACCATTTTACAGTAGTGTCAGGCCTTAGTTGAACTTTAATTATTTTTATTTAAAATGCTACTGAAGGACAACATTCAATGTTTACAGCAAACATGTTTTACATCATTTTATTTTAGCTATTGCAATTTGTTTATACCTTAGCTAGTCTACTCATCTGGTCTTCGCCAGTCGTGGATTTTCCAGGAGTGGATGTTAGTTTCTGTCCATCAGCTTCCACACCTGGCCACACTTTTAGGTCATGCATGCCACGACGCTGAGTCCTACAGGCCCATGTACGGTATAAAACAACAAAAATGAGTGAAAAATTAAGCAAATGTGAGAAGTGCACCTAAAGGAAAGATACAGTAAAAGAAAAGAACAAAGCAACACTCGTCACAAGAGAAACATGAACCAAAGCCCTTAGTGATATGCGTAACAACACGCATGGCCATTTATAAAACAATACAGTACTTACCCGCTTATAAGAACCCATTTTTTCAAATTTAGCCTAAACAGGTTCTTATGTAAATGGTGCTTAGTGGAATTTTAGGCTACGCAGGTTCTTAAATAGGTTCTTATTTAATGAGAAATATATTATACACCTGTGAATGGTAGAAAGGTGGCATGTATATTAATTTAATGCCAAAACAGGGTCTTTTTTGTTTAATAAGCAACTTTCACTAGTCAAACTTGTTTATTAAGCCAAAAAGATGCCTTACTTGTTTAATAAACAAGAAAATTTGGAGTCCGAAAACAATTTGGGAGTCCGAAAACAAATTGAACCCTGTTATATGTTATATATCCCTTATGTAATGAAAATTTACAAGGTTTTCAAACATTAGTTATACCAAATTTAGAAGTGTATACATGTTCAAGTTCACTACTTTCGAGTTATGTTTTTTTGCATGAAGTTTTTTTTAGGTTAATTTCTATAAGAACCTTTCTATAAGAACCTGTTTCAAATTTTAGGCTAAATAGGTTCTTATGTAAATGGGGTCTAAATTGATATTTTTAGGCTAACAGGTTCTTAAATTGCAGGTTCTTATAAGCGGGTAAGTACTGTACCCATTTAATTTAATTATAATTTAATCCTGGACTGTATACAATAGGTTCTTGGTTGTACTAGTTACAGGAAACAAACGGTGTAACTGTACAGTCACACACATTGCTAGGCACTAAAAATTTAAGTCACTCAAGGTTCCCTGATATGGGAGCAGAGATCAGATGCCATTCCAGCCAATAGCTGTTGAGCTGGAGCTACATTGCTTACAATAAAGTGTGCAGGCAGTAGTGAAACACTAACAGAAACATTATTTCTGTATTTATGGAAACCAGTTTTTACTTCAGTTGATAAAGGAACAATTGATAAAACAAATACAGCTGTTTTCAGAAAGGCTTTTGGAAAAAATGCATGTGACAATTCCGAAAGGTATTTGTGGTAGTTTTAAGTTCACAGTTCCTTAACTTCAGCATTTCAGCGAAATCTAAAAAAATGGCACGACACGCCATGGATGCTTTTGCGAGTGTGAAAAGAAAGAAACAAAAGTAGGTTTGACAGTTACAGTATCAGGAACAGGGTATTGATCACATCCTAGATTACCTTTTGGAATTTGTTGTGTGCTCTTTTTTGTGGCAACCTTTCTCAAAAAAGCTGTAAAACATGTACTTGTACTTACCCATGTTTTCCAAAGAGTGACACAGTGGTTCCACCAACTGGGATGGCTTTTCTTGGCCCATACACATCCCAGATAGTAAAACACACCTGAGCATGCCTAGGGAGATCTGGATACTTTATGGGTAACTTAAGCCACTCATTCCAACTGGAAAAGAAATCAAAATCATTATCTTACATGTACCGGTAAATTTAATTATTCAGTCTGTGTATATATATCTGTAGATTCTGTTGTGCTCTCTACCTTTCTTAGTGAATAAATGAGATCTAGCAAATTGTTGGTGTAAGCTGATAAAATTCAGGAGGGTAACTTGTGATGAACTAGCATCTGATCCAGTGTGTAGAAATATTCTTCTAGTCAATTCAATTTATGTTACAGACAGCACAGAGCTGGCTTCATCAACCACTTTAAGCTCCAAAAACAAGACTGTACCATTACTGTACATGTACCAAGTATAAAAGGAATGAAAAAATAATTTTGAGAAGTGGTACGTTGCCATGACTTTTTGACTAAAACATTTAATTTGCAAGAAATGTAAAATGTCACGGTTTGTCTTATGGCTCAATGACAACAGGGATGGAAACTTGTCTGGAGAAGACTCAACCCTTGGGCGAGTACAACAGTAATTTTATTTACATAGTTCTTACAGCCCAGTAACTTCCCATTCCTATGAGAGAACTTTACATGTAAAATGTTTGCAGTGCTTGGAATGTTTCACATGCTTATCTGATGCTGCATTTCGCTGCCTTTAACTTACTTCCATCTAGTGCTGAATGGTTTATAAGATGTTCTTGTGGGTAGACACAGTGGCTGACCATCAGCAAATACTTGGCAAGTTACATACAAGTCTGAACATTCACTAAAAATAAACATCAATTCTTAAGATCAGACCAAGTGTAGCTTCTGTTGTACTTGTGATCTCTGGGTTTCTGAATATTACTATAAATGCAAGTAAGCTTGATAATTTCTTTTCGACAAATAGTTTGATCCAAGCCCTGAACATCAGTAGATAGTCAAGGGTGATTGTGGGAAGAGTCATCTTGTGACAGTCTCTCATGTTTAACTTGACAAGTAACATGGAAATTTCATTTTCTTTGCACCCTAGCCTAATTGTTTTTGCAAAGAGGAGGCAGGGCAGGTGAAATTAAATAGGGGGTCGGGTGACCAAAACAGACACACAGTGGAGAGGGAATGTAAGATCTTGTGCTGAGGTCTCCACTGTGTGTGACGGAGATTGTTGGACACAGTTGATTCCCACTATTTCCCATACAGCGAGAAGGAACTGACGACAATTTTCTTCAGTTAGCCCCTAGCATTGCAGGATGAATGAAATAGTCACATTTTCTTGAAGGTCATACATGTATGTGTGTCATACAATGCCAAATAAATAGAAACAGAAAAAAAAGAAAATAATAAAATAATGCATTTCACCTCTCATAAGCCCCTGAGTATCTCAGTTGAGGATCATCTAGCAGTTCTTTGTAGCCTTTACGTTCTCTCTTTCCTTCTAATGTACATCTAAAATAGATAATATACAGGAACAATATATATGTCGCTTAGCTTAGTGGCTGGAGTGCTTGATGCAAATACATGGAAAGTGAAATGTGTGGTTCCAGAAAACATCCATACTACCCCCACAGAAGGATTGGAAGTTCCGGCGAGGAGGGGTGTCTCAAAGATCCACAATTTTTTTTCCTTATATTTTAAAATAAATTATTATATGATTTAATATTTCATCATATCTTTTAGGAATGACTGGCCTGATGTTTAGAGGAATGTGACCAACTCAAACATGATCAGCTTATGACACTTTCACTTTAAAGAAACCTTTACTATGACCACCCTGTTAATACTGTCAGATTTAAAAGATCAGTTGATCCCAATCAGTTGATCCCCACCATTTTGCTGTAGTGTGATTGGCACACAAGGCTGTGCTCTAAGAAAAATTACAAAGAGCCCAAAGGTTCCAAACCATGAGATCCAGGGTACCCAACATAAAGCTTATGTGAAAGAAATAAGATTATCTGGTCGCCCAAGGCAAAAGTTACTGGTCTGAGGCACCCGGGCACCCTTGGAGCACAACCATGGCACACCTTTGTCTTTCATGAATAAAATTAACTAGTTTCATCAACATCTACATGACTCCTGCATGGATGACTCACAAGGTCAAATGTTGATGAGAAATCCTCTTGCAGTGGAGCCACTACACCCAAAGGGTGTGTTTGTTTAGCAAATAACATAACTACAAAATCAACAACCCTGACCTTGTTTGAACCTAAATATAGTTCATTTTACACTGGCAAGAAATTTCATCCAGGAATGGTTGTTATAATGTACATCTTCAAGTCCAGTAGACATAAGTTTTACATATGCATTGTTTTAGTTCAAGTTTGTTTCTAGATCTATTGATATCTGTTAAATCTGTACCTGCTTTTTCAAATTATTTTTCAAGTAAAACCCGTTTATATATTATAAATAAGCTAATTAACACTTATTCAGATGCAAGGGATGATTATCTTACTGTCATTTAGTGTATGTAACAGAGCAAGACACAGACAGTGGCAGCTCTGCAGAAATGTCACTTTCAGTGAATGAAAAATGTCAAAATGCTCACGATCTCGACATTTTTTTTCAAAAATCTAAATCAAAGCATTCCACTTATTCCAACTTACACTTTAAGCTCAAGATTTGTGTCCAGATCACAACTGTATACATAGTAAAACTTTTCTTGGTTGGAGTTCGGGTCCACCATTTTGTTTTCTTCCCGCCACTTGCGCCTGCGTGCCAATTTATTAGCGGTGTTTGTATGACAAATATGCGTCGCGGTTGATTGCGCAATGGTATTTTCAACATGGCGGACGAAGTGTTGTGGTGATCGTTGCATTGATCAAATTTTAAACTTAGGACGGAAATAAGTTTGTTTTGAAAAATGACTCGTTTTGCTCGTACTTCTAAAAAAACAAGTCTAGAAGCAACACCATGGCACGAGCTGGTGAATTCAAGCGGTAAGCTCAGTTGCTTTCGGACTAATTGATTTCACATAAAACAATACACGTGCTTTTAATAAACCCTGTTATTAAACTCCTGCCAGTGGGTTCACGGGGTGATCCCTGTAAATATTGTTTATTTTATTTCTTTAACGAGAAGTTGGCGAATTTTTTATATTCGTTGATTAGGTGACAATAGTTCAACGAGGAAAGACACTTCAAACAAGGTTGGGAATGAAACTAAAATGGCTGGTAGGAAAAGAAAGAAGAAGTTAAATCCTGATGATGACAGTATTGTGCCCAAGATCTCTAGAAAGTCAGAAGATAAGAAAATTCAAAGAGTAGGAGTTGAAGGTGAAGCAAACATGAGAACTGCACCTAAAAAGAAATATGTAAAGAAAGGAAATAAGTCAGCATTAAATTCAATTCAAGGAAATGGTGGAAAAATGAAAAAGAACAAGAAACATGGACCAAAGAGTGACATGCATAAAAGTACTTTTATAAAGCACAAGAGAAAATTGCTCACTGACATAAACAGGACAGAAAGTTTGGATAAAAAACATGAGGCTAGAAGGAAGCGGAGAGCAAAAGGAAAGGTACATGTACAAACAGTAGTCAGTGTGGCATTTGTGAACAACAGTGCCCATATCAGATTGTTGGCTGATTGTAAGGCAACTGTTGGCCAGTAGTCCTCTGACAATCTTCCAATAGCCTACCAACAGTCTATCAACAGCTACCAATCTGTCAGTAACTGACAAAATTATACGTTCTGAAAATGAAAAAAAAAAAAATTTCATGACAGGTGACTTCCAAATAAACAACTGAAAAACTGCACAAATTATTAACCCTTTCACTGCCAAGAGAGTCCCAGTGGAAATTTGAAAAAAAAATCCCATGTGCAGTTTTCAAAAATATTGAGACCAAATATGTGTAGATCAACATCAAAGTACAAATTATTATGTAGTATGCTATTAATTTTTCAAACTTGAGTATTGTTAATCGTATAATGTCTTAGAACTTGAAATGTTTTATTTTATCTGTGATCAATGATTGTAGTTTGTATTCTCTTTGTCATAAAATGTTTTGTTGTTATTATTCATTATAAATAATTGTCAACAAATATTGAAAAAAGTGGTTGAAGTGTACAGCCGTATGTATACATAATGGTATTGTGCCACTCAAATATAAGTTACCACCTCTTGCCATGTTTCTCATGAGACCCGTCTCGTTTCTCTCAACAAAAAGCTTGTTTCTCTCAAAAGTCACTGAAGCATGTGTGGAATATATTACTTGCAAGAATTGCTGGCTTGTTTCAAAGATTTCTGCTCCGTAAACCATTCCTCCCAACTCAAAGTGAATGACCATTTTCAACAGAAAGCTTGATTGACTAAAATAAGTATTGATCATTGGTTTGTGTTTTCTCAGAACTTTTGTGTCCAAAAACCATAATAAAAATTATTCACAAAAATGCTGTTACATGTAATTCAAGGAAATACTCACAAGATTATAATAACTTATATTTGAGTGGTACTGTAGTTACAAAATTAATACACTGTAACTGATCTGTAGTTTCTTTGTTCAGTGAATGTAAATTAATTTTCTAATCTATTTTCAAATGACAATGCAGCCATGTTTCCATTGCCGTCAAACTGGACACTTGGTTGCTGAGTGCCCAATGGCTCAAAATGGTGAGATGGGTGTTGGCAACTGCTACAAATGTGGATCTTCTGAACACACAACTAAAAACTGTACTAATAAGGCAACAAGTGATGCAAGTAAGTAAACACAGACAATATTTATTTTTTGTTCTGTTGACAAGTCATTTTCTTTTTGGTGATTGTTTCCTTACTGCTTGTGAGATTTGGCTTCATATTCACTTCAATTATGCATTGAAATACCCTTGACTTACCTGTGGAATATGGTGTTATCATTCTTGGATTTAGGGCTGGCAGTTGGGATGGCATTATTGCATTAGCTATTGGACTCAGGCAGAAACCCATAAGGGTTGAAACGTGTAACTCCCTATGATTCGCATTGTACAAAGCGTTTGAACATTCGTTTCCATTAAGTACCATATTTGGAAAACCACGAGAGAAAAATCAACCAATCAAAATTGCAATATTTGGATTAACTTCACAGCGCGCACTAGCTCGCGCTAAATGGTGTAATCTTGTTTTTAAACAATTTTGGTTAAATAAGGTTAAATTTGGTTAAATTCCTCTGTTTCATCGTCATTTAATGGTCCGGAGAACTTCACTTGGATACTCTTAATGAATTTCTTTAGCTTCTGTGAGAAATTCACGGCATTTAGGTCGGAATTCAAGTGACTTACCGCAAAAGCGAGAATTTTCTTGCGTGTGTCGTTACATGTGTAAATCATTCGCGTGCAAACTCCTTTTGTTTCCAAATATGGTAGTTGGCAAACTGAATGATCGAACGCTGTGAACACGCGTTACACGTTTCAACTCCTTATGAGTTTCTGACTCGGGTCAAATAGTCTGATATAAATATGTGCATTTTGCATGTTATACACTGTTGTGTCCTTGTGCAAGATACTTTTAAAGTCCTGACCAAACAGAGCCACAAGTAGATGCAAGTGTTTTGAAACTTAATTCTACATGTGTTTGTGAAGTCCACCTTTGGCCTTGACTTGCAAGCACTTGCACTGACTTGAGATGACTTGGGTTCACTTGGTTGGATCAAGTTTGCATGCAAGTTTGCACAATGCAAGTTGACCACCTTAATTCACATAATTTTATTTTCTTTGGAATCAGACTTTCCTTTTGCCAAGTGTTTTATCTGTGGAGAAACTGGTCATATAGCAAGAGCATGTCCTGACAACCCTAAAGGACTCTATCCAAATGGTGAGATCAAGGAGTTCATCTAATATGTGTTTTTACTGGATAATTTTTTTTTTCTACGTACTTCTCTTAAATAATTTACACCAAATACAAGGTTGCTGCCATAATTTGTGTACAAATTCGAAACAGATAGTGGTGAGACAGTTGTTGTCAAGGGATAATTTTCTAAGGCTTGCAGTCAATGGTATTTCTGCTCAGAAGTGTTTCAAGATACAGTGAAACTAACTAAACCGGGACCACCCAATGTTTTTTTTAGCCGATCACAAGACAAGCTCAGAAAAAACAATTGCTTTGATTGGTCTGCTGATGAAGGAAGCCCAATTTTTTTGTTCTAAACTGGTCTTGTGATTGGCTAAGAAAGGTTGGGTGGCCCCGATTGAGTTTGTTTCACTGTAAGATGGACTATCAAATCGGTTTTGTCTGTTTGTTAAAAAGGAATTGCTCCGAATGCATGTTCAGTATGTCCATTTCAAAAAGCTGGCTATCAGTGAGGCTTATTTCACCAGCTGAGAGAAAGCTTATCACTGGCAAACAAAGACTTGACATAATTTTGAAGGTGCACAGGCCAGAAAAGCTGACAGGGATTGTTAATGAGCCTGCTTAAGTTATATTTCAATTGCACCCCTGTATGTTTTGAATACTGGTTATCCTGTTTGCAGGTGGGGGATGTAAAATTTGTGGATCAGTGGAACATTTCAGAAGAGACTGCCCTGAACTAGTGCAACAAAATAAAGGTAGCAATTATATTGTGAAAACAAAATCAAATACAGTTGTTTTCCTTGTTATTGTTATAATTAAATACCTTTGGGGTACAATTTCCCTTAATTTTAGTGACTGATTTTTTCTATTCGTTTTTCTTAGTTTCAGTGACCACTACACATGCTCAATATATCAAAAATAAAGACAGGTATTATAGTGCAGATGCCGAGCTAGAAGACCTTGGAGGAACATCTTGTAGAGTACCTAAGAAGAAGGGACCTCTAGTCGTCAAGTTCTGATACTTTACACTGAAGAGCAGCATGGTTCTTTTATAGATCGACATGTACATATTTTTTTTTCTCCTTAATGTTTCCTTGTATTCACAGGGCTGTCATTAAGGGCAATTAAACAAATTTGCTAGGAGAGTTTTACTGGCTCGTATTAACTCCTCCCAACTCGAGTTGGAGATCCGATGGCCTAAATTACTTTTGTGCTAGATCTAATGGAAAACAGTAATGGATTATTCAGTGACACTAGATGTCAAGTGCCCTTGCAAATTTAATTAATGGATAAGACAATTTTGATCAAGAAACAGGTCATCCTATTGTCTAAACTGTTATCTTACATACATGTGAAAATAATGCATGGCAGTGAAATAAAATAGCGCAAATGTTAAAGGAAGAATTGTTATGACTGTGCCTGGGCTTCACTGTGTGCAGCCACAAAATGAAGTGCTATAAATTTCTAGAGCTCCAAGACAGTCCACTAGCTTTCATGTTTTGTTGAAGAAAGACGTAAATCACAGGGCAGAGGTAGAGGTTGTATGCATTTAGGAGGAGGGCTAGAGGTGTTGACTACAGTGTAATAAAAGTCCAGGAAGCTTTCCATTCTAATTTTTTAGCTACCATTTGTATTAAAGTAGTCTTGCAAAAATAATTCCTTCAATGTTTGATTTTTATTTTGATTACTTTTACCCAAAACAAGCAAATTACATGAATGTTATTGTGCCAACAATCAGTATACGGTACTTAGCCCATTATTGCTTGTTTACAAAAATTGGCATTCAAATGTTCCCACTATGCTACACCCGTCCTACATTTTAAAATCTTGAGTAGTACATTGAGGCTTTGACACAGTCCAGTTTCTAAACACTACTTCTTGTCACATATGTCACTCTGTTTACAGACTTCTCATACTATGAGGATGGCTGCAAGGTTAAGGCAGCATTCAGTGGTTGACAAACCATTTCTGGCCAACTTTGTCTGAGGTGTGTCCACGATCCACATGTGCACCAACGGTCCAGCGTGACATATCTCTCAAGCCAGTTGTGGACACGATTGTGAACCACCAGTAGGCACTGGATTGGATCATTACCTCATTCCGATTGGGTGCTGACGTCATGCTGACGTGGTTAACAGCTTGGGCAGCGATGTGATTTCCATCTGGAGACACAGCCAGGTTTTGAGCCTTGTATGCATAACCTTGCACTTCATCTCCCTGTACACAACGTACATCTGCTCCAGATCTGACAGCCTGTACCAGAGCGTGACGACATCCTTCAAGGATATTTCCTGATTTATCATTTGACAAGACTTTATCCCATGGTCTTGTGTCAATGAACCACTTCACTTTCACCTTATTAGTAGAATCACCACGGTGCTTGTGCTCTCCCACATTGTAACTTGTGGCACGGACAGTTCCTGTGGTGGAAACCATCAGCCAATACCAATACGCATCATTCTGAAATCCAGTCAACCCACTCTTGCTGACGTGTTTAAGCGCCTGAGCCGTCACGTGGCCATTACGCACGGAAAGACTGTCGGCCTCGGCTGTGTAGTAATTCCACTCGGGGATCTGAAAGCGAACACGATGACCGGACATTAAGGATGATGTCAGCACATACCGTGATCCAGAAATTTGTTGTCCGCTGTTATCATGAAAAAAGACTTCCTTCCAGCATTCGTCAGCAAACCACTCAATTGCCACGGTATCCTTGTTGTGACCTCGTGACTGATGAATTCCAACAGTCCAACGTGACATGTCACGAAATCCCTGAGTAGTAACCACAGTGAACCACCAATAGGCATTACTAGTAAACTGTATGCCACCGCTTATGTGGTCTAAGGTTTGTCCTGAAACAAAGCTGGAACCCTGGCTGCTAATTGCAACATTCTGGAGTGGAAAGGAGTATCTCTTATTACTGACACAGCGAATGTCCTGACCATTCTGAACCCTGCTTTCCAGGTCATTCAAGCTGCCCTGTACTTTATAGCCACTGGCCAAATGGGAGTATGTTGGTTTGGGGATGAACCTACGTGTCTGCACGTACCATTTGATACTTGTTTTCTGACTGTTTGTTCCACGATGAGTATTTGAGCCCACATTGTACCTTGTCATTTGCATCACTCCATTAGTGGACACAATCACCCACCACCAATAAGCATTATCTTGAAACTTATCCCACGAAGCCTTGCTGACATGCTGCAGAAGCTGTGCAAATACATGACAACCGTGCACCTGTACATTATCGGCTTCTGTGCTGTAAGATGTTCCGATGGCCACACGCACACGGGCTCCTGATAACACAGCGGCCATAAGGGAATATTTGGAACCTGACAGGGCATTCCCACTTGCATCATGGTGAAGTGCTAGTTGCCATTGTAACGAGCATATGCTTCCTGGAAAATAGAGAAATAATGAGTATGTGGATATAAGGTCATTTCTTTCACACTGTGTTGTGTAGAGGATGTGTAGGAACCTGCGTGCATTCTGGAATATTTAATATATTTTACTCATTCAAACGGGTAAGTAATGATCATCAACGTTCACTGAGTTTGTTTTCAATCTCTTGAGACATGCACTTTCTTCCATATTCGAACGCTTTTTCTACAACTTTCTTTTCAACGAAATTTTTCTCGGTCATTAAAAATAGGCACGCAATGCGTGCAAGAGTTACCTTCTTTTAGAAACGTTTTCAGACTGTTGGATATTGGATTTTGAGCAGTGGGAGAGAATTATTACTGCTTGTTTAAGAGTGTACGTTAGAACTCTTTCAGCAAGGATAAGTTACGTTCAAAAGGAAAATTTTATAACAGTCGAAAAAAAAAAAAAACTGATTTAATTATTGAATTGTCACAGAATGACAAGTTCTTATTCTGTTGCTGCTATTGATTGTGGTTGATTTGATTCTAACAGCAAAACTATTCAAAATAAACAAAATACCCGTTATTTAAAGAAAAAAGTCAACAAGATTTATTAAATGTGTGAAACATCAACGCTAATGATCAAGATGCCTAAACGACTAATTCAATTAATTGCGGCTTTCAGTGGGGGCCACAGAGTCTCCAACAATATTTGGAAAGTTTCCTTGTCACAAACTCAACAATTCGATCTTGTTCTTGGGCACTTTAGGGTACTTCGGCACTTTGGTTTTCTGTGTCTGAATGGGTTGCTTTTTTTGCCGGTGCTCAGGTACCAGTGCTCAGGCACTAAGTGTGAACACGGCTTAATTTACTAATCAAGTTGTCACGGAACGGCAGGTCCTTATAATTTCTGTTGCTGCTATTTTCCGACTTAGAAATCACTACGGCTAAGCAATCCTCCCAAAGCCTTGTCAAACGGTGACGAATTGCCAACCTTCCCAGTTTAACCTACATAAAACTACCTAAAATACACTCCCGAAATGCAGAAATAACGCCAAAAGTGAATACCTCCTCCTGTTTTACAGTAAAACAAAGATGGCCGTTCTCAAAGCGGAAGCAAATTTTTCCCCCATACAATGTACTTTCAGACGTGGCAATTTGATTGGTTCGTGATATTAGCCCTAATCTGATCGGTGTGACATACATACATGACTCACTCACGACGGCTAAATGAAAATTTTGTCTTGCATGCAAATAAAAATTACACTTGTGAATTTTTCATAAAAAAAAACGTCACGCAACAAGGAAATAAATTTCCGCAGCTTTATATACTTTTTTGCCGACGTACTCGGCTTTATCATATTTGTCATTTATGGTAGCTCTTTTGGGTACTCCACGGACTTAGGACTGGTAATGGTCGCAAAGTGCTTAAACGGCAACAGAATATTACTTAATAATAATATTAATATGATCTTACCTCGTGCATGTGCTGTTGAAAATCCAGTACAAATTATCAACTGTATAAATATGAAGGCAACCCCAAGTGAATTCATTCTCATGAATTTCGTGATGAACAAGGAATTTTCAATTTTACACAGTGCCAGTAAGTGAAATGAACCACGTCTACAATTTTCGTCATTATCATGACCCTATCATCGATGATTAGATTTGTAGGCGCGTTTATTCGTGTTTTTCAGAGGAAGCACATTTGTAAAGCAATTCTCGCAAAGTATGATCGAAATATTTGATTAATCAGTTCATTTATTCTCTGGCGATCATGCAGTGCAGAGCTCTGTTTCAAAAAGTTTGCGCCGAACTAACTCCAAACAAAATCGACAGTTCGAAACTTGTCAACTCTATCCGATAAAAGCATTTGGGCTAAATTGCAAAATGCCCCGCAACTGTAACTGTGCAGCGATGGCTAATTCGCCGTTAATAGCTTGGAGCAAGGGCCAGCAAGCTTGCAAGCAGTTGTCGGACAACTGTCGCAACTGCGTGAGCATGAGTACGCGTCTATAAGCTAGACGCGTTCATGAATGATAACTCTTTCAGGAATATATATGCGGACCCATATTTTGCTTTCATACGTTTATTCGTTCAGCACATGTGGACAGTGCTACGTTCATACTTGACAGCAGAGTGAAAGAATAACATTCCAAATAAACTAGAAATAATTATGTTTTATATATAAAATGCCTCGTTATAAAAGCCTCACTTCTGCACATGCAGAACGCAGGGTAAAACAACTAAACAAAGCAAAATAGTACGTAAATCCGTAAAGATAAACATTGAACACGGTGTTGAATCGAACACGCATTGCGCGCGGTGTAGACGCGTATCCAGTTTTCCACTGAAACTCAACAGCAATGACGACACACACCCAGCGTATACGGTGAAGCCGGTTGCATGGTGATACATGTACAAGTTGCAGGGTGGTCACTATTGAGCATCGAATTGAGCAATTGCGCCAACATATATTTGAATAAGTGTTAAATTTATTTTATTAAAATATACCGATTCATGATATAAAAAACAGTCGTAACAATTGCCTTCTAAAACTTTTATTTCTTTCCCGAATACGACATGTACGAGGAATAAAGCTCGGGAAGAATAAAAAGTGATAATAGTATCGAATATAGTGGAAGTTATCCCAACTTGTTTTGCAAGCCGGGTGTTCAACTTCTGATACGTGACTCGCGTGACTTTCCTCGACCGTTCGCGCGACACGCACTGTGTGCACGCGATCGAAACAGTCACGTAAATCCCTACACCGCTACACCGTGCTGATGAGTTAAAAAACAGCTGTCCACGGTTGCAATCCTGCCATATCGGTTCTAGTCGTATTGGTGTTTTACAAGGTTTACTTTTTCCACGTGGTACGATCGATCCTGGTGGCGAGAAAATTAACTAAAAAAAACATTACATAACGTTTCGCGGACTTCATGTCATCATTGTCAAATGTGAAAGATATAAGCATAAAGGACATGTACATTATGCAGAAATATACGACTACTTGCAATAACGTTGTCATATTGAAAAGGAAAATGAAAAAAAAGACAAATAGGAATTAATTAGCTTTTAACATTTACAGGCAACTCACAGGTTTATAGATAAAATTGATTTACGTGTATTTTGAGGGGTTTTGAGGCCGTTTCTTCTGACGAATTTCAAACATATCGTTGTAATGCCAAATTAATTCCTATTTGCCTATTTTCATTTTGCTTTTTTCGATGACAACGTTATTGCAATTATCGGGGGTGGAAGCTGAATCATTGGACTTTGGATATTCATGATTCCTGTCTTGTTTTACCTCAATGATTCGTGATTCATTTATAAATTTCGTTCGATATTCATGATTCATTTGCCAATGTTTACATCCAATTTTGAAAATAACTTCACTGTATGTAACAAACCTAATCACGGTCACGTTGATAGGTAAGGGATGATTATTTGAGTCACGTTTTCAGTGTTTTCCTGTAGAAAATTTTGAAAGTTAGATGCTCAGAAATGCTATTTTCGGCCATTTCTGTGATATAACTGTTAACAAGTTTTGTAGTTTGCATTCTATATTCACACGCCTCCAATATCGATGGAAGCATATTCATTTCTTATTCATGATTCTTTTAGCCATGTCTCGTTATTCATGATTCTCAAGTCTTAGACACGAAGATTCATGATTCCTACCAATTTTACAGCTATGATTCATGATTCATGATTCCGCTTCCACTCCCGACAATTAGGTGTAAGTGTGGAAAACACACTTATGAATAAAATGAACAAAAAGTTTGAGTGTTCAGTTGGACTTTTCTTTCAGATCAGAAGCATTTCAAAACCTATACACTCGAGCGTGCTTCAGCATGAGTCAAGGATGTAAAAACATTCACGGAGGTTCAAAGGTCTTAGTTATGTCCGTCCTTGAGACGCTTTCCGATCACGGAATGTTTATGTCACCAAATAACTTCCGGGACGAAGCAGGCCATTGGATTATTGGAATGTCCACAAGAATGCCACAGAAACAATAGAGAAAGCGCTTATACCTGTATACGGGACGAATGAAGATTGTGGATCAGAGAGGTAGGCGTGGCTTATTACGTTACGCTTCAGTAATTGAATTTTTCCGCAATCTTCAGAATAAATCTTGTTGAAATCAGGCCATCACGTTTATTCGACAGCAGAAGTCAAACCGGCAGCTTTGCACCAAACGCACGTTCATCATGATAAAGATTGGCGTTCTTCTTTTGCTGAGTGCAGTCGCTCAAGTGGTGCCACAGCAAGGTAGGTTAATACGATCCTCACTATATGAAAAGCCGCAAATGAAACTCACACATTATTGACCCGATACTGTTTTTTGCCTCGGCCCTGGTACAAACAGAATACACGGGTTTTTTGGGGGGAGAGATGAGAGATTTAAATTTGAATGACTAAAATGCGTACGGTCGTCGTCTTCTCAATATATATTCTTTTCTCAGTTTCGATATCAGCATAAACAATAATGATCATGAATGCCATGACATTGTTTCTGTTTGCGAGAATAGCTTGAAACAAGGGAAGGATTTGGTTGCCGGTGGGGTGGAGAACGTGCCATGTCACTGACGATCGCTCTGTTCATTTTACATGCTTTTTATCCATGGCATCTGGCACAGCAGTATGTGAATTTTCGTCTTCACCTTTACCTACCAACTGAAAACGCATTTCGTAACAATGATAAACACCTACATACTTCTTGGGCGTGTATTAAAACATCACAATTTTAGTGCATGAAAATATCTTATGTCCACTTTGCCAGCTAACATAAAAATGTGATGTTGTGGCGGTGTTCATCTCTATGAATTTGGATTTGTATATAGGTATATATCTAAAAACAAAACAAAAAAGAAAAACTAAAACGATAGCTTGGTGTGGATGTCAAGTCCAGCTAATTGATCACCAATTTTGTAGGTAAAGCCTTAGCTCTGCAGATGTAGGAATTAGCAAGGAGTGACAGTCGTACACAACTTCTAACAATGGAAACTTTTGTACCATGTAATATTTGGCCCCTTTAGAGTTTTGCTCTTACGAGTATGTCTTTTAGGGATTTACCTCTTTTATACGATATTGGTGGTGGCTTTTTGAAAATTTGCCGTAGAGAAGGCTGGTTTTGTATCAAGTGCCATTTTTCCACTAAAACATTTTTGAGGTTGGGCACTGATGGTTGATGTTGTGTTACAAAAGGCAAGAGTTCTTTCCGGCTTTCATGTTATTGTCGTAGCGCCGATTCCCTTTCTGTGAATTTAATATCTGAAAGGAGTGTCTCGATCAGATTTTTTGGACAACCTCTAGCAAGGAGACAGATTTTATTAATTTCATTGAAAAGACGAAAGTCAATAAACAAACATTCCTTGTATCTATGGACGTAACAAGTCTATATACTAATATACCACAAGAAGAGGGTATAACTACAGTATGCAGAGCATACGAAAACTTTCACAGAAATAACCCTCCTATCCCCTCACAATATCTCAAAGAAATGCTAAGCCTGATACTTAAAGGGGCACTGTCACGGACATTTTTTGGCTTTTTTTAGTAAAACGGCACCAAAATTACGACTAAGTACTTTCAACCATGCAGGATATGCTCCTAGAACATAAAGGGAAGGATATCTAGCAAATTGTTTAAAGAAGATGGTGACCGTAAGTAGTTTTCATCAATTTTTCCAAACCACAAGAACAGAACTTGAAAAAGTCAGGCTGACTTTTTCAAGTTGAGATCAAAAGCTCCCGATGATATGACAGTGATATCACTCTATATTTAGCTTAAGTACACTGGTATAGTTATTTCAAGAAAACTTGACCACTGTTAATTGGTTTTCAATGGTGTAAAGATGTTTTTGGGCTGTTGAATTTTTGAGGTTATGCTCGTGACAGTGTCCCTTTAAAGAAAGAGAATTCTTTCCAATTCAACGGTAAGAATTATCTACAAATCAACGGCACGGCCATGGGTACTAAGATGGCCGTTGCTTTTGCAAATATTTTTATGGCCAATATTGAAACAGAGATTCTTAGCAATAGCGTCGCAAAACCAACAATCTGGAAACGATATATTGACGATATTTTTTCTTTGCGGGATGTCAGCCAACCTGATATCCAAGTTCATCGAACAAGCAAACTCACATCACCCTACAATCAAATTTACATCTGAAATTTCAAATACTGAAACTACATTTCTGGATACAGATGTAAACAAAGGCAAACGATTTAGAGATCAATCCATCCTGGATATAAAAACACACTTTAACGAAACCTTTCAATACACTCATTTTTCCTCTAGCTACCCACCGGGTGTCAAAAAGGGATTCGTGAAGGGCGAAGCTCTAACTAACTCTTCAAGAGCAACATTTGAAGAGAACATTTACAAATTCAAATCACGTGTCCTTGCTAGAGGTTATCCAAAAAATCTGATCGAGACACTCCTTTCAGATATTAAATTGCACAGAAAGGGAATCGGCGCTACGACAAAAACATGAAAGCCGGAAAGAACTCTTGCCTTTTGTAACACAATATCAACCATCAGTGCCCAACCTCAAAAATGTTTTAGTGGAAAAATGGCACTTGATACAAAACCAGCCTTCTCTACGGCAAATTTTCAAAGAGCCACCACTAATATCGTATAAAAGAGGTAAATCCCTAAAAGAGATACATAGACATAGGTTTTTGGAAATTGAACACTTCTCTACTATCCGAAATGGAATATATCGAGGGAATCAAAACAACAATAGAATGCACTCTGAACCAATACAAGGACGACACCTCGGTGAGCCCAGTTCTACTTTGGGAGATGATTAAATTAAAGGTGCGTGAAAAATCATTATCCTTTTCCGCTTACAAAAACGCGGCTTCAAAGAAACGAGAAGAAATATTAGAACGCGAAATCGCCTCATTAGAAAAACAACTTGATAATGCCAATAATGACACCCCGTCATACCATATTTTTTCAGAAAGAATTATCTCCTTAAAAAAAGAACTAGAAAAAATTTTTGAGTATCGTACTCAAGGTGCGATTATCAGGTCAAAGTCGCAATGGTATAATGAGGGCGAAAAGAACTCCAGGTATTTTCTCAATCTTGAAAAGAGACACTGTAAACAGGGAACAATTAGTCAATTAAAAGTTAATGAAACCGATTTCGTCACCACGGATACAGATATTCTGTCTGAATGTATGGCCTTCTATATTCTCTACACGTCAAAAAGTTCAGATTGCCCTGAGCCATCATTGTTCTCGCAAGTGAACACGACTTCTTTGACCAAAGAAGAGCAAACAATTTGTGAGGGTGTCTTAACTGAAAAAGAATGTTTTGAAGCCCTTAAGAACATGGATTCCGACAAAACGCCAGGCACGGATGGACTACCTGCCGAATTCTACAAAGTTTTTTGGAAAGACGTCTCTCCTTTTTTAATCCCCGCTCTCAACTTTGCTTTTGAATCAGGCTACCTCTCAGTTACACAAAGACGAGGAGTTATAAAACTAATCCCAAAAAAGGATGCAGAACCTTATTTTATTAAAAATTGGCGGCCTATTACTCTTTTGAATACTGATTACAAAATTGTTGCCAAAACTATTGCAAACCGAATTAAACTCGTACTTCCAAGTCTTATCAACCACGACCAAAGAGGATTTTTGAAGGGTAGATTTATAGGCGAAAATATTCGGCTTATTGATTGCGTTATTCAATATGCCACAGAGAAGAATATCCCGGGATTGTTGCTGTTTATAGACTTTGAAAAGGCTTTTGACTCTCTTGAATGGACCTTCATACTTAGCACATTAAGATCCTTCGGTTTCGGTACTTCGCTAATAAACTGGGTGAAAACGCTATATAGCCATACCGAAAGTTGTATTCTGAATAATGGATGGGCAAGCAATTTTTTGGAGATCCAAAGAGGTGTTAGACAAGGCTGCCCCCTGTCTCCTTATTTATTTATCCTTTCAGCAGAGGTGTTAGCCACAGCAATCAGGAATAATACAAAAGTAAAGGGAATTTCTGTTAACAATGAAGAAATCAAAATAAGTCAATACGCGGACGACACCACACTTATCCTCGATGGGTCACGTGAATCTCTCCTAGCATCCCTCAAAATGCTAGATGATTTCAGCAAAGTATCTGGCCTCACACTTAATGATAAGAAAACGGAAGCTCTATGGATTGGCGCAAGTATTGGAAATGAAAAAATCATGTTACCTTGAAAGGAACTGAAATGGCCAAAAGAAAAGGTAAAATCCCTTGGACTATGGATCTCAACAAATCCTGAACTATCCGCATCTTCAAACTACAGCGAGAAACTTGAAAAAGTCAAGGAAATCTTAAGGTGCTGGAAATACCGCAGACTCACCTTGTTAGGCAAAATCACTGTAATCAAAGCATTAGTGGTCTCACAATTGGTTTATTTACTCTCACCCCTTTGTTCAAACTACAAGGTCTTAAATGAAATAAACAATTTACTTTACAACTTTCTCTGGAATGGTAAAGGCGACAAGATAAAGCGCAAAGTTATGATAAATGATTTCCGCGATGGCGGCCTAAAAATGATTGACCTTATCTCCTTCAATAAATCTCTTAAGACCACATGGATTAAAAAATATTTAGATAACAGTAACAGCGGGACTTGGAAAATTTTCTTTGATATGGCCCTCAAAAAGTTTGGCTGCCAAAATCTTTTTTCTTGTAACCTTAACATCAGAGACACCTTGGCAACAATAACAACTTCGGTTGCCTTTCTAAAAGAAATATTAGAAATTAATTGGGCAGAGGTTAACTTCGACTCCAAAATAACATCTAAAGATCAATTCTTGGTTCACCTCTTTGGCATAATTCCTTAATAAAAATAGCAAACAAGCCAGTAAATTTTTGAAAGACTGGTGCACGAAAGGAATAATTATGGTAAAACATCTTTTAGGACCGGACAATAACACCTTTCTCTCGTTAAAGGATTTTCGCTCAAAGTATGATTTTGACCCTCCCCCTCTCAGCTTCTATGGATTAATATCTGCTGTAAAGTCTCTTCGGACCAAGTCAAACTTTCAAGATGTCCAGAACACCAATAAATTATGAACATGAGCCGCTTTCAACAAAAATTTTGCAGGTTCAAAAAGCAACTACATTAATATACCAAAAACTGATCAATAGCAAGAGTTTAACCCCAGAAACAAGTCAAAAGAAATGGATAGAGAACTGTTGCCTACCGACTAACGATAATATAAATTGGACCGCCGCCTACGTTTTGGCGAAAAAGTGCACCAAGAGCACAAAGCTGATCGAATTTCAGTATAAATTTTTACATAGACGCATCCCAACGAATAATTTTTTATTTAGAATAGGTCTTCAGGCTAATGAAAACTGCAGAGTCATTAATTCATCTTTTTTGGTCATGCGGTAAGACATCATATTTTTGGAATGAAGTCACTGGATGGCTACAAAACTTAAATTTACTACCTAAAGAATATACTTTGACAAATGTTACTGCTTTGGGTCTGAGGCCAGATGTTTCTCAATTTGCACTTCTGATCAATTACTGCTTCCTGTTAGCACGATATCACATATGGCTTGCTAAATCGAAAGAAAATTACCCTAACCTTATACATTTCGTATGTCTATTAAAATCACAATATGAAATAGAAACAAAAAAGGGAGACACAAGGAAATGGAAACCTCTTGCAGGATATATAAATGTTTGATTAAATATCTTTTCTCCAGCTTTATTTGTCCCTTTTTAATTGTCCTCATCTCCTGACAGGACCATATCTAAATTCATCTAGAGTATTTCACATGCCTTTGTTTCTTATTTCACTTCAACAATATAAAAAGTATATAGCCGTATGTGTTATTGATTTTTACTCCTTCTCCTTTCCTTGCCCTTACTTGTAACTCTACGTGGATTGCTAGTTGTACTTAAGTGTTAATTTTGTAACCAGATCTATTTCATGTATGTAGCGTAAGTAGACCCTAGCGTTATAAGTAGTGTAATTAGTGTTCATTTTGTAATCGTAAGTAGTGTAATTAGTGTACAGTTTGTAATCGTAAGTAGTGTAATTAGTGTACAGTTTGTAATCGTAAGTAGTGTAATTAGTGTACAGTTTGTAATAGTCAGTAGTGTAATTGATGTACAGTTTGTAACCGTAATTTACTGTAAACCGTAAGTACTGTTTTTCTTTGAGTGCATTACAATAAAAAAAATAAATAAATAAATAAAAGACATACTCGTAAGAGCAAAACTCTAAAGGGGTCAAATATTACATGGTACAAAAGTTTCCATTGTTAGAACTTGTGTCGGCCTGTCACTCCTTGCTAATTCCTACTAAGAGCAGTTTTTTTATGAAATAAAGATTTTTTTGCTGCTCGATCAAGGATATTATGACTGTGATACTTCAACATTTTTTCCGGACAATTGAGCAAAGATATTAGAATAGCTAGGTCATCAGGCTGATAACGTTTTTAAAATGTGGACAAAAAGACGTGCGAGTATTCATTCATGGTTTCAATTTCAAAGGTTTCAAATTCTGCACGGAGCCAAGTTACAAAATTGACAAAAATTTCTCAGTAAAAGGTAAACTGTTGGGCCTCATTTTACAAGCTGATAGTCTGGTGCAAAACGTTCAGTATTTATCTCGGAAACATTGCCTGTCGTGCGTGTCATTTGTTACAGTTCATGTTCTGTCAAGGGTTTCAGAATACGTGACTTACTAAATATTTCCGCTTTCCTGAAGACGTCAAATGACTCGAAAACAAGCGGGATTAAAAGAGAAAGCACGTACTCGCTAAAACTCGCTGTTGACGATTTAAACATAACCGCGAGATCGATGATATGCGGAGCACAAAATTAATGAAGCTACCGTCGCAAAAATCGGGAAAAATGGTCGAAAAACTGATCCCACCATTTCCCGCTATGTAATTGCTCTTTCAAAAGTAATCCATCTTGCAAAGAAATTAAAGTATTTAACTCAGATTTTGTCTGCCAGGCTGTAAAATTATGTGTGCTTAAAAACTAGTCTGCTTTATAACCAGTTGCAGCTCGCCTTATTAGAAAGTCAACCCCCTCCCCCTCCTCCCCGCCAACAAAACACAAGAAATGTTAAAAGGGGTCGAAATGGCTTACCCTCCAACACTTTTGTCAATGACTTGAGCAACAAACTAGTGCACCTCCCCTAGCACACTTCGCTTTTGTGAAGAAGCTTTAAATGAGGGTCGCACAGGGGTATTCGATCTCGTGACGCGTGATTAGCTGATTTTATTTTCCGTGAAACGTGAATTTAATAAATTTATTCTTCGTGACCCGTGACCAGAAGGTTTTGCGTGACACGTGAAGAGCTTGAATTAATAACCGATATTCGTGATTTCACCACTTTACAGTTGACTTTATTTTGCGTGATTTTGAGACGCGAGACCTCAAATGTGATCTCCGTATAATTATCGTAACGTCAAACACTCTTTGTAGAGTAAGAACAGAATAATAGAGTATGTTTCTTTCTTAGTTTCGTAATTTCTTAATCAATTTTGATTTCTTCAAACAATATTTGTAGCGTAAGAACAGGATGAAAGAGTATTTATTTTCGTGTTTCGGGAAAATGAAATTTCAATATCCGTGATCCGTGATTCGTTATTTTTTTCGTTCGTGAATCGTGCCAGAGACCCCCCCCCCTGTACGACCCTCTTAAATTCTTATACCTATACTAAACATACTTAACAGCATGCATTTGTAGTTTTTGGCAGAATGTACTAATTTTCAGTTCACTTTTTTCTGCATCTTAAGACGACGCCAACTGCCAACCATGCTTGTTACCATGGCAACTGGCGTATCACCACGATGGAAATGGAAACATAGTAGCAGGCTGGAAATACTCGCTGGTATCTGCCGTGTTGTCGGGAGCACGTGTCCGTGTGGTCATTGGGACATCTTACAGTACGGAGGCTGACAATGTTCACGTGCACGGCGATCACGTGTTTGCTCAGCTTCTGCAGCACGTCAGCAAGGCTTCATGGGATAAGTTTCAAGATAATGCCTATTGGTGGTGGGTGATCGTGTCCACTAGTGGAACTAGGCAGATGACCAGGTACAACGTGGGCTCAAATACTCATCGTGGGACCACTAGCATGAAAACAAGCATCAAATGGTACGTGCAGACGTCAGCACTTCTTCCAAAACCATCCTACTCGCACTTGGCTGACGGCAGCAAAGTACAGGGCAGCTTGAATGACCTGGAAAGCAGTGTTCAGAATGGTCAGGACATTCGCTGTGTCAGTGATAAGAGATACTCCTTTCCACTCCAGAATGTCGCCATTAACAGCCAGGGTGACAAGTTCGTCTCTGGACAAACCTTAGACCACATAAGCGTCAGCTCTGGTAACAACCAAATACAATTTCAAAGTAATGCCTATTGGTGGTTCACTATTGTGACTACCCGTGGATTGCGCGACATGTCACGCTGGACTGTTGGAATTCATCAGTCACGAGGTCACACACAGGATACCGTGGCAATTGAGTGGTTTGCGGATGAATGCTGGAAGGAAGTCTTTCTCCATGATGCAAGTGGAACAACTCTTTCTGGATCGCGCCTAGCACTGACGTCTGCCTTATTGTCTGGTCATCGTGTTCGCTTTCAGATCCCTGAGTGGAATTACTACACAGCCGAGGCCGACAGTCTTTCCGTGCGTAATGGCCACGTGACGGCTCAGGCGCTTAAACACGTCAGCAAGAATGGGTTGACTGGATTTCAGAATGACGCCTATTGGTATTGGCTGATGGTTTCCACCACAGGAACTGTCCGTGCCACAAGATACAATGTGGGAGAGCACAAGCACCGTGGTGATTCTACTAATAAGGTGAAAGTGAAGTGGTTCATTGACAACAGGCTATGGAAGCAAGTCCTGTCAAATGACCCGTCTGGCAACGTGCTAAGTGGAAGTCGGAGTAATCTGGTACAGGCTGTCAGAGCTGGAGCAGATGTACGCTGTGTACAGGGAGATGGAGTGCGAGGCTATGCATACAAGGCTCAAAACCTTGCTATATCCCCGGATGGAAACCATGTTGCTGCCCAAGCTGTTAACCACGTCAGCATGCAATCAGCACCCAATCCAAACGAGGTGATGATCCAGCCCAATGCCTACTGGTGGTTCACAATCGTGTCCACAACTGGCTTGAGAGATGTGTCACGCTGGACCGTTGGCGAGCACGTGGATCGTGGACACACCTCAGACAAAGTTGGCCAGAAATGGTTTGTCAACCACTGAATGCTGCCTTATACTGTGCGGCCATTCCCATAGTTACCATAAGCCCATATAACCAACTTACGGATTTCCACTTTTAGCTATGCTACAAGTAGTGCAGTGTTTAGAAACAGGAGTGTGTTAGATCCTCGATATATACTTAAGATTTACGTAGAGGCTGCCTAGAAAATGGTGTAGCGTTGGTATCAGTCACAATGGTGGGAACACGTATATTTTTGTATGCAGATAATCAAATTGAATAAAGGTAACTTCAAGAAATAACTGAATCGACTTATTTAGATCCTGTTATGCCAATGCTCTTCGTACGGTGTGCAAACTCTCAAGTTTAACAAACATGTTTCGCCAGATGAATCTGCCATCTTCAGTGTGAATTGAATTCATAAAAAATATAGGCACTAATTGTAGCGTATAAAACAGTAGCCAGGACCTTGCAGGACCTCCTCTACTAGTGAATTAAGCGATCTCTTGTCACGTAACTGACACCTGTCCTGCTGCGTAGTCTCCTTCGATGCCCTTATTTGTGTAATCACGCAACGTTTTTGAGCGTCGCGTGACGAGTCAGAACCGCCGCGAAAGAGGCTACTCTTTACATGTTAATGAAACTATGCTATGACTGGATTTCGCTCTGCCCTGTAGGCCTGACCAGTGTCCACCGTTCCTCTTCACACTCGGCGGCAGCCACACCCAAAGTTCTACTGAAAGCCTCTCCCTGTATCAGCCACCTTAAATTTGTGCAAATTAGCATAGCTATGAACTTTACCGACAGATAGTTTTCAAGATTTTAAAGAATGTTTCTTATACTGATGAGACAGACAAACATACGTTAATAACAAAACTTAAAAGAAAGTTCTCAGAATGTGCCTTTGATTTCTTTCTGACGTTGTCATGGCAACGAATTTTGATGTCAACGCGACCACAATTTGTTCATTGGCAAGATGTATTTAAATTTGTACTAATTTTTTTTTCCTAAACGTTATTGGTGTAGTTGCGAAAGAATGCCCAAGACGCCAAGACGAGAATGTTTAAACTATTACGAGCCATCTTTTAAACAATTTTCAGCATCGATAAATAGCAAGCATTTGACATTAAAGGTTTTTATTTCATACATTCACGAAAACCAGAATGAAGGCTGGTGAAGGTTATGTTGTTATCTTGACTTGTTTGCAAGCTGCACAAGAGTTAATCCCGCATGATGTTTTCACGATTCAAACAATTCAGGATGCGCGCGATCAAATAAGTCGTGTCACGCAATCACTGAAATCTGAGTCCTTTTAGAAACTCAAGTCGAATATGGCGGGTACATCCGGAAAAGGTAATTAATTCTTGTCCTATAAAGGCTATATACACCAAACATATCCTAATGTGGAAGTAATACACAAATTCTATACGGAGCGACCATCAATAGGCATCGTTCACCGTCATAAAAGACATGATTTATCGTCATTTCACGTCACCACCATCAACACTAACAGACATCAGACAATCACGACCATTCAAGTAATATATCAAACACGAGAGAGCGTGTTTCATCACATTTCCAAACACCGAGAAGAGAGTTGAAAATACGACGCGCAGCGGAGTATTTTTGACGAACTTTGACGTTTTGGAAATGTGACGATACACTCTCTCGAGTGTTTGATATATCTTCTCAATCGAAACTAAAACTACGGAGAAAACGGAGAAATAAAATCATAAAAATCTATGCTAATTCAGATCAGATTTCCAAACTGCCTTCACGGTTCTGATTTCCTTTGTTTTAACTAGATGAATTATTAACGAGTTTGAGAAATCAATATCGATACTTGATATTACAATTGGCCAGCGAAAGATTTATTGGCTGTCGAAACAACATGAAGAATCAAAAGAAGAACTTGACGTCAATTTCTGTTTATTGGAATTTTATATCGCTATATATAGACATCATCTAGTGCAAGCCCATTTTTTTTTTATTTATTTATTTTTTTTTAAACATTGAAGCGTATGTGTGACATTTCCGCCATGACATACGCGTGACATATTTACTTTAATTGGGGACCACAATGTTTCACATCATTCACCGTCATTAGATATCATTCGCTGTCACTAGACATAAATCACCGTCACTAGGCATTATTTACCATCAGAAGACATCAAAGTCACATCGTTCACCATCATTCGGAGTCAATAACCGTTATTAGACATCATTCACAGTCACCAGGCATGAAAGACAGCTTTCACAGCTCCTTCGCTACTGGTGTTAGCTAATTTTCAGTCTCTTCTTAACCTTCTTCCATCAAAAGATGACGCCAACTGCCAACCATGCTTGTTGCCATGGCAACTGGCGTATCACCACGATGAAAACGGAAACACAGTAGAAGGTTGGAAATACTCGCTGGTATCTGCCGTGTTGTCAGGAGCACGTGTCCGGGTGGTCATTGGGACATCTTACAGTACGGAGGCTGACAATGTTCACGTGCACGGCGATCACGTGTTTGCTCAACTTCTGCAGCACGTCAGCAAGGCTTCATGGGATAAGTTTCAAGATAATGCCTATTGGTGGTGGGTGATCGTGTCCACTAGCGGAACTACGGAGATGACCAGGTACAACGTGGGCTCAAATACTCATCAAGGGACCACAAGCATGAAAACAAGCATCAAATGGTACGTGCAGACGTCAGCACTTCTTCCAAAACCGTCCTACTCGCACTTGGCTGACGGCAGCAAAGTACAGGGCAGCTTGAATGACCTGGAAAGCAGTGTTCAGAATGGTCAGGACATTCGTTGTGTCAGTGATAAGAGATACTCCTTTCCACTCCAGAATGTCGCCATTAACAGCCAGGGTGACAAGTTCGTGTCTGGACAAACCTTAGACCACATAAGCGTCAGCTCTGGTAACAACCAAATACAATTTCAAAGTAATGCCTATTGGTGGTTCACTATTGTGACTACCCGTGGATTGCGCGACATGTCACGCTGGACTGTTGGAATTCATCAGTCACGAGGTCACACACAGGATACCGTGGCAATTGAGTGGTTTGCAGACGAATGCTGGAAGGAAGTCTTTCTCCATGATGCAAGTGGAACAACTCTTTCTGGATCGCGCCAAGCACTGACATGGTCTTTATTGTCTGGTCATCGTGTTCGCTTTCAGATCCCTGAGTGGAATTACTACACAGCCGAGGCCGACAGTCTTTCCGTGCGTAATGGCCACGTGACGGCTCAGGCGCTTAAACACGTCAGCAAGAGTGGGTTGACTGGATTTCAGAATGACGCCTATTGGTATTGGCTGATGGTTTCCACCACAGGAACTGTGCGTGCCACAAGATACAATGTGGGAGAGCACAAGCACCGTGGTGATTCTACTAATAAGGTGAAAGTGAAGTGGTTCATTGACACAAGACCATGGGAGGAAGTCTTGTGGAATGACCCGTCTGGCAGCGAGCTTTGTGGAAGTCAGAGTAATCTGGTACAGGCTGTCAGATCTGGAGCAGACGTACGTTGTGTACAGGGAGATGAAGTGCAAGGTTATGCATACAAGGCTCAAAACCTTGCTATTTCCCCGGATGGAAACCATGTTGCTGCCCAAGCTGTTAACCACGTCAGCATGCAATCAGCACCCAATCCTGACGAGGTGATGATCTAGCCCAATGCCTACTGGTGGTTCACAATCGTGTCCACAACTGGCGTGAGAGATATGTCACGCTGGACCGTTGGCGAGCACGTGGATCGTGGACACACCTCAGACAAAGTTGGCCAGAAATGGTTTGCCAACTACTAAAGCTGTGTTCACACTGGGCGGTAACATGATTAGTCTGATCACGAATGAAACATATTTCGCTATGAAAAGTGTTCACATCAGACGGTTCGTTGCGCGAATCATGATCAAAACATGTTTATTCTGAGTATGACTGAAACAACTTCACGACTTACATGAACCTCATGATCAGATTAAACACGTTCAAAATGGCGGACATGTGAAGACGAGACGAGTGCTTTAATAAATCTTGCCTTACCGCTCAGCTATGCCTTTCCACGTTTTCCAGAAGTCCATAAGCAACTTAAATTAAGCCCTGTTCTGTACTGTCATCCAGCAGACGGAGGCTTATATCCGGGGACACTCTGTATTTACCTATGCGACAAGTGTTGCAGTGTTTAAGAACTGGACTTTGCTAGAATACCGATATATAATCGCGATTTATGTAGAGTAGGGATAGTGGGAACACTTAATTTTTCTTGGATGCGTGTAATCATGTTAAATAAAAATACATTTTAAACAAAAAATCGAGTTTTATTTCACCTCTGGTACGCCTTAGCTCTTCGTATTATATGTAGCGTCGGAATTTCATAGAAGGAAAAGGAACTGATTGGAGCGCAGCGTAAAATTCTGATTATAAGTTTCGCTGGAAAAAAAGCCTTCCTTTGTCCCCATAGACTGCGAGCAGGCTCACCTTCGGGTCACACGCGCAAGCGGCGAAGCCGCGATAAGAGAGTCGCGAAGCCACGAGTAAGTAACTTTCTTGGCGCTTCCGCACCAGACTCACCCCCACCGGATCGTTTCGCTCGCAGATTCGCTCTTCGCATCGCTCGCACGTGTGACCCAAAGTGAGCCTGTTCGCAGGCTAATGTCCCCTGAAATCTTACATGTAGAAAATGTCCTTCCAATAACAAGACCTACTACAAACATTTCTTCTACATCACCAGCAGGTGCCTTCACATACCTGCTATTGACTCTGTCACAGTGATTTAGGTATCCCAGAATTTTGAACAGTGTTTGAGCGGCCCCGTACCCAAATCCTAAAGAGATATGGACATCCCTGGTAGGGATACTCAAAGCAGTTATGGTATAAACCCAATTTAACGGACTGGTACAAGTGAGCTCATTACAAATTTTGCTAAAAACCCCATTCATTTTACTAGTACTTATTGTTTTATTTGAATAATAATTGGAATAACGGATTTTTGGTTGTGGACGGAACAACAGACAAGAATTGAGTTCAGCGTTAAGATATCATAACTAGAACGCACTGTATATGCGCTTGTTGAATATTATCATAATTATTGCAAAATTCGTGTGATGTTTCTCTTTCAAATGCACTGTTATTCGTCAGTGGAGTCTCAAATGTTTGATTGCCTAACTTCAGCTGCCTGGAACCTCTTGTACTAAAGAAAACTTTAAGGAAGCTTACTTTCAATGCACTAATTAAGTCACGGCACCCTTACTATGTGCGATGAAAACATAATTACCCTGAGTTCAATTTATATTAAAGAGGCCTTGTTACGCATTTTAACAGATTCTTGAAGAGCCAAAATTTATATTTGTGGTGTAGGAAACCCAAAAATAATGGGCAATTTTTATTAATAATTGCTATATCAGAGCACCGAAACTGTTAACAAGCGCCTTTGGCTGCGGATGGCTTGGATGGAAGTGGATTGCAACTTGAAAAATTGAGGCTAAACTTTTCGAGTTGTTTCCACACGTTTTCAAAAAAAATGATATTTATAGCCGTAGTTTGACTTTTATCCACAAATTAAGGTTATATCTCCCTTTCATTGGTTAAGCTGTCTACCGCTAATTTCAGAACATTTTAGACCAAAAATCTGCGAAATCCCCGTGACAGAGCTACTTTTCGACATGCTACATATCTTCAGCAAGTGATGAACCCTTCTCTTGAATGTACAATCGGGCTTTTTTATTCATTTTGTAATTGTTTTATTTTGTTTCTTTATTAGAATATATTTATAAGAATATCGAAGCTGAAATTTGCGAAATTTTAAGAATGTTTTAAGAATAAACCCGGGCTGATATTTTGAAAAGAATATAATTTTGTGTGTTGAAAATTGTAAATTTTTAACTGAACCGTATAAAATTTTCCTTTCTCTAAACGGCAAAACTAGCCTGTAAAACGATAAAAACCTGCACTAGCAGGGGTCATGGTCTCTTAAAATTTTACAGTGCTCGCAAAAATTAGGCTTGTCGTCGAAATGCTCGCAAAATTTTAGTGGGTGCTCGGGTGCAAAAATATAGTTGCAAAAAGAAAAGAAAAGAAAATCAGTCGACGGCACGACCCCGTGGAGGGGCTGGTGCTTTCCCCCACCCTACCCATGTTGCTTCCTCCAGTAATCGCTCATTTTGCTTTGCAAACATGGCGGACTTGTCTCTCTTGGTGACTGACTCTTGAACAAGCTTTTACTAATGCTAAAGATTGCGCTCTATGACAGGTAAATCAATAGCATGATTTTTCCATTCTAACTTTTGCATTATATTTTATCATTCACGAGAAAAGTTTACATTTGTAGATGTATCGTGATAATTTAGTGCTTACGGGTCGTACACGATCGTATAAAGTACCATGTACGTGACGAGTGCATGCACAGCTTTCTTTTGCTCGACATGTCAATAACGGAATCTGTGCGACAATTTGTTGTTCTATGCTGTTTATGGAAGGCTTATTTTACTGTCTTGCAGTGAATTGTGGAAAACGTAATAACATAATCAAGCCTGTATTGATGCACGAAAAAATACTTATCGAGAAAAACCTTAGCGAGCAAAATTAATAATTTCGCATTTATACGTTAACCCAAGTGTTATAACGGATAAGTAAATTTATTGCTTATGTTCGCTCTCGTGTGCATAGTTGTACGTTTATTGGCGACGTTGTTATTCGGAAATTCGTTAAACAAGTTTTCTTCGTGCCTTGTGCAGATAAGCGACGGTGTAGAATGGCGGTTCGTCCGAAATGATAGGTTTACTCTTGTCTCTGTTTCTCAGTACTTTTGCTTACAGAATACGGTTTATGTTTTAAGTATTGTAATTAAATAACATGCATGTTTCTTGTGATACTTAGATATCATTGTATTGTAGAATCCAAACCATCATATCACACCTGACTCTTACAACAAATTCTATGCAGCGATTCTATTTTACTTCCGGCTTGTTCTTTTAGCAAGTTCCGCATTCAATAGAACGTTTAATTCGGCTTCTTTTTAAAAGCCCGCCATCAAATGGGTTTTAAACCCCTCAATTTAGCTAAGTTAAATTTTATAGAATAAACAAACACACCGCATGAATGCTCAAAAGCTTTTATTTGAATAATAGCCAGCCGAACAAAAGGTTTATGAAATCATTAGAAACTTTTAAATAACAAGTTCCTTAGTACCACTACTTAAGGAACTTCCAGTTTTGACTGGCATCTGTCAAATACAAATATTGTATATTAGTATAGTAGGAGCCATGAGAGGCGGCTGTATTCGCAGGCTATGATTTTATTAGTTGTTTAATTTTTATTTATTGTTAATAATCTTTAGGCAACCCTTGAGTGAGGGAAGTAGCCTGTGAACAGTTCTCCTGTCAATACTTGTAGTCTTTTGTATTTGCCAAACTATTTATAAAGGCCAAGATATTCTCTTAGCAAATTAGCACAAATTAATCAGTTCTTTGGCTTATTAATAAGTGATTATCATTCAGTTATTGTTAACATCTCTTTTGTCTTATTCATCTTAGATGAATTGCTGGCTAGGTTGTCAGAGAGGTAATTACAACCAAGTGTAATTTCTTGTACTAAAAGTGCAAACAAGAACCATGGAAACTGAAGGACAAGACAGTGTCCTAGAGAGCTCTGATGCTAATGATGAGATGAAAGGTTTGACACAAAATCTTCCGCCAGAAACAGCACAACATGCATTGAAGTTGAAAATGGCAATGAAGAATGCATCTGAAGATGAATACAAGGCTATACTGGACTTATTATCGAATAAACCCAAAGAAGTGGCAGATTTGGATGAAAAACAATCAGTTGAAACAGAAGACAGTTCAGCCTTGGGTGATGCAAATGCTAGTTACAATGACCATGGTAGTCGTGACCTGTTATTGGAAGCATCTGATAATGACGAAGAAGTTGGTGCTTGTGAAGAGATCACTGCTGGTGATGATCATCTTAATATTGATATAAAAGGGCTGGAGGAAAACAAAAATGAAGCAGATGAAAAACCAGTACATCAGCTTGGTGAATCAACTGATACAAGTGATAGACCTGTTGATTGTGAAGACAAAAGCATTGCTGCTTCAAGTGAAGACCAGACTTTGCATGAACTTTCTAATGAAGCTGAAGAGCTGTCAGATCAACTGGGTGCTGCAAACGAAAACTCTGCAGGTTTCTTGGAAGAAAATGTTAGCTCAAGTGAAGATGAAAAATTACCTGAGCTGTTGCCAAACAAAGCCGACGATATCTCCTCTGGTATGGAATTTGTAGATGATGAAGAACCCATGGAAAGACTTTCTGATGGGGTTGAGATCAATGGAACATCATTTGTAGAGGAAAAACCTTTTTGGCAACAGGCTTCTCCTTCAAGCACTCCATTGCAGACATTGGAAACACAAATTAGGGAGAGGAACAATCAGAACTTAGATGAAGGTGAATCGTCATCGTCATCAGATGACGATCAAATAGTATCATCATCTTCACATTCTGTGGTGACGTCAAGTGAAGGTGACTTGTCTGAATCAGCTGTACCAAGTGATTCTTTGGTCGTCCAATCAGAAGGAATAAATAGTGATGATGTAAGAAATACAGAAATGGTTCCTGTTAACTTGTCAATGCCTGGTACCAAAGATGATGGCATTGCCATCATTGAAGATGAAGTGTCACATGCAGAAGCTGAAAGACAACCAGCAAGTGGAATCTTTCCAGTGTTAGAGAGGATGTCATCATTATCATCAACAGGCACTCAAACCTCATGTGAAAACCTTCATTTATTGAAGGATCAAAGCTTTAACACCTTAGGGGGTTTAGAATCTCATAATCTGGACCTCATCCTTAGCGGGAATGATAAAGGACCATCAAAACTTCCTTTCTACTACCAGCCACAGATTGTCATGCATGACGACAAACCCATCTTAGTCCTTCAACCTGTCCCATCATCAACTCAATCAACAAGTAATAATGACAGCATTGCAGGGGTAGAAAATGGTGCTGTCAAGGCTTCAGTACCAATTATTTTACCTTTGGCATCACCTGTTATTGACAAGGCAACAAAAGATGCAATTTTTCAGCAGATAAATGGGGTAGGTACATTTCCGTCCAGTGAAGGTCATGACGAAGAATGCGAATCTAAAGCTTCCTCTCATGATGTGCCGCAACAAAATGGCATGGATGGTAATATACAGTTGAACACTGCAGGGCATAACAAGCTCATTAACAAAAGCATTCCTGTGACAGAAAAATGTGTAGAGGCAAGTCAGAGTGGAAATGTAGAGAGCTTACCAGAGTGGGTTCCAGCCTCAGAACTTGATAAAGCATTCTCTGCTGCTGCAAAGGAAACTACAGAGTCCACCAAAGACCATAACCCCATTACACTAACATTTCCAAGAGTTAGCTTGCCAAGTACAAATCCTTTTGCAAAAGACCTGGCAGCTCAGGAATATGGACATGGTGAAGTTAATGCAGATAGTGTGTTAAACTATGGCCTGGAGCAAACACCGCAGTACTCTTTATTTGGACCTCCCAGTTCACCAAGCTTGTCACAGGGTGCAAGACCCAAAGAGGTCAAGGCTTACCAAGATACTGGCCATGTTGGTAGTGCAACTAACCCATTTGCTCCTGATTTAACTCCTAAGAAACAAGGAAGAAGACAAGAACAAAGGCCTGCAGATTCCACTGAGGTAGTCATTGCAGCAGAAGTGCATACATCTGTAGGGCAGCCTACAGAAATAAACAGAGCACAACACAAGTCTCACAGACGTAGGTTGTCTAGCGAGTCCATGGTTACACTTATCGAGACCTCCTATGCTGACACATCTGTTAGCTCTTTTGAATCACTGGGTGCTGATGAACCACCAAAAATAGCCAAAGTGGAAGTCCAGAAGCCTCAACCACAACAGGAAAGTAAAGAGACCAGCCAAGCCACTGACAAGCCAAAAATACAAGTGGTAAGCTCTTGTCAAACTCGACAGCTAGTGATTTATTGATTGATTCCCACAACCTCAAGTCATAGCTTGTAACAGTAATTGATGTAGTAAATCAAACGTGAGGGAGAGTGTTTCATCACATTTCCAAACAGTGAGGAGAGAGTTGAAAATATGACGTGTAGTGGAGTATTTTTGACGAACTTCGACGTGTTTGGACATGTAATGAAACACTCTCACGAGTGTTTGACATATCTTCTCAATCGAAACTAAAACTACAGAGAAAACAGAGAAATAAAATCTTAAAAATCTATGCAAATTATGATCAGATTTCCAATCACCGTCATGGTTCTGATTTCCTTTGTGTTAACTAGATGAATTATTAATGAGTTTCAGAAGGGTAAATAAACAATGATAAGATTACATGTAATCATCAATTTGATCAATTACTCAATGAAATGTAATGATACATGTACCAGGACATGTATTTAACAAAATGTTGATTGCTGTCTGCATATAATACACTGACAATGATTGTCAAATTACCTGCTAATTTCGGAAAGAAATCTAATGGTGTTGTTTACAATGACTGTCAAGATAACATGAAACTGAGAAAACAACATTAAAATGTAGATGGTAACTAAATTTGGGGGATATTGCATTCAGATGTAACTGCAAAGAAATTCAGAAGAATAGGGAGGACTGATGTGACAGCCTTTCCAATCCTGAAAAGAAGTTTGAAATGTTACACCAAGTTTGCGAGCAAGTTTTCTGGCTGGTACTTGTAGTTTGTCTTTCATTATTATATGGCCATGTCCCGGGGGACCGTGTCTCACAAGGACTAGAAACTACTGAATTTACAAATTTGATTGGCTAAAATTGATTTTGACTATGGTCTAGATTTTCCCATCTAGACCAGCATTTAGACTGGTTAAGCTGTTACATGTAAATTTGATGCGTGAAAGTTACAAAACATCACCAGGAAAAAAGAATCGTTGACTTGTTTCTGCTAAAAATGCTAAGTGGAAGAGCCAAAAGATCTGACCAGAAAAAAAAGTGAAGAGAACAGGCAAACTTTGGCCAATTTAAGTTCATCCAGGGCAATCCCCATGCAGTCAAAACACCATGCAGCTGGCGAAAGAAGACAACTAAATTTGCTTAATGTAGATGGACTAAACTTCTTAAACCTCTTGTTGCTTCATCATGATGCTATGGAAACTTGAATAAATTAAAGCTACTGCATATTTTTTTTTTCAGCCTGGAAAAGTGGCTCCTTTCTGGATACCTGATTGTGTGTGCTTCAACTGTACTGGCTGCAACATAAAATTTACTCTTTTCATCAGAAAACATCACTGTAGAGGTTGTGGAAAGGTGAGCTGACTTTGAATGATAACTTTTTTGTATTTCAATGTTTACCATAATTTTCATATAAATTATTTGGCTAACATTTTTTCTCCATTTAATAGATATTTTGTAACAGCTGTTGTTCACAACTGGCCAGATTTCCGTACATGGATTTCAAGATTGGTAGAGTTTGTTCTTCATGTGCAGATGCTATAAGAGAAGGTAACAGTTACTTTTATTTTTTGTGCCTTTTCAGTTTGTTTAGATCCCAGTTTGGGATAACACAGTTATAATAATTGTAGAGAAATGACTGTAGAGAAAGTAAAAAAAGATATTAATCAGTCAGTAATACAAGTTACTTGGGAAAGTATTTCCAAGTTCTTCCAAAGGGAGTTGAACCTATGGCCTTCTGCATACTGGCTGGAAGCTCTACCAATGAGCTGCAGGGGCCTCGTGAGAGTTGTAGCTATATAACGTTAAGGTTCAAATGTGATAATTGACAAGATGCTTCCACACTACTAGGATTAGGTTTGTTTCTGAGTGGGAAATGTGCATCAAGTAATGATGACCAGTATGTTTTAAGCTTGTAAAGGACCATGAAGATTTTGGGGTTAGATCTTTGATCAGAAATATTTTCACCTGGGAATACAGCCAGTAACTGAATATTTACATTAAAGCCTGAACATAATTTCTTCATTAGTTTCTCGTTTAAAGAAAAAAGAAGATTCATCAAAACCAAGTCCTTCACAGCAATCAACCAAAAAAGACCATGGAGCTGCAACAACACCTGGGTTGCAGACTGGAAAATCGTATGCACCACAGACTAGACCACAACCTCAACATGTCATGGTTACTAATGCTCAGACACAGAGAAATCCAACCACTCCTTTATCTGCGCAGACACAAAGATCAGCAGTGCCATCAGCTGCTGCTGTGCCATTAAATCAGGGATTGCCGAGAAGTGTGTCAAACCAGCCTGTCCAGTACCAGCCACTAACATGGCCACCAAAGTCAACTGTTGCAACACCAGTGCCTTTGGCAACTCCATCTGCTGTTGTTGTTCCATTAAATCAGGGAGTGCAGGGTAGTGTGTCAAACCAGCCTGTCCAGTACCAACCTCTAGCATGGCTGCCAAAGTCAACTGCACAGGTTCAAAATTCGGCAACAGCAGTCCCTGGTCTTATGCCATCAAATCAGCTTCATCAGGGGCCCCAGGGTCCTGTCGCACCAGCAAAACCAGCAAATCAGTACATGTGGGTGCCAGCTTCTGCCATTCAGCAAAACATGCCAATGGTTTATGTGAACCCTGTTGCACCTAGTTTACAGGGTGGACCAGTGTTTGTCAGCTATCCCCAAACAGGGCAGCTCATTCCACAGCAGGCGCCAGTTATGCTGATGTCTAGTCAGCCATCTTCGACTTCACGCTTACCTCACACAACAATGCAGACTGCAATTACAATAACGAGTGGAAGTGGGAAGGGAGTAACCCCAGTTTCAAACAGACCTTCAGCCGGGACAGTGACAACTTTCAGTGTCTTGCCACAAAATGTTGGACAGTCAGCTGTGCAGTCTGCTCAGAGGCATGATATTGGAAAGGCGAGACAGCCTGCGGCTGCTGTAAATCAATCTTCTATCTATGGCAGTTCACTACCATCAAGCAGCAAACCACCAGTTGCAGCCTCCTTTCCCCAATCAAGTCATCAAACTACGTCTGTAACAAGTCAGCTACCTTCCACTGGCCTTCCACTCACCTCTTCACTTCAACAGTCCTCATCTCATCCTGTTAACACTCCTGCATCATCCCAGAGACTGCCCAATGCTGCGCGAAGCAGCCCCAATGAGAGAAGTCAATCTGAATTAAATTCTCAGACTACATCAGTACGAAGTCAGCTGCCTTTCACTGGCCTTCCACTCGATTCTTCAGTTCATCAGTCTTCACCACCCTCTGGAATTACTGCATCACCATCCCAGGGAATGCTTGGTGCTGTGGTAAGCAGCTCCAGTGAGACAAGACAATCCCAAGAAAGTCTTAGTGGAAGCCAGCAGTCCAGGGAATCAGATGGCAGTGTCCTCGTTGCTGATGAAAGTGACATAAGTGCAAAGGATTTCCATCTGCCATTAAGAAGAGCAGGAAGGACTATCACCTGGCGTTACAGGACACAGGGGAAGAGTAAACTACAAGAGCAGAGGAAGTCTTTGGCAAAGGATTTAAGAGGTTAGTGTTGTCACTCACTTGCAGATGAAAGCAAATTCAGGCTGACCAGTCAGGAGAGTTAGGGAAAGGGTTAGGGTTGTCTTCTTTGAATTTCACCTTTATCAGGCATAAGCCAATTAGACTGAAAAAGGTACATACCGACCCCTATGACTAGGGATCAACTCCCCCAGCTTTTATAAACAAGAAGTTGCTATAGCAACTTAAAACCGCGCTTATATTTTTGGCTCATTAACAGCTTTCTTTCTCAAAAGTCACGGTTAAATTTAATCTGTTTGCATTATGAGTAAAGGACTAGCAAAGTAGTCACGTTAGTCACACAATCCGAGGTTTAAGTTGTCCCCAGCTATCTTTAGCTTAGGGGATTTTCCCTTCTAATGACGTAACCCCTGCACGTTCGGGCACGCTCAATTGTTTACTTTAGCAAATATTTCATTTCCTTTCAAATCTTTGAACTCACTTCGATGAAACAGCCAAAGAATTCACTTCGATTGCCTAAACCCACAAGAAATACTCGCAGAAGAGGAAACAAATTAAATTAATGACCGTCGCTTCTGCCAACATAAACATGCAAATAAAACACAATTTTATTTGTCACATAACGAAAGTGAAACCTGCAACATCAGCGCATTCCATGGCTGATGTAATACCTTTTTTCAGCGTATTCAACATTCGCTTTGAATCGAACGCTTCGATAAAACCAAAAGAAAATATACTTTATACACAATAAAGAAAACAATATCCGCAACATTTGCGGTACATTAATGTTTCAACAGCTTTTGGCGAATAAATATCATAGGTTGCGTGATTTCAAAGCCCCAATCACGATTTGGCCGAGTGGAGGTTTGGGTCTGGTCACCGACAAAAAAACGCGTGGCCGCGCGGTTAATAATTACTAAAAGTGGAAATCTACATCTTCATTGGAGCTACAATGTACATGTGATTCAATGATGTAGCCAAAGAACCTTTAGTAAAACATTGAATTATTTACCAGTGAACAGAATCAAATGTGTATAACCTTAAAATTATTTTTTTGTTGTTGTCATGACAATGTTTAAAGAGGTGACTCTAAAACATCAGGTTTTGTTATATAAATTAACTCTAAAATTTAGGTTTTTAGAGATTTGTTTTCACTGGTGATATGAGCATTGTGTAAGCATATAATGCATGTTTGTGTTGCTTGTGAGAAGACAGACTAAAATCATATCTTTAAGTTGTTATAAGGTCTTTGTTGTAATTATTTTTTATTATCACAGATTTACCAAATGGAATAACAGTTCAGGCTTCTCAAGACCTCTTAGTTCATGTCAAGAAAGTGAAATGTAGGTAGCAGTGGTATGGTGTGCGGTATTGGTAAAAACCACTTGCCATAATTAGGTTGCTGACTAGTTTCAGTCAGAGTTTATAACTATTAAATATTTATATTACAAGCAGAATTTTATGGCCTGCTTCCCACATAAGTTTTTTGGTTTGAAACCAATCCCTAAACCCCTTGTGGAAATTCCACTTTAGTTTCAAAGGCTTTAATGTTCTGGTTTTTAGAACCCTCTCTCTCAAAATTTCCTGGAATCACACATTTTTGTGTGCAAAATCGCATGTACATGTACCAGCCATGTACTAGTGATTTTCATACTAATAAATGTATAAAAAATGTTGTTTTCCCTTTGCTTCTAGTGAAGGAAGGAGAGCGAGTCATTCCCTTGTGGTGCTATCAAAGTGAGGGACTCAACAAGTTCAATCATTTGGAGGTAGTGGTTATGTTGGAAACAAGGAAAAAGGAAGATATCTTCCCAGAGGAAGTGCTACGAGTCTACAGAGGCATTTTACATCTTGCCACAAAATTGGGTATGTCCAAAAATAAAGAGCTGTGCTTTTAGAAGAGCTCTCAAAAAGCTTTTTACTGCATCTCATTTCCTAGTTTATTGTGCTGTTAAGCCACGTATGTGCATTGTCAATTTTATTTTTATTTATTAAATTTAGTAACTTATCAACCATTCAATAGAGGTATTCAAGGTTTACTGACTAGAACCAAAGAAACAATTTTCATTAATCTTTATATTGACACTGTATTTCTATCTGAGTGTCTGTTATTGATACTGTTGTGGAAATTGTGAATTCAAAGTGCTTTTAACATAGGACTTTCTCAACTTTATTTTGGCAGATAACCATTTTGAACATGGCAACTACTTATCAAGCAACAATCAGTTTCTTGATGGCAGTGACGATGCCGGCTTTATTTTTGTCTCTAGTGAGCTAAAGGTTAGAGCTGCTGCAGTAATTATTCTTGTATAAATGCTTCACAGGTTTGTCTCACACTGAAATAGGGTGGAGGTTTACAGGACTTAGGGGAACACCCCACTAGTAAACAATTGTCCTTCACACTGAAGTGTTTTAGCAGAAAGGTAAAGCCTTGAGCCAACTGGCCCATCAGGCCGGAGCTTATCCCGGTTTCTGTAGCATTAAGCGACTAGGAGTATTTCTTCTCCCCCCTGGTTGGGATGCTAGTCCATCGCAGGGTTACCCCCAGCATTATTTGGCCTGTACCCATTTATACTATTGTTCTCTCTCTGCAATATATCTAATATTGCAGCCATGCACCAAAACAACAATGTGTAAGCAGCTGAAATCGTCGATGTAATACAGAGAGAGAAAAAAGGGTTTTAGAAGGGTCAGTAATTATAATAGATAATTACTTCGTTTCACAGCATTATTGCAATATACCCAATAATGCTATGAACCTCAGTCAATTATCTATTAAAAAGCGTCCTGCCCAAGAACACAACGCAGTGCCCCAGCCAGGGCTGGAACCCAGACTGTTTGATCCAGAGTCCAGCGCTCTAACCATTAGGCCACCACCCAGAAAGGGAAAAATAATCACAGAAATTCATTACCGCCGTCATTTCTCCCCATATTTACCACTTAAAAATGTACACTGTATTGCAATGTCTCCTTTATCCTGTCCGATTATTTATGTTTACTTTTTTCTTTGTTATTGCAGCCTAAACCTCTTGCATTAAAAGAAATGCAGTCACCTTTCTTGTATGCCATTTTGGTAAAACGATCTGAGCTCTCTGCTGCCATGTACACACCAAGCAGGCTTCTCCTTCGACTGGGAAATAAAATGCACAGTAAGTTAAAATGACTTGTTGGGTTTTACGTTAGTTCTGCTTGAAAGGAATACTTGGAAATAGAATTATTTCCCTCCATGGTTTAGAAAACTCTACAATTTGGAACTTTGTTGAGTTTTAAAAGACTTTGTTGAGAAACATTTTTGAAAAGTTAATTAGCCGTGCAACTAAGAATTAACGCCTACCAACAGCTACAGCTACAGCTTATTCACAACATAAACAAAACTGACGAACAGACCGCAAACAAAACTACTTAATTTGACTGACAATAGACGGATCGAAACTGACCAGTTACTGCTGACAAACTTTACACGAGTCTTGTAGCCAATAACATCACGGCAAAACTGACCAATCAGCTTCAACGGACCAGACTTATAACATCATCGACTGACAACAACTTTCACTAGGCTGTCAAAACGTCAGTCCCCACCAACAGTTCTTTTCAGAACAGCTCAAAATGTTCCAGTTTCACAACGTGCCGGATTCTGGTTTTGGAAAAGTCGCGACAATTTCTCAACTTTTCTGAAATTTGCCTTACGTTGGGTCTTTTTCGTTTCATCTATCTCTCGACCAATGAACGCGCAAGAATTTTTTCAGTTATTGTATAAACTGCCTTTAAATTCTCTTGCTCGTTGTGTAGCTGACATTTAAGTAGTTTTGCAACAATAGCTAAACATAAGGTAGATAGGTAGCCAGTCAGAGCATGTAAAAAAATCCATTGGCTGCTATGGTGTAACAAAAAAGGGTAAGGTCTGCTCTTAATGGACTCTTAATGTGCTAAAGAGACCCTTACAGCCACAGCTTATACTAGTTTCTGTAGCATAAAAATTATTGCTTCTTTACCTGGATGGGATGCTAGTCCATTGCAGGTTTCTTCCTGGCAGCAAATTTTCAGGTTTTCCTTAACAGTTTACTGATACTCATTTATATGCTTATTCTTTATTCCTTTAGTAGAGAGTGGCGTTGTGTCGAGTGTCTCGCCTTAGAACACAACACAATCACCCAAGAGATCAAGCTCAGTGCAGTGTTATTACCTTCTGTTGTAAGATAGTGTAAGTTGAGACTGTTTCTCTTTAACAGGTTATCCATTTCCACTGTGGAACAATCGAGACCGAAGACCTATAAATCTTGGTAACGAGCAAGAAGACAGGTTCTTCCACACTTTGTTTGCCATGAACAAGTACTTGGTGTGTATGCAGTATTTTCTCGCCACTCTTTAACTCATTTCATTTAAGTTTTCTTTTTTCGTTTCATTAAGGTGATTTCCAGCCCGTACTGCGCAGTCTCGGAGTCTGTTCTCATTTCTGTTTTGAATTTGTTGATATACTACACTTAATAGCGTATTAAGCGTACATGAAGCTTTTTAAGTCAGCTATTATAGGTTGTTTCGTTAAGGACTGTTCGATTAGGTGAAATCAGAAGTCCATAACTAGAAGTCTACATCTGGTATTGGGGCGCGTGCTATGTCTTTCGCGTGTAGGCTATTTTTAGAAACTGGTGTCTCGCGAGAAAATGACGTAAACCACTATTTCGACACGATTGGAGTTCTAAGTTGCTGCCGAATACTTTGGAAAGTGCCAGGTGAAATAAATCAAATCACATCAAAACACTTGACAGGCCATTCTCTTTAATTCTCACATTTCGACAGAAGTAGTATCGTAGATAGTGATTTCAAACGTCTGTTCAGTGGCATTTGAAGGCGAGTGAAAAAGCAACCCGTCGCCGGGTTTCCGTAGACAAACTCACAAAACAAACAGGTCGACTTTTTATAATTTACGAGAGAATTTATGAACAGAAGTTCCCCAAACTTTTAGTAGTTAAGTGTGTCTTTATTTTGTACAGCATATCCTCGTGTTAAAATACTGAACAACATACACAACACAATAGCTGCACACTGCGAAGTGCCCGAGAAGCACAACTTGAATTAAACTTTTGACGGATGTGAATGAAATCATCATTGTTCGATGAATTAAACTCATATTTCTATTCATATTAAAACAAGTACATTACCTTAGTCAGTCTTTTGTGTTCATGCCGTCCTTATAATTCCAAAAACATGCGAAACTCGCCAAACTTGTCATTTTCTCTGAATGTTGTTCTGAAACGAATCAAACTTCATTCTGTTCATTCCGCGCTCGATGTTGAGCGCTTCAGGGACCACGGTTTTGTTTTTCAAAATAGCAACGAACCTGTGCCAAAATGCACTTGCTCTCTTAATGCCTGTCTTCATCTTGAGAGTACCATTAATCTTTAGTGTCTTCGCATTTTGAATTTGACTCGGAATTAGTCTATCTTGCCCGCTGCCATTCCGTATTCATACTCCAAAACACTGACGTCCTCTCGCTTATTTGGATGCTCCGAATTTTTACAACTTCGATGCTATCGTCTGATGATTCTTGTCCGGACGATTTAATCTTCACAAAACGGAAAATACGATGACCAACAAACAGAAATTTCGTAATGCCGTTCGCTCGAGTTCACTCGTCCTCTGCAGTTCTGCTTTTCTTCAAAAATTTGTTCAACCAATCAAAGGCGCGAATTAAAAAATACTTCAATGTGATTGGCTACTTGTTGGCGGCAAAGCTGTTCTAAAAATAGCCTTCACGCGAGGAGCGCGAGGTACACGCGAAAGACATATCTCAAAGCCTATTACCAGAGATGTAGACTTCTAGTTATGGACTTCTGACATGCCATAAATCTTTTCTAGTGCTAGATGGTGGACCTCGGTGTGACATAGTGTGACCCCCCCCCCCCCCCCCCTCTCTCTCTCTTTAGAAAATCCTGGCTACGCCTCTGTCGTCTGTGCCGCAGACTAAGATTGTGCAGCACGGACTGGGAATCATCTTTAACTCTGTTGTCAGTGATACTTTATTTTATCTATATCCGGTGTAATTTCATACAAATAAATTGTTTCTTTCTTTAAGTTCGGCTTTATAAGCTTTATCTTTCATTCCCTTTTGTAGAAAAACAGTGTACCTGAGGCCATGATTCCAGGTCTTTATGTGGTGAAAGAAGACAATAAAATTATTCTTCAAGTCCCAAACAGTGGTCAGAGTGCGGTATGTCAGTTGTCATATTCGATTAACATCTAAAATCTCCTTGCCAAATCAATACACCGTCCAGCAGACCGGTGATTAGGGGATATGTTTTGTCTTGATGTAATTTCAAATTCTTAGAAGCAGCATAAAAAGAAATGGTTGTAAGCTTAGGAAGAGAAGTAGTGTTTTGAGCCGGTGTGACCTCAGCTGCAGTAGACATCAGGCAGAAAGACTGGTTGCGTTCACAGGCCTTTAGTTGAAATTTCGATTATTTTAAGTGAAGATTCTCATTTTACTGAATGAAGGTGATCGGCTTTGGCAGGAAAGGTTGTGGTGAAATGGCTGTTTGCAGTTTAGCCACAATGGCGTGAAAAGCATTGAAAATGCAAACATCAAGCAGGTGAACATTCTGTTGATTGAAGGGAATGTATCTTTGCCTATACCTTTCGGAGACTAACAAAATCTTAAACTCCATTCATGATTTATCGTTTCGTATCATTCTGCCGTTGTCATCGAGCAGCTCTTTTTTTTTTTTGTCTCATCGCAAAATGTTTTTGTGCGATTCTAAGAACTCTGTCTCAGTGCGCGGCGAAGAACTGGACTGGTGGTCTTGCGTCATCAGCCAGGTGAATTCAAGGATGTCAGATTGTAGACTACTCAAATCCTTTATAAAAGAAATAAAAAATGTTACTCTATGGAAGTGAAAGTAATTCCCTGAGCGATTTTAGTGCATATGGGGTTCCTTGTATCTCAAACAGTGCTGCAAATGCTTGCGCACCCACTTGCGTCGTAGTTTTGGTTTGCCATTTCCGAGTAGGTATTGAAGTTAATGGTCAACCATAAATTACTAAATTAGCCAGTCTTCATCACAGTCAGTTCAAGTGCTGCATGATGGACAAACTAATGGCTGACTAGGATTAAACAACAGTTGTCTTTGTTAATTTCTTGCAGATTGTGGGTCTGTTGGATCGTCTCGTAAAAAAAGAAGAACAAACAGCTACTGTGCCGCTATTGGCTGATATACCGCCATATGTGGATAACTGTAAGATTGTAGTCTACAATGAGCGCGGAGGAAATACCGTACAGTCATTCGGAAACGCAGCAAACAAGTCAGGTACGCCCACGATTACATGAGTGTTCTTTTTTCAGTGCTGAACTGCGTTTGAGCTCAGAAGTAACTCATCGTATGCAGCCGTTGTAATAGTGCTCTAACATTATGTTTTGTTGATCAGTCGTAGGTCTTAGTTTTCTGCTGCTTCATCTTGGCGTGGATGCTTCTTCGCCTCTCAGCTTTGGAGGGGAGCTTTTAGATGGTAAGTATGAAATCTAAATCACTACATTTCAACATGTCAACCTCTGCTCGGTTTGCATAGTGAAGCTCGGAGAATGCACGGATTACTGTACATGCTGTAGTGACTGTTGTCATCTACAATTTACCAATATACATCAAACTTCTCTTGTCAGCAATAAACGTAGTGTCATAGCAAACATACGGCGCATCTTGTCCCAGTGATTATGATTATTCGTGTCTCATAGTTTTGGGTTCATTCACTTCCGAAAATGTCTGGTAATGTGGAGTCCATGGCATTGTTTGGTTGGAAGAAATCTATGAGAAATTAGTAGAATTCTACTAGTACACTAATGCAAATGCTGCAATGTGATTGGCTGAGCTATTGAACACTATCAGCCATTAGTGTGCAGTTGCCGAAGGTCGTCCACAAAATGCGACGTTTTTATCGTTTTTCCGAAGTTTTGGAAGGAAGTTTAGATGTAAATGGATAAAAAAATTCCCGAGAAGACTAAAAGAAGGACATTAGCGGTTTCTTGACTTTAAAAGCTTGAAATTATTGAAAAACGGGTGCACGCGCGTAAACAACTGCACATTTACCAAGGACAATTCAATGCGTGCGATTTTGTTAAAGCGTTTAATAGTTCGATAAGGCGTAGAAAAATAATTAGAAACCATTATTTGCGTTTATTTCAGTTAGAATTCTACTAAAACAATTAGATTATTCGCTCTCAATTTCTATGAGGTGATAGTTGATTCGGCCTGCGGCCTCATCAACTATCACCTCATAGAAATCTCGAGCTTATAATCTAATTGTTAAGTAGAAGAGCAGTGGCAGTGAGAAAGAAATAACTATTCCTTGATAATGTTGTCTATCCTCTCCATGGACGCTTTTTCATCTCCCACGATAAATTATTTTACATTTTCTTTACCGGTAGATGGTGTGCTGGTTTTCTTCTCTAAGTCCCACACGCAAAAGCTCCGTGAAAGCTTGGCAGCGAAAACCAACTGTTATTTCTTCCTGGGCGATAAATTTAATATCGCACACTTCGAGCTGCGTTGGGTGCGAGACGTTAACTATCATGAATTGCCAAAACCGACGAAAAACAATTCTCAGAAAACGACGGCTGACCAGTCTCCGGCAACGATCATTGCCGATACAACAGAAAAAGAGCCTGGGACCGATTCTTATCTAGGCACTGCAACGATTGATATTCGGTACTCGGGCTATGGAAATGAGGTTGAAGTTCTGAAGAAAGTGTTTGATGACTTTGGCAAGATCCTGCATGTCTTGGAGGGTAACATTCGGCTAGCGTGCACCGATCCACTCATGAAACACGCGACTAAGATGAAGTCTGGTGAGAGTCAGGAGCTACAGCTTCGTGTGGTGCTGAGGTCAAGTTACAAGGTAATATGAGTTTGACGAAAAGCATTAACATTTTCACGACCTGCATGAACGCGATCTTGCATGAAAAGTGTTTAACGTCAGATTTACTTAAGCTTTGCTGGTAGCCTCGCCCTCGTCACGAAAGCGTCAAGGCTTTGTCTTTTTCTCCCCGTTTCTACTCTGTCTCTCCTTAACTATGGTCTCTCCAAACATTTTCCTTGTTTTTCTATGACTGTTCCGAAACATCGCAATGTAATGAATGAAAGGGATATCTTGACCAGAAACCCTTGTACTACAGGCTTTATTTTCTTGCAAAACTAGTTGGTCAGTTGGCGTGAGATTTGTTGATGAACACATGTTGCAAAACGTTTCACGTTCTTTGGTTAAAATTGCAGATAGGGTAAGGGCACAGACTTGTAATGTGTTAACATTTACACATAGCAATTATATGAGGCAGGAGGCTCTCAATGGGGTGGGGGGAAGGGGTGCTTTGACGGTTGACTCGTCTTGCCAAATTTCAATCTATTACGAACATCAGAAGTTATTTAACATTTATTTCCGTGAAGTTACGGCCGCCATTAATCAACCTTGTTCCAAGGGTTAAAATTATAATAACAATCAGCATAGAAAATGGCACGAAGAACAAGCCCAAACTTTTTCTTGTTTTTCGCGTGATTTTCATTACCTATTATTATAATTTCAACTCGTGAGGTATTTTCGAGCTTTTGACGTCACTTCCCGTAAAGTTTGCATTGTGTTTTTTTGTGCAAAACGTTCTTTAAGTAATTGCCTGAGCACGTGGTTTCTTATCTCACTGTAGAAATGGTCGGTAGGCCCCAGTGATCTTCCCACGGCTCTTATCAGGTCTCTTCAGATGGCTCTGCACACGGTCAAGGTTCCCGTGGTGTTCGAAGGGGAACTGGTGATGAGTTTTGATGTCAGCGTTGTCAAGCAATAGTACTTCATGTCACAGTCTTTTTTGACTGGTATTACTGTATTTTAAGAAAATACTCTGAGATTAGTTTACAAATATCGGATTATTTTGGTGCGTATACAACATGTAAAATGACCGCCAATTAGAACATATTTTACTTAGAAAATAATTTGATATGCAGTCTTAAAAGGAAATGGAAAGAGATCATTTCTTCATTCAGACACATTATAGTGACTTACAAGTAGTTTAAAAGAGAGGAGTTTCTCTGTAGCTTAAAGTAATAAGACGGTGTAAGAGAAAGTTCCTGTATTTAATAAGAAAGAAAGAAAGAAAGAAAGAAAGAAAGAAAGAAAGAAAGAAAGAAAGAAAGAAAGAAAGAAAGAAAGAAAGAAAGAAAGAAAGAAAGAAAGAAAGAAAGAAAGAAAGAAAGAAAGAAAGAAAGAAAGAAAGAAAGAAAGAAAAAAAGAAAAGAAAGAAAGAAAGAAAGAAAGAAAGAAAGAAAGGAAGAAAGAAAGAAAGAAAGAAAGAAAGAAAATAGCAAAGCGTTATCAAAGTAAACAACTGAAGCAATAACAACTAACCATATGGTTCAAAAGCTAAGTGCGGCGATGCAAGCTTCCCTTTTGTAAACGGCCGATGACATTTTAACGACAATTTTTCTCTAAAAAATATGCATGGACGTTTACCATTTGTCATGAAAAACCAGAGTTTTCGATTGAAAAATCAAATGATACAGCTCATTCCAGTGAAAACGTTCCGTAAAAAATTTAAATCCTCAAACGTATTCCTTTTTTTCCATTCCATGCGAAATGACTGGAAAATCTCTGTCATTTGTCAAGCCCCACTTGCGCCAGCCTCGCGCTGGAATTTAGCAGTACCGCTAGGACCGTTCCCCTCCGACGGTCGTCTCGTTCAAATGGTAAACTCCCCGAACTAGCCAAACCGCTTCGAACTGTAAGGAATTTGGCATTACCACTGGGACTGTTCCGTTCCGACCGGCTTTTCGAGCAAATGATAAACCTCCCACGTGACTACAAAGGATTGAATCTGTATCCCTACATGCTAAGATCCCCCTCTCACCACTACAACACCACGTCCCCCCCCCCCCACCCACCAAAAAAAAAAGAAAAAAAGAAGGAATAACAGCACAATGTGCCTTTCTTAGCTGTCACATCCATATTAGATGACCCTACCTTAGCGTGAATCTAACTTGGGTCTAATAATCGCCTTTTCTGGACCCAATTTCATCCTATAGACAGAGTGCAGTTTCGACCTTGTTCTGGTCTAAACTAGAGCAGATATGGCATCGGCCATAACGAAAAGCTTGGTTACCAATGATGGCATCGACCGTTAAAAATGTCATCGACTGTTTACGAAAGGGTAATCAGCGACTGCATCTGTCACAAGAAAACTGCCTAACAGTGAAGGTGCGTTTAGTAGTCACAACGATCGATTCGTGCTCGATATTTTTTGGTTTGTATATGTTCATACATTTCTTTTAGACACCAGGGAATGATAATGGACTCCTATGTGATGGGAGTTATGTCGTCTTTGGTCAACAAAGAAAAGTTTTATTTTCTTAATAGCACCGTACTTGCACCGATATGCCTTGTGTAATTTGGCGTTACTCTTGTTTTTTTTAATCTTTTGTTTATAACCATAAATTGTTAATTCCATGTATACTTAATTGTAGAATATTACTTAGATCGGCTCCCCATCCCTCCCTCCTTGCTCCAAGGGAACAAGTCTAATGAGTAGAATTCTACAAGTATACTAATGCAAATGCGGCAATTTGATTGGTTGAGCTACTCGTATACTATCAGCCGTTAGTATACGAGTTCGCGCGAGCTCGGAATGTATGAAAATGAATTAAAGATCATTATACTTTACAATAAGGAAATGATTGAAAATGGTTCAAATAGAAGTACTTTAGTAAAAATTCTACTAGAAAGAAAGCAATGTGAGTGCTTGCCGGGGGCGAACCTCAAAATGTTTCGCTTACATAACGATCCCCGAGGGTCTGGATTGGGAAGCATGAATATTCGCTGCAAGTAAAAGTCAAGTTATCAGTTGCCAAGCTACAAGTTTGGTCGTTTGTTAGTTGTCAATTAGCAGGCTGAATACGAGACAGTATTTATCAGTTTTAATTTTCGGTATTTTTTAGTTCTTAGTTAACTCATCGAGAGCCTAGTACTTCAATCTCTCTGTCAAAAACTTCCGGGCTGGGTAAACTCTCGGAGAGGAGAGTTCCAACCGAAAGAAGTTCCACCCTTCTCACCATATCCGCCCTCCTTATCTCGCACGATTTCGATGCGTTATTCTAGAACTCAAAGCTCAAGCGGTAATAAAATCTACTGACTAAACTGAAGCCTTTATGCTGTTTAAAATGTTTCCCTTGGCCGTGTTTCTGGCTGTAAGAAGGAGTGGGCTTTTTGTTGGATGTAATTTTGCTACTAGAGAATTCAAGGTGCTGTAAGAGTACGAAGAATAGGTTGTCAAGTGAGGGAAATGGTTAGGAAGCCTGGCAAACTTCAAAGGACGGCAAACAAAGAGGCCAAGATTTAGGTTGGAAGGTCCTTGACCGTGTACAACTTTTGTCTTGCGCTCATACATCATGTATGAATTATGTAATCACAATGAACACACGTAACCACTTATTGTATTTTGTCAGGTTTTGCCCACGGTCAACTCCCCCAGATAGCGAACAAAAACCTCTAACAAAGAACTTTGCCTGGCTTCTTAACCATTTCCCTCTATTAACTATGCTGGGTTATGCTGAATGTAATTAGCGACCTTTAGATAACACTAGGGAGTTTAAGAAAACCACAACGGCAACGGCAACGGGAACGTCGCTAAACAAAAGGTTTAATTAGTAGAACAATGGCTGTGCACGTGCGTTTTAATTCCTGGTACATTTCTTTGCCGTCCTCTGCAAAATAACAACGTGAAATGACCGGATTCTGCGTTGCCTGGAGAACGTGAACCACGACAGCTAACTTTTTAAATTTCTATTTCGAATTTATCGCTGTGTTCCAGATTTAGTTTTGAGATAGTTTTGACAGAGGGAAACAAACTAAATGACTTTCGAGTATCGCGATATTCGTAGCTAAAATATAATTCATGTTTTAATCGACGTTGTCCTCGCCGTCGCCGTCGTGGTTTCTTAAACTCCCTACCAAGAGATTGAGTACGGGTACGAGTTTGAATTTTAATCCAAATACGTGCTCAGAACCCTCGCCCCTTCCTGTTGCTGAACAGTTAAAGTGTATATGACATGAAAAATATTTTCCGCTTATTTGAAAGGCCTTTCAAAATACAGAAGAATGGCGTTTTTCTTTTCGAAATATCTCTTTTCGTTTCAGAGATATTGTCATTTTTGTATTATGCAAATTAGATCAGTGATGACGTCACAAGATTTGCAACTGAAAAATGGAAAAATACTGAATAAAAAATATCTCTGGAAATATTGAAGCAGTGTCCTTGAAACTTGGCTACACCAATGTGCATCACAAAAGCAACAAAATGACACCCTTAGTATTGTTGCCATAGCAACCCTTTCAGCTCCAGTCTCTCTCTGTCAAAAAACCAAATATCCCCATTTGTAGCCTCTTAATTGAGACAAAGGGTCCTGCTTGGAACAGACATAGTTCCCATATTGTCTTAATTCCCATTATTGGATTGACTGTGCTAGATGGTTCTTGGTTAAGACAAAAACTGGGAATTTCAGTTTTTATTGAGACAGCACCAGCCGCAAACTGTTGCCATGGCAACAGCCCAAAGGGTGTCATTTTGTTTCTTTTGTGATGCACATTTGTGGCGCCAAGTTCCAAGACCACTGCTTTAATGGTTTTAGAGATATTGTTTATTCAGTATTTTACCATTTTTTGTTGCAAATCTTATGATGTCATCACTTATCTAATTTGCATAATACAAAAATGACAATATCTCAGAAACGAAAACAGATATTTCGAAAAGAAAAACGCCATTCTTCTGTATTTTGAAAGGCTTTTCAAATAAGCAGAAAATATTTTTTGTGTCATATACACTTTAAATAGGAGACTGTTGGAACGAAAGTGGTGTGAAACGTCATAATCAAAAGAAGAAGCATGACTTGTACTCAGTCTAGTACTCGTCCTGTAATCCAAAGGTTGCTGTTATCTGCGGTTCACCTTTAGCCTGTGTACGGCGGTTCACCTTTAGCCTGTGTACAGCCGTCCCTTTATAAGGGTTCGACTCTTGTCATGACGTTTAGCAGTTTTAGCACAATTTTACTTTATTGTTGGAAGTTTTGTTATTAGCAGCGTTAAAAATAACCACTTTGTGTCAGACACAAGCATTTTTTTATAATTGTGGTATTTACATGTAAATTTATTGTAACATAGACTATGTATAGTGAAAGGTAAATAGCTGTAGAAAGTACTCTCAGTATGTGTACGGTGTTCAGTTGTGATGTAAGTTTTACAAATCACTTGTTAGATGCACTTCCAGAAAAGAATAAACATCAAATCACTTTTTTAGCTCAGATTCATGCATGGTAAACTTGATTCTGTTGTCCTCTTTACTTGAAACGTTTAGAAATAGTCTTGGAATATAATGACCGGTTCGTTCAAAAGTATGAAAATTCCAAATGTTACATCATGCGTAGTAGTATTGTGAACGTCAAGGGGTGGGGTGTATGGAGGGTACGGCAACCCTCACAAAATCTCGCGAAAGTGGTTTTTATTGTGCATGAGAACAATATAATGAAGCATGTGTATTTTGGTTTTTAATCTACAATGTGATACCTCCTTAATTTGAATTCATTTGCCCCAAGCATAAATACGGCGGCGTGAGAATTCCCAACCTTGAAACTCTCTCTACCTGCAAGCCTTTGACCCACAGACGTCTCCTCTTCTCTCACTTTCATACCACAAATATCATACATTACAGCCTTGGGGATTAGCTAACAAATTGCAGCCAGTGCGTAACCCAGCATCTCCTCGTGTTACCATGGTTACGCGAGATAAGAAACATTAAGGAAGATTGAGACGGATCACGAACGAATTGAAAATTTCAAGACACGCCTTCTGATAACCTCATCCCAAGATAAAAAGGATAAAAGAAACTCAATTACCACAAGAAGAACCGAAATTAAAAATAATGATGATATGCTGGTAGTTTATTGCATGCAGTTAAAAGGTATGTTATCTGTACCGAATCATCATTGCTCATATCTTGTTTATTCAAGGAAAAAATGTTTAACCACTGACAAATGCAAATTAACCAAAGAAGCTAAATACAATAGTACATGCACGCAGAAGAAATTGAAATTTAAAAAAAAAAACGTGAAACAATTTCCACACACAAACATAAACATAGCAAAGCAGAATGGTTGGGAAATACATTTTACAATCATTTGGTTTTTATGTTGTCTAACGTTTCCCGTTCTGCAGTGAAATTTTCACCCCCATTTCCCCCCTCCTGATCCCCCCACACACACACAACAGATAATGCACGCACGCACACCGTGGTTTTCCGAGTATCAAGTCAATATTTTAAGGGCACGTTCGTTTGGGATCAATCCGGAATAAGAACAATTGGAATAATGCAAGTTAGCGTTCGTTTGGCTGCTCTTCCTATTCCAATATACTCGGATTTCCAATCCGGCTATTCTGCTCCCAGGAGCAGAATAGCCGGAATATATTCCAGAATATATTCTTATTCCAGAATATTCCCAAACGAACGCGCCCTAAATTATTTCGTTTACTAAAAGCGGAATATATTCCAGAATATATTCTTATTCCAGAATATTCCCAAACGAACGCGCCCTAAATTATTTCGTTTACTAAAAGCTAATGGGTTTTAAAACAATAACATCTTTCAATGGTTTAGAAAAATGTTGGGTTTAAGGTTTATTTTTAAAGTCTATTGACCATTAAAGAAAGGGGTGGATTGTAATGTTGACATTTACATTGCTTTCTGAGTATAACTGTAAACACTTGAAACTACTTCCCTAAACAGCTAATGGGTTATACAGTGTTTCCACGGGTCAGGATATACTCAGGAAATATAAAAATTCTTAAAAATCAGGGAAAAGTCAGAGAATTGTATTTTGAGTCAGGGAAAATTGAAATTTTGAAGAAAAGTAAGGGAAAACTGGAAGATTTCAGGTCAATGTGATCTCAGCGATGTGTTTTGTTTTGAAAGCAGAGGCCGGACGGAGCTATATCTGACGTTTCGTGTTTATTTGGTCACGGAAAGTTTATTTTTATCAGGTTTTTATCAGGGAAAAGTCAGGGAATCTTGAAAGCTGATATCTGTGGCAACCATGTTATACGTAACACGTCATCGCGGCTTTCAGAGGGATTCTACGATCATCATGATTCTAACGAAAAATGTTGGGCACCTATTAATTTCTCTACCCGAGAGAAAATCTTAGTAACGTATTAAGGGGAATTCAAGAACAAATCCTCGTTTATCGCTCGGCTGTTTGCCGTAAGGCTTAAAAACAAAGCCGGGAAGATTGGGCCCTTAGGGCCCTTATGCACAAATTTATCAGCAGGAGACATTAGATATTCGTAAAGTGACGTTTAATTTAACTTAGGTTTCCAAAAACTAACCATTATAAATGTTCTCAAATTACGTACAGATGTGTCAAAACGAGCACGAATTTTAACATCGGCCCCGAAGAAATAAAGAAAGTTTTTCTGGCGAGGACATTGTTTTTGGTGTGTGTTTTTACTAATCGCAATTTTTATACTGTTACAATAGTGCTAAACAAAATTGCCGGAGCCGTGACGATACTGAAATATGTTCTCACCAAGAAATATATAATTATGCGATTACCCTGGATGTCAAGGGGTTTTAATTCCCTTGGTTCAGTTGTGCGTCACGCTTCCGCAGGTTCACCGCACCTCGCGAACAAAAAGTAGAACCGCTTGTACCCAGTGTCATATCTAATTTGTTATTTTCGATTATTTCCGGATGAAGGGATATTTCAAATTTCTTATTTTTTGCCAATTTTATTCAAATCTTGCTGTATAAACATGGTTTCTACAAAATCCCCTGTATTCAAATAAACTATCACTTACTTCAAAAAAGCGGTGATTTTGTTGACATTGGTTCTAAAATCCCACGGAAATTTCATTTCATATAAATTTAGCTCTGTCTGTGTTGTTTGTACATGACGAAGTTCGTCAGAGGAAGGAAATCCGACATTTACACAGAAGTTATCTTTGTGCAAACTTTATAAGCCAATTTGGTTGTGTACCTTGTCTTCGCCAAATGCACATGTAAAAGATATTTTTTGTCAGAGCTTACAGTAGCTTCCATTCAAAAACTAGTTTTATTTTGTTACATTTTATTTAAAAGCAAAACCGATACAAAAGCGATCTTTTTTAGATGCAGGGTATTTCGATTAAATTTAATTGTGTCACAATTGTATTTTGTCTTTCTCGTATTCAAATCCGTATTGACATTCGTAGGCGGTAAAAAAATTCAAGAATAAAGAAAAGATGCGTGCCTAATGTCATCACCTTGACAAACTGTGCTTTGGTTATCCTCGTTTATCTCTTGGCCACTTATTTGTGGTCTTTACACACTTCCACCTCAAATTGCGCAGCAAATATTTTCCCGTCCTTTTAGCAATCGACCAAAAATAGCGCTCGACGAAAAATTCTCGTCACGTATTTACGATTTTACCACCCTGAGGGTTTAAACTTAATTAAATTTCATAATTTATTATGCCTTAAGTTTTCACTTTTACTATTAATAGTTAAGTGTACAAGAAAGTGACTCAAAAGAAAACTTCAAGTAGAAATAACTCGAGTATTCTTGTACCACATGAACTGGGAATAACGATAGACTTACAGACTTAAACCAAGACTAAATCGCGGTTAATTTGATCAAGAATAGATGCTTTCGACTGAGTGTGTTTAGCAAAACAACAAATTAAACAACGATATTCGACGAAAAAAATTCCATCTCCTATGTTTTTTTCGTTAGACGACGCATCAGAGTAGTTTTTTTTTTTGCTAGATCTGCAATAGTGAAGAGTTTACAGGCGCGGCTCTAAAAGTCCGCGGCGACGGCGAACGTTGCGTTGATGTCGTTTCAACAGTAGTGCCATTCCTATCGTAAGTAGCAGTTAATTCGTCCAGGCTTCGTGTGAATATGACACGGACATTTTCGTTTCGTTGTCGAGTTGATTTGCTGTGGCGATCACACCACCGCGTTAAGGAAACTGCGTGAATTCTGATCCACACGCGTATAGCATGTCTGAAATCGCGTTTGAAAAACGCGCTGAAAATTGGATTGGACAAAGGAGGAATGAAACGCATTAAAATGAACAAGCAATATTGCCAAGAACGACCGGGAATAATTTGGATACCAAAGTGTTCTTGAAGTGCAATAAGGTAAAAAGGCAGCCAACAGGCGATGAACAACACCAGCATCGAGATCACAATGACTGTCCCTCGCAAGTCATGCGCGATTGAATTGACGGGTTCGTTGCCCAAGTTGGCACGACGCGCACGCGACGCGAAGACAAGGCGCAGAGACACGACGAGTATGTGACTGTAGGTACATAACATGGAAAGCAGAGGCAGTGCGAAGAAAGCCACCATTAATATAAACATGTACGCTTCGTCTTCGCGTTTCGTTTCTCGCAAGTTTTCATTGACATCGTACCAAGTCATCTGCACCGTCGACACCGCAGCGGAGATGATCCAAACCGCAATTAGTGCGCAGAGAACGCGCCGTCTTGTCACCAGGGTGTGGTAGCGCATTGAATAAGTTATCATAGCATAGCGGTCACAGGCGACTAAGACGAAGTGGAGCACTGTCGAGACGGCTGTAAAACGTATAAACAGGGCGGAAGATATGCACGGGACTATCACCCTGGCGATGGAACAACTAAACAGCAGCGGAATAGCTACAAGCCCTGTCAACAAGTCCGATACCGCCAGTGAAACAAGGATGATATTGCTTAGTGTTCGTAAACTCTCTTTCCAGCACATTAACGCTATTACGACACTGTTAGAGGCGATGATCAGTGCGCCGAATGCGATCAAGGGCCCGTGTACAATCCAGGGAAAGCTTCCGTCGCATAAAGACCTCTGAATGTGTTGGGAGGAACGGTTACTTGCAAAACTCTCGTTGTCAACGAACGTGGTATTCATGTTTTTTTTTTCACTGGGCTAAGCCATCCGAAGGTCCGCTGTTATTGCCCTGATCAGTCAGTGTTAATATACAGAAAATCTTGTCTGCCACCACAGTTTAAATGGACAGGATGTAAATATTCAAATGTGCAGAGTGCGTTGCTAATAAAAAAAAATCGTGGATAATAGGTTGCGATGGTGCAGTAAATTGCTATTCTGAAATAAATCGATCTGTTGACTGGAAGTCAAAGTGCTCCTGGGCCTATTTAGAGATCAAACGATAAAAATCCTCACCGAATTAGCGCGACTTTTGTCACGAGTTACCACTGTGGGAGTATCTGATGTTACCTCCCTTGAATACAATTTTCTCAAATTTTGTATTTAAAATTTGACTATGAACAAGTGACTGCTCCTCATATCCGCTTCCCATGAACAGTGTCGAGTAATTGAGGCACTTCCCACACCGGTGCCAGAAAAGCGAGATTCAATGGCAACGTGGTAATATCGAGTTCATGGTTCGTTAAAATGTCTTGTGTTCATAAAGCCGAAATAAGACTAATGCGACATTTATGACTACTGTGCTTATGCGTGAAGCACTCAAGAGAATCATTAGCGGAAGATTCCTAATTGGGAGGTGTCCGTCGTCATAGAAATAAACAGTGTGGAAAAGATTACACAAGGATAAAATGTAAACCTGTCAATAGCGAAGAAATTCTCTGGAATTAAACTTTTCCACTTAGGCTACAATGCTTTTAAATTTTTCGCCATTCGATTTTATCATAATTGAAAGCAAAGACGTATATTTATAACAACATCAATACCGCCTTTTATTTTCGCAATAATGTACCAGGAAGTTAGCATCCATCGATAAATTTGGCTTTTCGGGAAGAATCAGACATTTGTATAATTATTAAAATTCGAAGAAAGTGTTTTGTCATCAGAGAAGTGCGACGCTGGCGGCTGGGCGAATCACGTGCTTTTCGCGTGGAAGGTGGCAGATGTTGTATATGGTTTATCCTTTCTTCTCTTGACTTTAAAAACCTCCCCGACAAAGAATATGACTTTAAACTATGGCAGATTACGAAGATTTATTCATGTAAAGGAAATAGACAAGTGTATTGTAAGTGAAGTTCACCAAACAAGTTTGATACTTCTGAAACATGTGAATAAACATCGCATGGAGAGGTGTTTTTACACATTCGCTTGTATCGTGAACTTTTATCGTTTTCGGTTCAATTAACTTTTGAGTCCGCGAATTCCCATCGCCCATCGGCGACCTTGCTAAACTATCTTTAACTTAATAAAATAACGAAATAAATAGCAACTAGCCAACCAAACAAAAAACGTATCAAAAAAAAAATCTCCGATGTTTTTCCCCTTTGCCTGTTTGCACGACATATCGAAAATCCAAGCTTGATTCTTCGCTAGCGGGACCTTGTTTCTGTAATAAGATCCTTAATTTTTAAGTATACTGTTAATTCGACGGACTGAACAGTAAAATTGAAATCTGAAGGAACTATCGCAAATGTGATTGTTCAAACCTTGACAACAAACGAAGTTTCTAAATCAGCTGTATCATAGGTCCGCATAGCGTACTTGGAAGTCATTGCATTTTAACGGACGTAATTTGCTTAAGAACGAACGTTTTTAATAGATGTACTTAATAAAACAGTTAAATTTTCCTTTTTGCATTTCCTTCCTACAACACGTCGTCCTTTTCATAAAAAGAAAGCTGTCAAAAAAAAGAAACAAAAAACGATTATGTCGGAAGTCGATTTTGGACATTCACAACCTTTTTCTTTCAACTGTTTCGTATCATACACCGTGTATAATGAAGTTTACTTGACGTAATGAATATATGGAAGACACATATGAACTGCAGATTAATGATGAAGTGGATGAAATGATCCTCGCAGTGTGTCAGCAACTTAGGCAATTGCATTTTTTTTGCCTGAAAAACGTTTGAATGCTACCACGGGATTCGAACGCATGACCTCTGCGATACCGGTGCGATGCAGTTTACTTGGAAGAGTTTATTTCGACATTTTTTTGGTCTTTTGATTGGCAAATGTGTCTTCTGTTTTTTAAATGTTTTTAGCCACCATTTCGGAAATGTTCTTGTCGGGACGAACGACATGTGCGATATAAAATCATCACTTTACCAAATAAGGTCAGTTCTTAGTCATGAGCTGGTAACAAATAAAAAAGAACCAATAGGAAATCTAGATATTCAATAACAGATAGTTTGAATTTAATAATATTTATTAATATACAATCTTCGTTCACTGTCCAAAATCCACGCGCGCAATTGGTTAAAATCGAGCACGTGATTTTACTTTACCTGTCGTCAGCAAACTCCGACAGTGCGTTATTGACAATAACGCATAAAAATCGTGCATTATTGACAATGGCTTCAGCTGACATATTTGCAGAAATAGTGGAAGAACAAATATGAACTTTGAACGATTTTGTGAATGATTTTAAGCCTCACTTATATTTAATTTAGCTTTGTAATTTCTATATTCTTAAACTACGCTAATATAATTTTGTGCTACTTAGCTAGAACTGAATTCTTATTCTATTTATTAAAAATTCTTGTTCAAAGTTCGCGAAATTGTGTATTGCGTGCAGTGTACTCAGATTGTATATTAAAAGGGTTAGAGGCTGTTAGTTCGTGTTTTGTTTACAAATACACGCACTTGCTGGCAGCACAATGAACTCGAAATTTTCAATACTGCACTCGGCTACGCCTCGTGCAGTATTGAAAATTTCTCGTTCATTGTGCAGCCAGCGCGTGCGTGTATTTGTAAACAAAACACTCACAACAGTCTCTAACCCATAAATATCAATAGTCGCCACCTTGTCCCAATGGAAGGGCCTGAGGCTTTTATCTGGCTGTTAACAGCGCAAGAGATTTTGTTTCAGCACCTGATAATGTAAACGCGACTAGACGTATTTGTCAACTTAGAGCAGCGTGAATGTTTCAAGGCCTGCTTGCTCCATTCCCAAAGCGTTGATCATTAATACAATAATGCGTAATAAAATATCGACCGGAAGGTGATAATGTACTGTACGTTCAACAGTCAGGCAGACATCAAACAGCCGGCTTAATTTCGCGAAAATGAAACGGGCATATTTCGCGGGACTTAATTTTCGCGCTTTGGCCAAAGAAAAAAAAAACGTTCATAACATAAAAAATACAATAAAATGCGTTAAAAACAAATTTTCGCGGATCTTTAATTTCGCGATTATTTGAAAATCGCGAAAATTAAGTCCCGCGAAAATACGGTAACAATAAGGTACTAAAAACCTCAATTTGGTACTAACATAAAAAATACACAGATATTTGACTTAATTGTATCGAGAAAAGAACAGATTTCCTTGAGCGAAGCTTGAGGAAAACCTGTGAGTTTCACGGATCAGATGATGTTTAAGGGCAATTATCCGTGCACTGATTTGCCTTCATGGAAAAGAAATGGCCTCTACAAAAAAAAAAGACTTAAATACAAGACAAAAATACTCCCCACACCCTTTCATCTTTCCCGCTCCTGTTTTACTTTACATCAATAATATATTAATGGCGCTAAAAGGAAAGCCAAATGACAGACAGGCATACTCGCCTTAACACAAAATTTAGTTTTTGATACTTGGTTAATTTAAACAGTTCCAAGAATTGTGGTTCAAATAATTGAACAGTAACCTTAGTTTACTTTTTACTTTACATTTACTTGTGTTTACAGGTTAACATGTCGCATATATGACGGTAATTACATGATAAAGCTTGGTCAGCTTTTTCCAGTTGTTAATGTTCTCATCTTCAGACATAAAATTTATAATGATGTAAACTAAGTATCTTATTCAGCTGAAAGGAACTCAGTTATCAATCTAGTGTCTTACTTCAACGATTCTCTAACTGGTCGTGACTTAGCCTCGTAAAAATGAATTTTTTTTGCCCGAAGGAAAGGAAATCTAACGACCAGAAAATCCAAAAACTCAAAATAGCGACGATTAACGTTAAACTCTGAGCCATTTCAGTTAATCAGGTTTCACAAGACATTGTGACATGATGTGCTCTCTGGCCTTCGACCTTGTGAAGCAGTAGTCATCGTTATTCAGAAGCAGCATGCAGTGCCCTCGCAACAGGGGCTCAGTGACAAGGCCCACCAGCGAGGCGGTGAAGGTGCCCCCTCCCATGGCCACCACGATGTACCCCATGGCGAACTCTTTGTAACGGTCGTCAAATCTGTCCCTGAAGAACGCCAATGCATTGACAAAGAAGACGCCGATCGTTACCCCACCGGTGAAGGACAGCAACAAAACTATCCACACGCTCGGTAAAAATCGATACCAAGCCGCCAGGACGAAGAACAGAAGGTGCATGACCTCTATTGTCGAGAGAACCCAAAGATACGGGAATTTCGCTCTTTCGGCCCATTCCGCTTTGATATAGGACAATACCACAAGGTAGGACCTTCCCACCACCTCACCTCCCAAGAAAACGAAGATGTAATACTGATAGTGGTCACGTGGTCTGAAAGGAGCATTGGGAAATGCCAAGGTGGTAATGACGGATTGAATGATCATGTATTCTGAGAACCATGCGATATAAATCGGTATCAGATTAGGCAGCATCTGACGAATGACCATGAACTTTTCCTGGCAAGAGAGGGAACCATCATCTCTGTCTTCTTCGGTTGGTTCTTTAGTCTCTTCGTGGTCTGTTGAGAAGTATATACAACAAATACAAGTCAAGAAGATATTCAACACAGCTCCAGTCCAGTAGTTCAAAGGGTGAACAACAGTCATAACACTGTCCACCGGATAAATCGCTATCCATTGTACGTTAAGTGTCGAGAAAACAAATTACGCTATCCACTGGATAGTGATTTATCCGTTGGATAGCGTTATCCACCCTGTGCCCTGAAAACTATTCTTTTTGCCACCAGCAACAACTTCGACAAGGCGGCTAAATTGAATGGTGCCCATTGGATCGATCACAAAATGACATGAACGTGAGTTGCTGTCAACTTTCAATCTTCATCATTGACTTAATCTCCTCTTCTTTTTACCTGTTTACCGCTTTATAACAAGCTGAAGTCATGGGATTGAAAGTTCTGATCATGTAAGGAAACACTTTCCGTTTGGCAGTTTTCGAAGATTTTCCCCAAGAATATTGTGAAAAAATTATACCAGGCAACAAGGTCGACTTCCATGCTTGGCCAACAGAAATTTTTTTGGTATTTTTATTTTTCCTTCAGTTTACAGAACAGGTTCACGATACACTTATTACAGATTTACACTACACAACATTACTATACTATACTACGCTACAGAACAGAGATTGCTAGGTAACAATATATCATGAGCGCTCGAAAAGAGCCTTTCCAGAATCGCTACGGCGGTCCTTTATCGCACCGCAGCCGCATGTCCCTTGACTGTTTGAAGCTCACCTTTAGTGTCCAGTGCAGTGTACTCTACTCCGGCATGTTCATCCGTTGGAGGACTGGGAGACTCTAAATGTTTCTTGTCCATGGCGTAGTAGCAGACGAAGATCAAGAGCAACATGGCCGCCATGATTAAAATAGTGGCGTTTGGTGAAACGCAGGCCCATGTTGTCATGGCTATAACACAATAATAATAAAAACTTCATTTGCTTTTTTCAAAACAATATAGAAAAATAAAACATTTCGATCACCGACTGCTTTTCGAGTAAGACAAAAAACTGAACTGCCCGATATCAGATTAGTCTAGTAGGAGAGCTTTCTAGAATTATCAAGGTCTCGGTTAGTGTTATCAGCCGAGTGGATATCACAAAAAGCTTCATACAATGTTTTGAAAAGTAAGTTTACTACTACATCCATTTAATCGATCACTTAAAGTGCTACTATGATCAAATTTTCACCCCTTGCAATTTTAGGCGTATCATAGGGAATTCCGCGAAAGATTTAAAATGCCGTTTTCCGTTAAGTACTTAAGTAGTCACTTGTCGCCTCCATTGCAAATCGACGAATGTGATTGGTTTTCTAACCCACTACGCCCGATTCTGATTGGTTTAAATTGATCACGTGACGCGATAGTGTTCACCCGCAGAGAGACACTATCAGCCCATAGTGCCCCTCCAAGGAAAATACCCGGATGGATAGTACTCGTCCGCGTGAAAATTTCTTATAAACAAGCAGGGCTACAGACCAAAACAATTCACCCATAAATAAATATTTCATTGATGTGCATTTTGGTGGGTTTTGTTTTCGTTTGTTTCATTTCGGCTTTAAGTCTTTCATCCTAAAAAGTTAAAAAATAATTCAACACACTCGATTTTGAATGGGCGCTCAGATTAAAATTTAGTTTAATTTTTATCTCGGAACCATCGGTCTGATAGTTGCCCCCCCCCCCCCCCCCCCCCCCCTTAAAGTAGCACATTAGCCCTCGAAACTTCACTTCTCGGGCTAATATTTGTTTTGAGAACATAAAATTTCTGCATAGCAACAATCAGCCGTTAGCATAACCCACTGCAGTCTGATTGGCTACACAGGTGCCGTCTATTGATCGATAGCAAGAGAAAATGAGGGAGAAAATGTTCCCTCATTTTCTCTTGTCGATAAAGGGCTCTCGCAGCGCGCGCTGCATTGTGGCCGACACTGAGTTCGAAAATTATTAAACAAAACCGTCAATTACCTGAAGGCCGTATTTCCGCCGCGTAACTTAGGTTTAATGCGAATATCTCGTTCGCGTTTCAAGCAATCGAAGAACTGTTCACTCATCTCTAGAATCTATGTTTTGCGGTGTTTTGTAAATTTTTGGGTGATTTTTGGGGGTATTTGGGAGGAGATAGTTTTTCTCAACGGATTAGTGAAATTTAGAGAAATAAGAAATGGTGAAGATTTAATGTGATTTTAAAATTAGAATTTGAAGTTAAAAATTAGTAGATGGACACCCAAACAGTTCCCTGACAACCTGGGATGCTCTTGCGTTGGGGTCAACTGTCTGGTGGTGTTCCAAAAATAATTTTCTTTCCTCTATCCCTTCTCTAAACCTCTTAAAATTTCACTCAATTTCAGGTAAAACCCCGCCTTAATAAGTTTTATCGATATTCGTTATTTAATAGAACGGTCAGTGGGTTATGCTAAAACAATTAGACAGTTCGCTCTCGGTTTCTATCGACTTTTATAGTTGACTCGGCGCCTTGCTATCAGCGGATAGAAACCTTGAGCTCGCCGCCTCCTCGACAGAAACACTCTATTGTTTAATTATCGCTGATAGACCCAGGATCGCGCGCGCATTACCTAACCTTGATCGGGAAGGTTTTTCTCAGGTTTTGGTTTCAGAACACCAAAAATTATAGGTTTCCGGTTGCTCTCGAATAAAAATTAGCGATAAGAGTTTCAGCACGACTTTTCGATTTCGCCATGACATCATTTTGTTACAAAATAAAAATTTAAGTGACAAAATAAAAATTCAAACAGTCCTAATATATGCGGTGAGAGGTGTGAGGTGAATTCTAAGTAAATATGTCTAAACAAATAGTTTTGCGCAAAACTACCTGTTTAGGCAAATGTAAAACAAAGTGGCTGTTTTCCGAATTAAACTTTTTCACCGATTCACTGGCTTTGCGTTTGGGGGATAATTTTGTTTACGAGAATATGATTGCAGATTGAGCAGATCAAGACCATATTCTCATAACCTGTTTACTGGACAAGGTATTGCTTTTTAAGGAAAAATTTGAAATTGATCAGTCTTTTAACATAGATAGATAACAGCTGTTCGGTGTGACTGTATGATTCTTGAGTTCTTGCGAGATCAAATATTAATGAAGAGAAATGTGAATTTCAAATGTATACACTGTGGTGCGGGGTTAAAAGACATGACAAATTTCAGCGATATACCACACAAACTGTAACAACCGTACAAATAAAGTCAAATAACAGTCATACCTGTATAATATAAGGGTGCCACCACAAAACCCGCTCCTGTGCCGGCTGAATAAGCGCTCAATGTGACCTCGTGATAAAACGAAGTGAGAGCCAGAAATGTCACTTCACCGACCCCGTAACCAAACGAAGCTATCCCAACACCAATTAATTTCCAATAAACCTGTTTAGAAAACGAAAGCATGAGAAAACCGCCGATGCCAGACAAGAAAACCGTCGTGATGCGGGCAAAGTACGGGATCTTTTGCATGAAATAAGGTGCTATTAGAGTAACAACAAAGTACGGTCCAATGTCTGCGACAAGCACCATAGATGTTTGAATAAATGTTCCCGCTAAAATATCTTGAGCACCAGCGATGACCAAGGAATATGTTGCGTAGATTAAAGTTCCAAAGATGAAAAACGCTGTCACTGTACGCAGTCGCTCGCGTTCTTGTTCGTTCGGTTTAAAGCCGCCATTGTTGATTGGCGTCAATGTCTTTCTGTTATCTGTGGCCATTTCACTATTCGAGTGATGTTGAAAAACGTGCGTTTGTAACTCGAAGAATTCTTCGCAACACAAGGAGTATTACGTTTGTTACAAAAAGCTCACATATTTTGTGATCCTGTTTTTGGTATAACGACTTTTCTCAGCTTTTTCTTTCAACGAACATGACAGCTGGCTCTCACATGCTGTTTCAAGGTGCTGTGAAGAAGGAAATACAAAGAAGAAAAGCTAAATTGATCTTTTCGGCTAGGTGATATCTCCTAAATTTTCCTAAAATGTTATGTCTAAATGAGAATTTCTGTCGTCGAAGCCGAACGAGAAAAAGAAAATTGATTTTTTTTCCGGTACGAGCTGAGAAAGGGCGAACGAATTATTAATGAAGTTTTAATTGCTTTCGAATCACCACATTTGCATTTTACTGTTTGGTAAACCAATCATACCTTATGGTTTAATTAATAGCTTTTTCTCTTATTCGAGAAAGCACACTTAAAAGGAGTAAGACACACATGTATAAATCGCGGAAAAATTGCATAAAAGTGCAGCAGGCGCAATAATAATAAACGTTTCTGAAATTCTGCCGGTGTATTTTTTTTGTTTGAATTTATAGCTGTCCAGACGTAGACGCAAATAAATTGTTATCACTTCGAAACCGCATTATTTGAAATATTTTTTATTTGATGGCATAAACAATCAAATGACATTAAATTAAAAACGACCCCGAAGGGTCGGTGTTTTTGTAAGAGAATTAAAAATCACACATCTAAACAAACACCAAGAACAAAGTTAAAAGGAAATCACTTTGAAACCTCCCCAGTCCTCAACGGTCCGGGTTGAAGCCCTGGTCACTGTGTTGTGTTCTTGGGCAAGACAGTTTACTCTCATAGTGCCTCTCTCCATCCAGTAATGGGTACCAGCGAAATAATGCTGAGGGTAACCCTGTGATGGACTGGCAATCTATCCAAGGGGAGTAGAAATACTCCTAGTCACTTCATGCTACAGAAACCGGTATAAGCTCCGGCGGTATGGGCCACTTGGCTCGGCGCAGACTTTACCTTTTCAGTTACCGTATTACTAGATAATTTGTTTGCGTTCGTAAACTGATTGAGTTTTCGCTAAAAGTATCAGTCGCGGCCAAATTATAATTTTTCACGATTGTTGTACGAATTATCATGACCGTACTATGAAGTAGCACTACTGTAGTATACGAAGAAGTACGACAGCATCGAACTGTAATGCGAAGCAGCACGACTGTAATCCGAAGTGGCAGGAGCATGACATACCGGACTCCCAGAACGGCTGGAAATCGAGCCTACCCAGCGGAAGACGGTTACCAACTTTGGCCCCGACATGTATGGAGTATGTCGCCACAAAAGCGTTATTGAGTATTTGGTGAATTGAGTGCACAAGTGTTTTCTTGTTACAATGTGCCACGCCCATCGCAGCTTCCAGTTGTTTCAAGGAGTTGAAAAACTAAACCCCTCAAGTTTCACGCTTTAGAGATTTATCTTGTATAAATTAAGGTCACTGTAACTATATAACTTTTAATGTTTGTATTGACACTGATGGTTCAATATGTTTCTGTTTGAGCGATTCACTTGATCTTGATTTTTTTTCAGTCGTTTTTAAAGATTGAGTGTACCAACGTTCGTAGTTGGCAATCTCCGTATTTGATCCTTATTTCGCTGTCTTAATCCCAAGACAATTTTCACAGAGTAGTTTAGCTCGTTGATACGAAATGTTGTCAGGAAAGGATTAACAGCTGAATTTATAAACAAGAACACCGTGGATGATTCTCTGAATGCGAAATACCACCCTTTTTTTCCCACAGCTATTGCATTTCTCATCAAGGAGAGTTACAACGAAGTACGGGATAAGCGAAATTATCAGAAGAAACAAAATTAGAAAAGAAGTTGCGGCAATCTTTTTTTCCATTTTCGCGATTTTTATCCTTTGAATATCGCGAAGCGTTGAGTTCCCGGCCACTATCATTTGTGTTCGCAAGACAACTCGAGCTCGTTTCTTCAGAAAGAAAAATATTGCTGAATAGGATAAAGTAGTTGTTGTAAGAGGAAAAGTTGTATGTAAATGAACATCTATTACACGGTAAACATCCATCGAAACTCCAGCGAACTGAAGTGAGGCGAAAATAGAAGAAAAGACGCAAATGATTGTGTTGCATAGCACGATGTTTCTTGGCCTGACTTTGTGAAGATAGAAATAAGGACAGACAATTGCTACGAATCGATCAACTGATATTGCAGTTGCCAAGAGAATAGAACTGTTAATTCCAAAGTAACCCAGTGTTCTAACGATGTCTCCTTCATTTGGAATTTTATCGTCTCCGAACGCGCACAGAAACCGTGTAACTGCCTCTCCAGAGCATACCACGATGCCAATAAACAGGTCAGCAGCAGTAATAAACACTAGGAACACTGAGAAAGCTTTTCTAAAACAGCGGAGAGGGTTTCTGTACAACACAACAAGGACGAAACCATTTGGAACTGAGATAAAGAGTATGAGAAGGACAAAGGGTATAACACTTCCAAGATACAGGGATTTCTCCAAATTACGCTCCATGTTAGCCACCTTTGGTAAAGAAAATTGAAATTTCAAGTCTTCTGCACAAGTCCTCTTTGCCTTGCTTTCTACTCTTTCTTGTCAGCTTTAAACAAATAGGACTAGTACACTTGAGCCTTGAATTTAACCTTTACTGAGTATGCATACATCATGATGTCCATCGAACACCTGTCCAGAGCACGAGTTCTTGAATAAATATAGAAATTTTTTTTATAATATTGAATTGGAAAACTTAATCACACCTATATAGGCTCAGAAATAGGGAAATTCAATAGCTCTGTTATTTATATTTTCATAAACATTATCCATACAAAAACTGCAACTCGTTGTTTCATTTATTGAAATGTTTTAATTTTCAGTTATTTTTCTAGTTTGAGCTTAGCGCGCGTTATCTTCATCATCTCGATTGGAAATGACAACGTAGTTCAGAAATGTCAAGAAGTTCCGTGTGCTCAATTTACTGAGAAGAAAATAGAAATTGAAATTTCATATTATTGCATGACAGCTAAGTCGGCGAAAAAAATAGTAATAGAAATAAGTTCATATGCATGTGATTGTATTTAATGGAATAAAATTTGCTGGTAGTAAAAGCAAACAAAACCGAACTCTGAGTTTGCTTGTTCCGTTGGTGTATTAAAGCTTCAGTTGCCGTTGCGAGCACTGAGAATAATGTGAACTTGTCGCGGAGTCAAGTTAGAATTGATTTGTTTTGTTCAGTGTAATTGGTGTTTATTTAAGAACACAATAAAAAGGAGCTGACGATTTCGATATATAATCCGTGTACAATAATAATTTAATAATAACAAAGTATCATCGTTTGTATTAATTCGATTCTTGAAAATGGCAAGGGTTTTTGAGTTGCAATGCAAGGTGTCGCCGGACGCAAAAACTTTTCTCATGTTTAGATATTCTGCTTTGGGTTGCGGTAACTGCAATGAAGGTTGGCAGTGTTGAGGAAGACCCCCTCTAGGAAGTTGTGTTTAAAATCCAGTTTTACCCATGATGCGTCGCGTAGCTAGGCACAGTACATTTTTTCGACTATTTTGCTTGTTTCAAGTAAAATAAAAGATTAGTGGGGACCGTTGGCACTCTCTTACCACATTTTTGCAAACTCTAAAGGGACTGTTTTAATTTGCCAAGGATATACTTTCGCTGTGGGCGGTAGAAACGTCACTGGATAGGAATGCGTCAGCATTTCTCGATCCCGAATTGTTATTTTCACGTGTCGCTCGTCATTTAGCCTGTCTAGCCTTTTGCAAACTATAGGTAGGTACAAAGATCTCTGCCATTCATCGATTGAATCTCTTAGTTTTAACATGCTTAAAAGCTGCTGCGAATCTTCATTGTCAGAGGATATCGGCCAATGCGATTTTCTATTGTTACGAGTCGTCCTATGCATGTCGTCTGTTTACCGTTTGTCGTCTTCATCGAACGAAGTAACCAAATGTACAAGAAGATCATAGCGTGCTAGAACCGTTCCGGTGAGAGATGTATTTTCATTTCGCGGATAAGAAAACCTTCTGACATGCATGTATGGAACTATCAATGTGTTTTTGACTACAATTCACGGACCTGATCACGATTTAATGCTTCTTCTCAAGACTTAATAAAGGAAAATGGTAATGTACAATAATGCTTCGAACTTAAATGGAATATTTCGAAGGATCGAATTCACGGACTTGATCACAACTTAATGCAGCTTCTCAAGACTTCAAGACTTGGAATGGAATTTTTAGAAGGATCAGTAAAGCCACTGAGTGAAAAATTGACTGCAAAAAGCCGTCGGGTTAAAATTTAGCTTACGCTTTAGCATGAATAATGCAGGATCTCAGGGCTTCAAAAATGTGCAGAATTTTGAAGCTTTTGAATACATGAGTAGCTACATCTTGAAATGAGAATTAATCTAAAACAAAACTTCTTTCAAGTTTCTTTCATTTGTCCAGTTTACGTTTGGAATTTTAGGCTTTTGAAGCGAATTGATTTGAAAAGCACATGGTGACATCTGATGTGCATCAGACTTACCGTCGCGTTGTTACATGTTAAGATTTGCTACCGGCAGTACTTCAGAAAATCACAAACATTAAGTATTTTTATTATTAGTTATAGTGATGGAAAGCATAAAAAGCAATGTGAGTGTTAATTTTGTGGAAGGAATTCAGTAGTATCAATATTCAATATTTTTTCACTAATTCCTTTATCAAATATAACAGTAAAATAATAATAATAATAATAATAATAATAATAATAATAATTTTTTTTAAAAATTAATAATAATAATAAATCTTTATTAACATATTCCAGACAAGTTGCCATTTACAAGGTAAAAATTCCAATATTAAAAATATCCAAGGCACAAAAAGTTATTATTATCATCATTATCATCATCGTCATATCATATATGTCGTGATATCACGGTTACTACAACTAGTACTAATACTACTATCATCATCATAACATTAATTAACATATTCCATATAATAATAATAATAATAATAATAATAATAATAATAATAATAATAATAATAATAATAATAATAATAATGATAATAATATTAATAATAACAATGACGAAGACGATGACAAAGTAAAAGATCAAGGGCAAAACAAGGTTAAAATACCAAACGTCTTCAACTTGGGTAAGTCATCATGAGAACGACATGAGATTTGTGAGCGTTTTTGTCTTTCAGGACGAAGACTTTTATTCGCCTTTTGGACTTTTAGGAACTATTCAGTTCTGAAATGACAGTGTTGCTAAGCTGCTGCAATACGGGAGCTTCATGAAAATCTTCCTTGTGCTCTCTTGAAAAAAGAAACATGGGATAAGATTGCTGTCTTGTTGTCGTTCAAAAGACTGTTCAAGAGAAATAAAGAGGCCCCATTAGGGGAAGGGGGAGGGGGGGGGGGGTCTGAGTATCCCGTATCCCCTTAATTTTTAGCCCAAATATCCCGGTGGTTTGTACCCCAAACGTTTATGTTCGATATCCCGGAATCTCGTTTAAATATCCCGTATCCTGTCAATTTTTCCCCCAAGTATCCCGTATCCCTATAATTTTTCACCTAAATATCCCGTATCCCAAAAACCCCTAATAGGGCCTCAATAAAGGGTATCTCACATTTACGAAGATTCTAGCCTGCGTGCAGACGTCTCCTATTATATTAGGAGACGTCTGATTCCTCTCTTTTCAAGAAACCTCTCGGTGGCTGTTACACCACGCACTTTCAAGTTGAGGTGCCAAACCACTGACTGAAGAGTACCGCTATGGATGCACTGCTAAGGTGCATTATGGGAAGAAGATTGGACCACTATCAACGTGATGCGAGAGTTCTTGGAAGGCGGGAGCTTTTAAACGTGGTAAGTTTGTAAATATGATGGTATTTTTGCATTAACTTTATCGTGTAGGGTTAAGTTAACTTAAACTTTGTGGAAAATATTTCACCAGGACATTTCACTGACCTGCCACTCGATTGGCGCTCGAGCTCGCGGGAGGCGTGTCGAATTCTGTGGTAAGCTTTACACATGTTTTTATCTGACATCGTTCAAATACCATCGTTCATGTTTCTAAACTAGTGAACTAGTCGCACGTGTGAGAAAGTGCTGCTTTATTTCTTTGAAAATGATGTCCAGAAAACGAACTTTTGGCTTTGTAAGCTCATGGCGACCAACACGTGTCAAGTTCTTCATTATCAGCACTGTCATTATGCACTTGTCAATGTTCAGCCCCAGGGTTGGAGGGGGGGGGGGGGGGGGAGGGGCAGACCCAGGGGATTTTGACATTTTCTAACCCAGCAGACCATTTTAGAACCCAAAATCCCTACCCTGGGAGAGCTTCATGATGTAAAATTCCCATTGGTAGCTGACCCCCCCCCCCCCCCACCCTGGGGCTTAACATTGACAGGTGCATTATTTCCAAAACAACCAAGAACCACTTGAATGAAACAAATTTAAACTTATTTAGCCGCTTCAAAGACAACAAGTTGGATTAAATATAGCCGATGTAGACAGTACAAATTGCTCCATTCAAACAATGTGTAAGTTATTGGGACACTTGATACCTAATAGCTTGCATTCCTTTCTCATAATAGTTGCTTTTTAAATTGTTTATATAAAGGCTAAAAAGTTACTAAAATTTTAAAACCAAAATTTTTTCAACTGTACTTTCATCATCAGTGGTACATCCACTGATGATGAACATACAGTCTAAAACATTGATGAACATGCAGTCGAAAATGTTCTGGTTTTAAAATTTTAGTAATTTTTAGCCCTTTTATAAACAATTGTATTCCTTTGTTGATGTTTGTCCAGGGCACAAGAGATGTCACAGCCACCATAGCGAAGAGAGAGAGCACAGGACTGATTTATATCACCGGAAGAATGTAAGGCTTTTACTTCAGGGCTGTGGGAAAATGTCCTCTAAAAGGAGAGAGTAAAGCTGGTGGGCTTATCTATCTAAAGAAAATATTGCAATCAAGTTCCATGTTACAAAATTATTTTGTGCTTTCTTTTTTCAAAACCCAGCCAGGGATTTCTGATTTCCAATGTGTTGGTAGTTTTCCAGGTTTCTTGCAGACTTTGCAATTGAATTTGTTCTTGAAACTGAAACACATTATGAGCTCTGGTCTAATACAATGTTTCCCCTCTTTTCAAGAAACCTCTTGGTGGTTGTGACACCACATATGCTACCCTTGAGTGGGTGACAAACCGTTGACTCTGGATGGGTTGCTAAGGTGCATTATGGGAACAAGATTGGAGTGGGAGTTTTTAAACACAGTAAGTGTATAAATATGATAACATTTTCATGTAATGTTTAACTTGTTAGGTAATATGTTAACTTTGAGGAAATTGTTTTACAGGGCATTTCTGTGTGCACTGAACATCTCAACACCAGCCTGCCACTCGATGCATGCCGAATTCTGAGGTAAGCTTCAGACAAGTTTTTATTCAACATTGTTCAAATACATAGTTCATGTTTCTAAATTAGTGACCTAGTTAAACATGTAAAATAGTGGTGCTTCATTTCTTTGAAAATGATCTCCAGAAAACCTTTTGGTTTTGTAAGCTCATGATAATCAACACTATCAAGTTTGTTTTGACTTCATGATCAGCACTTCAAGAACCACTGGAATAAAACATTTAAACACCTGTGAACTGATAAAGAGAATTGAGCGCTGAATTCAACATTACAACATGAAAATTATTGACATTTGATACTTTATTACTATCTTTAGTTAATTGCATTCCTTTGTCAATGATTATCTAGAGGACAAGAGATGCCAGCCACTTTAGCAAAGAGGGACAGCATAGGACTGATTTACATCACAGGAAGAATGCAATATTCTTTCATGAAGGGCTGTGGGAAAAAATTCCTTAAGAAGGAGAGAGTAAAGCTGGTGGGCTCATCTATCTACAAAAAAATATTGCGGTCAAGTACCTTGTTCTTGTTTTTTTTTTTTTTACAAAATTTTGTACTTTGCCCTAAGTGAAATGACATTTTAACCCATGGAAATAACTTGGTTACATGTACAAGTGACATTGTCAAAATCAGAAGACAAAATGATTGTGTACTTACATTTTGCAAACCTCAGCCTTCAGTCTGTCATTTGAGCTGAAAAAGAAGATGAAAAGATAGTGAAACTTGAGCAATGCTGGCAATATTTACCAAGTTATCCTTTTCAACCCAGGGTTTCCTTTAAAAGAGCAGCTGATTGGATTGTTTTTGAAAACAAATTGTGACAGGACAGTATTTATGTTGCTGGTATTTCTTGTTGAATCCAAAGGACATTACAGATCAGGTTCAAGATATGCTCTCAAATCACACATACAACAATAATGATGATCTTGTACAAAAGCAACTTTGGTTGAGTCATATATCCACCATACTGGTGGGCTATAGTAAAGATATTTGAAAGAACTCTTTAAGTGTCAAAAAACTGAAAATTAACAAACGTTTCAGGCTTAGCCCTTCTTCAGTGTTGTAGTCTGAAATGCCAATGTTAAAATGCGAGTTGCGCCATAGAAAATCCAATGGCTTGCGCATGCTCGTTGTGCGCACAGTCAGTTCGTTATAAATTGATGTTGAGATAAAATGTTCAGATAAAAACATATGGCGGTGTTATTAATACATGCAGGATCAGTCAGATAAAACTGAAGTTAATCAGTCGCATTTCCTGCTGTTTCCGGCTAGTGTTGCCGCCCATGCACTGTTTCAGGCCACAAACAGTGATATCGTCGAGTGAGTGCGAGGCTGAGTTGAAATGTTCAGCCATTGGGAAGCCAGGAGAATGGTTGCGGATGCTTCACAAGTGCTCACTGAAGCGTTCCTGGAGGCGTTTCCCAGTTTCACTGATGTATAGAATGAAACAACAGCGACAAACAATGCCGTAGACCACATTTTCAGACTGACAGGTGAAGCGATCGCGGATGGTATAGACGCTCTTTGGGCCCTGTACATTAGTTTGGGCTGTGATGTACTTGCACGTCAGGCAGCGAGGACGTCAGCAGGGATACGTTTTGGCCACAAATGGTATCTGGTGGCTGAAGGGTAGAACAATTCCAGGCTGTCTTGCTGCCATGTTTTGGGCAATCGAATTTAGAAAATTGTTTTCTTTCATTTACTTTATCATCATCAGAACTGCTACTTGTTTTATTAACCAACCTACACAAACTGTGGTATGCAGGATTGCAGCTACAGAATCAAGGCTGCTGCCTAACGGGCGCCCGGTCGCCTGGGGCGCCTAAGTTACGAGTGCGGGCGACTAAATTTTTGTTCAAGGAGCCCGCATGGGCGCCTAAGCATCGATTTTCCATTCTCATCTAATGGAAATGACTTCAATTTCCTTGTAACTTTGTTCCACTGGCATAAGATATATCCCGTTGAAAACAATAAGTGCTTCATTTCAAAACGGAAATACTAAAATTGTCCACAATCGAGATAATTTTAGCGTATAAAAACGTAACGTGCCTTCGCAAAATTCGGCAACTTCGAAAACCAATTTATTTTCGACAATTTATTTTCGACAATCTCCAGGCTATCCATGCATCAGGTCTGATCATGACAATTTTAACCTATAAAAGCTTGATACAAAAAACCTTTTCAACAAGCCTAAAATAATGTGCAGAATGTTTTGATGTTACACTTACGAATTACTGTTATTAATCTTATTATTTAACCCAAACTTTTATTTTTTCACTTTTGATCTGAGAATGCTTAATTTCATAACAACAGAAAATATGTGCCTTTTCTATGACATTCGTATCAGCTAGCGCTTTTTGTGGATCAAGTTCGAACTGTTTCGTGTTTTATCTCGGTCATTGAACCGTGACAAGGAGAACAGTACTCTTGAAAATAATAATGTGCTAAAAAACTTTGCTGAAAACAGTTTGAATAACATGAATTGTGTTTAAACCTACTAAAATCTATTGTATAAGCAACTCATTTGATAAGCCTAGAAACTGTTTTTTTTTTCACAACTTAATTTTTCAGGTCTATTTTTGACAACTGATTATGAAATGTAGATAAGATCATAATTTAATTAAAGTGTTTACACAGGTGTTTTGACTTTTTATTACCTTTGCCTTAACCTTCAAATAGGCCTGCTAAATTGTAATCTTGGTTCTGTTAAACCTTAATTACTAACAATAATTCAAGTTCTTTAGTGAGCTTGCTGTACAAAAGTGAAATTAATTTTGCTGCTTCATGCTTCATTGATTTTGCTTCAAAACTTTGGATGTTCAAAACTCCTTTTAAACAATGTTTTATTTTGCTTTACACATTTTTAACTTACTTTATCCAACATTCACCACAGCACAATATACTGGTTGGATTTTCAAACTCATTTTAAGCCTACAGAAACTTTCTAATATAGGTACACACTCCTGTTCATGTCACCCAATCAGTGTAAAAAGGGTTTTATCAAAGGAGAGGCTCGGCTAAATAAGCTTTCAAGTTAAGAAAGCTAGAATTTCTGACACGACTATTTGAGGGAGGTTACCCTCAGAAGCTCTCAGAAAAAAAATCTTGGCCGAAGGAGTTTTCTGTTCACGTACAAAGGCTCTACTGACAAAGCAAAATGTGTGTGCATGTGGGAGGGGGTGGGGGGGGGGGGGGCTGCTCCCCAGGCCCCTCCCCTAGATTTGTTTTTTTTTCTCCTACCCCACCCCCCTCCCCCGAGGTCGACCATGGCAACTTTTAGGCTGGGCTCCTAAAGTAATGGCTTGGGCTCCTAACTTTTGATGTTAGGAGCCCGAAGGGCTCCTTAGAAATTTCCTTAGGCAGCAGCCTTGAGAATGGTAAAATACTTTGAGAGTTGCAGAGATTACCATGACCAGGTTCTTTAGAGGTAAGTACATTGTATCAGAAACCCAGGAAAAACTAAAGCAGCAATTTTATTAAAGTTAGGCAATTACAGACAGCAATCAGCAGTGTTCTCCTAAGTTTCGGCACAAAAGTTAAGGGAGGTTTTCAAACCAGTTTGGCAATTTCACTGAATCTTGACCATTTTCTTGTCTTCCAGTTGAATTTTTCGTTCTCTTTGCATGTAGTGTAAGAAAAATCACTTACAGTGTAAAATGTTCTTCCATTGATATATTCTGTCAGTTCCATGGCATTTTGTACAGTCTCTACTTTTCTCTTTTCTCTTTGAATATTCCCAACTTCATTTTTCAAGGATTGTATCTGTAAGGCTTCTTTCAACCTGTTCCCTGGACATCCACTTACTTCTGCATTTCTGAACAAAAACTGCCTTCAGCACATGTGACCTTGTACAGTCTACTTAACAATCAACTACGCGAGAAAGATGTTTCTGTTGTCATAAACATGGGACAAAGAAAATTGTAAACTTCTGAAATTATTTTTACCTTTTTTCCGTTGTGACTTCTTTTATTTGTCAACGAATAAAAGGACAGAATCAAACAACAGCAATTGATTGCTGCCACTCATGAAAACATGCAAAACAAATGGTGGAACAAATGGCGTTTCTTTATTGTTTACCTTTTGAGTTTTTGAGAATTCTTTAGTGGTTCTAGCTGGTAGACGAGTGGCGTTGCAGTCAGTAAATAAATTTGCTGCTTTACTGTATAATAAGGAGAACACTGAATCACTGAGCAGAGTAACACTGTCAAAGACAGTTGACTGCATTGCCTTGAGTTTATGTTTTGAGCCAAAATGAGTGTATGAGCTGTCAAAAGTACATGTGACAGGTGAGGTTCTACTGGTTAATTTTAAAAGCTCAAACCATACTGGGAAAACAGTATTTAAAAGTGTAACAAGTCAACAAAATACTGAAAGTGAAACCAAGTCACCATCTTTGAATGCAACACATCACAAAACTGATTCAGTTTGACATTCGGAGCCCAAAACATAGTTCTTGATCACCTAGAGCTATCACAGACCAATGTTTTTAATGATTAAAGTACCAGTTAAGATTTCGTCAATGAGCACATGCTATACCAAAACAGTATCAAATTCATAATTTGTTTAAAATAGTGACCATGCAAACCAAATTTTACAAATGGCAGTGAAAAAAGTTTGAAAGCAAAATGGAAAATAAAATGATAGATAATATTTTACTTAAATGACATTTTTTTGCTTCCTTTTCTTACCATGTTTTTTGTTTACAATCTCTCTGTGAAAAGTTTGCTAGGTACATGTATGTGTAGTCACTGCTGAATTCAGCTTATTGGAGTGAATTAACTAAAAGATAGCAGCACAAAGGTGGCACAGGCGTGTATGCTACTGGTTTGGTCTTTTAATTTAATCCAGCATACATTCTGAGCTTTCAAGAATGCAACAATCTAATGAAATAAAGTGAAAGGAAGCAACTCAAATGACTCAAATTGTTCAAAAGTTTGAAGTATACTTTAATTTCCAATATCTAATAAACGATACATTACAGTGGGAAAATTGCTGGATATAATGTTGATACATAAGCAGATTCATGACCAAACTGTTATATTTGTGATGCACAAATCCACAAATCTAATAAGATTTTTGTTCAGACTTGAAGATTTATTACAGTACTGTCAATTGAATTAAGATAGTTTAGATCTATTAACATAATTTGTAATTTATGTAGCCCCTAAGATATCTTCAATCAACACAGTGGCATTCAGAAAGCATAAGTAGTGCAAATCTTGCCTGTAAATTTTGTTGACATTGTGATAGGAAACAGTTTTATTTTGTCTGGTCAAAATGGCAGACTAATTTTTTTTTTTGCCTGCCAAAAAAAAAGATGAAACTGTCTGGCTTTTTTTCTATTTCAAACCCTGAAATTTCTGATGAGGTGGTATGATGACAGTTAAAACACCCAATATTGTCAGGCCCGTAGGGTGGATTCTGTTGAGGGGGGTTCTTTTATTTGTTTGAAGGTATTTTTTAGCGGCGGCGCTAACACGGGCGCTGAAGGCGCAAGCCTCTAGGGGGGGTCTGGGGGCGTGCCCCCAGGAAATTTTGCAAATTTAGGTTCTCTCAAGTGCCATTTCCTGCATTTTGACATCACTTCTGAGGTGGGATGTATTTTCCTTCAATGTTAGCTCTTCGGAAAAGTAATTTTCATTCTAAAAAAAGTCTTAAATGTTCAGAAATAAGTGTGTGCATTTAGACAGTTTTCAAAACACAAATATTAAAATTACATGCAGGTTGGGTGAGTGGACAAGAAATTGAAAGAATGATGAATTATCTGACATGTTATACAACTATGTATTTTAGAAACAACTACTGAACATGTTCCATGTCTTAGCAAGTTCAGAATATCTGTTTGTTCCCGGGGGTAATTCTATAATTGCCCCCGCAGGGTTTTGGCCCAGAGGTCAAAACCCGAGGAGGCATCACTGGAATCCGCGCGAAATATTCCCTATACGGTGATTGGTCAATGATGACGCAAGTAAATGATGATTGGGTGATGATAACAACCCAAAGCGTGAGTACGTGCACAGATGACAATAAGTCAACAAAAGACGCTTGCCAACGTTGATTCCAGTTGGGTTGCTGTAGTTTCCGTCGAGCTTTAATGACTTCACAAGGTCTAGAAGCCGAAACTTACGCAATTGATATGATCAAAAACAAGAATAGTACGTACTGGTCTAGAAATTTCTCTTGTTATATTAGCGTGTTCCGAGCAGCTCTCGTTCGCTCGCAGCGTACTGGTCTAGAAATTTCTCTTGTTAGCGTGTTGCGAGCAATTCTCGTTCGCCCGCAGGATTGACAGACTCAATCCGAAATCGAGATTTGTCAGACACAAATCACACTTTACACGAGGGGTTTGAAAAACTCAGGCCATAACCAAGATATAAAGTTAGCAGCTGCGATAGGTTCGAAGGAAAATTTTTAAAAGAAAACGCGAGCATTGAAACTCGCAGAGAAGTGAGAAAGTTTCCACTTGAGACATACATATACTAGCCAGCTGTCGATCCAGTGCTTTCGGCTTTTAGGCGGAACATCATAACATTAAATAAAAAAACTCAAGTGGTAGAAATAAAATATAAAAGACTCGATCAGTCTTCAGGCATTTAAGTAAAATTTGTAACTGAGACTTGTCAAGAAGGAAAGAGAATTCAAAAGAGTTCTTGAGATAATCAAATCTCACGGCAGGCGCTTCCATTGACAGAGGTGAGAAATCTTTTGGCATCCGTTTCGAGCTCAGCTGTCAAGTTTGTAATTGTTGCTTGAGCTCCCAGCCCTAATATATTGAAACAAAAAAAAACTGAAAACGGCTGGTCTAAATTGGTAGTTTTAAAACGTTTGAATTTGAATATTACCGAAGTTTATCCTCGCTGAGAACACTCATTACAGCAAAAAGCAAAATGATCTCAGGAAGTTTGGAACGCGTTCGTGTAATTAAATTTACGTATTATTAATCCTTCAGAATTTTTGCATAGTTTGGCTTTCTTTTACTTATCTACTTTGCTTCAACAGTTCATGCTAAAAGTTTTTATTAAATGGCATGTCCTCGTCCCATGATCTTGAAAAAGAGAAGGCCAGAAACAAGTGATACTTTGTGAGTAGAACACGAGAAAAATTAGTGTTTTCTTCTGAATTATCAGAAAACTGATTTTCAATCAATTAAGAAAATAGAATAGCCAAAATATCAAGCGAAATAATTGACTGTAGTAACGGATGCGCTGAGAAAAAAAGATTAACAGCGGGGGCAACTGTAGTGTTGACTATATGTATGTATGTATGGACTATACCTAGTTTTATAACTTTCAGATATTTCCGACAAATGCGCATGCTTGCTTATCCAGCCAACTAACGCTAGTTCTGATTGCCGCGGGCGCCACCAGTCCAAAAGATTAGAACTTCTCATTATAATGCCAAAATGTTGCGGCTTCCTCCGATGATCCTGGAAAGGAAGGTAGTCGTCCATGTAATCGACCGGTCACAGTCTTTTGATTGTTTTGTGTTAAATTTTCTTGTCTTTTCAACCCCCCCCAAAAAATTCCGAAAATTTTAGGGGGTTCGTTCGAACCCCTCGAACCCCCCCACCCTACGGGCCTGATAGCAGGGACCAAATTTGCTTGGTATACTGTATTGCATGCTTTTGATTGTCTGTTTTGCCAACAAAGCTCCTTAAATAAACCATATAAAATCCTGCAATGTTCCTTGGGGAATTGCCTCTCATATATCTGAAAATTATGCACATGAGCATGTGAAGGATTTTTCAGAGTAACAACATGATCTGAAATTGAGGCAGCAAACAAGCTACAATCAATGTGTCTAGATGCTGGAATGGTTTCCATTTCATGTTCAGTTCCAAAGAAGTCTTGAGTTTCCCATGTAAAGCAGATTGTTGAATGTCCCACAAGTGTTTTCATTATGTGAAGCAGAAATCTTTCTTGTGATGATGGATGTCATGTGAAAGGACCATTCGTTTGTTGTGGAAATCCTAACAAAATATGTTCATTTATTGCTGGGCCAGCTGCTTTCATGGTTCATTGAGGTTGTGTTATCGGAGAGTTCTTTAAAGGTCAAATGAACCAAATTTTCGACATTCTTTCTTTTGCGATTTTAAAACAACCAAACGCTAAAAGAACCCATTATTAAATTAACTTAGGAAGAAATTTTGCTTTCTGAGCCTTAAAGCGTGAACTATAGCAAAAACTACGAAGATTTCCGAAGGCTTCACGAAAACGTTTCCAAAATGACCGCGCACTGGAATGGAAGGAATGGATCGAGCTTTGAATTTTGTGACGTAATAGTTTTGTCTTTGACGGCTTTGCGATCGAGGGGACGATCGTCATTTGAAGAGCGAATAATGGAAAGTTTGAGAGTTTGAGTCAGTCTGAGTAATTCAAGTAATTCTGAATAGACCTAAGTTCTTTTAAAACATGGTAGTTACATTTTTTACTACACTGGAATCCAATTTAAAAGATTAATAATTATTAAAGCACTGAGTAAAATTGTGAGCATTGAGCGATATAGGAGGATTTCAAACACTGGATGGCTAATAAAAATCATCAGTCCGCTCAGCTTGGTATGGAACAAAGAATTTTGTTATATACCTCAACTGAAATGCAGGTATTTTTGGATTTGCACGCAATTATATATAATCAGGACGTGTGCGGCTTGCAAACCCGGATCGGTATGAGCGCGAATGTGGATGTGGCGAAAAGCTAAGGTTGTATTCACTATTTTCTTTTTCGTACTCGAGTCACACAAAACACAAGAATAAATTTCTACACAAAAATTTAACTTGAATGAAAGGATATTTCTCAATGCAAATTCGAAACCGCAAACCATCACGCAGGGTAAAACTTTCTTGAATGAATAAATTCGTGTTGTTTTCAGCTGAAGGAAAATTCAGTCGTGAATAATAAATACAGAGCGTTTACCGACTGTCTCCGCGGACACTGTGAGGTTTGTCTCTATTACCTGTTTATAGTCCATATTTTGGCCACAGAGATGTAAATTTGATTTAGCTTGTACTTATTAACAAGCGTCAAAACAGGGTGTCAAAAACACGTCTCAAAAAGCGTGCACGTGGAAGCTGCATTATTCGGTGAGGATATTGAATCGATACTGAAGTTGATATTGAAGTTCGCAATACTTGCAAAGCCAAACTAACAAAATAAAAGTGTTAATAATCAAAACAAAAATACTAGCAAGCTCTAGTTATTAAAATTCCTTACTTTCAACTTGCTACATTAAGCAAAAGATGAACGAACAGTTGTACAAAGTCTCTCTGTTCTTCGGCTGGCATTCTTCGCCGTATTTAATTTGTTCTTCGGCGGGCACTCTTCGCTGTATTTAATTTTCTGATCAAAAAGTCGTTGGGACTGCATCCTCTTTAAGGCAAGTCTTAGAGACTTACTGATAGATTTTGTTTAATACAGTTTTCAGTGAAATGAGCCGCGTAAATGCGTGAGTGCTTGTTTTGGTTCAAACAATTCTCTTTTCATTTTTACAACCCAACGCTCTCTAAATTTTGAATCTTCAGGAAACTTAAAAGTACTTGCTCTAGACTTTGTATTATTTCAGTTTGTTGCTGCTCAAAACACCATGATTTTCCGCTTTAAACGAAGTTACCGACTTGGTGAACTTCAGAACTGAACGGCTTTGAATTTCCCGCAATCTTACACATCACCAACAGTGACGTCTTAGTTGTGTTTCCGACAATTTCCCGACAATTTTTCCGACTGCTCCACGATTATGAAGGCCAAAAATAAGCACTTTTAAACTTGCAATATCTCTGCGATGCAAAGTCCAATTACTTTGAAACTTCAAAATATGTTCATTTGGCTCTTAATTAACAGATTGGGCAAAAATAAAGAAAAATCAAAATTTTGGTTCATTTGAAGTGTACATTCTCATTTGTGGACAAAAATTTTTTTATGCCTAATGGAAGGGATGCTTGTATGCTTGCTGTTATGTCAATGGGCATGTTGCCTATGGATTAAGAATCCTCAGACCAGCAAATGTCTGTGGTACTTTGAGCTACGAGACAATGTTCTTGAAACTTGGTTTTGTATCTTTCAAAAGTCCTTGAAAAAGAAAAGTGAACATTATGAACCATGTGCCAGCATCATCTAAGTACATGTACCAAGATGGGCTGAATTAGTTGATATGTGGCTGCAGTTGAGATGTTAGATCAGAATTCTTTTTAAACAAGGATGGTCTTTACTTTGCACCCAGTTAACACTTTCTTTGTAGACAGTGTGGAGGGTGTGGTGGTTTTGTTGTGAAGGTTAGTTTGTTGGACTCTGGACTGATCAGTCCAAAATTGAGCCATGGCTGGGGTTGTCATGTTTTGCTCTTGGGCAAGACACTGTTCTCACAGTGGCTTTCTCCAACCAGGAGTATAAATGGTACCAGCCAATTGTTAGGGCGACCTGACAAAATGCCTGGGAGTTACCTGCAATGGCCTAGCATCACATCCAGAGGGAGTGGCAGCACTCCTAGGCATTGTGTGGTTCCAGAAAATCCATACTCCCCCACAGAAGAGATTGGAAATTCTGGGGAGGAGGGGGGGGGGGGGGGGGGGGTCTTGAAGAGCCAAAATTTTAAAACAATGTATAATAATAATAATAATAATAATAATAATAATAATAATAATAATAATAATAATAATAATAATAATAATAATAATAATAATAATAATAATAATAATTATTATTATTTTTTAATAAAAAATCGTTATTGACAACATCTAATAATGATAATGATAATGATAATGATAATGATAATGATAATAATAATAATAATAATAATAATAATTTTTTTTTTAATAATAATAATAATAGTAATAATAATAATAATAATAATAATTATTATTATTTTTTAATAAAAAATCGTTATTGACAACATCTAATAATGATAATGATAATGATAATGATAATGATAATGATAATGATAATGATAATGATAATAATAATAATAATAATAATAACAATGTATGAAGCTAAACTGGAAATTCCGGAGGGGTGGGGGTCATAGGGCAAATCCCTTCTGTGGGGGGTATGGATATTTTCTGGAACCACACATTTCATGTTGCAGAAACTTGAGTATAGCACTGGCACTGATAAGCTGTCTGACCCTTCCAATCCCTGGGAATGGAATAGACCTTTTTACCTTGAAGCTAATGAATTATTCACTGGGATGTTTTCATTCTTAGCTACAGAGACTGATGGAGGAATTTGTTGTCCTGCGTGAAACAAAACCTTCCACCATTCAAGTCCAACTCCTTTCACTGGATGTACCACAACGCTCTCAAGTAAAGGAGGGGAAGGGCATTTGTCAGCACACTCTTCTCACAAGCAGTTTCACAACAGCTGGGTGGAAGTGTGGAATTGCAGATTGGGGCTGGGGCAATGTTGGATTGTGGAATGGGGTGGGAGAATTGGGGGAAAGTGCCCCTTGAATTTGGCTGTACGATCGGGTTGATTTGAGAACCCCAAATGAACGACGATCTCTTAGTAGTGGTGTGTTAAGCACATGGTGCTGTGGACACCAAGGCCAGGATTTGAATCTCTGAAGGGGCATTTTGTGTTGTAGAGAAATGATGGGTGATAAAATCCAGTGTTAGAACAACAGTAATTTGTGCTTGATGTTTAGATGAGACATCTGATTTGGATGAAATTTGGCCTCTGATTGGCTGCTGAAAATTTGGGAAATGTTGTATTGCATACTTGGTTGGGATGGATGATGTCACATGTTTTGGGTCATTTAAGGCAGCAGATGAGGTGGAAAGCAAGTCATGGTAGGTGATCTATTTCGCTTTTGAGACTTCTCCATCCCTTTGGCATTTAGTTAAAGATGTTTAAGTGTATTTCTCACAGGATCTTCAATGCGTGGATGTTCTGGCTGCAACGACACACTATTTTCCATGTATTTAGGAAAAGTATTGAGCAATGAACTGACCATCTTTATGGGGCAGTGGTTTGCAACAGTTGCATTAACCAGGGTGAATTCACCAAGCTTCTGCACGAAAGTGTTGCTGCAGCAGAGGTGGAGGCATTGCAGTGGTGCTTGTACAGTAGCTGAGGTGCAGGGGCAGAATTGTGTGTGTGTGTGTGTGTGTGTAAATGTAGAATGGGCTGCTTGGTGGTGGCGCAGAGCTGGCGCAGACAGGGGTGCAGGTGCGGCATCTCTGCTGTTGTAACACCTTTGAGCGGACTTGGTAAACTCTCCCCAGTTCATGTGATTGTTGTTAGCTACTTCTTCATCAAGATGTGTCAGTTTATTGCTTGATACTTCTCCTGAATGCATGGGAGACTTTGTGTCATCACAACTAGAACATCCTTGCACTGTATTTCCTGCAAGAGATGCACTTGAACATCTTGCACTGAATGCTAGAAGGATGGAAAAGTCTCAGAAGTGAAGAAAAGATCCCATACTAAGACTCACTCTCCATCCTATCTACTGCCATTATGGCCTGCAACATGTAACATTATTTCTGCCAAGTTTTCAATGCATCATTTCCTCAATTTTCAGCAAAAAACCCAGAAGCTCTGTTTCATCTACATCAGATGCATCATCTGAATATCAAAGCGAATAACTGTTGTTTCAACACCGTATATCGTTGCCCTTTTTTTCTATAATGGAAACTGTCCATTCAGAGATTTGAATCCTTGCTTTGGTGTCGGCACCTCCATGTACTTTGCATACCACTTCTGGGAGATTGTCCCTCATTTTGGGCTCTTCTATCAACCAGGTTGTACAACCAAACTCGAAAGGCACCATTCCCCAATTTTTGCATTCCATTCTGCAATCCACCACTGTCCTAGTCCTAATCTGCCATTCCATATTTCCATCCATCTGCTGTGTAACTGTGTGTAAGAAGTGTATGTTTAGAAATGCCCATCCACTCCCTCACTTGAACGTTTTGTTGGTTTATCCAACAAATGGAGTTAGACTTTTATTGTGAAAGGTTGGTTTTGCACAGGACAGCAAATCCCTCTAACAGTCTCTGTGGCCAAGAATGGAAACACACTGGTGACTGATTCACTGGCTACAGGGCAGGAAAGTTTGTTCCAATCCCAAGGATTTGGGGAGCTAGATGGCTTATTAGTATTAGTACTTAACTCTGGTCCCTGTTACATGACCTGCCCAGGAGTATTGCTACTGCTTCCTAGATTGGATGCGAGTCCATTTCAGGTTACTCCCAGGTATTTTCCAGGATGCCCTAACAATTGGTTGGGGCCATTTACAACTCCTGGTGGAGACAGCCACTGTGAGAATAGTGTCTTCCCCATGAGCACAACATGACCACCTTAGCCAGGGCTGCTTGATTCTGGACCTATTAATTTGGAGTCCAACAAACTAACCTTTAGGCTACCACACCACAAACTTTGGCTGCAGAGTCAGTGTGTACAGTATGGGGCCCAGTTCTCAGCCACTTTAGATGTAAACTTGTGTTTCGTACCTCAGAAGAGCCGTAGGAACTTGAAATTTTGCCCAGAGCTAGCTTTAACATCAAGCTTTTTGTGGAAAGCTATTGGCTGGTCAACACTTAATTTTCCCGAGCAATAATAAAAATAAAAGCTCTGTTTGTGGGTCACCCGGGCGTATTACTTTTCACAGATATAAAATCATTTTTAAAACTTATTTGTGTCATTATGATTACAAATTATGCTTATGGGGCTTTGTTTTACTTTAGAAAAGAAAGTTTGTAATGTGCTTAGTTGCTTTCCCAAATGCAGGCTCTGGCCAAACCGCGGAGTTGTGTGATCACTGCATGCATTCAGATGGTTTATTTTGCAGTGAAAAGGTCTTGAAAGAGTTAGGTGTTGTAAACAAGAGTACTAGTCAAGTCAGAACTTACAGATTTAATTCATCTTTATTTTTAAAACATTTCTTTCTTTCATTTTGGCCACGGCAGATGAAACTGTATTAAAAATTTAAGTGCTTAGCTGTGATTACGAGAAGTGTGGCCGAGAATAGGCAAATACGCAACAGTCGCACGGAAATATTTCGAAGTAAATTAAGGCTTAAAAATATAACAGTTCAACTAAACGTTTACTAAAGAAGAAAGCTGGATTATTCTATGCTTCATATTTAAACAAATTTAACTACCCTTCGTGTAAACTAAACGTGTGAACGTTTTATAGCGAGTTGAAGGACAAGACCCAAGATACTTAGAGCACAAGAATCAGTCTATTGTTTGAAGAAAATATCATTTTCTTTTAATTCATTTGTGACGCGAAAAAACACGTTGAACACAAAGTGGCCAAGAAAAGGACCCGGCCGAGAACTGGGCCACAATACTGTACTGGGTACAAAGTGTGGACTCTTTCATTGTTTTTTATGGAATTCTGATCGAACATGTCAACAGCTTGCTATTTTAGTGGTGCAAGTTAAACCCATCTTAATACACAAAATTGGTTGATGTTGGCTGCTAGCGATTAATTAATTAATTTGATTTTTACTACTTTGTCAAAGAATAAATAGCCCCTCAATCATTTGCAAAAAAGATTTCTGGCTCATGATCACTCAGGGTGGAATGTGTAAGGTTCTTCCTTTTTGCAGGACAGTAAAGACTTACAGAATTTTGGTCTGAACTGAAATGGAAAACACTCCACTGACTAGGCTTGCTGAGCTGTGTTTGTTTGTTACCCTGTAAGGATTTTATCAATTTAAATATTAACATGTGCATTCAGTGCATAGCTTTCAGATTGATAAAGGCCTGCCAGGACAATTCTCCAGGAAATGAGGAAATGCCGCATAATCTGAATTGGGCATGGTGCGTGCTTTTAGAACTGGCAAAGAATTTATTGAAATATTTTTTAAATCCTTATTTTTAAGTGCTTTTCTTGCCTTCTGTAGTGTTGGCATTAAAAGATCTCAAACTAAGTTTCTGTTTTGTAGTGCATGTGTTATTTTGAATTTAATTTTTGCAAAGAAAATTGATGTTTGCATGTTGTTGGTAGCTATCAATTGAGGAGCTTTATTTATAGTATCTGGAAAAGAAATATTTTGGAAAAATATTTACAAGTTCAACATTTAGAGCATGTGAAAAGTGGTAAAAATATTAAGTATTTTCCATCTTCTTGCGATTGATATTCGTTTAAATGATGTACAGTATCACTCTGAACTGATTCAATTAATTTTGTTGTAAGAAACAGCCTGTGTCTGATAGTGGTATCTATTGATTGCATGGGTTTGAGGAAGGAAAACACTTACTAATTTGGCCGGTGTCCTATGTACACAGGGAGAATGATTATAGGAAAGGAAGTTGTTTGTCAATGTTCATCTTCCATATTGGCCCCACTTTGATGATGGAAAAAGAAAATGGCAGGTATCGCTAGGAATGTCAGATGTTTTTTTGCCTCGATAATTTCAATGAAACTTTGTTTTCGCATGGAGGAAAGATCCTAGATTTAGTGCTTTCTATCTGAAAGATAAAATGTGGGTCTGGAAGATGTTTTGACACTGAAGTCAACTGAAGTATCCAGCTGAAGTAAATCGGATGTAACATGGGTGACCGATAATCATTAATTTTTGTTAGCAACACTTGCGAAACTCAAAATTAACAGTAAATCTTATGTGAAATTGAAATGCATTTGAAAATAATTTGGGAAAAAGTGACTGATCTTTTTCTCATTGTTTTATATGCATGTTTTGCTGGACTGTCTTGTCAATTTAGCCATTGTGATAAACAGTCCAGTTAAATCTAAATGGGGGACATTATGCTCTGAATACACTGTAAAATATCAACTCAACCCAACCTACCATGATTTTCAGTTGAGTAAGGCACAGGGAAGTTTGGTGACAAGGTTTCCACATTGACAACAAGTTAATCATGCGCCATAAAAAGGGATGCCCTTGAGAAATTAATTTACAAGAGTGTTGAAGATTGCCAATGAGAGATTCCAGTTCCTTCCTTGTGCAGTGCTGTTTGAGAGACCAGTATTCCAGAAGAGTGGGAATACGATCAAACTTTTTACACGGTGGACAGGCCTTAAGTGCATGCGAGTCTGGCTCAATACTGAGCACAGTCAAACAAGTGGTGCCCCCCTCCAGTTTATTTGGGTGAAGGGAAATATCCCAATCCCCAAATAGCGAAACACAATTATCAATATCTTTCTGGCAATTAGGTGAGTTAGGAATTCCCATTATGTATGGAAGTCATCCAGATAGTGTAATAGAAAGTTCAAGCCATAATTATGTTTGAGGATCCACTCAAGCAAGTCTACAATGGAAGAGAAGATGAATGGAGCTGAGCATAGTCCAAAGGGAATTGCCATATCAATAAAATATTTCCCTTGCTATTTCATGCCTAGCAGATAGTGTTCATTGGAATGGACTTGAACTTACAATGAGCACTTTCCACATTGAATTTTGCCATAAGTGTTCCTCTGCTGTGAAACATGATCCACCTTAATGTACTGCAATAAAAAAAGGTTCTTTAGGGATGCTGTCATTGATGCTGTGGCCAAAAGGGCCAGACAAATCTAAAATAAGCTGCCATTTTCCGGGTGTTATTTTGGGATATTTCCAAAGCGACTGACATGGAAGTTTGGTATAGGGGCCATCTTCATGGCCTTTCTCAAGTTCTGCGAGAAGATACTGGTTGATCACTGAAGGCTAAATTGATGCTGAAGGCATATTTTGATTTGTAGACCTACAAAAAGATGCAGCCAGAGGGTTAAAACCAAGATGAATTAGTGACCTGAAAACACACAATCCACTTGGGTTTGATCAGGATGAAAACACAGTTCATGCCAAAGTTTATCTGCATCTATTGAGGTTTCTCTAGATGGAAAGACCAAATGTTGCTGCAAGTTGCCCATGACAGAAAAAGGAACTGGGGAATAAGGTCTGAAGTGACATTACAGGGGGCTTGTGTTGAAGGAACAACAACATTAACGGGAACAGGAAACAAAACATTTGAAGCCAAAAGTGACCATGGTGAATGTACATTATTTACATTGCTTCGCTGGTAAGTAACCTCAGATGATCTGGTTCCCACTTTAGTGCTGCTGGTGTTTGCTTCATGATGGGCAGTTGATTGGGAGCACTGATTACAGGAGTTAGACACCTGAAAGGGGCAGTTTACACATGGATGATCTCCTACTTTTTCACAGTAGTGGCATACCAAACGCCAGCGACAGGTGCCATCATTCCAAAATTGGCAAAAATTGGATGGACTGGTTTGTGGTTAGCCACTGGCTTGTTTGAGAGGCTCTGGTGACACATGTATGGAAGTTGTACAGATCAAGGTTAATGCGTGACGAGTCCACCAAACTTGACATGGCTACATCCTCCAGAATGTGATATCATAATGGGAGCCAAGCCTTCCTGGTGTGAGGTCTTGAGGATTAGAAGTTTATATTGTGTCATGTCCTGCCACCTGGAAGGATGAGCACAGCAAAAGATCCAGGAGTGCAAAGTGAATGCCTTGACCCATTTCACAATATGGCGGAAGGCACTCTGCTTGTAGCACCATGAGAACTGAACAAACATGGTGATGATGAAGAAGAATTGCCAAACATGCAGTATGTCGAAATGAAAGGAGGCACATGGACAGGCCTGCAGAGGTAGGCAGTGGTGCATTAATGGCTATTTTTAATAGAACCTGATGAAGTTGTGCCTGAGGAACAAAAAACAGCCATAATTTTCCAAAACGACGAAAAACCAATAACACTCGTGCTACTTGCAATAAATGACAAAGAAGGAGAAGAACAGCCTTGAGGACTTGCTGCCAATGTAAATCAATGTAAATGCTAAAACATGCCTCAGTCTGAGAACACATGGATGGTGCAATGCATGATCAGAATACCACTGTCTACATGGGAACGCTAGCGGCCTTTGTTGTTAACTATAATGTTAAATTGCATTTAACTGCATTACAAATGTCATACATCCACACTGTCAGCATACTGATCATTTAACAAGAAACCGAGAGCCAAATGCATTTCATTAATCTGTGATTACTGCTAGTATGGTGGATGATTGGCTCATAACCAAATCCTGTGTTTTTTATGAGATCCGTTAAAATAGTGTGAAGTAGTAAAAAGAATAGTTTTGAGAGCTTTTATCAAATTTCCCATCACAATATCAAATATTTACAAAGAGGAAAGGTTATGAGAATACTATTAATAAAGTAACCACGAAAGGGAAAGTGCTTCGATCTTATAACAAATTCTCCCAACAAATACCATAAGAAAGTACATGGAGATCAGTCAGGGGAATTTGGATGTAGATATTGGAGCTTTTTATGGTTAATGTTTTTATTTATTTTTCAGCACATTCCACATTGTTGAGTATTGAATTTCATAGCTTGTACAGGTGTAACATGCAGTAGCCCTTGCCTCATCCCATGTATGCCATAACTCTGCAGCCAACAGAGAAAATTGGAGGCATTCTGTGGAGGCCTTATGTGCCACGAGGCACAAAGAAGCTTGGAAGAAAAGGTAAAGTCTGCATACGAGCCTAGTGGCCCATCAGGCCGGAGCTTATCCCGGTTTCCGTAGCATGAAGCGACTAGGAGTATAGCTACTCCCCAAGTTCAAAAACAGCAAATGTCCAGGATGGCCAAGCCCCTAGCTCTTAGCAAAAATTTGGTTGAATCCTCCTTGTTGGTTGTCTACATTTTTATACTTGACAACATATTTTATCCTGCAAGAACAGTTCAACTCCATTATGTTCTGGTTCATTACTAGTGATCAATGAGTCTATCTAGTCAGGGTTTCTGAGTTTAGGACCTTGCTCTGACAAAAAGCTGCTATTTAGCAGCAAATTAAATTACCAAAACCATGTATCAAATGATTGTAAGGGTAGCCAAATCTTGTAATGGTATGTGCTTTATGTGCTTTTCCATGCATGATGTCTTGTAGACATAGTATTTTACAGGTATGCAAAAATGGGAAGCCCTGTGTGCACCAGGTACTGATAGAATAGAGAACGATGCAGAAATGAATGAAACTTGCACAATATCTTTGAGATGTCTTGAAACAGGAACACTTCATGGCAGACCAAAGCAAGTGGAGTGGTACCACAACATGGAATTTTAGCTGTAGGGATGACAAAGGTGAGAATGCTATATAGAAGAATTGAGGCTTTAGAATAGAAATGTGATTGTAAGCACAGTGCAACAGCTTGAAGTGGATGCAGAAAGAATTACCAGTAGATTTCAACCTTTCACATGATGCGTGAATGGGTGAAATTGCTTTAGGTAGGTCAAAAGTTGGAAAGGTCAAGTTTTTTTTTGATTTCAGCTGTTGATTACCCATTGCCTGGTGTGAAAAGTTCAAAAAACCGATAATCGATAACAATCTATTGCAATAGATATCAATCAACAATTAATCAATTGATATTGGAAATCGATGACCAATCGATGGCCCAAAAAAATGTGTTTTTAATTGCCATCGATTTTCATTGATTGTTATCGATCATCATCTATTGCCATCAATTGTCATCGATTGTCATCGATTTCCATATTTTTGGGCACGGATTTAATTTTTCGGGAGAAAAAAAATCTTTGACAAAAGAAATATGGTGACATGTAATAACATAATTACGTTGTAACAGTTATTACAATCGCAGGGCAGCGATCTAGGCGCAAGCTACCAGCTGCCAGACGAAATCAAGAATGCAATTTATGCTACTCTGAGCCTTAGCATCATTAACTCCTAGCATCATTATCTGGCCTTAGCTTCATGTTAGGATGCTACCGAAATAAACAGATACACTGAATAAATTCCAAATATCAGCCTGATATCCGGGGGAAATAACAAACAAGGATACTGGAATAATCTCATTCTCAGGAAAAATTATGCAACTTACACTAAAATTTTGTTTCTCAAAGGCCAGAGCGGTGCTACTCACTCCCGTTGGAGGTGACCCAGTTGACCGCGATCATCGATCACTTTCAGTGCATTGCTATGATCTCCTCTCTTCTGAACGATGAATCGCTCGCCAATTTCAACGGCAAAAGGGCATTCATGATACCCTTTTACTACAACCTGGTCAATGGTCCAAATAGTTCGAGACATATTTCCTGTGCAAAAGCCGTAGCAATATACCGGTAGGGGGATCTAGGCAATAGAGCCACGTGCAGAACTAACACAGTTCGGATTATTGATAGGTAATTTATTGATCGAAAACAATGTGCTTGATAGCAAAAGATAGCCAATGATACTCAATGGCAATCGGTGGTAATCAATGACAATCGATGATAGTCGATGACATTTTAGGACTCAAGCTTGTGATAATCGATTGGTCATCGATTGGCCGATAACAATCAATAACAATTAACTAATTGACATTGATTGATATTGATTGATTGTTTGGATTTCCGATGATCGATTGTCATCGATTGCTTATGCTGGTACAAGGATGATTGTTGCTCAAGAGCAGTTTGGCCAGATATGGAGTCAATGGGCTAGCACACAGCTGGGTAATATGCTGTACTACTCTTTATTATTCCACCATTGTGCCATTTTACCATAATATTACGTCAAGAAAACGTGCAAAATATGACATGTCATTACACTGTAGAACAGGGCAAAAATAGGTAGCAACTACACAACTCGCAAAATATCTGTGTGTATTGTATGTTGAACCATCGAATAAGGGGTATTTATTGCACTCCACAATTGGATTTATAATCTGCAATCACAGTTCTAAAAATGTGTTAAAAATCAAATTTTGCCTTGTAATATTTGTTTATACAAACTTATGTAAAACAAGTCATGAAAAGTTATCAAATAGTCTGCATTGGGAATGGTCTTGATTGTTGAAGCAATTCCCTAACTAGTACTGTAAGAAATGTATGGGGACTATTAAGGAGAATCAGTTTGTTGACCATGACATCATCAACCACACATAACATGCAGTGTATATGAAAACAATGACATGAAAGTTTCAATCAAAGTTTACTTTAGAATGTTGTCTCACTTGTGTTATATGTGATTGAAGTTATGTAATTTATGCAAAACAGCTGTAAACGTTGACATAAAATTACACATTACAGCTGTAGGAATTGACATGAAAATTGCATGTTATAAATGAAAACAATGTTGTGAAAGTTTGAATCAAAGCATATCAGGCAAGTAACATACAGCTGGGTATGTTTCAAAGAAGCAATAACAGATTGGAATCGAATGTTTGCAGGTGCCCCTGTGCAATTGTTCTTATGAATTAAGTGGTTTTCAATATTGAACACTGAGCTAAAGTTAGATTTATGTTGGTTCACTTTACTATACATCATGATTGGTTCAATTATCTCAAAACACCAACTCAACAAATTAGTTATAAACAGTTCACAAATTTCCCTTGATCAAAATCAAATTTCTCCTTACATGTATATAATATTAACACATACTTTATCACAGGTCATGAGAATTAACCAAACGGTCAGCACTGGGAAACTGTCTTGATTGTTAAGCAATTCTCCTAACTAGCACTGTAAGAAATATATGGAGACCATTAAGGAGAATTTTCATGTTGACCTCAGGGCTTGCAGTGTTAGTCCTGGGCATTTTTTGTAACTGCTTTGAGTTCTTATATTACTAATACAGTGTGCGTGCATAAGAAATTATACTTCAAGCCCTTGTTAGAATGGTGTGTTTGTTGAAGCTGTAGCGCAGTGATAAACAACAATCTACATTTGCATTGGTTGATGCTAAATGCTTTAAAGGTAGTATTTGCAGCTGTCACACTGATTTTAACAAACCAGACAATGAAGTAATGCTACTTTTATTGTTAGTGTTACAACTTAGTGTTCAACCTAATGCATAAGATTTTATTGTTTTAATCACTTGTGAACATTTTAAGTTTTATATGGTATAAACCATCTTTTAAATACTTTTAACATCAGAATTTTACAGATTTGGACTTGCTTTTTAACTTTCATTTTATAGTTTTTAATACTATGTGTTTAATTCTCAAGTTGGACTTATATTCTACTTTCATTTTATTAATAATTTTACTTTGTACATTTTATTGATAAAGTAGAATACATAGATAGATATACTTACAGTATACAAAACAAGAGAACACTTGTCTGCGTGATGACATGACCTTGATGACATGACAGACTCCCACAAGTGTAAAGGCTCAGCTAAGGTTTTACCACACCGTTCCTTTCTGTATTCATTTTTGCTTTTCCTATTGTAGAAAACACTGTATCCATGAAATCAGCAAATAACTATTAATAATTCTGATTTTATTTCATTAGTCAGTAGTGTATTTATCCATTTATTTGTTTATTTATTTATCAGTATATGTATTCATATTTTAATTGAAAATAATTTCTGTTTAAATGTTTTCCAGTATATACCTAAAAATATGTCAGTAACCTTTAATAAGATATTGATATCAATACCAAATTATGTAAATATTAGGTTATTTCCTAAAAAAAGGGTAATTGCAATATTTACCACAGTTCACAGTAATAAATTGTTAGCATGAAATGAAATATTACATCAAGCTACGGCTAAATTAAAACAGAGGAATGTTGATGCTTTGAACAAATACTTGTAAGAACATTACATTTAATGCCTAAGAAACCCATAAGTAGAGACTACGCAGTTTTTTTATGACAATATAATTTAATATCATTTTGGTTTATATTAATTTAGAAAACTGAAGGGAAAGAAAAGCATATTAAAAAAAGACAGAATTAAAAATAAGAATCAATGGAAAAAATCTGTGCCAAGCTATTTGTTCTCCAAGCTGATTATTTGATGTTGGTTCTAATACTAACACTACCTTGTTGAATTGCTCTTTATAATTGTAACCTGTCTTGATGAGAATAGTTATTTATATTTTAACAAGAAGTTACTCCTTGATCACCACATCCCTTATTTGCATAATTGTAAATACTTTTGCACCACATTTTCTTTGTATAGAATGTATTTTACTGTTGACTGGTTTAAGGCAAACAATTTGCTGTCCCAAGCAAATGAGTTTCAAGTGATGAAAAGCTTCAAGTTTGATGGTGGCAACTTGCATTCACCAATGTTTCTGAGGTGCCGCTCTTGATTATTGTCTCTGAGTAATGTTATGTGCCTACAGACTGCACTTTGTTAGGTGGTTGTGATCAGCATGCTGTGTATACATGAAAAGTGTTATGTGCCTAACAGTGGAAGGAACGTAACCACAGCTCCTAAATTCATGAGCGAGTGCCATAGTAATGCCACTGAACAGTTTGCTGCAAACTTCAGCCATGTTTAAGATGAGAGGCAAAACGTGTACTGTTGAAGATTTATCAAAAGCCTTGCAAAATTAGATGTAATGATGTTGCAAACCTCCATCTACAGCCATCCTTTGGTCACACAATCTGTTGTTTTTCTCGTAATTTTTTGTAACATGAATGAATAATTTCACTAAAATACTTGGACCATGAAGGTTCAGATATTGGAGGAAATGTTACTGAATAGAAGATAGAGATAAGTGCTTAAAAAAGAAGGTACCACAGTATGTTTAAGGGGGGTCCTTCTTAACTACAGATCCATAGCAGTTGCTAAGGGATTGCTGAAGACGAATTTTGGTGGCAAGCCATTTTGCAGCGTTTCGTATTGCTAAATGGCGAATCTTTTAGAGGGGAACACCTGCTTTGAAAAAATTGACACTGCTCGCGCTTACCTAGTGCCAGTCCCAAACCGCGCGTTAGAATATAAAATTCCTAAAACTTGGAGGAAAGAAGGTAGAGTTCCATACTTTTTTAAGAATCAGAAATAACTGAGCCTTCTTTACAATCCTATGTAAGGATTTACCATTTACACATAAAAAAGCAACGCTACTGAAGAAAGTCTGGAAATACGGGTGTCTTTTACGTCATAACTTTTATAATAATGCGAATTTCATAAAACCCATACGAAGCATTGAGCATGTGGACGTTCTTTATTTATTGGCACTGATTTTAATTTTCAGATCTATATGCCCTTTCAGTTTTAGTGTTTTTTCTATTCTGGTCACGTGGCTTGTCAAATATGGACGTGTTTTGAAACTCTTGAAGGACTCTTCAATTGAACAAAGTTGTGCAAAACCATATCCATAGGAAGTCTGGTTTCCAAAATACGATGGTTAGATTCCTTCCATAGCAACAAATTGGTAGTTAAGAAGGACCCCCCTTAACATGGTTAATCCTGTCTTGTGGGCAATGAAGAGTGAATGATTAAACACTTTTTTTGGCCGAGAAGGTCTGGACACAAAGAATGGCCAGACAAAGTAGCTCGGCACACAGCAACAAGCAGCTGAGGCGTTAGCAGTATAGAAGTGGCCAGATTATGTCACTGAACACTTTTCTGATAAAGATGATTTTAGAATTACATTCCAAAATAAGCACTCAAACTGGCAACTATTAAAACCTTAGACTGTCCACAGCCTCTCGATTTTTTGAACACAAAAAAGCAAACAAAGCAAGCGTGGAGCATGCCATTTTGCGCTGGTGTCCAGTTCTCTCGCTGTTCTCACCGCACGCTCATCGATTGAAAAAATAAAAACACACGACACAATAGAGGGCTGTAAACAGTCTATTAAAACCTGGAATGTGCAAACACTCCAAAACAGTAACCTTTCTAGCCCAACTAACCAACTAACCTTAATCTTTGCCCTAACGTGTAACATTAACCAGTGATGCTATAAAACTAACCTTTTTGCTTGGTGTTTTGGATGCTTCATGTTCCTTGTTTTAGTGCATTCAGCTCAAACTGTTTTTGGCATGGAAATAGATTCTGCGAATTACGAATGATGACAAACTTTTGTACCACCGTCCAGCAGTACAGCAAAGATAAACAGCACATGGGAGAACAGCTATTGATTTTGTCTAGTTATGTCTTAATTCCCATGATTGGACCAAATAGCATTGTAACTGGTCATTGTCCTTTTGTCATACTTTCTACTGTTTATGGTCTGCTCTTAATAACTTGAAATGCAGCTGAAGGAGTTTCATGGGAGGTGATTGAGCAAACACTGTATGAATATGCAGAGCTGAATGAATTTGGAATTATTCACACATGCTTTTGGTGTTGGCAATTTTTTTGGTGGGTTCAGTGTCATTGCTTCGCATGCTGCTCTAACCAGGCATTGACACCTTGTACCTCTGCTTAATAAGCAGGTCTCCTGGGAGTGGGTCAGCCAACTAGCCAACCTCTCAATGTGTCATGGTTAGACCTCCAGGGACCGACGTCCCAGCTGGCATAGCTCTGGGTAATTGACAGGCGCAAGCTTCACCACCACAGCAAAGTGTCAGCTATTAGATTTACATTTTGCCCAGTGGAAGATAAAAATCACTGATGATTGTTAATGGCCACAAGGCATTCACCTTGAGACATTGAATCCCAAATCATGAGAACAGTGATTGTGGTATGCATTTCGATTTATATTTAAATTACAATACACATCTCAATCTTTTTGGATGTCATGTGACAGTTTGTGAGGTCTTGAGCTCCCGATTTTCAGTGGCTGTATCTTTGAACATTTGGTACATTAAGATCTTCCAACCCAAATGAAAATTCAAAATGTTGCTTTTGTCTGTCTTAATAATGTGAAGGAAATGGCATATGCCATGTGCGACGGATGTGGTCAAAGTACATGGCATTAGACTGGTGTGGTTTTTGGCAAAGAGTATAATAGTAAAAATGCACAATCAACAAGCAGTTGTTGTGATAGTACTCAGATGATTCCTATGAATTAAAAAAACGCCTTTGGGATGGGTTTCTAAGGAGAGAGTGTAGAAACAAATGCAGGGACCGCAAAATCAGGCCCTGTACAGTAGAGTTTGCTACTGCATCTAACACCAGAGGCGGCTGACGCTGCAGCTTGCAAATCAATCTGGCTAGCAAACAAAGTAGGAACACCCTGATTGATGTGGCATAGAAGACATAGGATGAGTCCCAGAAGGATGGTATTGTGACTTGAAGCAATAAATTCCTTTGTATGTGGGATGCTTTAGAAAATGTGTGGCATAATGGGATGTTATTTTTCAGTTACTGCAACAATTATGTGCTGTTTCAGTTTTCTTGATCATTTTGTTTAAAAGCTTGCATTTTCTTTCTTGTAATAGCCAGTTGTTAAATCAGAAAATTGTTAACATCTTGCACTAAATTTTTAACACCTTGTTTCCCATTGTACATGTATGGTCAACACTTGGGTTGCTTCTCATCATCTTGATGGTTATCAAACAGGTTGCATGCTGGTGTCCACATGTGATAAATTCACTTCCATGCTAAATGTTGTGTTTGCAATGGACACTCGTTCTCATCTTCCCCTCTGCTTTAACTCTCTAGACCAAAGTTATTTTCCAGAAAAAACTATTGAAGAAGGTTTGATTATTTTTCTCAGGATGACTTCGAAGGAAATTATCCTTTCTCCTTTTTCTGAATGAAGATATGATAAAAATGAAATTTCAATTGAGCAGCAAAAGAAATCTTGAAGGCCTTTAACAATGCACAAAGCTGCCAGGGCAAGAAAGACCATCGAGACTAATTAAAGAGTAGAACAAAGAAAAACTAGCAAAACATCACATTTAGAAACAGCCCACAAAGAAATCAAAGAGCAAACATTAAAAGCAGGGTTAGCAAACTATCAAATTTAGAAAATCAAATAGCCTGCAAAGCTCAGTTAAAAGACAAATTTTTAAAGCAGGTGAAATAAAATATTAAATTTAGAAATGGGCAACAAAGCCCAATTTTAAGGGCAAGCATTAACATTAATATACATATACATGTATGTTTTTTCAAATCATAGCATAAATTTGAAAAAGGAAATCTTGAAGTTATCCCTATAAAAGGAACTCCCTTAAAAACTACAATATTAAAGAAAATAGCTTTAAAAGTATACATAATAAAAAAGAACTAAAATTATCAATAATTCATAAAACAATTCAAATTCTAAACTATATTTAGAAACTTCCATTTGACAATATAATTTTAATAAGTTCAAAAGTACCGGCTTCGGTAATGTGCTCGAGTTGAGGCTGTTTCAAGTTTCTCAGCTATATATAATGCAAAATTATAATTTTAATTGTGTTCTCAATAAAATTTTAAAAAGTTCAAAGCTGCAGGCTTCTATGATATCCCCTGGTAGGCTGTTTCATGTGCTGAGCACTGTTCTGACTCATTTGGGTCTAACTTTTCATCCGGGATAATGATAACATTATCTGATGTTCCCTGAGTGTGCTAAATGCAGGGCAAACAACATCAATGTAAAAGCCCAACTTAAAGGGCAAATGTTAAAAGCAGGGCAACAACATTAAATCATAACGAGCCTGTAATGCCCAAATAAAAAGGAAAATTTTAAAAGCACGGGAAACAACATGTATTCTAGAAGTAGCCCAAATATAGGGCAAATGTTCTAAGCAGGGCAAATGACAAAATTTAGAATATCCTGCAAAGCCGAAAAGGCAATGTTAAAATAAGGGTAAGCAAATAGAAAAGAAACTTAGAATCTAAGAAAACCAAACACATGAAACTGGAACAAAACACGTGGCTAAAGTACATGAAACTAAAATTCACACACCTCCAGCAAGTTGGTTGGCTTGTGCTTGTGATGCTGCTCGAGGCTTAAATGGCGACTCTTTTTTGATAATAATCTTGTTGATTTTATGAAAATAAGGACAGCTTTTCCTGTTACCTCCTGTCTGCTTTCTGTGCCAGTCATTCACCTTTTAGAACTGGATCAGGATTATAGACTATGAGGACGTGAATCTGTTTTTCAAATGTTCATGGAGGTTTGACCACTATTTATGACCTTGAGCGCTCTCTAGTTCATTGTCAAATTCTGCCCCACAAGTCAATAAGGAATGTTTCTTGTGCCTCTGTGCCTCTTATATTTCATGCTACATTCCACTGCGTTTTATTTGACATTTAGTTATTTTCATGTTATCACAGGCTGATTCAGCTTGCCTTGCTAATGGTGTGCCCCAGAGGCAAGCCCATGGAACCTTTCAAGTTTGCTCGCTGCAGCACAATCTTGCCGTGTTGCAGAATTGCATCAGCACTGGTAATGTGACTTGTTTGACAATTTCTGTCAATCATTGCGACTTAAGGACATTCATTTTGCCAGTGGCCTTGTTTACCACAACTCAAACACACACTAACGCAGGGGTCACACTTAAGGTGTTAAATAAGTTTGCCACCAACATAACATTGTACGGCTAAATGACCTGACATTCGATGCTGCTCAACTTTTGGGTCACACTTTTATGACATAAGTGTCATTAATATTTATGTAAACATTGTAAAGTAAACAGTTTAAAAATAACCCACAAGATTTCAATTTACTACACACAAAAATTATTCTTGTCGCCATGAGAATGATGCTGGTTTTGTTTGCGATATTTCTCCAATCTTTCTTCTATTTCATTAATGTTCAACAGCTTCTAGGTGTACGCTTTGCACAATATTTGTCAAAAGGTGAATACTGGCTCTAGCTTCTACTTTCTGGCAATGGCAGATTCGAAGAAGGCGAAATCGCCGATTCGGACAATATTGGTGTTTACCTTGTGGTTCAATATTCATTACAATGAGATGCTGGATTCCTGATGTTTATTTCAAACAGCAACTCTGAGTTTAAAGAGGAACTTTTGGTCAGGTATTGAACATCATGAATCCTTACATTGTAAGACAAGATACATTCATGCGAAACTTTGTTCCACCTTTGGTAATTGGCTTGCTCAGACTAGTGCATGGAAACTGATATGTGGCCCTTGCCCCCTGTCTTTAATGTTGGAAAGTCAACCGCTTTAGAGGCTGGGCAAGATGTAGTGAATGTTTTATATGATAAGCGAGATGAATACATAAAATTCCCGTATACCCTTTCCAAAACAGTTGATTGTATGGCAACTTTTCAGGAAACAGGATCTGAGCTACCAAATGTCAGTCGATATCAGCAGCATATGATAGTCCAAGGAGTTGTGGATGGTACTGGAAGATTCATTGAAGCTGATGCAGGTTTTCCCAGCAGTTCGCATGATTCTAGGGTGTTTAGAAATAGTTCTCTTTATCAAGAAGCTTAACAAGGAGGCATTTTGCAGGCTCCAAGAGTCAATATTGATAGGTCCATACCTCATACATGTAGGTGATAGTGCTTACCCTCTTTTACCCTGGCTCATCAAACGATTCCTAGAAGGAACATGCGATCCAGATGAACAAACCTTTAATTAGCAGAGCGAGAGTCACTGTGGAGTGTGCATTTGGGATCTTGAAAGGACATTTGCAAGTTTTCCAGAAATGCCTAGACAGCTCTTTTAAATTCAGTCAAGACCACTATTGCCTGCATTGTTCTTCATAACTTTTGTGCGGCTAATGATAACTGGGAAGACTGAGACAACGATGGCCCACCCCAAAGCAAAGAGGGTAATAATTTAGTTTTCAATGACACTGATGAAGTAAGGGACCTACTAGAGGACTTAGTATTAAAGTAAATATTTTTATCAGTCGTTGCTTTGGAGGTAGAGGAGAATCACACAATTGCCGTATCTTGTAATTTATTATCAACATATATACATGTAGTTATATAATATTGTCCATAACCAGCAAAAAAAAAATATATTAATGTACTTAAATTATAAAACACATGCTCACATTGTCTTTCACAATTCTTTTACCATAAAAATCAATATGAAAACATATGGTGCAGAACTTAATAAGCTTAAAGAAGAAAACTGCAACAACTATTATATTAAAACAAGGTGTATACATAAAAAAAGAAACATAAATCATAATAAAAATCAAGTTTCATCCAAATGTTCAGCTTTTAAGTTCAATCTTTGTTTGCAATCTTGTGATCTATATACCCGTGGTCCTTGTCTCTCCTGGGGGATGGGTGGGGGTGGTTCGTTTCCAACACTATCTTCAACTGCTGGACCAGGAACCTCTGTCTCATCATCATCATTATCATCACCATTAGCATTGTCCAGGTCACCCTCCATAATGAGCAGGGAGTCTATGTAATCCATAGTTCCTATCCCCCTTCTTAGACTTCTGATACACAGTTTCCTTATTGTTGTAAAGTCCAGTGTGTTGATGAATTCCTGTAAAATAAGAAAATGGCATTCTTAGAACTTGCAGTAAGGCAAGTCAATATATATAGTTGCTCTATTTGGACAGTAAATGTGTTCATAATTTTGGGTGGCAGTTATGGAGAATTTGTTATTAGAATCTAGAGCTATGGCATTGAAAGAAAATAACAAAAACCTGAAAGTGCAGAACAAATGATGAGCTACTGTGACAATTCATTGCAAATATTATTCAGACAAGTTTCAATGCCTGCAGTTTGGATTTGAACAATCTCCAATACAAGAGCAAGAACAAGCGTGAAAAAATAAAAATAATCATGCCAACGTGACGATATATACTTTGATGCATCACATAAATAGAGGTCCTGTGATTTGCACGATGAAAGAACAAACTCATTCATGAAAAAGTATTTGAAATTTCAGCTTGACTTGTTAGTTTGCTGTAATACGCTCATTCTCTTCGTTATGGCGTTCAGTGCTTTGGCTGTCCCCGCGCCAAGTTCTTTGGCTGTCCCTGGCAGCAGTTGTAGCATTAGCCTATACAAAAAATGGATCGAACTGGTGAGGAACCTCATTCTCATGACAACAAAGCAAAATCGCTGGTATTTTATATAAGTTTGGTTTGGAAAGATATTATTCACATGTCAGAAACTCTGTAAATTGTACATGTCTGGACCGCTTCATTGTGACTGAGTATCACTAAAAGAAATGAAAATCGACCTAGACCATGTCATACGATAGCAATATTATCTCGCCTTATTTTGGCAGGGTTTCAAAGGTTTCCCACACCGACAAGCTTCGGTACACAGTTGATTCTCTCCCCGACAAGGACAACCTCTTGTAGAACCTTGCTTTCTACGGGTCGAGCAAGGTTCCTAAATTTAGAAAAGGTAAAAGATGGACATTATAACATCAAAGCAAAACAGTATTCGATTGAAAGCAGAAATGACCTGCGATTACTGTGTTTGAATCTCACCTCTACGGTTCCTTCGACTTCAGAGGTACCTGAAGTTTGGATTTCCGTGGATAAGTCCATTGGTAAATGCTCCATATCAATTAAATCAGTGTTCTAATATGACCTATGTCATGACTACTAATTTTGCTGGCACAAACTTCAACTCAAGCAAGGTTTGTCTAGACTTTTGAATGGACGCGCTTCTCAATTTCTATTTCGCACGTGTGTCTTGTGATGAAGAGTGATATGCAAATTAGTTATGAAATGGTATCTAATGCGCATGTGCATCAGCTGACCATGTCCCTTTAACTGCATTTGCTGTGCTCATGAGTCCTGTAATCCCTGCATTACATGCGTCATCTGATCGCCCCCTGTGCTCACCATCACTATTCATGCAGACAGGGTACTTCTGGCTGATCTTTCTCCCCTCATGCCCTTTCTCAACAGATATCATTGTTTCTTAAGTCCCGCTGAAGCTGGAGCTGGCAGACAATCCTGGAGTAGGACTTCTGTCTCCATTACCATCTGATAGTCCGGCAGCATAGCTCCAAATTTCGGCTGAATTGTGCACTACTTGTTACCAACCTCACATTTGGCACAAAGAGAAACACCATCAAGGAAAGCATTTTTCGCTATAAAACCACCTTGTCAGAAATGCCATTTCCATGGAAACTGCATTTAAATGAGCTAAATGTGAAAAGCAATCCCTGCATGTTTTACAGGAGATTTGGATAAGCCGGCGTATGGGCATGGCCAGGAGTGGCCATTTATAATTGTAGAACGGTTTAAATATTGTCACCATGGTAACCACAACTTAATTTTCGTATGTATCTTAATTTATACCATTTATGCAGTATTGGCATGTTCATATCAGAAAATGATAATCACGCGTCATTCACACTTTGCCACATTTCTTTAGAGGCACAATATTACAACTTTCCACATGTTCCAAAGACAGGCAACATCAGTCAATCAGTCATCAGTTTTTAATTGTTAGTTTGTTTTATTAAAGATTACTGCTGAGCTTGCATAGCTTAGGACTGCTACCAGCTCTACTGACATATACTGGGCTTTGGTAGATTGTGCTCGAAAGAAAAAGCATATTATCCTTTTAGCAGTGCTCATATTTTTTAGAAATTATGCCAAAATTATGCTCTCTGTCACCAAAATTATGCTACTTAGATTTTAAGGAAAATAAAGATTACCAGTAGCTTAACTCTATCAATTTTGACTTAAATGAACATTCATACAGTCCACCTTACAGTCTTTAGCATCGCAGATACGCATGTGCGCACCTCGAAAAGCCAACTGATTATCAAATAATATCCAAATCAACTGTTTCTGGGTTCTGAATCCGGGTCAGAAAGTTACTTGTATATACTTGTTTTAGATGCCATCCAGGCAAAGCCCTCAGTTCAGTATAAAGACAACTATGCATGTTGTTAATCTCTGTGTTATCAGTTATTGTACTGAAGCATTACACAAGCCTGTAAATAGTCCACGAGAGCATGCTCTTGTGAATCGTTGAACGATGAGTTGAGAATAGAGAATACTCGTTCAGCGGCTGCAGACGAGGGCTGCAGCAGTAGAACCTTCATAACTGCAGAAGACCAATGGGGTAGGTTATCAGATTGTTGCCTCCACCACTTCACTTTATCTTCTTCGCGGGGCATGTTGACGTCCTGGGCGGCGGCAAGATAGTTAGGCAGTTCCGTAACGAGGTCAGTAATGATATCGTTACTGTCCAAGAACGGAAACTGGCGTAGAGCCTCCACATTTGCTGCTGTCGGCCGCAGCCACTGCACAGTTACCGGACACATTATTCTTGCAGCCTTGAATGTGCTCAATGTGTCGTGCAAGTCCACGTTAAATTTATGCAAAAACCACTCAATTGTAGGCTGGACACTCCTTTTGGCCTCCTGTTCCAATGCTGCAACTTTCTGTGCGGTATCCGCGTCGACTATTGCTCCAGCTACGGCATGGACATTGGGTAAATGTACATTCTGACATGCATTGCAAACTCCTTGTAATGTCTAAAAGCACGACAAAACAAGAGGGCCATCTCCCTCTAAAACGTAAGTGGCCTTAACAAATACCTCGCCCACATCAACGAGTGCTGCTAGTTCAAACTTGAGACTGATCACCTTATTCAGATCTGAGAAGAAATCAGCCAACTGACGCGAGTTCTGAGGAGCAACATTCTCCCTAACAATGTCATCTATAAATCATTGTACATCACCAAATTGTTCCATAAGCTGTTTGTATACTTCCCATCTGGACCACCAGCGAATTTCAGTAACTTTTCGGCTTACGTCCAGTCAGTTCCTTCCACATTAGTCCCGCTTTGTGGCTTTGTGAAAATAAGCGGATCTACCGATTGCCAAACTCTGTCAGATTGGGGATAACAAAATGATTACCGACATTGTCCAGAGTGTGAGAGAAGCAAACAACATTGAATGTCTTTGGGAATATAAACTGGATGCGATTTAACGCAGCTTGGTTCATGCTGGCCCCATCTCTCATGGCAGCTATCAGAGAATGGCCTCCCACACCGTACTCGATACTTAAGCACTCGTTGAGCACTTGAGCAAGCGGGTCGCCATTTACTGCCTTGGCACAAATATCAATTCTGATCAGTCAATGAACGATATTCCAATCATTATCGACAAAACGGACCAAGATCACGATCGCTTCACCCTGTCTCGTGCTGCCATCATAAATGACAGATCCGTCCCTTGTTGATACTCCTTGGCGAATTTCTGCTTTTATTCTCTCAATCTCCTGCTTGTATATAATCGTTACGTAATCCATCATGTTCGAACTGTGACTCAGCCGATAGCCTTGCCTTTCAAGAAGCGTTCGAAGTTTGTCCATCTTACGTATGGCTATTCCAGCCTTAAGAAACTCCTCTACCACCTGTAAACAGTATGCTCTCTCCTCGACTGGCAACATGCTATCCTTGTTGTGTTTTTCTTTACGAAGTGCTTCTTCGATCATTTGATCTCGCTTTTTTGTCACTTTTAACTTCTCTTTGCCTGCGGCATGTTTTTTGGAAGCCAAGTGGTTTTTGAGAATGCTCTTTTTAGAGCTCAATATCTCCTTACACCCATTGCAAAACAGTTTTCCACCTCTAAGACACAAATTTTCCTCTGGGAATTCTTCGATTCTATCATGAGGACTCAATGTTCTTTGGATCTGAGTTACCTCTTTCCTTGTACTTTCTGGTATCACTTTTAGGAACACGTTCTCTAGTGATTGAAGCTCTCGGTACGGCACTGGAAGTGCTGGAAGTGGATGTACTCGAGGACAACGCCATCTTTGATCTGAGGCCTGAGGGGCCAAGCCGCCGAGCCATAAGCGTGGTGGCCTGAGGAGAGTCTCAGTCTCTCAGATATGCACAGGATGACCTGAAGTCTGCCGGACCATATTTGACCATGGGCCTCAGCACAGACATCAATATTTCCCAAAAACAATACAGAAATAAAATACAAACTGAATTATTCTAGAACTATGATGCTTTTTTTTGTTTTAAACGCATAAAAGCTTGGATTATGCTAGCAGTGCTAAACTGAAATAAAAGCTTAAAAGTATTCTCGTTTTGCTAAATTATGCTTAAAATTATGCTAGCACAATCTACCAAAGCCTAACATAGACATGTTGTATTCCACCAAACATGACTATCAGCTTATCCTCTAACTGCGATCTCTCCTTATAAGACCACTGAATTGTTTTTGCTATAGCAAAGAGTGGCTGGTCGCAAGCAATAACCACAGTTTGTCCCGAGTAAAGGCACTCTACAGTTTTGCTTGTAACAGTTATGGTGTGAATTACCATTGCCAACCTGCATCTGTCTCTCGGCGTGAAAAGCAGACCACGAAATAGCTTAAGCTGTTTATTTCGGACCTTGCTTTTTAATTACCTTCTCTCGGTCTTTTCATTAATGTTCTCTAGCCATTCAACTTCTTTGCTGACTGCATCAGCAATGGTACTTTGATTAGGCACCATCATGTACTCAGAGACTGGGCTTACGGTAGGCTTGCCAGTCTTGAAAACAACACTTGGTGTAGTTTGCTAGGGATTGGTGCGCTTCTCAGGCGACGCTGTCTTGGGTACGATCTCAGAAAAGGTTTCTTTATGCAGCATTGATTCCTCTAGCTACTGTCTATCTGGTTCACGACGTGCTGTTGTCTTGTACTCGCATGTAGGGCAACTAAACATTGTTTATGGAACTGACTTTTCATTGCTACCATGCCCCCAGCACTTAGAGTTTCCCTAAAAAATTGAAATGGTTTACTTCCATGGCAACAGCTCGAACTCAAGAATCTAGCTCAATCGTGCTTGCACAAGATAATGGGTTCCATCAGCACCTGGCCTCCCTCAAAAGAAACAGACTTCCTGTCCTACAGGCATACTAACAAGGTCAGATCTTGTGCGCTTGCTACCACCATCAGGTTGCTTTGATACATTTCTGTCAGTTAGCTTTCTTTTCCTCTCCAGCCTCTTCACTTTAGTTGTTTAATGTGGCATGACTTATGCCATGTTGCATTTTGGCCTGATTCCTCCATATCAATTGTAATTGAAAGACCATTGCGTGGACCTGACAGGACTACATCACGGCCCAGTCATACCAGCTGTTCACTGAAAATTCGGTTAACAATTTCCCCTTTTGCCTGTGCTAAATTGCTACTACGAAAATACCATTGCCGACACTGGCCGAAAAGAGAAGACAAATAATAGTACACAAGCAAGTAGCAAGTTTCTACTCAATTATGCACTGTTTCTCTGTATTGTTCTGTATAAATAGTTCATTAATGCAACAGAATTTATCATTGTTACCATATTTTAACTAATGCGATTTTTTTTGTGCAAATTATCGTGTCATTTCCGAGTTACTGCCAAAAGGACCTTATATTTTCGTGGGGGGTCTCATCGGGGAAAAACTGCCACAATTTTCTAGCTATGCCGCTGGACTATGACAAGGAGCCAGGGTTTGAAGTACTTGCATTGCCCTTTTTTACTTTGTGGCGTTCCCGCCTGTTCCACGTTACTGAATGTGATAATTTCACGACAACTGAGGATGGTATCTATCAAGTCACAGTGAGGACTTTTGTGAAGGTTCCCTCCACTTTGGCATCTATTCCAATCTTTGCGATCCTTGCACTGTTTTTTTTTTTGAATACTTTGCACTGGCACTGATCTACCATTTTCTTTATACCTTGTTTTTCATTCAGTGTGTGTGTAATTTCTTCCCATGCTTATCAGCTGTCTTTGCTCTTACTCCTCAATATTTTTGGCGCAAAGTTGCAGCAAAACCTGCTCATCAATGTTATTCGATCTCTCTCTTGCTGCCGCCTTTTTTACACCCCCTTCTGAATTATTTATGAATTGAGCGGCATCAGGATTTAGCTGTGAAAATGTTCTGAAGCTGTGTCAATGCAGGTTGCTGTGTTTGAGTGGTATGTGGTTGGAATACTCAATGAAAGAAACTCATTACCACCGTTCATTGAAGGAAGGTTTGGGACAGCTGGAAATTCTGGATACTGTGAATATGGGTATTCTTGCACTGAATGACTGTACGAATTTGCATTGGCCATAATTAAATGAAAGCTCACTAAACTTTTCAGTAGAATAGATCTAAATTGGCACTACATACACGAGGTGACTCACATGCGATACTGTACAGTTAAAATTAGCTTTTCAACGTTTGGATGACTTTTTGACAGTAGAAGAACACAAACTTGTTTTTGTACAGCCATTAGACATGTTAAGAACTGGTTTGAGGCAGGACATCGGATCCTTTGATCTGTTCACGACATTAGGGTTGCACTTGTCTTGAACATACTGTTGCATGGTATTTTCAGAGTACTGAGCCTTCTCGGCTTCTGTGCTGTTTGTTGGTAACAAGACTTTAAACCGGACTTTTGTTCATCAAGTTTAATACAACTGTTGACACAGTTGCTACGGTTATTCAACTCTATCTTTCTCTTTCTGTAAACATACACTCTAAAACGACGCTTAGTATATAATCCCCACTCTAGATCCACAACTCACAATGATGGTCAACCTAAATTACGTAAAGCTTTGTGATTGGATTAACTCTGCTTTGGAATTGTAATCTTACATGGCAATGGTGGCATTCTTTAATCTTTCACGATCTGCATTCTTTTGCTGTGGAACTTTCAATACCTAGCAAATTGAATGGCTTAGTGAAATGGCTGATACGTGTGAGCATGAAGATGAATCACTGGAATTGGTGGAGCTATGCAGGTTACATCTAACAGATGTCATCTGTTTTTAAATCAGTAAGCTCAATAGAACAAAAGTCTTCAGCATAACGTGTAAATATTTTGAGTTAACTAGGTAAACTAATTAAGGTGATCCATTGTTCATAAAGTTGAATGGAACCAAATGTTCCGCAGTTCGTACTGGCCAGAAATATCCAGAGATAACTCAAACTAAGATAAGAATACTTAAGTCATAAATGCTAGCAACTAAAAGTAAAGATCAGGTGGTTTCTCGAATCTTGTGTGCAGGCTAGAATTAAACAATAGTTGTTTTTTTTTGGTATTTACCGGGGGTATTGCTATTATGCACATAATACAATAACAGTCATGTGTTAATACAGCTTTTGTGTTACAATATTATTTGACACTAATTACAATAACACTAGAGTAGATTACAAAATATTATAAATTACAATTATCTAAATTACGCTAATTACACTAGAGACAATTCTACTTTTTCTGTTTAATTCTTTGACAAATGTCGACATCTTCCCATTTCACGTTGACAGTCAAGACCTGTGCGACTTTCAAAACTACTTCCTCGTCGTCATAAATATTTTCTGGAATACCCTCAATCTCAAGAGAATTTTTCCTTGTGTACTGTTCTAACACGTCCATATTTTCATTAAGCTCATCATTTTTGACTTCAACTTCTTAAACCCGTTTCTTGGTCGCTTGCAATTCGGTTTTGAGCTGGTCGTTGTACTTGAGTGCTGGGTTCAATGATTCTTTAGCGGTTTTTAGTTCCGATTCCTGTTGCTTGAAAGAGGCTTTTAATTCTGCAACTTCCTTAGAAAGGTTGTTCATCGACTTCTGGATATCTTTTAGTAATGCTTGGATGTCCGCTAGGTCTGGTTGGTCGTCCTCGTGCTCCTCCGAGTCTTCACGTTCGAAATCGGCAGACGCCTTGTTAACACGTTTTGGTTCTGTAATTTCGTCTTCCATGGATCCTCTTTCACCACGCTTGTTCTTACGGCCTGGCTTTACAGGAGGCATATTTTTTTAACAATTTTCATGCTGTAGATAGATTTTTATTTGTCCGAAATTGAGTAATTCGAGGGAAGAGGTCTCCCTTCACAAAAAAACGTGGCCTTCTTCGGCCAGTCTGCACATGCTCTCCTCCGCGCACTAAAATGCTCTCCAAAACAATAGGTGTTAAAGAGTTTGCCAAAAAGTAATTAAATCAATCTTTTTTTTTAATATATCTTTATTTAAACAAAAATTGTAGAGTAAACAGAAAGGAACAAAGACAAAAAAAAGAAGTACTAAGTAAATAACACATGACTACACTAACATACTTACAGCTACACTTACAAGTGTTACAGAAAATTACATGTTAACCTAATTGCTAATTAATTAATTAGTAATTAAATCAATCTGCTATAATGTGAACCATGCAGAGAGAACAAAAGAAAAGGGGTAAGAGCATGGAAAAGTTCCCACAATAAACTTTTCCAACTTGCAAAACAAAATGTAAATTAGCAGCGAGAACGTGCACCTAAGTCAGTTGTAGTTCTGGCACGTGCAAGTTGCTTAGTAACAACCAGAGACAAGGAAAAAGTGGATGCTGCGGCAAATCCAGCATTTCATAAAAGGGTTCATTATAGAGACCACTCGCCTTTAGGCGGGTCTTGGCATCCTGGCTAGAAATTATTTTGCAAGTTCTGGTAAGTGTGATTTGACATTTTGTGACAATGTCAGCATGTTTTAATGTCTCATTTTTCAAGTCAAAATGTCCCTCTTGGATCAAATGTTGGAAAGCTACCCTAAAGCAATAAACAATTATGTGTTGGGATTCAAATTTGCATTTTAAAAACTATGAAAATATCCTGCCTTTTAACTTTTTTTTTCAATTCTGTGTTTAATCAAAGACGGGATCAACAAGATAAGATAAGATAAGATACTTTATTAACGTGCAATATACTTAGCTATATAGCTAGTTTCCAGATATTCCACGATATTAAAATATAAATTGTTAAGATTAAACTATAAAAATGCTAACTACTATAAAAATACTACTACTACTATGATTAAAAATGAAATAAAGCGTCATTATTTGACTGATCATCATGGTAACAAGCAAATTAATTTAAAACGTTAAACCGCGAACCTTGCGGATAAAATCCTTAGTTCCAGCTAAGCTTCGTATACTCTCAGGAAGTGCGTTCCAGTGTTTCGCGGCGTAATAACTAAAACGCTTAAGGCCGTATTTGGTGCTATTCTTTTGGGTTAATTCCCCTCAGTGGATTGTATGAAGCAAATTTTCCTGTCTGTCTGAAGTCTGAGCGAAGCAAAATTCCAAATATAGTGGCGGCAGTTGATGGCACTCGTGTTCCTATAAAAGCGCCCAAAACAAATCATGAGGACTATTTTAACCGTAAACACTTCTACAGTTTTGTTTTACAAGGTGTAGTCGATGCTACAGGGCTATATTTATCCGTTTCAATCGAATATCCCGGAAGTTTGCACGTTGCAACGGTCCTCAGGCCGAGTCAGCTCTTTGATGCTGCAGAAAATGACTTGATTTTAGCTGTGCCAACAGTAGATGTTAATGGTACTATTGTGCGACCCCTTATTGTCGCTGATTCTGCATATCCATTGAACCATGGCTCCTTTGTCCATTTAAAGAAAACGGAGCACTCAATCGGGTGAAAACAAATTTAACAAAGAATTTTCAAAAGCCAGAATTGCTTCTGAGCATGCATATGGCTTGACAAAGGGGTGAAGGCTTGACAAAGGGTCCTACAGAAATGGCTGGACAAAGACAGTGACAGAATTCCAGACACTATAGTTGCTTGTTGTATTCTGCACAACATTTGTATTGTAAGAGGAGATCGATACGAAATTGAGAGCGATGATAGTGATGATGATGATAGCAACGATGACAATGAAATTCCCTCGCGAGGGGCTCGAGGAATAAGAAGAGCATTAGTAGACTATTTAGCAAACCTTTAGAGAAATACCTTTTTTTGGGTAGAATGCGGCAATTCAAGAAATAAAACTATAACTTATCGTTTTGTTCCTTTAATAACTTCAATGAATACTTATACTTATCCCTTACAAATATGAATATAACATGATATTAGCCAAAAAAATGTAACAGAAACGGACTTTTAATAGATATATCCGTTCTGGTTTGCTTATAAAAACTGTTTTTTCAAAATACATGTTCTCGTGGTATATAAAGTTGTATGTAAATATAAGTTCTTTAATAATTGGATTTCGTGATACAGATAACAAGGTCACGATCCTGTCTTGTTCAACCAAAATTATAAAAACTCTGTAATGGGGACAGAAACAAGGAGGTGCTGATGGCGTTGCTCGGACCCTTCCTGAAACTTAAGCATTGCTTCCATTACTTTCTGATCTTTTTCTTCGGCTTTCGTGATCGCCTCTTGTTGTGCCTTTAAAAGTTTTAAAATTTCAGTCTCCTGGTCTCCTGAATCTGCTGCACCACTCCTCCTCTTCCTCTTCTTTTTCCTTCAGCTTTCTTAACTTCGCTGCTTGCCGCCGCCATGCCGTTGGTGCCTCATCATGGTTCTCTTGTTGTAATTCGTCCTGACTGTGGATTTCAACGCCGCCGTTTTCACTTGAGTCTCGGGTCGATTCTGCACGTGGGCTTGATTGGAGATCTGCATTCCTGACGGCAGTTTCACAGACAAATCTAGGTCTTACTTTATCCGAGCATCCCATAAATCCATCAATTATTTCGTAAAACTCAAAAGATTCTCTTCCCCAGCCAGTTTTTGAGTTGTTGTCGCAAACTGCCTTATATTTTTTGAACAGAGTACGCCATTTCTCTTTCACCTGAGTAAGCGATTTATCAGTGGAAATACTGGCCTCTTCGCAAGCTTGAATAAATTCAGCGTGAATTTTTTCCCAAATCGCTTTTTTTTCCTCTGCTGCTCTTGGCACTTTTTAGTTCGTTGTAATGTGTTTTGTAAGCTCCTACAAGTATTTCAACCTCTTCGCTGTCCCAGCATTTGCTGTTAGCGCGGGAATCATCTTTAACGCCGGCCTTCGGACTTTGCGACTGCTGAGAACTCTCCGAGCTAGCAGGCGATGAGGATGATAATTCTTGCCGATCTTGAGCTGGATAGGACGATGGTCCTGGACCATAAAGAGTGCCGTAGTCGTAAAAGCTAACGCCACCAGCACTTTGAGTAGTATTTGGGTAAAACCTTGGCAATGCATTTTCACTCGGCCGCTGGAACTGGCGACCACGATTAAACAAAAAACCATTATACAAATCTCCTTGTTGGCTGTTCCTAGGCATAAAGATAAAATTGAAATATATATAAGAAAATGCACTGTAAATATTCACAAAAACTGTATTAAACACAACAGTTTAAAAAAATAAGCAATCTTATACTTACAAAGAAGCTCTCCATCCTGCCATGAGGTATTTGAAATGTAAACCTCGTGCCAGTGCAATTAAAATTCTTTCGTTGGTTTTATTTGCTTATCTTAAAGTTTGTCTCACGTTTGGTCATTTCATCTTGGGGTACTTGAAAAACCTAGCTATTTACCTCGGTGAATGTCATGGGGGATTCTTTTGTTCTTTTTTATGTATCCATGGAGGTTAACCGTGTTAAATTTACCTTGGGAAATGGCGGTCGCAGAAGATGTTTCTCTTTACCAAGGTAAATAAGCCTTTTACCGCGGTAAAAGGGCCATGTGTAACCACAACTATTGTTTTCCAGTGCAATCGATGCAAGTGTCTCTTTCTTCATGTGGTATAACAAGTCCAGTGAATGGTGTTTCCTCTGGGGTCACAGAAGGTGAAGTGACAACTGACACACTTCTTTACTCTATTGGAAATGGTAATAGCAATGATAGGATTGTTGTTATGCCAGGGCTGATGAAAAGACTGGAAATGGTTGTGTGGCCTGCTGACCCGTTGGTGGCTGGGTGTAAGTGTCTGGGAGCTAAGTGTAATATACAGTGAAAGCCCGTTAATGCAGACAACAAGGGAACATGCCAAAGTGTCCGTATTATCGGGGTGTCCGTATTAAGCAGGCTCTCAGATAAAAAGTCTGTGACTTAACTTTGCGCTGACGCTTTTAGTTTGCGACTCATTTAGGTGGACTGAATATTAGACAGAACATTTGAAATGTTATTCTCCATTTCCACTAGGTTTTCACTGGTGAGATATTCAGTTACGTCCTCCAACTTGTCATAGCTTCTCTCAGTGACTTGTCTTTCGGACTTTCTCAAATTAGCTTGTAATCGTGCATAACAATGACAATGGACAGTGCACAGATAATTACAGCATCCGTAAAGCAGGGTTGGCGATGTATACGATTTTGTCACTCGGGGCACAGAAAAGTGTCCGTTGCCCGTATTAACAAGTGTCCGTAATAAGCAGGTTAATTTTAGAGAAAATATATGAGCTTTTCGCTGGGACAAACAAAACTGTCCATAATATCGGGTTGTCCGTATTAAGCGGGTATCCGTAGAACGGGGTTCCACTGTACTGTTGAGAAGAATGAGAAGTTTGGAAATGGCTGTCAACTGATGCTGACACACAATCTGCGAAATATATATTCATGAGATGTTTTTGGTTCATATATTAATGAGAGAAAAATAACAATACTAAATTTCTATAGCCCTATGTCTACTAAAAATCTGTAGTGCTTAAGAATATAAACAAGATAAAAACTTGAAAAAATTCGGTGAAAAGGAAAAATAATAATAAGTTATAAGCCTGTTTAAACAAGTGTAAATTGAGTTTTGAGTTCAATTGCTCTTCAGAGGTACATAGTCTTTAAGGATCGTTATGTGCAGCTTACCTGTTATTGTAATACCCAGAGGTTCAACACTGCAAAAAGAGGACTGCAGTAGTTGCTCAGAGAAGATTAATAAGATACAGTAGTTGTAGTAATGATAATGTTAAAATTGGACATCAGGATACCAAAATAGTGCCTGTTGGGCTTGATGGACCTGGAAAGAAGAAGATTCATGACTAATGAATCACACACCTCGTGTCTTCCTCTGTCTTGAGTGTAGCAAATTAAATGGTGGAAAATCCCTTACCACCAATTTCAGTTGTTCCAGTGAGGCCATCATTTCTTCTCGGTCTCCTTCATGCCATTGTACAGTTTTTTTTTCTGCCCAGTTGAGCAGTAGCATCTCCCCAAAAACCGCTCTTGAACCGCCCGTGCTGCTTTAAGCATGCCGACTAGTTTGACAAAAGCCCCAGTGCCAGTAGTTTCCGTTGTGGTCATGCTTTGTGATGCCAACTGTATGGCCAATGCGACTAGTCTCCTTTGCATCGTGAATTTGCTTGGCAAGATCGTCACTAAACAACAGTTTTGATGACAATGAGATGTTGTTTGAACAAATAGTATGGAATTCCTGCTTTAACGATGGCCTAGGCTGTCTGCGTCACACCTGAGCAAGGAAAGCTCACAAGCCACTTGTTCAACTAAAGCAATGCTGTCGGTCAGCATGTCTTTTGTGTCAATTTCGGCTTTTGCTGCCAAAGCTTATTCCAAGTTGTAACAATTGCAAAAGTAGCCTTTTGCAAAGCCTGCTGTATGTAAAAGTGTAAATGTGACTTTCTCTTATCAGCATTTAAAGGGAGCCCAGATTTTGGGGTTTAGGTATGCAATGGCCATTGCTCCGCAGTTTTCGGACTGCAGGTGTTTCCCAAGAATGCTAGTTATTTTTTCTGAGGTCAGCTTATTTCCCCGTCACTTCATAGCAATGTCGGCCAGTTGTTCTTGGCCTTTTGGGCCTTTTTTATCCTTGTCTTGCAGAGCGGCCTCAAGTTCTTCTTGTGGCTCGTCCTCACTTGCATTATCACTTGGTTTGTCAGTGTCTTTGGCTTGAACTGTTGGTTCTGCCAGCAGTTGTGCCACGTCATCTATGGCATGCACACTAATTGAGTTGTCCTCATTGCTCAATTTGCATCTCATCTCATAGTCCTCTCCTTTGTACCTCGAGCTTGTTGCCCTTTGTCCACAGCAAAAGTGCAAAAGTGGGAAGCGGCCAAGGCTGAGGATGCTCTGTGTTTGTAATATAGAATTTTTTCGGTATTGTCTTGTAGCCATGAGAACATGGGCCTGCATTTCACCAGATGTCACAATTTTAATCATGGCAGCCATGTTGCTCTTGATCTTTGTTTGCTACTACACCATGGACAAGAAACATTCAGAGCTTTCCAGTCCTCCAATGGATGAACGTGGTGGAGTAAAGTACACGTACTGCCCTGTTGACTAAAGGTAAGTATCAGTACATGCTGAATCTTGATCGTCTAACCTTCTTTTGGGCTAAATAGATATTTTTGGCATAAACCTTGCTGTAGTACAAGGTAACTACCGGCATCAGACAAAGGCAGCTTATCCTAGATATAAAACCGCTTCCGTCATTTGCATGCCATGTCAACTCATTCCAAAAGAGACAACATTCTCAGCAGACCAAACACATCTTCCAGCAACACCAACAACTCATCATTCCCAGCCAGCAAAAAAGCCCTTGTGGAACACCTCTGTTGGGTGCCCCTGTAGGAAATGCAAAGCACAAATAGCCGGAGTCTTAAAGGGTTGCCTACTTCGCTTGCGCCGGTAACCAGTGGTGGCAGAGTTACATTTAACAGGCCGTATAGTGGGAGGCGCGGTGGCTTAATGGTTGGTGCGCTGGACTCCGGATTGGGCGGTCCGGGTTCAAGCCCTGGCCGGGACACTGCATTGTGTTCTTGGGCAAGACACTTTTCTCTCATAGTGCCTCTCTCCACCCAGGTGTATAAATGGGTACCGGCAAATTTAATGACAGGGGTGATCCTGTGATGGACTAGCATCCCATCCAGGGGGTAGTAGATTACTTCTAGTCACATGCTACAGAAACCGGGATAAGCTCCGGCCTGATTGGCCACTAGGCTCGTATACAGACTTAATAGAAATTTTCACAAAGCCGATGTTACTTGGCGGTTGTTGATTTACAAACACACATTATCTTTATATTTTTCAACAGACAATGGATGTGACAGCCCAAACAAAGATGACAGGAGTTAGTCCTCTCTCTTGGCGGGAGAAGTTCACAGTCATTTGTCAGATGCTCCCTAATTTGATACCGACGTTTTTTTTTTAAAAATCACAGGTTAAAAATCTGGCCGTTGGCTGATGTGGACCTGCATTACTAATTTACAATATTTGCATCTAACAGGAGATAAAAAAGACCAAATATGTACAATGTGTGAGTAATGAAAATAAAAATAAAAATTAGTGGTTTCAATAATAATAAAAGTGATCTGATTTATTTGTAATCACTGAACTCTCCTTTTCGAAGGTGAAATTGTTAATAAATTTGGAGAATTGCTATAAGTGATTTTTAAACAAAGTGACATCATAGTGTTTAATGCTGCTGGGAATTGAGTTCCAGATCATAGTTCCTCTGTGTCGAATAGAAAGTCTGCCTATTTCCTTTTTGGGTCTGTCCAGTACCAGTTGTTTTCATTGTTGAGAGTTACACATTTATGCTTTCACACAAAACAATTCGGTTATTTGCCAGCTTGATTTCCAGGTTGGTGTATTGTCTATGTGTGTCCCTCACATTACATCTGTGTTTACATTTATTTGCCAATATTTCTTCCTTCGTTGTTTTCATCACTTTTTCCATGGCTACAAATAAATAACATGGCCGATGGTGTTCCAACTTATTTCATGCTCATTTATCCGTAAACAAAACATGTACCTGTAGTGAAAGACCATGAAAGAAAAACCTAAACCTAACCTAATTTGTATATAAACTTGAATTAGCCTCACTGATAGTACTGGACTTTTTATTTTTGTTTTCCCTGATGATATTTAGGGAGGGGGGGGAGTCAGTAAGGGGTCAGCTGACCGGGGGGTCAGTGTTTTGTCAAAACCCAACTATAGCTAGCTTGAAATGTCTTTTACCCTTTTTTCGGACGCTATAAATCAAGCACTTATTTGAAGGTAAATATTGTAGGAGATGGCTCAGTTTTCAAGCAGTAAGTTACATGTGGGTATTGCTTTTTCATTGGTGCAAATCTCATTCTGAACTTTTTTGAACTTTTTGCATTAGAGGCTTTGAAAGTTTGAAAGTTATACACCTTTTTACAATGATGCACTCATTAGTAAACAAGGTTGCAAAGTTCCCTTGTTTACGGTTTTACACCAATGAGTTTTATGCATAACAATGCATTGTAAATGCAACAAAACAGAGCAGATCCCTACATGATCTGACGATACAATTTAACAAGGCCAAGTTAACTCTGTTACTTGAATCGTGTAGCTAATGATTATTTTAAAATGATACAAAAGAAAAATCTGATATCAAATATTGTAAAATGCATAAAAGGCACATGGAAAAAACACATGTAGTATATATAGACAACCTTCCCTGTCATATGATACAAAAAAAAGCTGGGAGTGAATACATCTTAAATATCGTAATCAATAAACAGTACATTAAACAGTCGAGGCAATGTCAGCTATTTGGGGGGATGTAGTTTGTCTATTATCACTGAACAACTGATACATTATTTGGTCATAAGGCTTGATATTTTTTATTTTCACTTGATTATTGTTTTTCTTTCTTTTTTTTGGGGGGGGGGGGGAGGGGGTCATCGAAAACAAATTAGATTTCGGGGGCAGCAGGGAAAAATTTCCAATGAAGAAGGGGGGCATTATTTATAACAGTGACTATCTATCAAAGCCCACCAGGCCCCCCCCCCCCCCCCCCCCTTCCCCTCTACTCCATAAATAATGGAGGGTACCTAAAAATGTAGTACCCAATAAAATCAATGTTAATTCTAGGTCTTAATGTTCTAAAAATAATTCTTTGTTGACCAAAATTCTTGAAGCTAGAGCAGCGTAAGGGCTTTGGTTATAGATTCTCAACTAAGTGCGTACTGGGAGAGCAATGGAAGTCTCGTTTACAGCGCGGCTTGTTTCGTTTAAGCCATATTTGTGAGTAAAACAATTTGCGAAGTACAGTTAACTCTCGCCTTGCGGACGCCCTGCTATTGCAGACACTCGCTATTATAAAATCCAGATCCCCAGAAAAAGAAGTTTGACTGGAAGTGACCCCCGCTATTACGGATTCTCGCTATAACAGACACTGACGCCACGAACGTGTCGACTATAACGTGAGTTGACCGTACATACTGTCTGTCCCTGGAGAAAACACCTTTTCTGCTCCGGATCCTTTGCACCAAAGTTCAGTCTATTCTCCTCCCCCCCCACCCCCGGTCGGTCTCCACTCCCCTTCCCCGAGAGTCTACGCGCGGGCGGGCGGACGTACGCAACCAAATTTTCTCGGCCTCATGGGTTTACCAAAAATCCTTACCCATGGTGCTCCGCTGGCGCGCTTTGCGCGCTGGAGCTCCGCTACAAACCATGCACTCTACCATGTCATATATAGTGTCATTGTTAATTCTTTGGGGGAGGGGGGGGGGGGGGGGGGGGGGTCTGATGCTCATAATAATTTCATGTAAATGCCTGAAACCTATGCACATTTGCTTGCTTAGCATCTGATACCTTGGAAGCTTGAAAAGTGGTATACCCTAAGGTATGCCTACTGTCATTATAACAATATTAAAAGTATTTAAAAAGTTCAGAATGAGATTTACACCAATGAAAAAGCAATACCTACTCTACTTACTGCTTGAAAATTGAGCCATCTCCTACAATATTTTCCTTGAAATAAGTGCTTGATTTATAGCGTCCGAAAAAAAGGGTAAAAGACCTTTCTAGCAAGTTGGTTTTATTTATGAAAATTCAACACTGCGTTCACGGAATCAAAGTCTTTCTAACTTCTTACATTTAATCGTTATTTCATTTCCAAAAGAATTTCGCGAATCCTCTTACTGTTTTTTGCGTAGCAATCACTTTTCTCCACAAGCCATCGAATCTTACTTGCCGCCATGTTTTTAGCCTGCGAGAGCAGACGCTTTTTTCGGCTCGAGTTTCACCCGCCGAGAAAAGGCGCGTGAAACTCGGGCCGAAAAAAGCGGGTCGCCCACTACCTCTCGGAACGAGTTACTTCATTGGTTCTTAAAGGTCGCCACACACGAGGGGACTGGTCGCAGGGACCGGTCGCAGGGACCAGTCCCTGCGACCAAGTCCCATCGTGTGAACAGGTCAATTTTCGTCAAAAATCCGGTCGCAGGGACTGAATTTTGGTCCCCGAAATTGGTCCCAAGAATTCAAACTGGTTTGAATTCGTGGGACCAGTCGCAGGGACTGGTCCCCGCAATATTTTGCTTGGTCCCTCGTGTGAACAGGGTCGTGGGACTGGTCCCTGCGACCAATTAAAAATGAACCAATCGCTGATCAGCATTTTAAGCTCCCACAATTCTGCACGTTCGTGTTTGAAGATGGCGATGCCTGAACAGAGTAGTGAACAGATTGAACAGAATACTACTGAACAGACTGTTGGCATTAATATTGAAGATTGGAGCGTCACCAGTACACGAATGGTAATTGATTCTTCGTTCATAAGAAACCGGCAATTCTTCGTCTTGCATCATCATCAGGAGCAACAGAGTCTTTTTCTTCGCAGCTCTCGAAGCCATTTTTACTCGATGAAAACAAAGTTCCCGCCAAATGTTCTCGCTAGCTGTCGCTAGCATGTTTTTGCGCCATTTCATGAAGAGAATGCGTGACATCCGGTTTATGTTATGCAAATTTGATCGGATGTTTTTTTTTCAGCTAGCCTGGAGAATACTATACTTTTGCAGTTTTTGATGAAATGATGCAATTTTTTTTTTCAGGTATAAAAACACCGAAAGGAAACCTGATATCAAAATTATAAAATACGAGCGGATTTCGAACATTGTCAACATTCCATGTTTTTAAAACAATTGTTAAACACAGTCCAGTAAGCACGCTCAGATATGAACAATAATAGGAATAATAATAATAATAATTTTCCATCTCCACAAGGTGATTATCTTGTTTTATATATTGAAAACGTCATAAATACTGCTATCTTGCTGCGAAACAGCTCCCAGCGTGTGAACCCTTCAAGGGACTGGTCCCCGCGACTCATTCCATCGTGTAAACTCTACAGGGGACCAGTCCCTGCGACCGGTCCCTGCGACCAGTCCCTGCGACTGGTCCCCTCGTGTGTGGCGACCTTAAAACAATAGATAACAGGTCATAACAATGCCCCTAGCCCTGAATAACAATAGAGGTAGTGTTTACAGCGGACGAATGAAAACAGAGGTTCCAGAGAGGTAGTGTCTTACTGAAAAAAGCGTCTGCTCTCGCAGGCTACCATGTTTTGAACTTTGCAAGAACTTTGTAAGAACATTGCAGGAGCGTTCGACCCAGTCTTACTCCACATCACGTTCGCCGCCCTTCCCTTTTAGCGCCCTGACTGCACGTAGGCTAGCGAATCTGTAGACCCGAAATCAATCAATGTTATTTATTTTGAAGCTTATGCGTCTAGTGGCACAATGGGGACAGATGATGATAGTTTTTTATTTTAGTTAGGTATGATAATTATTAATTCTATCCAATTGTAATGCGCTTTGTTTATTATCTTAGCTGTTGAGGTGCATCCTGAGCATGGTGCCTCGGGCATGGTGCATGGTGCCTTGAGTAAAATGTATAATAAACAATGTTAGTTGCTGTTCATCCTCGTTCCAAGGTTGAGTTGCTATTTTGCAATAATGAACTCTGACATGCACAGTCACAATACTACAAGAATAAACGATTTCCGTCTTCCCCTTATCAAAAGGAACTGGAAAAACAAAGAACTTTATACAAATGCGTTAAAGAATGCAATCTTCAAACATATCTCTTAAAGAAATTGACTCATTTCGTCATTAACTTATTATTTAATTATATTTATGACTTATGAGTGCATGAATCAGGATCACGCGAAATATTTGTATTGCTGCAAAGTTTACAGAATTCTCTTTTGCACTCAATAGATTGCTCTTTACCCAGCTGAATTTGTTGACGTTTCCTCAAGGGAAAACACAATGTTAGGCGGACTGGAAGCAATGCAAATCAGTTGCGCCATCATCATTGGAGATATATAAGCGAGCAAAACCTCTCTCGGTTCACCCTTGGTTTATAGCACAAAATAGTTTTTGAAAAGATCTGGGACGTGTTTTTAAAGTTCACTCGACAAAAAGCAGACAATCAGGAAATTGCACTGATTGTGCGCTTTAAATACGTTATTGAAGCCAGCTGGAGTGAACGATTCAATAGACTAGTACCATTCATGGACAGGGGACATCATAAAGATATTTAAACAGTTCATTCACTTTGCCAGGACGTAAAGAATTACAAGAACACCACGACTGTTTTCCGGGGACATGGTCAACTATAAGACGACAGCCTTGTCGGTGAACGACTGTGGCGGGATTAAACTCGACCAACAGTCGGAAGGAGAGCGACTGCGTACAGTGACGGCGTTTTTCATGTTTGGAACTTTAATTTACGCCACGTTTTCCTTAGTCCTCGCCGGTGCTCAAGACATTTTAGCCGGCACATTAGTTCCAACTTCTACGGTACTCGTCGTAAGCATGGTACCTGTTTTTCTTGTTAATTTAATCGCGCCTTATTTCATTCAAAAGATTCCATACTTTGCTCGCATTTCAACGTTTTGCTGTACAGGAATTGTTGGTTTTCTTATGCTTGCACTGGCCAAGCAAGTTCACTGGAAATTGGTTGGCGTTGGATTAGTTACTTTTGGAGAGGCTGTTGGCGAAATCACAAGTTTGGCTCTCACTTCGTTTTATCACGAGGTAACATCGACAGCGTTTTCCGCTGGAACAGGAATGGGATTTGTGATAGCCCCCTTTTATTATATAGGTATGTGTCAATATTATGATATATGTATGTTTATTTCCTTCATCATCATTATTATTATTATTATTATTACTATTATTATTATTATTATTATTATTATTATTATTATTATTATTATTATACCGCTTTTAGTCGCGGAGCATGCCCAGCATCCGGCTACGATCTGATCGTACATTTTGAAAATACCGAGGCTGAACCATACTTTTGCTATAAATGGTAAATTGTTTGAGGCAAGCTTTATAATTTTGCATACAAGCTCGTTTGCTTTTTACTTCCTCCTTTGGGAGAAGCAGTCATGGATGGAGATGTTTGTTCGGACTTTTAGCACTCTACCAAAACCGACATATTACGTGTAAAAGCATTTTGCGACTTAAACCTAGCTTTTTTTATTAAGCAACTGACAGAACTAAACTTTGAAAAATGAATTACGAAATAAAAAACACGTCGCACTGAGACTGAAGAGGAACAAACTAAAGAAATTTAAACCAACATCCAGAACAATAGAGTCTTCTTGTTCTTAATCCTTATAATCCCCAGTGGGGCATGGGGCCGCTCAAAGAACAATTAAGGTGCATATGTAAATATTCCTTGTTCTCTTTTGTTATCAAAGCGCTTAACATGATGTTTTGCTTCAAAATTTGTTCCAATATTTTTTAAGTGCTGGGTCAAGAAGCAAATAAAGAAGACTAAGTTTCTGTGTCATAACAAAAGAGGAATCTGAGAAAACGAGATAAATTTTAAAAGACGTGCAGCTTCTGAGTGTTTTCTACATTTCAGTATAATACATATATGGCTTTGGCCTCATTGCCCCCGCAGGTTTTGGCCAAGAGGCCAAAACCCGAGGAGGCATCCTTGAAGTCCCCGCGCAGTAAAGTCTGTATGTAAAGAAAATCTCGATTTGCCCAAAGTGGGCGCGCAAAGTGGTATCGGGAGTTGTGCAGAATGCCTGCAAGTGGTTGTCGAGAGGTGTGATAAATGCCTGTACGGTAATTGGTCAATGATGAGAGAATTATGACAGAATTTCTACGTGGTGATTGGGTGATGATGACAGCCCATCAGCGTAAGCAAGTACGCACTCGACAACGTCGAAAAGAAAATTTGCTCCCTTTATTTCGCAAGGTCTCGAAGACGAGAGATGCAGAGTTCATTTGTCCAAGACGCATCACAAACATATCTACAGTTTGTTTTAAATGGCACGTGCCCATCCCATGATCTTGAAAAAGAGAAGGTCGAGAAACCACGAGATACTTTGTGAGCAGAACACTAGAAAAATTAGAGTGTTTTCTTCTGAATTATCGCAAGACTGTTCCAAACAGAAAACTGATTTCCAAACAATTTAGAAAATAGAATAGCCAAAATATCACGCGAAAGAATTGACTGTAGTAACGAATGCGCCGAGAAAAAAAGAAGAAAAACAGCGGGGGCAGCTGTAGTGTGAACTATCCCTAGTTATATGCTTTATGTATATATTTAACTTGGGTGCATGAAAAGATAAGACCCGAGCCTTTGCCATTTATACGCTGATAAAACGTTATCGCTTTTTGGCCAATCAGCACACGCAGAATCTTTTATTTGTTTGATGATATGTCTACATTAAAGGCCACTCCAGTAGACTGGAAGCGTCTAGCTTTTGCTTAGAAGTTTGTGGGGATGAAAGCGAGCGAGAGCGATATTCGAGCGGCAAAACCACCTCTTCGCCCACACGGACTTTTGAGCAATATCTACTACAGCAATTATAGCAATGTTAACTGCAGAAACGCCGACAGAACAGAGTGGCTAATTTCTAGTTACCGGCCAAATAGATCTCGTCTTGAAAAAAAGGAAAATACACTAAAAAATCCAAAACACTTAAACGTTCCTTTTTTGTTATAAAAGCTATACTTCAACATTTTGCAACTAACTCATTTTTGCACTTTTGATATTATCTGGACCCAAGAGAGAGAATTTTTTTAACCTTTTAAAAATATTCTTGTCTTGTAGCCATGACAACATGGGCCTGCGTTTCACCAAATGTCACAATTTTAATCATGGCGGCCATGTTGCTCTTGATCTTTGTCTGCTACTACGCCATGGACAAGAAACATTTAGAGTCTCCCAGTCCTCCAACGGATGAACACGCCGGAGTAGAGTACACTGCACTGCAGACTACAGGTACCTTTTTTTAGAAGTGTATATCCAGATACAGCTTTAACAATCAGTCCACAACAAATCGCTGGATTTCGCAAATTCTTTTAGAGGATGTTGCGACCATAATTGTGTATCAGAAATTATCAGTAAGACACTACCTCTCTGGAACCTCTATTTTCATTCGCCCGCTGCAATCACTACCTCTATTGTTAATCAGGGCTATAGGGGCATGGTTTTGACCTGTCATCTATTGCGTTAAGAACCAATGTTGAAACTCGTTCCGAGAGGTAGTTGGCGACCCGAAATTATCGCTTACCGACGTAACAAATTTCTCTCCTCCGCACGAGCCATGGGACAATAGAGAGATTAATGCGACTTCTGTTTTTACCGCGAACGGCAATAATTCCACTTCTGCCGTCTGCCATTCGGCGTTTGTAAGAGGAATTGAATAGGTCTGTGTTTGTCGTTAATGTGTGATTTTCCCTATTTTCTGTCGGATTTATTTTAAAATTCGATTAAAAGGTAGCAAAATGAAAGGCAAGCTCAAGTTTGCCGTTTGCCGAACAACGTCATGCAAAAACCAACATTTCTACATTCCAATTCAACCAAGATAGAGGACCTGTATAAAAGCCAGCTTCAGCTGAAATGGCTTCCTCTCTCGGATATATTAATTAATAAATTAATTCATTTAATTAATTAAGTGCTGGCCTATTGCTGTGGGAAGGGGGATGGCACGTGAAAGAAGAGGGGGGAGGGGAGGATTGCTTAGGTTAAGATTCTCCATTGACTGGCATAACAAACACTGTTTTACACTTTTAACCAGATGATGTTTGCCACAAGTCAAAGAACGACAAGAACGACACCGAAGAATCAACCAAGGTGAACAGTAAAGGCATTGGTTCCCTCTCTTGTCAAGAAGTGTTTACCGTCATTCGTCAGATGCTGCCTAATCTGATACCGATTTATATCGCATGGTTCTCTGAATACATGATCATTCAATCCGTCGTTACCACCTTGGCATTTCCCAACGCTCCTTTCAGACCACGTGACCACTATCAGTATTACATCTTCGTTTTCTTGGGAGGTGAGGTGGTGGGAAGGTCCTACCTTGTGGTATTGTCCTATATCAAAGCGGAATGGGCCGAAAGAGCTAAATTCCCGTATCTTTGGATTCTCTCGACAATACAAGTTTTGCATCTTCTGTTCTTCACCCTAGCGGCCTGGTATCGATTTTTACCGAGTGTGTGGATCGCTTTGCTGCTGTTGTACACATGCGGTGTAATTATCGGTGTTTTCTATGTCAACGCTGTAACGTTCTTCAGGGATATGTTCGATGCCCATCATAAGGAGTTCGCCATGGGGTACTTCACAGTGGGCATGAGTGCGGGCGTATTAGCCGCTGCATTGTTGGGCCTTTCTACTGAGCCCCTCTTACACGAGCACTGCACAATGTTTGTAAATAACACTGAGTTTTGCTTTACAAGATCAAAGTCTTTAGACCGTTTTACGTCCTCTTGTATAGTCTAGTAAATGATCAAACAACTTTGTGTTGCTGAACACTTTGGTAATTCCATGCCAGTACACTTCTAACGTGTGTGGTAGGAAGGAGGCCTAAAACGGCTAGCACAGATCTCCTTGGTTGCTAACTCTCAGTCATTCTAAGTTGACTACCTGTTTATCTAAACTCTTATATTAATAGGGCCTAGTTGAAGGATGTATGACGTTATCCACCGGATAAATTGCTATCCAGTGAATAAGTGTTGACAAAACAAATTACGTCACTGGATAGTGATTTTTTCGATGCAAAGCATTATTTTCCCTTTTGCCTGGGCCAGATGTGCACTGTCTTAGAAAAAACACAGGGAGCAGAGGAGCCATATTCGACCTTTGTAAATATTAAAATGTTGGATCTTTTTCGTAGCGCTTGTCATACGTTATCTGAGCTTTTTGTTCAGGCGACGGTTAAACCAGCGGGAATCCTGTTGCGCTTGGCGTAGCCGCAGGCTCAATGACCGTGGGCGCTCGGAAAGGTTCGCTCCCGCGCAATTACGCAACATACGGAAAACGGATTCCCGCTGGTTAATCGTCGCGTAAACAAAAAGATCGGATAACGCATGACAAACGCTACGAAATAGATCGAACAGTTAATATTTAGAACGGTCGAATTTGGCTCCTCTGCTCCCTGTGGAAAAAAAGTGTGAAATGAGAACAAACAGTAGAACTCCTGATTCCGATCATGATTCACCAAATTAACCTTCCCCGCCGATGCACTTGGCAATACTAATAAATGACATTGATCACGAACGACTGACGAAAACTTCTGTTTTCCAGTTATTACACTCCTTTTTTAATTTAAGCAAAAGAGCAAGGTGAACATTATCAAAGTGTATGAAATACAGATTGTTTAACATACTGCTGAGAAGAGTTTTTCATTGACCTGCTCTTCTGCTGAGTTATTAACATATGCACGGAACTACATCACCGGTGGAGTCTTGAAAAATTAAGGGTGAAATTTTCAAACTGTATTAAAGGTGACAGGAAAACAGAAAAATAACGGTAGCCAGCAAGCGTTTAGGTCTCTATTTTGAAGCTCGAAGGGGTGAACTGAATTTGAAAGGTGGATGAGAATGAACTGCCCACGCGCTGCACGCAAGGAATTCGATTACATTTAATGACGTAGATAGTGTCTGGCAAGAATACAGTTCTAAATACCCTAACGTAGATGACAAGTGTTCCTCGTTTTGAAACAACCTGTCCAATCCAAACTTATGTTTTCGATAGCGGATTATAATTGCAAATGCTTGGTACCTTGGGATACTTCATTTCATCACAGCTTAAATCCATGCGTTTAATTGGTACAAGCTCTCGTCAAAGAAAAACGACAGGATCCTAAGAGTGAGTAATTATTTTTCAGTTTTTTATACAACCTAGCATTTCAGTTATGAGGGAAAAGTAGTAATAACCGTGAAAACTGTGATATGGACTGGACATTTTCATTGAATTGGTTTTAATGTTCCAACTCTCGTCAAAGGAAAACTACAGGATTCTGGGATTGAGTAATTATTTTCAGTTTTTTATTCAGCTGAGCATTTCAGCCGGTAAGAGGGAAAACTAGTAATAATCGTGAAAACGGAGATATGGACTGAACATTTTCAGTGAATTGGTTTTAATGTTAAGATTTTGGGACCAGAGGTATATCAGCTTGGAGTAATAAATAAGGAGAGCAATATCTACCGTTGTCCCAGATATGAGAAAACTTTGACATATCGGCATATATTACCTGTGTACTATGGCCTTGCCGTATAAAAATTTTCAGCTGTAGCAATAAAGCCAATAAATGATTACTTAATCTTCGTTTCATTGTTGTCCTCTACCTACACGTGGAGTATAAGCCATTGCAATTTATAACGCCCGCGCAGCCAAACGCAATTAAGAGAGCAGTTGAACCACTGGATAAATTCTACTGGCATCAGTCCTGGGGATAAACGTCACTCACTCGAATTTACAGAGTTAGGTTTTCCAAACCTATTTCCCCCACCGGGGCGTAGGAAACACGTCCGTAAGTCAAGTTATCTTTATCCCTAGATCAAAGACAGTGGCTCTGCTGGCATGCTTAACCTCTTACTAACCGAGCGCGAGGGCTGAACTGGAGAATATTGGCTCGATGTTGTGGCAGTAACGACCGAGCGCAGCGAGTTCCGTACAAAACAAAACGACCGAGGACCAACATTCCCCAGTACAGCTCGAGCAAGCTACGTTGGTAAGCAGTTTATTATATGGCACCCATTTTAGCTGCAAATTTTGAATTTGCGGGCTTTCGAAAGCAAAACATAACACCGCTTGTATGGCAAAATCCCGACCAAGAACGAACCAATCACAACGCTCGGTTTTAATACCTCAGGACCGCCTTGCAAAAAGTTGAAAGACTCATATTTTGCTTTCCAACGACAGATAAGTGCGAGCCGGACACTGAATACTGATGAGTATCCCGTATCCCATTAATGTTTGGCCTAAATATCCCGTATCTCGTTAATTTTGGTTGTTTGTATATCCAACGTTTATGTTCGATATCCCCGAATATCTTGTTTAAGTATCCCGTATCCCATTAATTTTTCTCCCCAACATCCCGTATCCCTATAACTTTTTACCCAAATATCCCATATCCCTAAAACCCCAAATAGGGCTTCAGTGATGCCTACTTCACTGATACCCTATTGAGTATTTTTAAAATAAAATTGATTGAATTACAGGTGTTAGTATTTTTTTGATTCAACAATTAAACGTTTAGTAAGCAGAACCAAAAGCTACCTAACTAAATATTGCCTCGAGGAAAGGATCAATTGTTGAACCAAATTTAGCGAGGTAGGGTAATCGAAGATATTTTTCAAATCGCTGCTAAAATCAGTAGGATAATCCCACGAGGATTGCAGAGGCGTCTCAGCCTTGCGGGTTGAACAAACTTTATGACCGCAAGAACCAACGTGCAATAATTCACGGCCTGACTCTGGAAACAGTAAAGCAGGTGGCTCGAGTTTTTGTGAAGAAATAACAGGTGTCCACGGATTGACTAAAAGATGATCGCGCTTCAGTCAAATCTAAGTGTAATTCCTCCCTATTTCAGAAAAGAACAAGGACGTTTGTTGTACTAAAATAAGCCGAGACATCTAGTGAAAGTGTAAACGAAGACTAACATAATCGGTGAGCGTTTCAAATCCGGAAATGGAAGTAAGATGTTGCCAAGAATAATTGGTTACTAGTAATCGAAATTTGTGGGTTCGTATTACTAATAATCTCGATTCGACATTTCCTCTTTTTTATGCAAAGCGTGGGCAAATATCAAATGTAAATATAAGTCTCATTGTTTTTGATCTCTGTTGGCTAATGCAATTTGCATATGTATGTTTTTATCAGGAGTCAGATGTAAAATCGTGGTACAGAAGGTTCAAGCTCCCAAGCTGTAAGCAAGGCTTGGTCGCCTGCAGATTTAATCAAGAAAACACCGATGTATTGGCTTGGACATTAACGACTTAGTTTCGTGCCGAGTGACATTTCTTCATTCCGTGAAAGACCCGCAAACTCAACGCTCGGGGTGACCCGACAAGCAACGGCAAGGGATGGCAGATGAAACAAATGAACATGAAACGACAGAAATGGAATTATTCTCCGCCAAAGAGGAAAATAACCAAGCAAAAGAAAAACCAGTAACAATCCTTGCCTTCTACATTTTCGGCTTCTTGATTTATGCGATTTACTCGCTGATAATATCGGGCGCTCAAGATATTCTTTCAGGGACGTTTGTGCCCACGTCGGCCGTGCTGGTCGCGAATGTTGGACCGTATTTCGTCATCACTGTTGTGGCGCCGTATTTCATCCAAAAAATCGCATATTTTCCTCGTATACTGGCGATATTTTTTCTGGAGGCTATAGGACTTATCATGGTAGCCACTGCCAAGCGAGTTGGAGTGAGATTATTGGGGGTTTCGCTGTCTTCGTTTGGATTTGGACTGGGGGAGTTATCCTTCATTGCCATGACGTCCTTCTACCATGATACAGCGGTTAGCGCCTTCTCAGCTGGTACAGGGACTGGTATATCACTTGCTCCTTTGTATTACACAGGTATTACATTTATAAAACTTGCTATTTGTTTATCATAATTTACTTTATGTGCGTCGTATTTTTACTAAATATGACTCAGTTAAATTGTGGCCGGTGAAAAAAAAGCTAAAACAATTAAAATTATAAATTGTTCTTTTAAATTGTTCGGTCTAAAATACTATTTTAAAACATTGTTATTCGCTTCTACTACCAGTTACTTTTATGTAATTTTTGATAAGAATTTCAGTTGCCGATTTAAATGTAGTGTCTCAAATCAAAATATTGAACAAGACGCAAACTTGAACTAATATAAATATCTATTAGATCCTTATTTTATTCACGGGCGGCATGCTGTATTAAAATACATTCAAAAGAATTTTAAATTGGCAGCCATTTTTGCATTGTGTCTATACTGTATTATATTTTCTCGGCATGCAGTACCGTGCTCAAGTTAATAGATCTTAATGGTTTGTCGCGAACGATGTCATTCAATGCACAAAATCTTAAACCGCGGTTTGTCAATAATATTTTGCATGCTGAAATCTCGAGTACACTTTCGACACTCCTCGAGAGAACTTATTTACTAAGGTCTAAGTCCAACTGAACGAATAAAGTTGCCACGGAAATACAGCATACAAAAGCGTTGCATAACCGGGTCTTTTTCATCCCTTCGACTCGGCATAATTTTGAGAATTTATTTCATTGAAAGAAATTTTGCCATCGATATTCAGTAGGTAAATAGGCCATTTCCGAGTTGCCCTTTGCCTTCTTTTTTAAAAACGAGCACTCTGCGAAACCATTAAAAAAAAAATGAGTTTGATTTGCATGAAAATTGACGTGCAGGTGAAACTCTTTTTCATATTTTATGGTCAGGGGACGTTAAAGAACCCACACACTCATCGTTAAGAGCAGGGCACGAAGTTCCCGGTGTTGCGGACTGGTCTTTGCCCGTTGTGTTGTTGAAATGCTCGGAGATATTAGCTGCTACAATCCGAGGGTAAATAGAATATTCACTTCACTTCACATGGTTCGCACGAAGACTCGTTTTGACACAGAAGCAAAAAGGTAACTCAAAAATGGCCTATTCTTTAGAGAGGGGTGTTTAAATGGTGATTCAGTTAGTTTGACCAGCGCTAAAGTAATTTCTGTAACACTGATGGTGACGATATAATTTATAAGGGCAAGTTGCTAAGAGGAACCTCCTCTCACCAACAAAGCATTCTAAAAACATGCAAATGAAAGATCAAACGTAACCGTGTAGATTGGTTCATAACATCATGTCTTGTCGATCCTGGCGGCTTTGTATTATGTTAAAATTCAACTCTCGATAAGTCTTTAGAGCAATTTATCTCGAAGTACTAAATCTCCTTGCTGAATCACATATATTTTTTCCATTTTAGTCCTGGGAATATGATAGTTAATCAACTCCATAACCTTTAATTTGGTAATTTTCCGAGTTTTTCTCGAGGCTTCATGCATGTTTGTGTATGGTTGAACAGTTAAAATAAAAGAAGTCAGAGCAACGCGGGACACAAAAAAAATATGAAAACTAGTTTTAAACAAAGAGCTGGTTTCCTGTGTTTTGAGAAGAAAGAGCACTGGGTTCAAAGGGCCCAGTCCGCTCCCAAACATTAGCTCCCTTTCGTTCCTTGAACGGCTAATGGTCGAAACTTCAGTTTTTCGGCCAAAATTCGCTTCGGCGGTTAATTTCCCTTTATCACCGTCCAGTTCATAATCAACCAAGTGTCTCGCTTGCCCGTCGACGCAGCACAACAGTTTCTTAGAAGCACAAGAGGCAAGACGAGGCACTTGTTAGTTTGTCTAGATTTCAACCCAAAATTAAAAACAAAATAAGTTTAGTTGGGAAAATAATCTGCAGTTGAATAAGAATGATTTTTATGAAGAAATACCTTAGAAAAAAGGCTAAAAAGCGCTTCAGAGCTTCTAGATTTCAAAACTTTCTGGGACGCCCCCAGCATCTTGACTCTCTGGTAATCGCATATCTTACCCCGTCTTAACCAAAAGTCTGGTTACAGCACTGGCATGCACCATGTTTTATAAATTGAAGCTGTCTTGTATGCATGACTAAGTACGTTTTGTGTCCATTCCACAGCAATGACAACATGGGCTTGTGTCTCTCCTTCTGTCACCATTTCCATCATGGCTGTCGGTTTGGTTTTGCTGCTGATATTCTACGCTCTAATGGAAAGAAAGCATTCTCAATGCTGGCAATCTGCAGTAAACGGAATCACTCACAAGGACATTCAATATTCACCTATCGAGGAACAGGAAACAGAGCTCGGCGACGGCCATTTAACTTGGAAGGAGAAATATTTAGCTATCAAAAATGTTCTGCCAATCATTGCTTCCATAATAAGTGCATGGATTGCAGAATATTTGATCATCCAATCCGTCATCACAACAATAGCCTTCCCGAGTGCGCCGTTTCCTCCACGAGACCACTACCAGTACTACATCTTCGTTTTCCTGTTTGGCGAACTGTTCGGTAGATCGTATCTGATCGTTTTGTCGTATTTCATGCCGAGCTTAGCACGGAAGCTAACCATACGCAGAATATGGTTTCTTGCCGTGGTAGAGATCGGTATCTTAATTTTCTTTTTGCTTGCGGCTTGGTACCGCTTTCTGACTGACGTTTCAATAGTTTTAATTCTCGCCTTCATCGGCGGTCTGATAATTGGCATCATGTATGTGAATATGTTAGCGAGTTATTCCGAAATCAAGGAGCCGAAGTCCAAAGAATTTGTTCTGGGGTACGCTTCTGCTGCGACTGGTGCTGGGGCGATTACCGCTGGTTTGTTAGGATTGCTGATCGAGCCTTGGCTACGTCGTCACTGTTTAAGTGTTGCGAGTAATAGCAGCTTTTGCTTCACTCGATTGCAAGGAGGTGGAGTCTGTAAATAAAACGAAGCAAGAACAAAACACAATTTTCACCAGCGACTCTGGGTTAGATATATAGTACAAAAATTAATATTTGAATTTAGCTTCGTATAGGCTTCCTAGGTATAGTTACTGATATTAAAATTGCACGGATTCAGGTGAACTAGATTTGCTAATGTCAGAGATCAAAATTAGCCACCACCGATATATTGTTTCTCGATGTGCAAGAGAGACGGATAAGAAAGGATCCCTTTTAAAATCTTTGATTATTAAAATAAACGTTTTATTTGTCATTAATTTCCAGTTTCACGGAATAAGACTCAAAAACAAAACAACAATCTTTGCTTTTTGCAGTCGCTATTTACAAATATGATCTCCTAGCTTCAAAGCCAAAAACGAAATGGGGTAAAATTAATTGAATGTTCTCAGAATTTTAAGGTTATTGCTACATAAAAACTACCCCGTGCCGGTAAATTTACTTTTAGGGAGCGTCTCAAGGAGATATCTGCCCTTAAAAATCAATGATAACGTTATTAATATGGACACCGAAGCGGCATGCCTGTGTGCGCGCTTGTGTTATATTATGCAATAAAGAGGTGTCCGTAGATTACGGAAGTAGCAGGGATAAAGTAAAGACCCGTTATAATAAAATGTCCATATTATTGGGGTAGTATTTACATGACTTGTTTTCCTTCTGGAACCAAGACAACTGCATAGAATTGTGGAATAATGTATATAAAGTAAAGTTAACGCTACTCGCTTTACTTGGGATGTTTTTGCGCCGTCGCGGGAAAACCTGAAGGAACGAAAACATATTAACTTATGCATGTAAACAGAGCCGAACATGTTAGTATTTTGTGGACCCAAAGTCGTCAAACTACTCAAAGCAAAGCAAAGCGTTTGAAACATCATGTTGTAAATAATATGGAGCCGAAAATAAACAAGGGTTGCTATTTTCTAGTATATTTAACTGATTTGTTTGTTACGGTACAATCAACTTTCTGTCAACTGACACCTCCTGAAAAGCGGACTCGACCCACGAGAAGGTCCCTATACCATGGCCAGACGCCAGTCAAATTTGATTAATCTTTCTCCAAGATGAACACCTCTCAAAGGTAAAGTTGGTTCCTACCGATGTCCAGTTAAACAGGAAGTTGATTTTTCCGATAGTCCACTGACACAACTAAAACACAGTGAAATTCTTAATGTTGTCGAAAGTTTCGGCGGTTATAGTCGTAAATCGTGCAAAATTCCGTCGAGGTCCGACAACATTTGCGTTTAACCCCCCAGAATTCATGTCGGCCTTGGTATTTCCGTTCGTCCAACTGGTGGACTTGTGCCACCTGTTTAAATTGTCATTATTTTGTTTTTTGTCGATCGCAACGTCAGTGATTATTCGAGGACTTTGGAAAGTTTAATTATTTTGACATTTGGCTATTTTCCACTTTTTTCAGTTCGAAACTCGTAAGAAAGACTTGATTTTCTTGGTTGGCCGGTTTACTCTGTCGCAAAAAAAAAACAAGAGTATCTTGAATAACCAGCTAAAACTCCTTACATTCAAGTTTGATCAAGACCCGGCCCTTGTTTCTTGTTTCTTTGCGGCCACCAGGTTGTATAACGTAAGCGAACGGAATGTGTCTTTGAACAATCAAAATTTTATTGACGAGTTGTGTACTATGACGTGAGAGTCAAACGTCTCTTCTCCTTGATCGCTCTCGTCGTGAAAATCACGACCGGCACGAGTTTGATATTATATCGAAACTTCAGATTCATCAGCTAAACAGAAGGAAGGTCATCCAAGCGGAATCTGATTACTAGCCGTCGACGTTGAGAATGGAGAACACAACCGAGAATGGCGGAGAAAACGCGGAGGAAAACCCAACAAAAGACGAACAGGGCGAGGAAAGTAAAGAAATAAAATCTGCAAAACCGAAAAAGGAGCCATTACGAAACCTTTTAGCTTTCTACGCTTTCGGAGCGCTCATCTACACGGTGTATTCTGTCATCATTTCAGGGGCGCAGGACATTTTGGCTGGTACTTTTATTCCAACCGCGGCTGTGTTGGTGACAAATGTTGGTCCGTATTTTCTTGTGACAATGATTGCGCCCTACTTTATACACAAAGTGCCTTATGTTGTTCGAATAGTGGCGATTTACGCATTTTTTACAGCAGGTCTGTTTATAATTGTCTACGCCAAGGAAGTTTATCTCAAGTTAGTTGGAATCTGTACCACTTCCCTGGGGGCCGGCATTGGGGAAGTGTCGTTTTTTACCTTGACTGCTTATTACGAGAAAGTTACGGTGGCTGCGTATTCGGCTGGTACTGGTTCTGGATTTATATTAGGACCTCTTTATTATACAGGTAAGTCTACGGATTTTTGCGCCTACTAACAGTTAGGTACCGTGGTGAAAGCACGATATATGACAAACAAACATGCCTTCTTATAATGAGCTGTCTTGTTTCGATAAAACGCGGATCATTTAACTCTTATCATAATTTTGGCCTTTGTCAATTGTCAGTTAGTAAGGGTGTTCAGTAAGATCAGGACATGAACTGCCGGTTAAAATTAAGATACGCTTTGTTAACTGCCATGGCCATTTAAATTCTGAGTGGCCGTTTGGTGAATTGTCAGGTACACCTCATCAAGTAGTTCAGTCGTCTCCGAATATTCTGAAAAAGACACACGCTGACAAAAATCATTGATTACATGAGCTGGGCTGGCTCAGTTTGCCGAGATCTCGGTAAGTCTGTTAAACCGCCGGCAACAAAAATCAACTTTGCGATTACATGAAAACCCGGTTAGCCGATTAGTTAAATGCAGGGGACCACACAGTGCAGAATAGAACCCAGTACTTGTTATTGCCGAATCTCTTTTTGTAGAAATGCTCTTACCTGACGTCAGACGTGTAGAAAAAAAAATTGAAATGCAAGGCTGGCACTAAGTAAAAGGGAACTTTCAATATTTCGACCAGCCGACAACTGGACTAGTGGAAATATTGGCCTATTAAAAGTGCCATCTGCGGCTGTAGTGCCAGCCTTGCATTTTACCTTATGCAGGTGTTTCGTCCTCCAAAGTTTTTGATTTCTCCTCCGATACATTAGAAGACAACTAAGGGGATCTTGTGACCGAAATTAGAACCTATATTTCTAACTAATAATCTAACTTTAGGCGTATCAGTTTAACTGATATGACCTGATCTTAATAATCTACAAAAATCTTGAAGCTCAGTTTTCCCACCACCGCCCTCTTTTAAAAGGTCAGAAAAGTTTATGATGCATAGCCTCAAATTCTGGCCTGCTTTCCATTATGTTATGTCGTAGTACTAACTGGCACATATAGAATATTATCGTTATGTTTACTCTGATGTGTTTAGCAAGCAAGATAGACTGGCCTTTTCACGCCCTATGGTTCGTTTTCCCGGCGGCTAGTACTCCAAGAAAATAAATTGACGACATTTGTTTATTGCTATATTAAATAAAAACACTGTCTGAAATCATGCCTGTTCATAAGGAGCGTTTACTTTTAGTACCAGTTCTGTTTTGCTAATTTATATAAAACCTACCTGTTATCTAATTCAGTAAAAACAATATTTTTAAACAAGTCGAATTAAATTCGTGTATACTTTTTCTTTCGTGATGAGGTGTTTTCCTTGGCACCTGCAAGGCAAAACGAAACAAAACAACACGTATATGTTTTTTTCTGTACTTAGCAATAAAAACGCGCTACAGAGATCTTCTATCCTCTCAATGAGCTTTGTCTTGCTAATATACTAAGAAACTTCCACTTCATCCGATGAAGTGGAAGTTTCTCGGGGTTATTACAGGATCTCTCTCTTTGGTTTGTGGTGTTCTCCGTGAGATACATGCACTAAAACCTTATTTTTAAAATCCCTGTGAAATATCCGTGGAGAACACCATGACACTAAAGCTCATTCCGACCTATGTATGCGTTTTTTGGCTCGTTGGTGCTCCTGCGATTTACCCGTACCGGTAGAAGTTGAATTGTTTTGGGCGCTTTCCTTTTGTCAGAACTGGCCAGCCAGACCGGTATATCCGAGAACAGAATTCCGTTTTTAGTGAGATTTGTCCTGTCAAATCAGTCAGTAAATAAATACTATACATTGTTATGCTGGATTAGTGGGAAAATCTCGCGGAAAAAGGCCATTTCGCATTCAAAACCACCAGACTGACCGGCCAGTTCTGACAAATGGAAAGCGCCCTTAGTAGAAACGTTTTGCTTAAAATGCTCCTTTATTTTTACAGGTTTAACGACATGGAGCTGTGTTTCACCAAACAACGCTATGTTAATAATGGCAGGATCGCCTCTTCTCTATCTGTTATTTTATGCTGTCATGGAGAAAAAACACTCTAAAGCCGTTCAATTAGAAAATGCGTCAGGAGATGGTAGGGAAACAGAATCTCAAATAGTCACTTGGAAAGAGAAACTGTCTGCAGCTGGCCAGATCCTCCCATTGGTTGTAGCTCTGTTTGTTGCCTACGTCAGCGAATACGTCATCATACAGTCTGTCATCACTACGATGGCATTCCCAAATGCTCCATTCCCACCGAGAGTTCACTACAGATACTACATTTTTATATTTTTAAGCGGTGAATTTATAGCCAGGTCATATCTTGCTGTCATTGCGTCCCTGAAGCCCAGCCTTGTAAATGTGTTCGCAATCAGGCGGATATGGATTCTGTCGTTGATCTTGGTGGTTCAACTAGTGTTTTTCACGCTGGCGGCGTGGTATCGGTTCTTACATGACGTCTGGATCGTTTTTATTTTAATCTTTGCCGCTGGCCTGGGAGCGGGCGCGGCTTTCACAAACGCTTTCGTTGTGGTATCAGAGACCGATGCTAAATTCAAAGAATTTTCCATGGGATTTGCTACCATAGGGATGGGAGCTGGGACGTTTTGTGCGGGGGTAGCGGGACTTCTCATGGAGCCTGTGATCCGAGACCACTGTTTAGCTGTATCAGACGTTGGTGATTATTGTTTTACTAGACCTTTCGGTGGGTGGAATCAAACCATAGGTTGCTGACAAGAGGAAAATATATAGAAACTACTGTAGACGAGTCTAGGATGTTTTTGTTTTTTGCTGAAATATATCCCTTGAGCTTTAGTCGCCATGAAGTATGAGGGGGGCGGACGAGTGATTCGACGGACAAGCATTGGTCTCGGAAGTATCTTCTTTCCAAATCCTATTCAAAAGAAGATTTGAAATTCTTTAGGATTGTGAAGTTTATTTCCATCATTTTTATTCCATATATAGCATTTCTTAGCATTCTCACTGCCTATTCTTGTCAGGGTTCAACTTCCTGTTCGCCATCCCTCCTGTGCTGCTAGGATGTTGCGTTTCGTGCCAGTTTATTTTTTCAACGGTCATGTTATTTTTTCAAACTGTAAAAAGCTGACGTGGCTCGAACATTTCAGCCTGTTTGATTGAACGCCTCCTCTTTCGGCCAGAATTATGCGTGCTGACTTCTCTTGGCGTTTAAATCAGAGATTGCGAATTGTATGGAGTTCTAATCTTGCCGCCATCTTGGATTTGAAAGACGAGAAGATCCCGGGGGATGTCGGGAAGGGGTGATAGAGTAAGAAAGAATTTTAAGACGGTTTTCGCTGAATAAACTTAAGCATGAGTTTAAATACAGTTAGGAAGAACTTATCGAAACTTAAGCCCTCAAGCTGAGCCCGCGAGAGAAAAATGAATTTCCATATTTTGGTTAAAACAGACGTTTTGCGTCAGTTCAAAACAAAAAAGACATGCATTTTAAGCATTTTTACCAGATTTGACATTAAGTTTCTCAAGAATGCTTTAGAATTTAAACGCTGGGTCACTTATATAAATGAATTACAGTGAGATGTTTCAAATAGTATACAAAACGTTACCGTTCTTTGAGTAGATTTTTGGTAAAAATTTTTTGCGCTTATTGCTCAAACTTTCAGCTGAAACCGTCTTAAATAACACACGATGTTCTCGTGAAAGAAACATATTCTTTGACAACTGGTCTGGGCCAGTTTGTTATATATATTACTACTTGACGACAGGTTTTATAATCTGTTCAATTTGCGTTTGTTGCATATTCAAAACCAGTTGTGTATTTCTGCATTTCATTGTTACAATACTGTTTTGTTGTCCGCTGTCTCTCTTCGTCTGTTTGTTCATTGTTTGTCGTGTTGTTTTTCGTTGTGTCATACCAGTTGTATACTCGTTTAGTTGTGATGAGATGTTCAATAAAATGATTCAATGAGCCATTGGGTGTAATGTAATATTTTAATCGTACCATCTTCGAACTGAAGTTATATGAAAAGGCAGGGATATAACGAGTTGGAGTGGAATAAAGGGTAGAAAGCTATCATTTAGGTATAAAAGGGGCCTAAATGTCTCGAGAAAACCAACCAAATGGTTCGTCTAGGTATTTTTAAGGACTTTCGCGCGAAAATTTTCTAGTCGATAGATTTTTCTAAAATTTTTACTGAGGACGGATAATGAGTTACTTGTGTCAGAAATGCAAAAAAAAGTGGGGGTCACCGACTTCGTTTCAGAGATAAAGTCTGTAGAAAACTACCCTGATTTTGAAAAATTGGCGCACGTAATTTCGCACGGCTTTCTAGGTTTGTAGTTTAAATTATCGATGATGAGAAAACGGAGGCAAACGATCTTTGTGATATTTTGAAGAAGTGCGTCTGTTGCGTAAATAATTTTAAGTGTTGCCATCTTTTATGCAAAACTTAGCCCTGGAAGAGGCATTTGAACCCGTCGTACGGCACAACGAAAAGATCAAAAACCGGAATTCGAACGTGCGTGGGGCAAAAAAAAAACAACCTTTTAATCGATAGATTTTTTTCATTTTCTCACAAAACGTAGATAATCGTTAACAAAAGTGATCTGTTAAGAAAAAAGTAGGGGTCACCGACCATTTAAGCGAGCAAACTGCAAGCGAAGTTATCGCAACGGCTACTCACCCTATATGTGGTTGGAAAGTTTCCTCAGCGCCCGCGCTCGATGCATGACGTGGCGTAGCGGTACGTCAGGAATTACGTGCGCAGTAAGGATGCGCATAAACAATTAGCGCGAACGTCCTTAAGAGGGTATTGCAGTGAAAAGTTTAGGCAAGGATGCAGTATTTCTACTCAATGTATGTAAAAAGGTGTTACCTTTTTAGCAAAGTAGAAATGAGTGCTGCATCGTTCAAACGATTCTGTCTTGAATAAGGCATTTCTTTCGTGGCACTTAATTTACTGATTAGCTCCAGTTAATTGCCAGTTAGTTACTATCAGTTTCAGCCACACAACTCGGTACTCAAAGTTTATTACTGTACTTAATTACAAAGTATTACAGATATTTACATATCCCTCACTTGACAACCGGTACCGTGAAAAGGTACTTAAGCCCGCTTTTATTTTTTGTGTTTGCTTGGAGCGAACGCAGCCAATAGAAATGTAAGTAACTAATTAACTTCTTAACAAGAACGAAATGTTATTGAATGAGCTATTAGCATATCAAAGAACTTGACTTGACGACCATTTGTGAAGAGTACGGTTAATTACAGAGAGCGAACGTACTCGTGGAACTGAATGTAAAGAATTTGCGAATTTCTTTTGATAATTTTCAAATTTATACTTCATGGATGTACTTTAAACCAAGTTAACATCCACTGTTTGCGAACAATGAGCCCCTGACTTCGCCGGCTAATACACACGCGTGTAAGAGTCAGAAGTTAATTCAAAGAACTTGATTTAATTTTCGTGGTCATGCACTGTTGTTAGGTAAGTTATAATTGTTATAAGTATATATCAGTGTTGTTATTCAATAGTTTGCTTATTTTCAAGACGTGAAACAAAGCACTGTCTGTGAGAAAAAGTCTCAATGAAGTGATGAGACAGAGTATGCATGCATTTAAGTAAGGTTGGTTACTTTAAGTGAAAGATGTTTGTAAACAGCCTCAGTTTACTGATCTGTTAGCGTAAACAAAGACTCCATGCACTTTTTTAAACAACGTGTTTTAAAGTGAAGGTTAAACAAATCCCAGCCATTATGATTTCGTAGCTGGTTTTGTTCTTGCGAAATGTTTACTGGAATATCTATAAACCCCTACATCTAGAAGATGGATTCGGGCACTTTTTCATAGTTGATAATAGTTGACAAAACAGTTTGTGGCTGGCTCATAATAACAAATAGATCAGTGTCTGTACTTGCATAAGGTACGCAAAAAAAAAAAAAAAAAAAAAAAAACTTCTTGTCAGCCAAGTTAACAACAGCCGGACTAGTTTCGATTAAAGCTGACCTCAGTCGGCAAAAATACCAGAATTAGACTGATTAGACATACAAAAAAGGAAGTTATGGTCCCAAATCTAATCTGTCAAGGACCACAGTACTTTGGTGCTTTATATTCAGCACGAAATTACATTCTGTTAGTGTACTGGGAACATGAGAGAAATGTTATCTTTCTTAATTGCATTTAATAATAGAGGGCCTGCAAAATGCACTTAGAAAAAAATGCTGATTTGCACACATTTCTGGGCTGAGGATATCTGTGGACAACTCAGTTTTACCTATTGCTAATTTGATATATGGTCTCAAGACAGTGTGATCCCATACCCCTTAAAAAGTTCGGTTCACTACTGCAGAGTATGAGGCGTTGTGACCTCATATTTGGGCTTACCTCTAACTAATGGATAGGACTCCCTCTGGGGGAAGCAGGGCCGTAGGGTGGATTGTGTTGAGGGAGGTTCTTTATTTTTTGGGAGGTATATTTTAACACCAAAGACGCGAGCCTCTAGGGGGTGTTTGGGGGCATGCCCCCCCCCCCCCCCCCCAAGGAAATTTTGCAAATTTAGATTCTCTCAAGTGCAATTTCCTGCATTTTTAGATCGTTACTGAGGTCGGAAAGTAATTTTCATTTTAAAAAATTCTGAAATATTCAGAAATGAGTGTGTGCATCTAGACAGTTTTCAAAACACAAATATTAAAATTACATGCAGGGTGGATGAATGTACAAGAAATTGAAAGAATGATGAATTATGATGAATTATCTGACATCAATTAACCAATCCAAAAGATTAGATCTCCTCATAATAATGCCAAAATGTTGGGGCTTCCTCCGATAATCCTGGCAAGGAAGGTAGTCGTCCGTGTAATCGACCGGTCACAGTCTTTTGATTTTTTTGTGTAAATATTTTTTTGTCTTTTCAACCTCCCAAAAATGCCGACTTCAGGGGGTTCGTTCGAACCCCTCAAAAATTTCAGGGGTTCGTTCGAACCCCTCGAACCCCCCCCCCACCCTACGGGCCTGGGAAGTGTCAATACTGGAGGAAGGGGGTGGGTTGGGGGGGGGGGGTGACCTGCAATGGACTTGCATCGTCCCCAGGGGTGATAGCAATAATCGCAGTCTCTTCCAGCTACTGACAAAACCGGGATAAGTTTCGGCGGTACGTTCCATTGGATCTAAAAAGACTTTTGATTAAAACTGCACCTAACACTTTTTAAATTAATCACGTATAAAATATATCATTATTTTGTAATTTCAGCATTGAAAATGGCAGACGAATATCAGAGTAGCCATTTTGATGATCCCGAAGAAGAAGAACCCATTAAAGTTTCGGTGACTTTCAAATCACAAGAACAAGAAACTGACGAGAATCACAACAATCCTGATAAGCTGTACAGTGAGGTCAAACCATCCTCAGGGGACTCCCCCCAAATCAGTGAAGACACATGTAATGATCCTGAAGATGAGGAACCTAGTCTGCCTGCTAATCCACCTGTCACCCCCATTCCCTCGTATCTCGATGCGGACAAAGCGAACAGCGAAGGCCATGAAAAAGAAAAACAGGAAGCCCTTGAGGTAGATATGTGTTACTGAGTCGTTAACATCTGTGGACATAATTTTACTTTTTCCCAAACTCGAAAAATTTGTTTTACATCAAAGTGTGGTGTAGATAATGTACCTGTTTTAGATAACTAAACTATTTCACGAGAAAGGATGGCTAAAGACTTCTCATACAAGTAAAATATTACGCTGTATCGTGTTCAAACCGATACTACGATTTTCAGTTGACTAAGGCACGGGGAAGTTTTGTGACAAGGTTTTGACGTTAAAACTACGTCGTTGCCACAGGTAGCCGGCTTAGTATCCATTGGTAACATATGCATCACATGCCAAAAAAGCCCGCCAAATCATGGAACGGCTGAGTTCGACAAGTTACTATTGGAAACCGAGCCAGTTGCCCACGGTAACAATGTAGTTTTAACGTCAAAACTTTGTCCCCAAACTTCCTTCATGCCTTACTCAACTGATAATGGTAGTGTCCACTAAAAGCTTAGCAATGTAAGTCACACATCATAGGATAAAACTAACATCGTTACCTCTTTTCACTTTAGGGGTGGAAAGGCTACAGCAACAACATCTACATTCAGCCAATCATAGTGAACCATGCCACTTGCGAAGAGTGTCATTGTCAAACCAATAACAAAACAAAGCGAAGACTCACAAGCGAAGACTTGAGAAAACAGATGCGGCTTCGAGAAGCAAACAACTGGATCATGAAACACAATGAGCGGATAAAAAGCACAGGAACGTTACGGACAAAGGCTCATTTTCAAGAAAAACAGAGACAACAACAGGCGCTGAAAGAAGCTCCAAAATTGACGAAAGACAAAGACGAAGCAAAACCAAAACAAAGAAAGTCGAAAACCAAAATCCATAAAGGATTCGTTTGTAGGACATGGGCTACGAACTTCTTACCAAAGGATGCTCAGAAAAACGAAAACGACGAGTTCATTCCAATGTTTGTTCGAAAATATGTGGATAAATCAGAATCGAACTTTTCGGGCAAGGATAAAGAGACAAGTACCCCGTCAGCAGAGGAAAACAGATTGGACGTTACTTCAAAGCAGACAGAACTGGAAAACACGTTATCTGAAAATGATGCAGACGAATTGAATAAAGCAGCAGTGCAACTTGAAGAAAAACCTTACCTCAATGAGCTTAACAATAGGAGAAAAGGAAGGAACATAAAAGCCAGCACAGACAAGCTCCAAAACTTGCCAAGCGTTCCTTACGAGTTTATCTGTTCCTGTGGACAGGCAATAACTCATCACAATAAAACAATGGTCAAATCTAGGACGTTTTCTGAAACTAAGCATTTTCGTCCTGAAAGATCGCAGAATTCTAAATTGAGGTCTTCCGTGGCACTACCCATCAAGCAGTTCCCGCCTATAAATCCACTCGAGGAGATGAGAAAAACAAACTTTCCAGCCAGGAAAAAGCGTGAAATTTTACCAACTCGTAGACCACACACAGTAGATACTGCGCTTTTGTCAAAAGGAACTATCTTGGTAAATGGACACGACAACTTGCCACCTTTTGCGAATGCATGCAATGGTCCAAGACCCACTACGTCATCACTCGAAACTCTCGACAAGGACAAGCAGATTTCTTCTAGGATTACATTTGGACAAGACTGTGATACTGTGCGTAAAGGATTTGGCGAAGTTATCGAATCGCTGACTCAAAATGAAGGCACAAAGTTCGATGGAAACGCGACGCCTCAATGTGGACTAAATGAAGAAAAGAACATTAGTGAAAGGTGTGGTCGTCATCGTTCCTTGAGTGATCCCCGATCAATAAGCTTTGGAAAATATCAAAACGATTTATATCGACACAGCGTGGAGTGTTTTACTGAAAATAGGCGTCGTGTAAGAACGCCACCACACTCACTAAACAGCGAAGATGGCGATTCCAACACTGATTCAAACGACACAGGTTTGGGCAGCGAAATTGAATATTCATTTGATGGTTTGGCGAAGCTTGATGTTTATCTTCAACCCAGAAGCACAAGCCTTCATGAACATTGTTCATAAAGATGTATGAATGCACTTTGCTTTGGGCGTTTAGGGAAAGCAAACTTTCCATTTGACCAATAAAACCCTAGGAATCATTTTCGAAGCCCTAGTTTCGAACGGGAATATTTCTAGGTACGAGAATTCGAAATTGAGACTAGCCACTGGTCGACTATTTCTTTAGTGCGGTGCACGAGCGACTAAGTCGCGAGGCGTTTTCCGTACTTTAAAGCCTATCGGAAATCATGCGCACAATAGAGACAGTTTTCGATTTTGTTAAATAGCTTTACTTGGAGTGCTTTTCTCACAGTACTTGTTAACGGGAACTTAGACCTGGCTAAATATAAGCAACATCTTGTAACAAGTGTAGCTATGTAAAAAATAACGTGTAGAGTGTGTCCTGACACAAGGTGCGCGAGTGTCCTGAAAAGCGTTCATACTTTTTTGAAAGTAATATACGTTTAGTTCCACGCTCGATCGAACTCTAACTCGCTGTAGACAGATCCGCGAACGTGGATATAATCTTGCGGAAAGTCGGTTCTCTTGCCATAGCTGAGCTCACAGAGCCGAGAGGATGTGTCGAAATTGAATGAGTAACACGAGTTGTGCTTGATGCACATAAACGCACATTCCAGATCGTCTGTGGTGGTACGTGACATCACAATGTGCTGCGCAAGTGAGCGTTGTAAGACCACTGGATGGATGATCGCATTCGACGTTCTGGCAACTTAAAAATAAAAAAGAATAACGTTAAAACAGCTTTTTAAAAAAGGAAACAAATAAATAGCTAGTGATTGTTACGTTGATGCTATTTCACTGGCGAATCTAAAGAAAGGGCCCGGGGAGACCCATTTCCACCATGTGCTTTTCAACCTCATCGATCCGTAGTGATCAGAAACATGACAGACACCAGGCATTTTTCTAGTTCTCGAATTCTCTCAAGACCTTGTTTGTCCTACTTACCTGAACAGAGAGCCAGTGCGATCCTCAAAGCGCTAGCAGCTGGCGTCATTTGCCTGACTGACATAAAACGGAACACGTGACTCTCATCGGACGCTAAGGCTATCAATTCGGCCGAGTGAGCATTGGAGCCAACCCCCAGTGCAAAGATATCTATCCCGTCGTCCTTTAGGTGTTGCGATTGTAGTTTTGTTGTCTGCACACCTGTATAAACAATGAATGTAAATGATTATAGACTTAAATGTGTTAATTAAGAAATAGAAAACATGTTCCGTGTTTCTATCGAGTTTTAGTAGAATTCTACCAGTACACTAATGCAAATGCTGCAATGTGATTGGCTGAGCTATTGCACACTATCAGCCATTAGTGTGCAGTTGCCGAAGGTCGTCCACAAAATGCGACGTTTTTATCGTTTTTCCGAAGTTTTGGAAGGAAGTTTAAATGTAAATGGATAATAAAATTCCCGAGAAGACTAAAAGAAGGACATTAGCGGTTTCTTGACTTTAAAAGCTTGAAATTATTGAAAAACGGGTGCACGCGCGTAAACAACTGCAAATTTACCAAGAACAATTCAATGCGTGCGATTTTGTTAAAACGTTAAGTTCGATAATGCGTAGGAAAATAATTAGAAACCATTATTTGCGTTTATTTCAGTCAGAATTCTACTAAAACAATTAGATTATTCGCTCTCAATTTCTATGAGGTGATAGTTGATTCGGCCTGCGGCCTCATCAACTATCACCTCATAGAAATCTCGAGCTCATAATCTAATTGTTAAATAGAAACACGAGTAGAAGTTTGGAAGAACGAAGAATGCTGTGGGAACACCAGCCGATAGGCGAGTGTTTCCACGGCTTTTTCGAGTTCTCCCAAACTTTCACGAGTGTTTCTATAACTCGATAGAAACTCGGAAAACATGCTAGCTATTTCTTTTAGAAAACACCACGACGAAAAAGAACTAAATCTCTCGTTTATTTTGATCATCAAAATGTAAATTCTCTTTGCTCGCGCCAGCTCGTGCTAGTTCTGTGTTTCTATCGAGTTATAGATTTACGGCTTTTAGCGCGTGCTTTCTACAGGATGTTTTCTAATATTGCATATTGATCTTCGCCAGCTGTACGTTATTTTTAAAAGACTGATTAAACGTAGTCTGTTCAAAATTATAGGTATGGGTGGAAAAATACAAGCCAAGAGCTTCTCTTCCTCACTCAATGTTTACACACCAGTATTTGTTTTCCATGTATGTATGACTCTTTTTGTCAGCTGGCTTGTTTTCCACATCCCTGAAACTAGTTTACAAAGCAGTGGTTACTAATATCCTTCATTCTTTTGGGATCGTTTTAGTCCTTGCCTGTGGTTTAAGTAACGGCTTCACACTTCCGTAGCGTTGTTACTGGTACGCTGGGTAGAAAGTAAATGTTAACGGACAGCCGAAACCAGGAGCCCTTACTGGGCTTTTAATGTAAAAAAAATGTCCTGCAAGGGCAGGTCTACTTCCTCAGAGGTCACTGTCAATGCCCGATTCCCTCTATGGCGCGCGCTTGCAGGGAATCATGGTAGATGTATTCATCAAACCATGCACGAGACTTAGCAACGATGAATACAACAACCGTGAATCCCTGCAGGCGCGCGCCATAGAGGGAATCGGGCATTTTGGACGCCATAGATAATCAGACAAGTGGGTAGTCGCACCCTTGCATTTACAGTGTTAAGCAATTGTATTTTGTATTGTTTAACGTATCACGTTTCAATCTGTCGATGTTTCAAACTGTTTCTCACCAGAATCGCTTCTTCCATCAGTGATTGCCAACAGAACACGGGGAACATTTGCTCTCATTCCACCTTGTTCAGAAAACAACTCTACGTGCGTTTTGTTAAGTCCCAGATCCATTCTTGTAGTGCCACCGCGATAACTCATTTTCCAAACGGATGACTTAATGGCGTCCACTTTTTGCCGGGACGTGAACGAGATCTCTGTTCTTGCGTATGAACTGAAGCTTACCACACCAACATGCGTATCTGAAAAGGAACAGAGGTACCGTATTTTCTCAATTAAACACCCCCGGGCGATTGGTTTATTATCACCCATCCTCCTAGACCTACAGGCAGTTTGTCAACGCGGAAAGAGTTTTCCCTTCGTACCGCCCTGGCAAACTGTCCCTGAGTCTTTGAGGATGATTATTATCATAAATTACAAAATTATATACAGCACATGAATGTTGCAATCGGGATATGCGGCAAAAAATAGGAGGATATATGGGTACAGAGTTTTAAGTTCCACATAAACGTTTTTAAGATTAACAAAATACCATAGCGTACTCAGTAGTATGTCACAGTAGTACTCTCGTTCGAACGCAAATAAACGCCGGGGCCTCATACAAAACCGGGGCCTCGATTAAACGAACCTGGCGTTTAGTTGATAAAAAAAGACGTTTTTACCAGGCGTTTATACGAGGCCGGCGTTTAATCGGGGTCCGGTGTTTAATTGAGAAAATACGGTAAATCCTTATATTCATCACTTGATATTTTTCCACTAATCGCGTAATATTTAGATCATTTTGTGCCCAAAAAAATTAGCTACCCCTCTGCTCACGGAATTATAGAAAGCTCTTCATTCATACTCGTCCCCAGAGATTGCGATCCATTTGGTCTGCGAAAAGGATCGAGACCTCTGGTTGGTCCCAATTTCTGAGCACGAGCAGAGAACTCGTTCTGCACTTTCAGCCAATTAGATTTGACAATACGGACCTTAAGCAATGGTGACGGCGACGCCGAGGACAACGCCTAGTGAAAAATGAATTTATATTTTACTCTAGAATCTCGCGGTTTTCCAGATGTATTCGGTGCATCTATTGGTTCATGAAGTAGCTCCAGCTGAATATGTAAAGAGAGCGTTCAACCCCAAATAGAAATACGAACATTTAGCCGTCGTCGTTCACGTTCTCCAAAATACGCAGAATTTGGTCATTTCACGTTGTTGTTTCGCAGTGAACGGCCGAGACATGTACCAAGATTCGAAACGCACGTGCAGAGCTATTATTCTGCTCATTCAGCATTTTGTTTGGTGACGTTCTCGTTCACATTGCCGTCCCAGTTTGCTTAAAGGTACCTCCAATAGTGCTAAGCTGTTCCGAATTGAAAAGCTTTTCGAATTTGCCTAGCGGTTAATTTAATTTAATTTCTTTTATTAAAATTCAAACGTATCAGTGTTCAGTTTGGAAACTTAGAAAATTCTGGGCCACTTAAAGCGGCTATTTAAATGACTAGAACTAAATTGTCTCATTTCTTGCTTATTTTACCTTTCGGAGAAACGTGAAAATGTTCAATAACATCGTTAATAAACCTTTTCATATCCTGGTAATTGACTTCTCCAATACTGCCCGAGGAGTCTAACAAGAAAGCAAGATCCAGTGCAAAGGGACAAACTGAAACAAACCACAATATTGAACATTCATTATTGCTTCCTTCACCTAGCCATGTTCGAGCCCAGTGGCCGGCTAGGGGCCGGTTTCTGTAGCTTGAAGCGACTATGACTATTAGTCATCCCTGGATGGGATCCTAGTCCATCGGTATTATTAACTAAAAGTAATGTTCGTCCAATTAGATAGACGTCAAAAGAAGGGTAGAAATGGTCAAGAAGTACGCATTCAATTTGACTCCCCTTACCTGCAGCAGATGTGTTTATAAACGTCACTTGAAGCTATGTAAGAGAAAAGAGAAAATGAGCGCTTTTTGAGATGTTGACTTGTGTAATTGTTCGGTCTTCATTGCCTCACGAATATGTTCTGGGCAGTCATAATAATGCTCCCTTTGAGATTTATATCACTAACTGAACTAAATGCATAACCAGTTCGATGAATACACTAAAAATGTGCCGGGCAAGTCGTGCGGTCAGCTTTGCTTTTTAAAAAATTATCATTTATCATACACGATTCAAGCATCTACGCGAAGTAGTGTAATTTTTTTCTTGAACTCGACAGATCCGACCGACCGCTTCCTGGTAATCCGTTTTTACTTTTCGAAACACTCACGCCAAAGAGACCGTAGGCCTTAATTTATCTTTGCTTGGTTTGATTGCCCAGTATTCGGGTTTGCCTTCTGTTTTCAGAAATTTCATTTCCGTTTGTCTGTCGTCTCATGAACGCAGCTCGGTAAAATTAAGTGGTTTTCTCATAGGTTATCTCTACATTTGAAAGCAATGAATTACCCGTGAATCGCTTTTTTCCGTAGCAAAAGATGCATTGATATAGGTGTTTTCAATTCCGATGAGAATTTATTCTAAATTTCCACTAAAAACTAAAATAGTATAAGAACGCCTCTTTGTGTGTTTGATTAATTTGGTCAGTTTTTTACTACTAACCTGCAAAAGGAAGAGTGCTTTTTTCACAGTCAAACGGAATATGTTCATTTTGCGTCCCGTTTTGGAGCAAACCTGTGGTATTATTATTTGAACTGCTTGATAAACGTCAAGCAAAATCGAATAAACACATTAGTGCGTTTTCTTTGTATTGGAGTGCCACAGCGTAATTCAGCTGCGCAAAATCAAGAAAAATCAGAAAAGCGTTTAGAAAGGTGCGATTTCGAAATAATTTTGTCTAATTGGACGGCTATCAATTTCACATAAGACAATTCATTTATCCTTTTATGACGTATCGAGCCCAGCCCCTCATACGACATGACTTGAAATCGAGGCGTTATGTAATGTAAATCCAAGATGGCGGTCGCGCTGTGGAGAGGTGAGTTGTGTTGTGTTCGCTTTTAGTTGCTTAAAGTTGCCTTAACATGAGCTTTCATTTCCCATCGTTACAAAGCTTTCATTTTTGGTTACTATTTTACATTATGTCATATAAATCGTGAACTATGAGGGAGCTACACCAGTCTTTTAGTCGATGTATATTGTAAGCTGTCTGCTCTTTTTACATTGCATAGATGTACCTACAATCTACATGTATGCCCCTTTAGTTCAGTTACTTAACACTTACGTTGGTGTATTTACCTACGTAATTACTCGAAGTTGTTCATTTTAAACATAACTAGCAGTATTGAAAACCTCATCTTAAAATGAGGTGAAGTTTGAGGTTTTATTTTTTCTATCATGCCAGGTCGCAGTGGCTTGCCAGCTTTAAGCAATGGACTCTTTAACAGTGTAATGCTATGGAGGGCAGGCCCCCAAGGGTATGTTGTGTGTTTAGGAAGAAAGCTACATTCATTTTCACACGAAATTCAAGATTTCATTTACTTTTTTGTTTTGAATTCTTGCTGTTCCTTCTCATGTTTTTCTACGCAATGTTTCCATAATGCTGATCTCTTGTCTTGGTTCTCTAAACCCTCTGTGTGCTCTATGCCTCTTGTATAGGCATTTCTAGCTGTCTCACCAATGTACTTATCTTCACATCCCTGGCATTCAATCTTGTACGTCATACCGTGTGCATTACATGGACCTTTCCCAGCTTGTTTACAGACCAGGCAGTCTTCTCTCCTACACCTTTGCCGGTTAAAACCAATATTTTTTTAATATTTTAACTCCAAAATCGTGTGTTCAAAGATAACAAAGACAGAGAATGTCGAAAAATTACCGAAATTTAATACACCCGGTTTGCCTCTCTCTTTCATTGTTACCAAACAATACAATAATAATTATTGTATAATTATACACACCATATACCATGGAATCTTACAGTATTTACATGCACATTGACATGTAAGTTGTATCTTACACTGAAATGTTTATTATGAGAAAATGTAATTGTGTCTCTCAGTTTTTCTTTTGCAGCAGTCAATCCTCTTGCAGCTTGAATTTCATTTTGTTTCTCATCTTTCTGTAGACTTGTGGCTGTTAATAAAAACCAGAGCATTACTACTGGCTTTTCTGAGAAGCCAAAAGGAAGGTTGGACAATGCTGCAGGTATATATTTTGTTATTGGGTATTGTTTTTAATGGGGTGTTCTGTTTCCAATCCCATCAAAAAGTTTATTTCAGGTTGATGCACACTGGTGCCTCTATACAAAGTTCTTAAAGGTCCACCTTCATCCAAACAGCCTTGTGACTGTTTCTTAATTGCTTTTTTTTTTAAACAGCCTAACTGTTATTCTTGCAATGTGATTGGTTGCCAAATTCTTGTGAGCGAAAAAATAGCCATGTGCATGTACATTCACTACAAATTGAAGCAGCCAACATGCAGCAATGTACTTTGCGACACTGCCCAATTTACACCCTTAATTTGCAAATCTTTAGGCCTCCACGAAAGGCATGTACTGCCCAAAACTTTGGGAAATTTTTGTGAAGGTTTTATTGACATAGAAAGCAAGAAAGAAAATCTGTTCAGAAACGATTTTGTTACACAAAATTCATAAACAGTGAACGCGGTGCACAAGACCTTTTGGGTGAAGGTGGCCTTTAACAGATTTGAGTGCGGAAATAAATCTATTCCATAGATTTCCAAAGATCATTTGGAGGCTTCCAAAGTTTATCAAAGATAACCTGAAAAAATTGTTGAAAAAAACATATATTGTGCACTGTCCATATAAATTATGTACATGCATTTAAATGTATAATTTTTATTGTGACTGTAGAAACAAGACATTGCACTTACATGTCAGGGGTTTCAATAAAATTTGAAGTAGGCAGCTGGTTAGAATAGCAGGGTTTTTAATAAGAATTAAAGTAGGCGGCAGAATTGTAGAAGTAGGCGGTGAAGGGGTTACTCTCGCCATAGGGGCGACCTTCTAGGGGGGATCCGGGGGCATGCTCACCCGGGAAACGTTTAAAATCTGAGCCTCTAAGAGTGCATTTCCTGTATTGTGGGGCAAGAATTAGGTCATTTTTGACAGAACCATACATGCTCTATTTTCTAGCTTTTTATTCAACGGTTCTAATTATCTTGCAGACAAAATAGTCGTCAAACGCAATTTTTAGTTGCCAGATTGCAAAATCAAATAGGGCCTTGTTCAAAAGTGTTTAAAATCATTTCTAGGAATTTAATCTACAAAAGGACTGAATACATAAAATATTGAAAAGGAAAAACAAAACAATCTTATCACTAGGTTTAAAACAAACACAATATATAAGATTTTGTGGCCACTATCGAAGGAATCAACAAGAGACACAACCCATAGGCATACATGACCTGCTCAAGGGATTGCAAAGCATTATAGGGCGATTTCAAACACGGTCAGCTTTCTGTGAGTTTTCCGATGTGATAGAATCTTTTACAGCAAAGGAAGAGGATGGATTGACTTCTTTTCTTATTTTGGATGTCTTAGAAGCAAAGATCTTTCGATATAACTTTCTGGAAGGGCACAATGTCTGAGGAAATGCCCATTACTTATCGTCAACACACAGAAATGTAGTCGCCATTTTGGTGACAAAAGTAGAATTTTTATGAAATGTTAGTTGCATTGGCGACCTTATTGGTCTAAATTTCAAGCCGTGAGTCGATATATTTTAACCAAGAATTGTGGCAAGTTTCTTTTGCATTAAATGAATTAAATGTTGGCCGATCCGTGGTTCATGTTTTGGCAAATTATTTATCATGCTAATTCAATTCGACTAAGTTGTTAATCAAAGTAGGCGGCGAAAACGTGTGGAGTAGGCGGCGAGTTTCGCTGGCTGCCGGCTCTTATTGAAAACCCAGGAATAGAGTAGCCGACTGCATCAACAAGGTTTGAAAGGATCTTTCACTTGTTACTTCAATTTAGGGGAAATAGTAGCCAACACTTTTCGTTGGCCGTCGGTGCTTATTGAAAGCACTGCATGTGCACTTTATTCTTGTGTAATCACACCCAGATTTCCCTTGTGTATATCAGTGGCGCATATAAAAGAAGTATAGATAAACATTACGTCGGCTTCGATTTACTACGAAATACAAAATTTATTCAAAATGGTCAATAAAAGTTAAGGTGAAATGTAAGACTGCGTCTTGGGTCATATTTTTTGCTGTCCAGAGCTGCGTAAGGTGTCATTTTGTGAGATCATTTATTGACTGATAGAACAAAAAGAGAAGAGAGAACAAGGCAGGCAGCTTGACAGGCAGCAGCCATGATCTTGTCCAGTTCAAGCTCAAACTGATACCAAACCATCAAAATTCTCACCTTGAAAACACCAGCATCTGATTTGCTAGAAATTTCTTCATGCCTGTGCCAGATTAGAGCTTCATTCTTCGAAACTTTTCCAAGAAAAGCAATCCTAAGTAGCTTTCTCAACATGATTGATGCCAGATTCTCAACATGGAATTTGAAGCATGTGAGTCAATTCAAATCTACCAATCAGCGCATTGCTACCTTTGCACCTACCAGTGGTTGCGGTTCAGGTCAGCAAAAAAATACGACGCAAGACTCATTATTTTAACATTTTATCTTAACTTTTATTGAATCATTTAGAGTAAACTTTGTATTTTGTAGTAAATCGAAACCAACATCCTCCATATATGCCACTGATATACACAAACATAGGGTGGTTTGCCTGTGGTGAAATGGTTACACACATACATTGTAAATGTTCACCTCACATAAACAACATCTGTTTTTCATTTTTTTTTCAGAATATGTTATTGCTAGAGTTGATGACATAGTGAACTGGGCTCGTAGGGTAAGCTTTCAAAACTGATGTACATGTACATTGCAAAAGCGCATGTCATGTTAATGTGTTTTTCTTCAAAGAATATGTTGTTTTAATTAATGGTGATTATTTACATTGATTTCATGGATCACTTATATCACTTTAAGGTCCATGCACATGTCCACAAGTGCTTTTTTTTAATTTTCTACCTTGTGGTTATCCATGTACCAAAATTACTTAAGTAATATGACTGTTGTACGTGTAGCATCTGCAACTAACCAGATACAGATAACGGTTCTGTGCGACATATTTCTAGTCGCTTGTAGTACAATAGGCTTATACTGTGCTCACTTGCTACACATCAGTGCTCTAAAAGTTTCTTTCTTTTTTAAAGGGCTCTTTGTGGCCGATGACATTTGGCCTTGCCTGTTGTGCTGTTGAAATGATGCATTTTGCTGCACCAAGGTACATCTTAATAATATTATAGATTCAATTTATATTGGTGGCTATGTACATGTACAATTCTTATTCAACAATGAGACACGGATTAGTTGCCGCCAACCAAGACAAATACAAATTATACATGTACACTGTACATGTTGCAATATGAACATGTATGTTCCACCACTGAAGGCATGGTGATCAAATGGTTAGTGTGCTGGACTCCAGACACAGAGCAGGGCTGTAGCTAGCAAGAGGCAAGACAAGGCACTTGTCGTCAAGTTTTTAATTTTCTGGGGTGGGGGGTGAGGGAGTGGACATGTCCCTAGACCCCCCTAGTGGCTTGTGCCTTTGTCAATCTCAGATCTTGCCTCATCTATCCCAAAAGTCTGGCTATGGCCCCCAAAAGGGCCAGGTTTGATCCAGGCCAGGGTTCCTTGTTGTATTGTATTCTTGGGCAAGACATTTTACTGTTACAGTTTACAATCTTTGAGTCAAAAAACTACATGTACAATGAAAGAGTTGTGTAAGCTACATTGTAGATAATTTTGGCAAATTTAGTATAGAGTTTCCTTTCATGCAGTACCTAAAATTTTGTTGTTTTTCCATAGATACGACATGGACAGGTTTGGAGTTGTGTTTAGGGCAAGCCCAGTAAGTAGAATAAGCTAACGTTTCTTGTTCACAACAAACTGAAGTTACATGTACACTGTAGGTTATGATATAACAAAAAATTAACCCAAATTGGATGTGCATGCGAATTATCATATCTGCAGGAGGCATGGTGGCCTAATGGTTAGTGTGAGGTGATTGTGATATGTTCAATGCTGCGTGCAACATTGCATTGGACTAGATGCTTACATGTGCATGTACTGTAGATATGATGGTAATTGAGATGCTGAAAAGGCTGCTTTGGAGAATGCCATTTTCCTGCCAAATTATAATAGGTTATGTGTGGTGTATTGTCTTATTGTCTCATTACACAATTAATGTAGGAGCAAGTATTTTGAATATGGTGTGGATGCATGGTAATTGTTTAATTTTTAAAACTTTCAATTTGTTTAGCGCCAAGCTGATGTGATGATTGTCGCTGGAACTCTGACAAACAAAATGGCTCCAGCTTTGAGAAAGGTAATAGAATGGTGTGGCAATTACTTATATGTCAATGCAAGATACCATGTTCAATGTACTCTTGTAGTTGATTTTGATGTGATCATGTTATTGTACATCAGTACTATACAGCATTCGACAAGTGCTACCTGTACATGTACAAGAGGGAGTTTTGAGATACCTTGATATTGCAAATAATCAAACATGTACATGTATCATCCACACTTAAAACAAAACATAGCATCAATATCTGGGATTTCAAAATGTTTTGAAGTAGGTATCAGTGACTGGAAGAGTAGGCAGCCGTGCCAAGTTAGCTTGTTTGTTGCGAGGTGATTGCTATGACCAGAGTAACCGGCAACATATAATCAAGTAGCCTGCAGAACTCAGGCAGCAAACTGTCAGAACTACCTGACAAAATGTTTGTAACCTGGGATCTCCATAATTATACATTAAATGAAGCTTGTAAAATCCATGCAGACGTCATTAGCTCTAACCATCCCACCCAGGCAATACTCCTTCAAGCAGTTAGTTCATGGTATGGAAACCAGGATAAATGTGCTCCAGCAGTGTGTGCTGCTAGTGATGTATCTCTCAAGTGTGACTTTACATGTACATACATGTTCCTTTTAACTTGTTGGAATCTCTCTGAGCAGTATTCAACACAAAATAATTTATATTTTTAGGTATATGACCAGATGCCTGAACCACGCTGGGTTATCTCCATGGGAAGGTACGACAAAGTCTACATGTACCTTTGTTGTGAATGGTTTTGCAAATATACTTATGGCTTTTCATTTTTCAATGGTCATTGTATTTCCACCTAAAAGTACATTCTTACACTACCATTTCCTTCAGGTTATTCCTTTGTGCAGTGTACATACACATAAAGTAACAACAATCACTGCACTGACTCATTTTATTTTAAATGACCTTGCATTATTACATGTATATGTTGTGGTTTAAATTTTTCTTTGGTTTAAAATTTTTCAAACCAGTTTGAATTTTAGTTTCCATTGTCTTGTATTGATTATCATAATCTGAAACAAAGGAAAATAAAAATCAAACTGGTTTGAAAAATTTTAAACCAATGAAATATTTAAACCACAACATATATTTAATATTGAAATGGAGTGTTGGAAACCTCCATCTATTTTTAGATTGCACATACATGTACAGTCATGTAAGTGGGGGAATATTTGCTTCCTTTTCACATCTTTATATGTATGTTCCTACATGTACAAGCACTCTCAAATTTGTCATGTTAGCAAACACAAGTTATCAGCATGCGCCATGTTTCTTAGTAGCTTCACTGTTGAAAACCACAAACTTAGGCAATTCTCAAAGAGTGAACTGCATTGAAAATAGCTTCAAAGTGCTTGTTCCTCAACTGCACTATGTTGCTTTATAGAGCAACTAAAAAATTTTTGACACTGACGAAAGGTGTCAAATTCCTCACCACTGAATGTTAATTTTTTTGGAACATACAGGTGACAAGTGACTCCAGTCTATTTTTGTTTATCATCAGCTTTGAACTTGAAATTGGCAGAGTAACAACCCTTTATTGGCAAAATCATGCAACATAACAAACAAACATGATTTTTAGGCATTATAAATGATACTTTCGTTCACTTTATTTTGAGATAAAGTTATCTTGAAAAATGCGGGGCTGGCATTTTTCAAGTTAACCAAAATGCAATCTGTTTAATTATGTGGCAAGGCAGTCTTGAGGAAAATCTGACCATTGTGATTGGTTCTTTCTTGGTTGGGTTTTGCCACACAGACCATTTCCATGGAAACAGTCATAAGCCACATATTTTTTTATTTTCGAAAGCCCTCAAATTTAAAATTTGCAACTAAAATGAGTGCAATGCAGTAAATCACTTACTAACCTAGCTTGCTTGAGCCGCACTGGGGATTGTTGGCCCTTGGTCATGTTTGTGTGGACATTGCTGCACTCGGTCCGTACTGCCACAAGCTCAGGCCAACAATGCCCAGTACGGCTCTAGCACTCGCTTAGAAAGAGGTTAATCTTCTCCAGTTTTGTCCATCAATTTTGCTTTTCTGTGTTTCTGTTGAGTTCTTCTACAGCCTTAAAGGGGCACTATCACGGCTGAAATATCATATTTTATAAGAATGGGCTGTAGCTTGCTATAAATTGTACTTAATTGTCTTGCAATAGGAAGAAAAAAAGGCTTACAGTGGTAAATGCAAAGAAATATCAACTAAGAGGAAACAGTGACTAACAAAATGTTCAAAATTTCACCAGAATGGCAGCTTTGAATTCTGGACATCCTGTCCAAAAATCAATCGCAATCCACTTCCATCCTTGCAATCCTGTACTTCTTCCTCAAAATAACTGTTCTATCCTGTTTTGTGGGATCTATTTGTCAAATTTATTCATGTATTTGGTGGCATTTGGAAATATACTGAGGAAATTAGAAAATAGAAATTTCTATGATCAGCCGTGATAGTGCCCCTTTAAGCCGTTATTGTGATATTTTGAAACAAATTCAATAACCAGCTAGGGGAGCGGGACAGATGTACACAGGTTATAACCAGCTGGTCAGTGCTGAAATCGCCTTAAATTACACATTATTGATGTGTTGTTATTTTGGTGTTGACAGTTGCGCTAATGGAGGTGGCTACTATCACTACTCATACTCAGTTGTCCGCGGCTGCGACAGGATTGTACCAGTGGATATCTATGTCCCTGGCTGCCCTCCTACAGCCGAGGCACTGCTGTATGGAGTTCTGCAGTTACAGAAGAAGATTCGCCGCAGCAAGCCCATCAGGATGTGGTACCGCAAGTGAGGTGAGTAGAAGGGTTTTACCACCCAGCGTTGAAACTGGTGGAAGTGGGATTACTGGCTTGTAGGTCGATGGAATTGACTGTTAAATTGGTGTATAACTGAAGTACTTAGTCTACAAGCCTGCGATTACCAGCCAGTGATGAGACAATAATTGCGTTCGACGATAGGAGAACGCAACCCTAATCTTGTGTAGCTAAGAAAAATCGAGATTTCGTTTCTTCTGCAATTTGCCTCGCTTTCGTTTCTTCTGCATTTTGCCTCGCTTTCGTTTCTTCTGCAATTTGCCTCGCTTTCGTTTCTTCTGCATTTTGCCTCGCTTTCGTTTCTTCTGCATTTGCCTCGCTTTCGTTTCTTCTGCATTTTGCCTCGCTTTCGTTTCTTCTGCAATTTGCCTCGCTTTCGTTTCTTCTGCAATTGCCTCGCTTTCGTTTCTTCTGCAGTTTGCCTCGCTTTCGTTTCTTCTGCATTTTGCCTCGCTTTCGTTTCTTCTGCATTTTGCCTCGCTTTCGTTTCTTCTGCATTTGCCTCGCTTTCGTTATTGGCCTCAGCTTGACGATCTCACTCGAGTGGCGTCGGTGGTACCTTACATGTATTTCGATCATGCAACCATTGTCGACAGAGCGAGGGATTGGCTTGGCACTCTAGGCGAGACCTAACGCGGGCAATGAGCGTATTGACATACACCTGTACCATCAATTCGCAAGTCTTTCGCGTGATTCGATCTTTCGAGCTTTGTGACGTTTGCTATCGTAGCACGCGCCAATTAGTGAACCGGAAAAAAAAGCCGTTACGGCCTTTATGACATTTGAAACTGATGAAGACCGCATGGGGAAAATAACATTTTTTCACGCAAGGCAAGTTACAAGTAGCACGTTGTTCATCAATGGCGAGCATATCGAACGCACTACATAATCTACGATTACTCCTAGTTATTAACATTCAGTAAATTTGGCATTTTGACCCGTGAAAGTTTAGCCTTGCATGCCAAATTGACCAGGGACATTCTGAAACAAAATCTCAAACTTTATGCAAGATTCATTTTATTTCAATAAAAAAGTACACTTAAACACAATCTCATGATGCCTAACACTAGACGTAAAATAATGTAAGAGTTCTTTTTGCGGAGAAACAATACAACAGTGCAATAAACATGTAGACATATTTTACCACACAAGTGTAGAGTGCTTTTCGCGCGTTCTGATTGGTTAACTCGGAGGTGATTAGCAAAGTACTATTCACCTCCGAGCAGCAGAAGTGAATCACCACTTCGGTGAATAATTGTTAATTTGTTATGTATGATGTTGTCTGACCAGACAAACTTCTTGCCTGGCGAAAATTACCCCTTGACTGACAAATGACATGCATGCTTCGTTTACTGTATTTTCTTTTATACTGGGCAGAGAAAAGCCAAACAGGCTATAATTAACAGAGGAACAGGGATGGTTACAAAACTGGACGAGGTTTTGACGGATTTCTAACGAGGAACAAAATAAAATAATTGAAAATCTTAATTTTTTAAAATGCGTCATCTGCGTAACAACTTTTTTTTAATTTTAATTAATATATAGTTATGTTTTTTTTAATTGCAGGCTACGTTTTGGGTCCTATTGATCCTGTACTACACGATTATCAGTTTAAAAATCAATTTTTGTTATTGTAAATACAAGCACTCGTTGTCTGTTATCAACAGGCGTTGTTAATGGCTTTGCTGTTATCGTTATGTAATGTAGACATTTCCTCCTGTAATGTCCATGTCAAGGATGTCGTGTTAATGAAAAAAAAGCACATATCAAGATTTCACTTGCTGATTATGGCGGGCTTACTGAAATGGGAAAAAAAGTTGCTATATTAATTTTGTACGTGACAGTTTAGAATTGCGCAATGCAAGTGTGTCAATTGGTGGATAAAGAAGTGTTATAATAAATAATTGACTTGACTAGTCATGTGTTTTGTACATTTTCATTATCTAAAACGACAGGCTTTTCGCTTTTTTAAGCGAGTCTAGAGGCTTAAACTCATTTTCTCTTGCAAATTTCATGCATTCGCAGCGAAAAATGTCTGGCTAAAGATATGGCTCGCGTGGATGATCGCCAACCCTGAATTTGCTCCGCCTGTAAGTGGCACATAGCTTACTGCTTTAGGTCCAAACTCGAAGCATTGTTTTTTGACCACATTTTTTCTAACAGTTTGATAGCAGTCATACTACTGTTACCAGCGCTCAGTTTCCTTTAAGATGGCCGGAAGGACTTTACAAGGTAGAAACAGAAAGCTTCCGTTTTGAATCGCTCAAGTTTCCCTTCTCTGTTTGTGCGGTCTCGAAGGGAATACTAAAGTTGGAAGGTTTCTTGAGTGAGGAATTGACTTCCTCATTTGTGTCTCCAGCCAGTGTCAAGCGAGACTTGCATCCGGACATCATAATCTTCAGCGCGTGACGAAAGCTGGGAAGGCGCCATGCGTACAAGAACGGATTAATGGCGGAATTGGAAATGACGGCCAAAAACGTTGAATCTCGCAACCAATGGATAGTTTCACAAGGACACTTTGTGCATAAATTCATGATGTAAATTAACAGGCATGGTGTCACGTAGCAAACTGCAAACAGAATCAGAATCGAGGTAAACGTGCGAGTTAGTTTTTCTTCAAATAATGCCGCCTTCTGGTTGGCTGCAAACAGACCCTGTAAGCTGTCCTGGCGAATTCTCTTCCTGCGTTCAATAGTTTTGATAATCTTGAAATATGCGTAAATCAGGGTACACAGTGTAACTAGGATCACGACATTGGCGAACAAAAGCGAAAAGGCGCGATAGCCCATCACAAAATATGGCGTTAAAAACCCGGGCGACAAAATCCATATCATGCCCGAAGCCAGAAATACTCTCGAGTGCTTTACACTTTGCCTGTACTTCAAAGGTTTGGAAATGGCATAGAACCGCTCGAGGGTTAATGCCAAAATGCTTAACACAGAAACCGTGCAGGGGAGAAAGTACAGCACTTGTAAAAGCCTTATTAAACCTGGCGAAGAAACAGATCTAGCTTCCATGAGGTGATAAACCACTGAAATCGGCTCCGTTGCCGCTCCAACGAGTAGATCTGTCAAGGCAAGGTTGAATATAAAGTACGTGAAAGGTGTGCGAAGGTTCTTTAACTGCGGTGGGCTTCTCAGAATGACCAGGCATACCAGGATGTTGCAAGGAACAGTCACAAGTGCTAACAGAACAGAGACTGCAGCGGTGAAGAGAGAGAGGGTCTTAGGAGCTGGCACCGCCGCGCAGTCATCATCACCTTCCAGCACAAACATGGCGTTCTGCTGGTGTACTGCTTGAGATTTGCCGTGGACTGTTACAGCTATTTAACGTATCCCCAGTTGCAAGACGTTTCCGAAAACTGCATCAAACGTTCCGTTGTCTTTTTGGTCTTCAGCTTCGTGTGTACTTTTCCGTTCGACTAAATCAACAAACTGTTTTCCCTGATATTCAGCTTCCGTTGTAATAAGCGAGTTTTCGCAAACGAGCCAGATTGTCAACGTGATATAAGTATCTTCAAAAGCAGGTTTCACTCCGGATGCAAGCTTCGAGCTAAAACATGTCCCATATACATTTCCCTGAGGCAATTTACAATTTTTCACGTCTGAATTGGACGTCTTTTAAAAGCCGTTTACTTAACAATCACAAAACGAAGTCGCGTTCATTATCGTTTTAACACAAGGCGTTTTTAAAAGTAGCGTAGAATAAGTACTTTTGCGGTGAAAAACTGTCATTTAAGAGCTTTCTGGTAACGTTTGCCAACACACTATCGGTTTGTAAATCTATAAAAAGATTGTATCAGAATTGTCATTTCCAAAGGTTAGATTGCCCAGTGTTTGAAAACGTGCCGAAGATCAGGTTAGCCAAATTGCATGCAGTGCCTATGTCGCAATATGAATATGGATCAGACGAGCGCTTGATAGCGCTTTTAAGCCAGCTCGCCGACAAATCATGCTAAAAAGTATGATTACTTTTGGAAACGTGATGCCATAATTCCACTTATTTTACTCCAATTAAAAATTTCGTTAATTAATTGAGAGCAGAATGCTACATTTCCTTTCTTGTAAGTGCCAACGTTTTCTCTCTGTGGGTATTTTGAGCGTTTACTTTTCAAACTTAATTTGTTGGTGTTTCAAAAGTGAAAACTTTCGACCAATTGGAGCGTAACATCTAATTTTGATTGGCATTTCAGTCCATGTTACAGCAAATATCGTACAGCAGACATCCGTTAAAAGTAAAAACAGTGTAATTTGAAATATTATACCTTGGACTCTTGTCATTTTAATGTTATTGTAAGATCCACAAATTAAAATATTTAATTCACTCAAAGGGGGTTTCAGCCTCAAGCTAGAAGAATTTGAACCAGTTCTTAAGGTAATTTTTTTTTTATCGTGTACCGCAAGCTATTTTTGTCAACCAAAGAACTCAAATGTAATCATAAGCAAGCTTTGGTGTTGGCTTCTTTGATTATCAAGAAGATAAAAACGTACAGATATCATATAAAAAGCTGAACGCAGCTGCCCCATTTTTTCAACAAGATAATACCGTGTTTTTCCCCCCCCCAGAAACATCTCATTAACGTATTAATTAACAAGTGTATATAAAAACAGGGATTGGATCAACTACGCACTCGAAATAGAATGAAACTCTTCCTGAAATAAGCCTCCAGGCTATAAATACGTTACCGGGGCAGAAAAAGCGTGAACAGCGCCGTTTTTGGGAGCCGGTTTGAGGGTCACGTAATGCAATTTGTTTTTTTTTTCAAGAGTAGTTTCAAATGTTTCCTGTACACACTTTTTGTTGCCTATAGATATTGCAAACAAACGCAAATGATTCATCTTACATGAATTTCAATTTAAGTATATTTAAGATAAATGCTTCCGAAGTCTTTTGAACAAATGTAAGACAAGAAATGTTTCGGTAAAACAATTTTGTTTCGTGTAATTGGTCGCACGATATGTGTGGTGAAGCATCGTCTTTATACCCAGTTATGCTTACCCAGTTCCTCTTTCTCTTTGGGAGTGATTCTTGGTAAGTCACAAAAGGCATTATGAAAAAGAAAAAAAAAGGAACAACGAAACTTGAAAAGGCGACCAGATTTATCAATGCAACGAGCTTATGACAGCGGTGACTCGTGTCTGTTAAAGAAAACGAGTTGAAAAAGGAAAACAAGCTTTCTTTGGTATCGCAGCTGTCGCAGTCAAAATTAAACGAGGAACGAAGGGCCTGGAAACAGGCACAAGTGCCTGAGCATGCGCACAAATGATCTTTAGAGCAACCTCGCTTCCAATCTCGTTTCCAGCAGCCGCATTACCTTTATCCAGCGGAGCTTCCGATTCTCTAGTCCAAAGCCCTTTCATTGACCCTTCATTCGTTTTGCCACTTAGCTCTGGGACGAGATTGCGTCGAGCGCTTATTTTTCGCCTCCAAGTGCTTATCTAAGTAGGGTGGAGCGAGAAGAGTTTATTTTTGCAACCGTCCCCTCCCTCACACCGTTACTTTCATGGATTTTTCTGTTATTGAAAACAAAGTTAAATCATGAAAGAACTGATGCTAGAAAAATACAGCATGAAATCGCGATCTCGTGAGATGTTGAAAAAAAATTTGTTGTTGTCCCCTTTCTATCTCAATTTTATGAGTTTGTTTGTTTTCGTCGCTCGCTGTCACATCTTAACGTCCTTAGCGGCAGTACCTTGTGTAATGTATATATGTATACAATGTTTTGCGAGAAGTTAAACGTAGCGCTTTTTGAGCCGCACAGCAGTTCAAGTATCTCGCTACAGTTGTGCGTTTCTTGCATTCATCTCTTCAGTGTCTTTCACTGAGTAAAAATCGGTTTATGATTTATTTCGAAGATGCCCACAAAAACCTCACTGCCCGGGTTCCTTGGGTAGATATTTTTGGCTGAGTTTGTTTTGATATCAGCTGTTATCATTTCCTCGGCGTGTTTTCCTTTCTCGCAACAACAATGCGTATTTGTTTAACAATCTCAGTATTCTGAGGTTGCTAAATTAATCTAATAGTAAGCGAAAACCTAATTCATTGCCTTAATATTAAAATAAATTGCATTTATAATACCGAACCATGTTGCTCTGAAAATATAAGTTGCCAACAATTTTTTCAGAATGGTAATTATATGTGAAACATATTTATTGTCCTTTTGTTTGTGTTCACACTTTTTGTCAAAACGACTGTTTAGCTGTAACTGACGTAGTCGCCCAACCGTTAACCCAAGTATGATCAAAATCAAATTTCTCCATACAGCATCATGCACTGTCAAGAAAATACGTATCGAGAAATTTTCAGAACTTATGACTGATATTAAGGAGAGTTAATGATTTGAACACGGCCTGAAAAGTTAAACAATGAAGTTGTTGTTCGGTGGCATGGTAAATTTCAAGTTTTATTTTCACAAATTTGAATTTTGAGATATTTCACTGACTGTACTGCTGCTATTGGGAGATAAGAGAATCTACAGAACACATGATAATGAAATTCAAATCCGATCAGGAACAGTGCACAAGGAATGTTTAATTTTTCGATTCATAGCGTCCTTGCAAAGTTCAGTGATTTCAAGTTTCCATTTAGAGCTCGTTTCTGAGCGTGTCGATAAATTCGTAAGCTAAGCCGGTACTCAAGGACCTTACTGGTGAGCACAGCTGTACTCGTTAACAAAGCGTGTTACAGTCATTCCAAAACAGACAAGAGCCCTGTGCTACAAATGAACAGTTGGCCTCGTGTCGAACTTATGAGTTCGATAAGTATGCCCTCTTGACAGCAACTATCAACATGTCTTCCAGCGCGTAGTGACCCTCGCTACATGTCAAAGTGCCGTTGCATGGAGTGGTTTGTGCAGGTATGTCTTATATTTTTTATCACACGCAAACGATGTTCTCTCCGCCAATCATTCAATAAGGCATTTTGCATTGTTTTTACACGACGTTTCTCAGTCGTGTCTTTGAAGGTTTGTTTTGTAAAGATTTTTAGATGACGACATCATTGTCAGATTTAATACTGAAACCAGTCCATAAGTATAACATACAAAAATCCCCGAAAATGTGTGTTTTACATAGCGAAGTAGGAACAAGTCACTGACAAGTCTGTCGATAGTCGCTGTGAATTCCTTTGTATTTTATTTATCTACGTTTTTCCTTCGTTAGCCGTTGTTCTCTTCGGTTTTAATTCGTGTAGATATACAATTCGTTTTAAAATCTTGCCGTCAATTTTAGGCAGCAGACTAAACATGACTAAAGCAACCGGTGATTTCTTCCTGAGCAACCAATTCGAAACCAATAGAACAGTTTCTTTTTACATCGCAGGCCGTTTGCTGAACTGGACACTCATCCGCCGGATACTCGAGAAAGCCGAGCAGTGTATTCTCACCTGTACACTACAATAATTTCTTCAGCTTGATTTTCGGTGAGCTTGTCAGTTTGCTCTCTGAGTTAAATTTCAACCTTTTGTCCGATTCACTCGGTGAGGTTAGCGACATAAATTGCTGGTTAAAATTCGGCCTTTTCGCCGTTTGTCTATTGTCCAAGTTTATTTAGGTTATTTGTCTGTGTTCGGTTTGGATAGTTTTGGTAGTTTTCTGACGTCGTTAATGCTCTTGGCTGCTTGTTGGCTAGCTAGGTAAAAGGCAAACTAATATTTTAGGCTATTTATCGATTGCCCAAGATGAAACTTCAGCCGTTTCTCTCTTTTCAGTTTGATGGCGAGAATGGAGAAAATTTTTTACTTCGGTTAATTAATTTTCTGGCGCGTGTGCGGTTAAGGTAAAAGAGAATTTGGGCAATTTGTCTGTTGACCGAATTCAATTAATCTGCTTTCAGTTTGACTAGTGGGCTGAGACACCTTTTGCCAATTTTTTCAACTGAAATTTGGCTTATTTTGTTAGTTTGAATGGAAGAGTGTAGAGGAACCTCAGTCAGTTGTCAGTTGTCTGTTAACCAGCTCAGTACCCTCATGTGCAACACCGGTATTAATACCACTATCGGCATCGAAAACGTCCAGTAAACACAGTTCATTTTCATTATTACCAAACATTTTTCAAGAAAGGAAAACACATAAATCAGTAAAATTCAGCTCTGTAGTCTACCGGTTAGCCCGAGGTGGTATATATGTGAAGTTTCACATGAGTAGAACGTAAATTTCGACAAGTTTTCAGTATCAATTTTTTCGGCCGCTATTGTTAACGAAAGCTTGCCTACGGTAACGAATTAGGTTATTTTTTTTGGATTTATAAACATGGCATGAATTTCTTGTTCGTCAAACCTGGTTGAATTTACAATAAACACAATTTCTGGATCGAAAAATGTCTTCGTTACTTAGGCGAAAACTGGCCAAAATTGTTTTTTTTTTTAATATGATATATCGATAGGCACTTAATCATAGTCAAGCACTAATTTGACCCGGCGATAACTTAGCACATAAAGTTCTGAAGTTTCTATTGTAGGTCAATTTGGTTTCAGTTCAGGTTAAATCTGTTTCCAACCTAGGTTAATCGGTTTCAACTTGAGGATAATAAAGATAATACTCTTTTAGTCACTTAAAACAATTTGAATTTATTTATTGGGATTTCTTTTTTAATAAATCAAAATTCTTTAATGTTATTGTAAAATTATTATCGTCAGTTTGAAACAGATTAACCAGATTTAACCTGAAAAAGCAATGGACTTACCAAGAAAAAAGGAAGGGACGTCTTAAGTAGCGTGAAAATGTTCAATTATTAGTATACCGCGAAAGTAGCGAGTACCCTCTGAAAATAACGACAATGTTTAACGACGCTCCGATAATGCGACTTGCTGAAATATACATAATGAAAATAACCCGTAGAACAAGCTATATAAGTATCAATAGGATCTGATCTGTTTTAGATTACTCTTATTCCAGTATTTTTATTCAAAATATTTTCTTTTATGAGATATGGTTGGCATATTTTCGCTCCCCGAAAGCCAGTTGCGACCACCAAATTCGAACTTTCGAAAGAAGCGATAGAAAAAAAAAAAACTGCTAAATATGAAAGTAGCAAGGTTCATAATTCAGGAAATTTACGGTAGTCGCTCGACTCTATTGAGTTATTTTTTTTGGTACACGACGTCTCTCAATCAAGCAAATGAAGGCTTGTTTGATCATAGGCAACAGCACTCAAAGATCCCTGGTGATATATATTTGTATAGTCAGTCAGTCGCTATAAATTCGATCTTATTTTCTATATGCATGTTTGCTTTCTTTAGCCCAAATACTGTTCGTTTTTTACGATAGGTTTCACCACTTTTCTAGGAACACTTGATTCATTAAGCGGTCAATTTTCAGTACTCGGTAATTTTTTTAAAATTTAAAATTATTATTCTGAAAATAATTGTCTTAATTTTCGGTCATTTGATGTATGTGTGTTATCCTTGTGTCTCCTGTTTTCAGTTTCTGTTGGGTGGTGAGCTTAGCGGCATAATTAAATTTAGGCCTGTTCTTGGTTTAATGGCTGAAGTATTTTTGGTCATTTGTCTTTGTTCAGTTTGGATCATGAGAATAGAGAAAATGTTTCCGTTGGTGTTTATCGTTTCAGCCGTTTGTTGATTAGCTAAAGGCAAACTAGCTGAACAATTTTTGGCCATTCACTGCAGGAAACTTATCTATTGTCCATTAAAATTTATCTATATTGCTAAAATTTCGGCCGTTTGACTGCTGGATGGCGAGGAAAGGTTTCACTGTGGCAGTTATATAGTTTTAAGAATCTTTTTAGACGATTCGGGCTATTTTTGTGTTGTGCGTGTTGTGTTTCGACCGTTTGCCTGTATTCATTTTGAATCATGGATTAGAGTCACATGTCCTTTGGTCAGTTGGTTAATAATTTTGTTTGTTGAGATTAAGGAGTACAGGTACATTGTATCCGACTTCAAATCGCGAGACATTGATCTGCTGTCAGCCAGTTTTACTTTAGCGAAATATTTTATTATTTGTCAGTTTTCTGTTAACCCCATCAATACCCTGTTGTGTTAATACAGATATCTCATGTAAAAGAATCACCAACCATTTTCGGTTGATCTGTCTTCTTTGTTATTGGATTACCAAACATTTTTCGAGCAAGGAAAAAATATAACAGGAGCAGTCCTCTAGTCTGTCTTTTAGGTGGTATATATGTGAATTTTCGGGTTAATTTGTGAGAAGAACGTAGATTTCCACAAGTTTTATTAAATTTTCAACAGCTTTGAAAGATTGCCTACGGCAAAGAATTCGGTTATTCAAATTACAAACTTGATATGATGAATTTCGTGTTCGTCATACTTGGGTGATTAACAGTAAACTCAACTACTCCTGAAACGAAAAATCTCTTCGTAAAAAGCGGCAACTGGCGAAATTGCTTTTTTGTACGATATAAATAATCGGTGAAATGAAAAAAATGCCACTCCACCGTTTTATCGGGAAGCTAGATGAAAATAAAGTAGCTTGTGGTACTGAGCAACTTATAGTGGAGTACTGACTATTGTGTAAAAAAAAGCATCATTGTCAAATAACCAAAAGCTAGAATACAGCATTAAATGATCCCTAAAAATGTAAAGATTTTAATAATAATAATAATAATAATAATAATAATAATAATAATAATAATAATAATAATAATAATAATAATAATAATAATAATAATAATAATAATAATAACGGACAAGCCGGGACCAGCCAAGAGTACCTGACGAATCATTTAGGTGGAATATCCATATGTTCGAAAGGCCTCTCTTCAGACCGGAGTAAAGTGTAAAAAAACAACTATAGAGTTTTCTTTAGTGGAATACGCAGGATAGTTTTAACTTTCGTGATATGGGGTACATGTTGCCTGTTGTTTTCGGAGGCAAAAAGGCCAGCTACGAGATCTGGGAAAGGCTAAAGCTGCTCATTAAATCGGGTAGTTATTTCTCTTTTCTTCTCTTGCCACTTAAATACTGGGCTACAAAAATATCCGAATAGATCAAACTGTGTTAGTTTACTCAAATATCCCTCTGAAAGCCCCCAATTAAACGAAAACAGAAAATAGAAAAAAACGACATTCCATTTCTTAAATTTCCTAGTTGCGTCGTTGCCAGTCTGTCGAACAGTAAGTCGTCATGATTTTGTATACGCAGTTTCCTTATTTAATAATCACTGGTTTACGTTACTCTTGCTCAAATACATGTCTATATGCCCGGCGGTCATTTTAAACGCTGCCGTCAATTTTTTTACCAGCCAGCTGAATCAACCGGGATCGGTGAACTAACAATTTAGTTAAGTGGTCGGTTTACGGTAACTCGGATAATAATTTTTCTTGTATCGTTTTTCGTCGAAATAATTAAAAAATAGCTGACCATCGTGTAAAGCGTTGATTTTCTTAATGTTTTGATTGACTAGGTGTCCGATATATGCTTGCCTTCTTTATATGTGACACTACTTTCTTTTGCTACACACTTCCGAGCTTAGATATCTTTCAAACAATAATTCATTCTTTGCCCACTAAATATTGACTTACATGTACAATGGTGATTATTTTCAAATATTCCGTTATAACAAAAGATATTGAAGACATACGAATCGAATACGATATCTTTCAACTTCCTACAGAAAAACTAAAACTGCTAGAAGCGGGAGGTATGAAAAATCATGATCACTTCTTGTGAGTTATATACTCTTGTGAAAATGCGAAGAGAAGAAACCTCTGACTGGTCCGATAAATTTACTATAATGTTTCGACCATTCGGTCTTCTTGAGATAAAAATTAAAAACTAAAATGTTTATACTATTTACAATCTTTTTCTCTCTCTTTTTTTAATTTTAATTTTCTTATACAACGATAGGTGTCACCACTTTTTTAGTCTGTCAACTGAAGGAACAATTGATTCATTAAGCGGTCAATTTTCGGTACTCGGTAAATAATTTCCGGTTTTGATTCGTTTAGTTGCAGGTCGTTTGATTAATTGAACATTGAATCCTGTGGTTTTTCAGTAAGACCGTGAGAGCAGTGCGTTCTGAAAATATTTTGAAAATTAAAATTATTATTCTGAAAATAATAAATTTTGCCTTAATTTTTGGTCATTTGATGCATGTGTGTTATCCTTATGTCCCCTGTTTTCATATTCTGTTGGGTGGTGAGCTTAGCGATATAATTAAATTTCTGCCTTTTCTTGGTATAGTGGTCGAAGTATTTTGGGTCATTTGTCTTTGTTCAGTTTGGATCGTGAGAATAGAGGAAATGTTTCTGTTGTTGTTTATAGTTTCAGCCGTTTGTTGATTAGCTAAAGGCAAACTAGCTGAACAAATTTGGGCCATTCACTTCACTGCATGAGACTTATCTATTGTCTATTAAAACTTATCTATTGCTAAAATTTCGGCCGTTTGTCTGTTGGTTTGGCGAGGAAAGGGAAAAAGTTTCAGCCGGCGCGGTTATATAGTTTTAAGAATCTATTTAGCTGATTCGGGTCATTTGCTTGCTGTATGTCCCAGTTAAAATTCGACCGTTTGCCTGTTTTTTTATCTTGGATCATGGATAAGAGACATCTGGCCTTTTGTCAGTTAATTAATAATTTTGTTTGTTGAGATTCAGGAGCACAGGCACATTGTATCCGACTTCAAATCGTGAGTCTTTGATCTCTTGCCAGTTTTAGTTTAGGGATATATATGTCAGCTGTCTGTTGAACCCATCCATCCCCTCGTGTTAATACTGATGTCTGCATGCGAAAAGTCTACCAAACCATTTTCAGTTGATATGTTTCCTAGTTGTTTCTTTGTAAGTGTGATAACCAAACATTTTTCGAGCAAGGAAAAAAAATAAACCAGTTTTAAAATCCAGCTCTGTTGTCTGTCTTTAGGTGGTATTTATGTTATATGTTAAGTATCGGTTAAGAATTAGTAAGATAATTTGTGAGAAAAACGTAAATTTCCACAGGTTTTATTAAATTTTCAACAGCTTTGAAAGATTGCCTATGGCAACGCATTAATTCAGATTATAAACTTGATATGACGAATTTCGTGTTCGTCATACTTGGTTGAACCGTATACACTTGCTTGGCCCGTTGAAAGAATGCAAGTCTTAAGTTCATTTGCTGCTGCTCTCTTTTCTGTTTGGCGAATTCGAAGCGATTACACATCGTTCAGAAATTGGTTAAGTCTAATAAGCATCTGAAAAGAAAATCTTGTTTATAGCAAAAGCAAAATACTTATTCAGTTCTTAAAGGGTAAGAAAATAAAAAAACTTTCTGCACAATTCAAGTCTTTATATTTTTTATTATAAATAAAGAGGATAAAATAGTTTGCACAACTGAAACGTTTTTTGTGTTTCGGACACAAACAAGACAAACTTTTTGTCCACAACAATTAATGTTGCGCGCGCAGGCAAACAGGAAGTTTGTGTCCTCGTTTCCCATCGCCTTTAGATACACTTTCCAATAACAGTCCTAAATCAACAAACTCTAGGCATCCTAAAACTTTCAACACTTTTTTCCGATTTTCTTTTGGCTGTCTTGTTGGCAAGAGATTTCTTTTCTCGCCGGTATTCATTTCGTTATGCTTGCTCGTTATTGGAAAGTACCTTTTCGAAAAAGAAGAAAAAAAACCAACTTTTTTGGGGGTTATCTCGATAAGTGACAGTCTTATGCAAGGGCTTGAAAAAACTGTCGCTACCCCGAAATGTGCGCGCATTCAAAGAGCGTAGCTATTTTAAGTATTTTCTTCTTACTAATCTTATTTTAACATTTATAAAATTGTGTGCTGCAGATTAACTCAAAAAGCAGCTGTATATTGAAATTTTAACGGTCTAAAAAACAAAATAACGTCTCCAGTAGAAAACAATAGTAACAAAAAGTTTACGTCTTGTGCCTTGCGGCTGTGTTAAGTTACGCGAAGGTTTTCATGTTATTGAGTACATTAATATTTATTGCAACTCAAAATAGTGAATCTTTGTTAGCCGTTCCTATAAATTGCCATAATTTGGCTTGTTTGCACAATTCCATTTTTGCCGAGCAAAGAAGAGCGACTCAAGGCAGACGATTTGAATTACAATTCCAGAAGATGATGATTACTCAGTTGACCTCAGTCCTTGTGGGCATATTTTTGCTTCAGTCCACTGTTGTCGGTAAGGTGACTCGCCTGAAGTTTCTTGCTCTTGATTAATTTCTTTTTTTTTGTCTCGCTTTTCTACATGCGCCCCCTCCGTTCGCTTGAAAATATTAGATATTTTAATTTCGTTTTCGAGGAAGCGAAATCTTGGCAAAAAACAAACCGCGAATGATGGACGTATGTGTACATTTTCTTAATCCTGTCAAAGAACAAACAGAGTAATAACAAAAAATTAACTTTTTCGTCATTCTCATTTCTCACACAGATGGTGAAATTGATGAAGTCTTAGAAATGAAGATTGCCAATCGCAAATTTCAAGCCTCTCGTTCTGTAATATGCGCAATGCTAAAGAAAGCAAACCTCGAGGGTCGCGGATATACTGAAGAAGCTATCACCATACTGGCGAAGCGGCCCGCAAGTAAACCGGGTTTTCAGGCAAGTCATTGTGTGTGTGTATTTGTATGATGTAAGTCATTAGTTTGTTACACAGCCAGTGGAACAGCCAGTGTGATGTAATTGTAATGACGATCATGCAGATTTACAACAGTCTCCGTCCTGATTAAGAATCATTGTGTATATTCTTTTCATGCATATAAACTAGCTCTTGTTTGCATTTTTTTCTAACGACCATGCATTCATCTCTTTCTTGTCCAGACATCGTACCGGTACTACAAATCAGTGCACTGCTCACGCAAAGGCATGCTAGAGGTTGTGCAAGAATTAAAATCTTCATTGCCAGGTACTGACTTTGTATAACGTGAAATGTAGTCGGCCAGTCAGTTAGATCAATGCTTATTCTAGTGATATTGTTTATTAACCCAGGGTGTTATATTTTACCCTTCTTAGGTGCTGTTGAAAAGGAGACGACTACCAAGGTACGAGACGAAATAAAATTCAGGCATCTGGACAACATGGGGCTGTGCAAAGTGGGACTGGAAATTTACTTCAACGATGATGTGGGTTGCAGCATGGGACGCAGTAAGCGGGGACAACATCAAGTTACAGTTTCAGTCAACCTCGGCATTATCAGTGGCAGTTACACCTACACATCCAGTAGCGAAGACAAAGACAAAGACAAAAGCGAAAGCAGCAGCAGCAGTAGTGGCGGTAGTAGTGGTAGTAGTGGTAGCAGTGGCGGTGGTTTCTGGCGCAAATGAACTTCCCGAGAGAAGCTGCTTTAACACGGTAGAATGAGAAAACTTGTGTGATTAAACTGTGTCCATTCTTTGTTCCTGTTCAATTTTTGGTTTTGGGATAGATTAAGTTTTTGGATCACTGAAACGAATGGTTATTTTCGTATGAAAACTGTAGAAACTGTTTAACTGTGGAACTGTTTTTTTGTACTTACAATACAAAGTGGAATAAACTCACGGTTAAAATGGATCTTTTTGTCGCGCATGATTATTGCAATACCTTTGCTTTCTGGTTTTATTATGTCCATTTTCCTTCTTTTTTATTTGTGCTGTTGCTGCAAACAAAATTCTTATAATTTTTAATGCGGTAAAGAGAATAATAAAATAACCCCTTTTCAAACCTTCCTCGTTGAATCCCAGCTCTCGTGCCCGTCACCCTAAAATCTGACATATTTTTACTTTGAGGCCCCATTCAGGGTCTACTTTCCTGATTGCACACATTATAAAAAAAAGCTGAAACCCCAGCTCAAATTTAACACAGCGAAAAGCGGGGACAAGGAAGTAATAAAACGTGACATTAACAAGTCTACTAAATATGTGATCATATTACAATGGGACTTTTACTCGGGCGCTCTTTTAGCCTTCTACACACACGTTTTTTTGGCTCGTTACGCATTCTTCCCTCCCGCATTCTTCCGCATTCTTCTGTCCCGAGGCTAACGCTCTTTGGACTCCTCACGCAATTTCCTCTCCCACGAAAGCGGATTGCGTGACGAACCTAGGAAGTCTGCGACCCACTTCATAAAAAAGCTGAAATTTGGCAAGATTTCTGGCGACAGTGAATAAAAGTGAGATCCTCTAAACCTAGACTATGAAAAGTCCCTTCAATTTTCAAAAATGTAAGGCTGCTCTGAAACCGCCCCATAGAAATTTTATTAACTTTACATCGGTGGTGAACAACTACATTAATTTTTTGAGAGCAAAACTTTCACGGGGTCCCCGGATCCCGGGGTCTGTGGAAAACATGGGGAAATACGGGTTTCCAGGGTCTGTGGAAAATACGGGGCCCCCGCGGCCGGGTCTGTGGAAATCACGGGGTCCCGGGGTGTGGGAAATAAAGGGGGCTGTGAAAAGCACGGGGTCCCGCTTTTTAACACAAGAAAAGGAATTATGCTTTGATTCACCTAGGGGTGGGATGCGACGGGTGCGTTTGCACCTCTCTGCCTTATGAGTGAAAAAAAGGAAATATATAGTGCTTGTGCTCCAATTCGCTAAGTGGCGTAGTTTAAAATTAAAGTCTGCCGTTTATAACGTAAATCTACCATTTGTAGATTTGTTACGCGACACATTTGTGGGCAAGGAACGCGGACCCACAAAACGGCTGGAAATCGAGCCTATCTCCCTCCCCGCTCAGTCTTTTCATCCCGGGCCAACTCGGGCCTGCATGTACAATGTTGGGCCAAAGGCGTAACTTCGAGAGGGAATGGGAAGGAATATGTTGGAATAGGACTGGAACGAGCTCGAACGAGCATGGCAAAGATGTCAAAGATGACAAACACGAACGAGCGCGAACAAGCGCAAATCGAAGGGGCGTCCCCTCGATTTATTTGAACTTGAGGGAATTTTTAAATCAAATGGCAAAAGAGAGCTACAGTACGTCTACAGTGCTCTCATTCAGGGAAAGATGGATTTGTTCACAAGGCTCTGTATGCATGGACGTCATTAATCCATTCTTGTATGTACCAAACGGGGATTTCTACCACTCATCATTAAGGTAAGTCAAATCAAAGGAGACCAAAGCCTGCCAAACATTACTAATCTATGGAGATTTGAACTGAAAATTGCAATTTTAACAATTGTTAGTTTTAGTTTTAGTTTTAGTGCGGATATAAAATGGAAAGACCTATAAGCTGCAGGATTAATAATTTCAAATCACTCAAATCTTGTTGAAGCACCTTTGAATGACAAGAAATATTAAACACCAAGTATTTTTGAGATCATTCCCTCGAAATAAAATTAAACATAAGATTTTTGTCAAACTTTATCTGTCATAAAATGTTTTGAAATATACAATTTTAACAGTAAATTTTAATTTTAATTGTAATTAATTGCCTTTTCTTTTAAAAAAGAAAAGGCATGGTCCCGGGTCTATTTACGAGATATTGTTGTCACTGGTTACCCCATAATTCCTTGTAATATCACCTAACAAACACATGTTTATTTAATCAGCTTGTGCATCTTTGAGGCCCTGCCTGGGTAAATTCCAACAAGCGACATGGCCCAAAAGGTAGCGACAGCACATAAAAGAAAACTGCGACAAATGACAACCCTAATGGAAAAACTTAAATTCCGACAAGGACGAACAATTTTCCTTCTATTCAACTACCGACAGCGACGTGAAGTGTGATAAAACAGTGACATGGGACATTTTTAAATTTAGACAAGCGACACGGGAATTCCCCCCTGGCAGGGCCTCATCTTTCTGTAGGAACAGGAGTCACAGACAATGCATGTAATTTTAAAAGCAAATCTCAAAACAACATTATAGATTTATTATGTTAACAAGGAGCAATTTAATATATATGTTTTGGCAAAAATAATTGTAGCATCAGACGTAGACTGTCTGCAGTGCACATAATTTGTCAAGGTCATGATTTTATCTCCTTGAAGCAATAGAGCATTTTCACCGAGACAACAATATCGTTTTGCTTGCAGCAAAAACATCAACAAACTCAGAGGTAGTGGAGTAGGTGGATTTCAAGGAATATGTATTTTCCAAATTTCAACTTGGCAGTGTTCATTGCAGCCAAATTATTGGGAAAACAAAATTCAGAAAATTTCAAAACTTTGTATGGGTGTGCCATATCCATATTCCACCTTGGTACACCAATATGGCGGCCAAAACTGTCTGCGAGAAGAAAGAAAGATTTTGCTACCAAATCATCCTTTGCATTTTGCAATACTGTAGCTTATCATTTTTAACTTACTGTAAGTATATCAGAAAAGCATTTTAAAGGTGTGGAAATATTGGTTTCTGTAACATAATTTTCAGATCACCTTGAGTTAGGCTGTCTCAAATTTCAAAATGCTTATCTCCAAAACAAAGTGCTCTACTGGCACAAGAATTTCCCTAGCAATTAGTGACATTGATGTCTGAAATATACTAAAAGAATTTTACTAGAATTTTAATGATGCCATGTGAAAACACTCTTTAATTACCCAGGCAGTAGCAGTGCCTGGGTTGAATTTTCGGGACTGTTTTTCCTCGTTCAGCCACAAATCGCCATCGTGGCTTTAAAGCGCATGCCTCAAGTCCCATCCTGTTCCCAGAGTCCACGTCCACAATCAAATGTCCCCAAGAGCCTGCTCTGAAAATGAGATTGCCTCATGACAACACAAGACGTTGTTTGGAATGATAACACACGAGTGGTAACTTAAAATTATAACTCGATGTTGTTTATCTTGTATTGATGTAATGCATATGAAATGATTCATATGTGAACTGCGGATATATATGAAGGTGATATGTGATCTTCGCAGTGAATTTCCAATTTAAGCAATTGGAATAAAGAAGCCTGAAAAAAATCAGGGCTTCAACGGGATTCGAACCCGTGACCTCCGCGATACCGGTGCGATGCTCTACCAACTGAGCTATGAAGCCACACATTGGGAGCGAGGTCAATTGTGAGTTCATATTTTCCCGTGAAAGGAGTGAAATGATGTAATGCATATGAAATGATTCATATGTGAACTGCAGATATATATGAAGGTGATATGTGTTCTTCGCAGTGAATTTCCAATTTAAGCAATTGGAATAAAGAAGCCTGAAAAAAATCAGGGCTTCAACGGGATTCGAACCCGTGACCTCCGCGATACCGGTGCGATGCTCGGTGCGATGCATCGCACTGGTATCGCGGAGGTCACGGGTTCGAATCCCGATGAAGCCCTGATTTTTTTCAGGCTTCTTTATTCCAATTGCTTAAATTGGAAATTCACTGCGAAGATCACATATCACCTTCTTATCTTGTATTATTACACAAAGCTAACAACAGAGTTTTGTTTAGGCTGCATGCATCCAGACACGCAAACCGGGATCAAGCATATAAGGCGAGCACACAAGGGGAAGAAATGAATTAATGAAATTATATTCCCTTCACAATGCTGGATCTTTTGACTTACACAAGACTGATTGTGTTAAAGATGTAGCATAACATTCATAATGTTTAATATTTTTTAAGGAATTTTTTATGCCCATGATAATAAGAAGTATGGTTAATTATGCTACTGCATTGGTTTATTATAATTTTCAAAAATGGTTTTAACCATTGTATTTATAGCCAATGACAGTGTACTGTATGTAATAATTATTGCTTAAATCACTGTGCCAAAGTTGCACATTTTTATTTGTCAGTATCAACTTTTCACTCATTTTAAAATAATTATCTCGAGTCTTTGAATCATCTCTCTGTATAAATGGTGATATACAAGATATGGACTCAGTCACACTCAGGGCAAATGTGCAGATCTGCAGATCATGTGCCAGTTTTCCTTTATCTAAAATACTTCAGAATCTAAAACAAAAAAAGTATCTCCACTTTGCAGTAGAGAATTGGATATAAACACTTTGTTGTTAAAGTTATACTGTATAATGGAATAAATATTTGCAGTAGACCAAAGTGGCACAACTTACACTGAAAAACAATTGGTGAAATGTAAAATTGTTTTATGTACCTGTTAACTGCTGTAAAATTGAAAAGCTGTTTGTTTGAAAATGCATCAGAAATTCAGTGAGAGGTACATATTCATGAAGAGGCTTTTTACAGTGCCGTAGCAAGGGGAGGGGCCGGGGGGCCCCGTGTCCCCCCCAGTTTCTTTCCCAAAAAGTAAAAATAGACCTGTATAAAATGTTGAAAATAAAAGTCTATCTCCCGAGAGGTTTGAAACAACAACATTTGTACTTCTTTTCATTTTTTAACGTATGTAGGGTGATGCACAACAATATTAAACAGCCAAAAACTAAAACAAACCAGAAATCGTGACAACAATGTGAAAAAATGTCTCAAATGTCTAGTTGTGTCTAGACATCTAAACGCCTCATTTTCTCCTCATTCTCGGATTTCTGTCTGTTTATTCTTTCTTGTTGCATTGGTTTACTGACACAGTGTAGGAAGTAAATAATTCGCGATATGCATAAATCACAAATAGCTCTTGGAGAATGCTGGAAATAGCATTTTCCAGCCTCTAGATTTCAAAATTTTCTGGGAGCATGTCCCCAGACCCTCCTAGCGGCTCGCACCACCGGCACTCGCATGCCCCCCACTTATTTTACCCTTGCTATGGCACTGCCTTATACAGTTGCCTATTTGAGAATACATGTACATACATATGAATACATCAATTTGCAGTAATTTGGCAATAATTAGAAAAAAACCCACTTAGACTACATTGTAACAATCAACCAATCAACTTTCATAACTTAAGGATTTTACAAATGGTGTATAAAACCCTTCTAATCAGAAGGAGCTTTGTATTCTTTGCTCTTTAGTTAGTGGAAAAGGTTCATTAAAACAGATCTTCATAACTGTAGTAAGGTAGCTGTGACAAATCATCTTGAGAAGTAAATGTGAAGTTGGTTTTCTAGCTGTGTGACAATTTCTGGTAGAGTGATTCTTGCAGGGCTGAAAGTCTGTCTTGCAAGATGGGAGCTGTGTCTCTGAAAACAGGAATTGTGGGATATACATACATGTATGCATGTCAGTCATGTAGTCCCCGTCTCAAAGGAAATAGGATGGGACTGGCATTTCTAAGTTTTTTTTTTTTTTAATATGTATATTTATTTAATTACCAATTTCTAAGTACTATAATATTAATATGAGTATTAGTCTTATTCTTGATTGATGATTGTGCTCTCAAACTAATAACTTAAAGGAATAATATTGTTGCTGATGGACTTGCATTGAAGTATTAATGTAAGATTTTAAATGTTAAGTTATTTCAAGGCACTTCTTTTATCAGTCAACATTTTTTCCAAAGCCTTCTGTCTTGATTCATTTCAGTGCTTCAGCCAAAGTACATTGTATAAGTTTGTTCATGGATTGGTCTTCATATCAAAAGCTTGTGAAAGAATTGGTCGCATGTCGTGAAGTCCTTACAGGTAAGAAACTACCGATAGTGCAAGTCTAAAAAATACCACTATTTTGCAATTAGATTTAAGTTAAATTCGGCTTGTGAACTTGATTATGAGCTTTGAGCTTGTGTTTGATTCTTTGATAGTCCTGACATTGACATAGAATTGTAATAGATGGAATGGCTTTCTAGAGTGCTGTTGATATTTATTATTATATATTTATATGCTACTTATTCAAGAGAAATCAATTACCTGACTTGTGAATTCCGCATTAAATTTTAACTGAAAGTGCTTGCAACACTCAAAATCCTTTATGATTGTATTCTTTTTTGCCTGGAATGCAACAGATTCCCCAGTCAGGCAAGGGTTGTCCAATACACCCAAAGACTCAGGAAGTGAGTTGATTTAACTAGGGCACTTGACAGAGCAACTCCCCAGAAGTCAATTCGTGAAAATTCAAGGTGCATTTGGGATGACTCATTTCCAGTTGAAGTTGACCTGTTCTCATTCCGGAAGTCCATTTGTGGGACACTTTAAGAAAACATACAGCTGGTCAACTAAGGGTGCGTTGAAAATGTTGTTGAATGGACTTGAATCAATCAATCGCTCACTATGACTTGATGTGTACCCATCATTCAAGAAGCTGATTTGTGTGACACTAAGAAAACATACAGCAACTTGGTCAACAGGGAGGGTTGAAAAAGTTGTCGCATTGACAAAACTCATGCCACATCATTATCATTATTATTGTCTTGCTTGATGTTGACCCATAATTCCAGAAGTTGAATGGCGCAGCACTTAGAAAACACACAGCAACTTGGTCAACAGGGAGGGTTGGAAAAGTTGTCGAAATGACTAGAATTAATCAAATTGACATGACTTGTCTGCCTTCATTCCTGAAGTCAATCTGCAGGACACTTAAAAATCATGCGGCAACTTGGTCAACAGGGAGGATTGAATATGTTGTCGAAACGACTTGAATCAATGGAATTAGAACTACTCATCTGTCTTGATGTCAACCTGTCATATTCTGAAATAGCCGTGTTAATATAGTGAGCCCCCTTTTTATTAAGCCCACCCTCAAAAGGCCTTGAGTAGAGGATACTACATGGCTGTACAGAGAAACCAAATTTCTCTTTGAGTGTTGAGTGAGCACAGCAAACGAGTGACCATGTAAATTTGGTGCTGTACAGAGTGTTAGGAAATTGATAAAAACACTATCCCACCATTATCCACACGTGTTTGATATTATTTTTTGTTATCCACACATGTGCCAGTGTGATATCATTTTTATCAAATTGCTGTCCACTGGGTATACCACTTTATTACATCCATTTTAAATCACTGGTTGATTCTGACCTTGCAATCTGATTGGCTCTCAGCAGTGTGATTTCAGGGTTGGACATTAGCGCTCGCCCACTCGCCCAGGCGAGTGTCAAAACTGTCGGGCAAGTACAGATCACCGATCACTCGCCCGGTGTGGCGAGTACGATTTTCAGCTTTCTACTTTCCACTTTGAAATAATTTACACTGTTTACCATTTTGAAATCTCCCACAAACCTATCGCTTTGTCGCAATTTAATTTCTGGTTCTCAAACATATAAAAATAGCTTCGCTTGGTTATCGTTAAATGATGAAGAGACACTGTATATTTGAACTCACTTAGTGTTAAAATGTGGAGATTTCTTCCTGGGGTGTCTAAAATATCCCCTAGCAAGAAAATACCGCTTCTGATAACAGCGCGTCAACAACGGTCCGTGAATCTCGCGATGTTGATGTTCGTCAGTGTGGGCGGAGCGGGGTTTGGGGGTGGGGGAGTGTTAATGTTTTCTGCGTCTGTGTGGAGCTAGGAGACTGGGCGAGTGAAAAACTATCTAGGCGAGTGCAACTCGAAGGTCACTCGCCAAAATGGCGAGCGCTCCGAAATTTTAGTTTCCAACCCTGTGATTTATTTACGAATCGCAACAGTTTTTGCTCTCTCTTTTTCATCTACTGGATCAATATAATATTGCTATTTACTAAAATCCCAAATTAAGCAATTTCAAAATGGATGTAATAAAGTGGTAATTGAACTTAGTGTCATGCAATTTGTCTGAAATCATAGTTGTGATTTCAAATTGAACTTGTGTTGCATGCTCATTCGATTTTGAAATCACGCGAATGATTTCAGACCAAATTGCACCCCACTCAGTTCAATTACCATTAAAAAGTTTATATGATAAAAAAATGAGCCCTGGGAACTTTAGCTTTCGCCATAGTTCTAAAATTAATGCCATTTTCAGTACTGGTCAAATGTGACATGAAACTCAGTAGATTCCTGTAGTTAATGTTTTTGAGAATAAAGCTGAGGCTAGAGACCATCTGTGTAATATATAAGATGTAATGACATTACATTATATTTTCCTAAACTATTCTATGATTTTGTTTTAGTTTGTACAGTTTGCAGCCAAATTAAAACAGAACATCTGTTGTGAAGGGCTCAACTTGAGCAGCATGTTATGAAAAAGACTTGCAGGTAAAATTAGTGGTATATTTAAGGGTCCAGCTGATTCATTTGGTCAGGAACTGTTTGTGAATTAACCCTACCATGGCTAAGTAGGAACCTTCACATGTAATAAAAAATTATGCAGAAAATAGATTTTCTTTGGCCTTTGGTTGATCTGCCTGCTGAGATGACTCCTTCCACCATGCAAACAGGCCATAAAATTGTCAAAGTTTTGGAAAGTTTAAATTTATTAAAAGAAGGCAATATATTACACCCTGCTGTTTTGAGACAGCTTACACAGGATTTAAACACTGCACCCTGGACAGAGATAGATTCAAATATTACCATCATATTGCACATGAAAAAAAAATCAAGTCATATAATTTCAGTGATTAATTTTGGTAAAAAGTAGTGGTGGGTTTCACTTTTTGAATTTTAGGATCATACGTAATAATGCGAGAAAGGCCTAGATATCCTTTTGAGGACTTAGTTTTTAAAGCTGTTGGAAATCAAGTAACTTTGATGCCTCAGCTCATGGCAAACATGTGGATAAATATATGAAAAATTAAATAGTGGAGAATCTAGTAGTGAATTGGCAACAGTATTTAAAGAGAATATTATTTTTATTCTGTGAGTTTGCTAAGCTTTTGAATTGATTACAGGAAGACAAAGGCCAGATTGTAAAGCTATTGTATTGGAACTTATAAATTACATGTTACAAATGCATCTGTTATTGCATCTGAAATTCAAGCGAAAGCAGTTTACATTGTCTGATGAAGTGAAAAACAAACACAAAAATGAAAAAGATCCCAGATGACCCAACCAAAACAGTATGGTTTATTATAGCTCTGTTGTTTCTTTTGTTATTGAAGTAAATTGTGATTCTGCAAAACATTTTTGCATTCTCACTGTTGGCATGGCTAAATATGGCTGAATGTGTCAAACAGGTGTATAATTCTATCAGGCCAATTGCAAATGATCTGGGAATAGTATCAGTATCTGCCACAGTTTACATTTGTATGTGCATCACATAAATACTACAGAAAAAATGACACCGGTTTTTTCAACTCTATATTACAGAACGAAGAAAAGAAACCTGCGTTTTAAAGTTCAGGCTGAAATTCTTCACTGAGACAGAGTTCACAAATCTAAACACATGGCCACATTAACTATGTTGCATTTGAGTACATGCAGCTGAAGATTGCGTTACTTGATACTGTACTTAAATAGTGAAAATGTTCAAGAAGAAAATATTGGCTAGACGAAGGGTAGAGATTTGAACTGATTCTTATTTCTTTATCAAACTTCATGCTATTGAAATCAATAGAAACTTAAAAAAGGTGTTATTAGTATTACACTCTTGATTTGCAACTGTAAATGTTGAAAATTTAGCATAATAATTCAAGAAGCATATGTCAATTTTTTTGTTGGAGTGTTTTTATGCCGAAATAACATTAGTTTAGTTTTTAACGATCCCATTTATAGCCAACCACATTGCATGAAATAATTATTGCTTTTAATGAGCCAAAGTTCCACCAAAGTGCATGTAACTCTTTTGAAATGAAAACGTCTTCAAATCATGTCTGTGTATCGGTGTGTGATTTAAATAATGTACACCCAGTGGTAGTGAAATGTACGGAGTACTTATCATGAACCAGTTTTTCTTTAGTCTAAAATCCGTTTAGTATACAGCATCTTCACTTTTTGTTAGAGAATTGCACTGAGCAACATTCGATAAAAAGTAAATTTGATACTTGTCAACAGTGAAATTGGCAAGAAGGCATTTGTTCGAGAACTGATGCGTCACGAATTCAGCGAGCGGAATAAAGACTTTCAAGTAAAGAATAATACAACAATTTGAATCAGTTTGGTAAAGCGAAAACTCCCAAATGTAGGTTTTTACAAACGATGGCGTAGATAAATTGTTCAAAGAGGTATTTATACTTATAATCTAGATCTATTCACTTTAGCGAGCGAAAACATTCGACTCAACGTCAGAACCGTAGTTTTGTAGCTGTGACAAGCCATCTTTAAAAATAAACATTAGTTTTTCACACGACAGTTTTTGCCAATTTATTCCATAATTGGGGCTTCAGTGATTCTCGCGGGACGGGAAGTCAGTCTCGCGAGACGGGAGTTGTGTCTCTTAAATCAGTACACGGAAATCGCGGGACGTAGTTCCCATCACGAGGGAAAGGGGCGAGATAAGTGACCTACTGTTTGGTGATTTCAGTCTGAAAGTTTTAGTTTGTCTACAAAAATCCACAAAGGCATTTACAGCATGGTTAAAAAACTGAAAACTCGGGTCGGAAGACGCTCGAATCACATACGCTGGCTGTGTGTTATTTTGTTACGTGCTCGATCAACCAGTGCGATACAATAGGAGAGAAGTTAGGTGTATTTGGTGAAGCAGACACACAACAGTTGCCATTTAGCGGTAAGCACACATATTTTGTCTTAAATGAGCAGAAGAGCGACCTTTTTGTTGATCTGGGGTAATAAGAATAGACTCCTCGGTTAATACATAATTTTAGTCAGAACCAAAGGAAAATGAACGAGTAGAAGTCGTTGGTTTAACGAAAAATGCTTCGAAATTGCTCACTGGAAGCTCTGTTCCGGCAACCAGTACACGTCTGGTCATTTTAAGTTCTTCAGGTAACACAATTTTTGAACAAAAAACAATCCTGATAGCAATGTAACCTTCGAACAAAAATCAGATTCTCATGTCGAATAAAGCTATCTGCACCATCTGATTTAATACAAATCAACAGAGACGCGCTTATATTTACTTTTCACGCGAAAAAGCATAGAGAAAGAGGAAGGGAGTTCTTAGCCATTCGAGGCCCGTTTTCCTTAACTTGAAACTGTTATTGAGCGTTTAATAATTATATGTCACTATGGTATTTGTTTCTAAGAAAGAAATTGAATTCGTTTTCGTTCCAATGTTGTGCGCGTACTAAGCATAGACTGTCGAACTGGTGTTGACACTGAGAATTTTGTACAGTTTGGCGAATTAGTGTTAAACTAGGGCCGATTTGGTTTTGTTTAGTGACGATTTGTGAAAATCTCCTCGAATCGCAAGGTAAAATTAGGTCAACGAATATATCACTTTACAAATCCAGTGTCTTTTCCCAGCCGCTTAACATGGTCTTCAATTGAGAGTATTCAGTCGTTATTCAGAAATGCTAAGCGATTTCAAGAGCTATTTCGATTTGATTCCAACCTGGAAAGAAAGATAGACGACTATTTTTGTCAGATCTTTTCTCTAAAACAGGCGTCGACTGCTCTGCATTTAGTCTATTTGTGACCGTGCCCGTGAGTCTGACCGTGAATTTTCTAAGTGTCAATAACATGGCGATTTTATGGTATACCCAAGCTCAGAGAATTCGTAAACTACAAAACCAAAATAGCTCTTCGAATCGCTTGGCATTTCCGAATAAAGATAAAATACCCTGAAGTTGTTTGAGCAGGTCTTTCCGTCGAAATTCGAACAATTTCTGACTGCGAGTCTGGCCAATAACGTGGTGACAAAAATAGTCGTCTATCTTTCTGTGTCAAGAACGTGGTGATTTTATAGTATGCCGAAGCTAGGAAAATTTATCAACTATACAAAACCAAAGTAATTCTTTAAATCGCTTAGCATTTCTTAACAAAGATAGAATACTCTCCAGAGGTTGAATGACTTTCCGTCGAAAATCTGTGAAAATTTCTGACTGTGAGTCTAACCATAAATTTCCTAACTCTCAAGAACATGGTGATGTTATAGTATGCTCAGAAACTTAGAAAATGTTTCAACTTCAGGAGCAAAATAACTTTTGAAATCGCTTCACATTTCCAGACAAAGATAGAATACTCTCCAAAGGTTTGAATAAGACTTTCCGTGAAAATTTGTGAAAATGTCCGTCTTTGAGTCTAAGCATAAATTTTCTAAGTGTCAAGAACATGGCGATTTTATAGTATGCTCAGAAACTTGGAAAATTCATCAACTGCAGAGACAAATAATAATTTTTGAAACTGCTTCGCATTTCCAAACAAAGGAAGATCATTCCCTTAAGGTTGGAATAAGACATGTAATATAAAATGTAATGACATAACGTTATATTTTCCTGGACATATTCTGTGACTTTATATAGTTTGCACAGTTTCCTGCAGCCAAACTAAAACAAAACATCTGTTGTGAAGGTCTTGAACAGCATGTTTTGAAAAGACTTGCAAGTGAAAAAAGTGGAATTTCTTAGGGTACAAATTGTCTCATTTAGTCAGTAATTGTTTTCGAGTTAACCCTACCATGGCTAAGTAGGACCCTTCACATGTAATCAGAAATTTTGCAGAAAATAGATGTTTTTATAGTCGTTGGTTGATCTGCCTGCTAAGATGATCCTTTCACCATGCAAACAGGCCCTATGTCAAGGTTCTGGAAAGTTTTAATTTATTATCAACTTAAAAGGCAATAAATTCTTACACTCTGCTGTTTAAGACAGCTTACATAAGATTTAAATATTGCATCCCAGACAGAGATAGATTAAAATATTACCATCATATTGCACATGAAAAAAGTCAAGTCAAATTCAGTGATAAATTTTTGTAAAAAGTAGTGGTCGGTTTCACTTTTTGAAATTTAAGATCACAGATAGATAGATAGATAGATAGATAGATAGATAGATAGATAGATAGATAGATAGATAGATAGATAGATAGATAGATAGATAGATAGATAGATAGATAGATAGATAGATAGATAGATAGATAGATAGATAGATAGATAGATAGATAGATAGATAGATAGATAGATAGATAGATAGATAGATAGATAGATAGATAGATAGATAGATAGATAGATAGATAGATAGATAGATAGATAGATAGATAGATAGATAGATAGATAGATAGATAGATAGATAGATAGATAGATAGATAGATAGATAGATAGATAGATAGATAGATAGATAGATAGATAGATAGATAGATAGATAGATAGATAGATAGATAGATAGATAGATAGATAGATAGATAGATAGATAGATAGATAGATAGATAGATAGATAGATAGATAGATAGATAGATAGATAGATAGATAGATAGATAGATAGATAGATAGATAGATAGATAGATAGATAGATAGATAGATAGATAGATAGATAGATAGATAGATAGATAGATAGATAGATAGATAGATAGATAGATAGATAGATAGATAGATAGATAGATAGATAGATAGATAGATAGATAGATAGATAGATAGATAGATAGATAGATAGATAGATAGATAGATAGATAGATAGATAGATAGATAGATAGATAGATAGATAGATAGATAGATAGATAGATAGATAGATAGATAGATAGATAGATAGATAGATAGATAGATAGATAGATAGATAGATAGATAGATAGATAGATTAGCAGGAAATAATGGGGGAATAATGGGCTTGCCCTTTTGAGGACTTAGTTTTACATCTGCTGTTGGAAATCTAGTAACTGCTGGTACCTGCATAGTCATGACAAACATGTATGTGGATAATTATTTGAAAATAGTGGAGAACCTTGTAGTGAATTGGCAACAGTATTGTTATTATTCTTTCAGTTTGCTGAGCTTTTAAATTGGGTACAAAGGCCAGATTGTAAAGCTATTGTATCTTAACTTATAAATTACAGTCATGTTACAAATGCATCTGTAATGCTCATAATAATGCAATTTGTTAAACAGCGAAATTCAAGTGAAAGCAGTTAAAATTGTCTGATGAAGTGAATCACCTTCCACAGTTAACATTTTTTATAAGGACCTTTTTATAAGAACAATTAGGCTGAGATTTACCAAAATTTTAAGAACGTGCTAAGAGCATACCCCAGGCTAAGAGTCGGAGAATGCCTTTATTTTGCCCATTTGTTTTAATTTCTTGTTAAATGGGCAGTATAAATAAATGCAAACCTGTGGTCTAACAGTACAATTAACTCAGTGCTTAAAAGGAAGTATCTTAACAGTAACAATGTTGTTTTTATTGCATGATACACTATGTAGAACAACTCAGTTTGTAGCCTGACTTAGACTTTTAACATGTGACTTAAGAACATCTTGAGAACGTTTTCAGCCTGAAATCGTAAATAAAAGATAAGAACGCTCAGCATCAACCCCAAACTTAGACGTTCTTATATAACAAAATGAGTGTACAGCAAATAAATAGAACAGCAAAATGACGCCAGGTTTTCAACTCTATATATCAATCATTGGGCAATAATAATATTACAGAATGAAAAAAGAAACCTGCATTTTCAAGTTCAGGTTCAAGTTCTTCACTGAGACAGAGTTCACAAATCTTGAGAACACATGGCCACATGAACTATGTTGCATTTGAGTACATGCAGCTTAAGATTGCGTTACTTGATACTGTACTTAAATAAATAGTATATTCTTGCATAGTTAACTATGATTCTAGCAATCAGTGAAAATGTTCAAGAGGAAAACAGTGGCTAGACAAAGGGTAGAGACTTGTACTGATTCCCATTTCTTTATCAAACTTCATGTCATTGAAATCAATAGAAACTTTAAAAAGGCGTTATTAGTATTACACTCTTGATTTACAACTGTAAATGATGAAAATTTACCATAATAATTCAAGAAGCATCTGTCAATATTTTTATTGGAGTGTTTTTATGCCGAAGTAACAGAAGTTTAGTTTTTAACGATCCCATTTAAAGCCAACCACATTGCATGAAATAATTATTGCTTTCAATAAGCCAAAGTTCCACCAAAGTGCATGTAACTCTTTCGAAATTAAAAAGTCTTCAAATCATGTCTGCGTATCGGTGTGTAATTTAAATGATGTACACTCAGTGACAGTGAAATGTACAGGGTGCTAATCATGAACCAGTTTTTCTTTATCTAAAATCCGTTTAGTAGACAGCATCGTTACTTTTTGATAGAGAATTGCACTGAACAACTTTCGATGAAAAGTAAATTTGATACTTGTCAACAGTGAAATTGGCGAGAAGGCATTTGTTCGAGAACTGATGCGTCACGAATTCAGCGAGCGGAATAGAGACTTTCAAGTAGAGAATAATACAACGATTTGAAGCAGTTTGACAGAGCGAAAACCCCTAAATGTAGGTTTTTACAAATGATGGCGTAGATAAATCATTCAAACAGGTATCTATACTTATAATCTATATCTATTCACTTTAGCGAGCGAAATCATTCCACTGACCGTCAGAGCCGTAGTTTTGTAGCTGTGACAAGCCATCTTTAAAAATAAATATTAGTTTTTCGCACAACAATTTCTACCAATTTATTCCATAATTGACGCTTCAGTGATTCTCGCGGGACGGGAAGTCAGTCTCGCGAGACGGGAGTCGTGTCTCTTAAATTACACGGTAATCGCGGGACGTAGTTCCCATCTCGAGGGAAACGGGACGAGATAAGTGACCTACCTGTTTGGTGACGTGTCAATTGAGTATCAGATCTTTTGTAAATTATAGTCTGAAAGTTTTAGTTTATCGACAAAAATCCACCAAGGCATTTACAGCATGGTTAAAAAACTGAAAACTCGGGTCAGAAGATGCTCAAATCACATACGCTGGCCGTGTGTTATTTTGTTACGTGCTCGATTAACCAGTGCGACACAACAGGAGAGAAGTTCGGTGTACTTGGTGAAGCAGACTCGCAACAGTTACCATTTAGCGGTAAGCATACGTATTTTGTCTTAAATGAGACGAAAAGCGACCTTTTTGTTGATCTGAGGTTAATAAGAATGGACTACTCGGTTAGTATATAATTTTAGTCAGAACCAAAGGAAAATGAACGAGTAGAAGTCGTTGGTTTAAGAAACAAATGCTTCGAAATTTCTCACAGGAAGCTCTGTTTAGGCACATTTATCCACTTCTGGGCATTTTAAATTCATCAGGTAACACTATTTTTGAAGAAGAAAAAACAAAAAACAAGTCGATCCTGATAGCAATGATGTAACCTTCGAACACAAACCTAATTCTGATGTCGAATAAAGCTATCTGCACCATCTCATTACAAATCAACAGAGACGCGCAGCGCTTATATTTACTTTTCACGCGAAACAGCAGAGAGAAAGAGGAAGGGAGTTCTTAGCCATTCGAGGCCCGTTTTCCTTAACTTGAAACTGTTATTGAGCGTTTAATATATGGTACTATGCATTGTATTTGGTTCAAACAAAGAAATTTAATTCGTTTTCGTCCCGATGTATAAATAAGCATACACTGTCACAACGGTGTTGTGAGAATTTTGTACGCTTCGACGAATTAGTTTTGAACTAGGGCTGATTTGGTTTTGTTTAGTGACGATTTATGAAAATCTTCTCGAATCGCTTGGTAAAATTAAGTCAACGAATATGTCAGTTTAGAAATTCAGTGTCTTTCCGTTTGTGACTAAATGCCCGGCAGTCAGAAATTTTCACAGATTTTCGACGGAAAGTCTTATTTAAACCCCTAGAGAGTATTATATCTTTGTTTGGAAATGCCAAGCGATTTCAGAAATTATTTTGGTTTTGTATAGTTGATAAATTTTCCTATAGCTTCAGCATACTATAAAATCGCCATGTTCTTGACACTTGGAAGATTTTTGGTCAGACTCGCAGTCAGAAATTGTTAGAATTTTGACGGAAGGACCGCTTCAACCTTTTGAGAGTATTCTATCACTAATCAGAAATACCAAGCGATTTCAAGAACTGTTTTGGTTTTAATGAATAGTTAAATCTTCCTAGCGACAGCATGTTATAAAATTACCGTGTTCTTAACATTAAGAAAATTTGTGGTCGCAAAGTTAGAAATTATTACAGAATTTCCTGCAGGAATTATATTATTACAGAAAGACCTTCTCAAACCTCTTGAGAGTATTCAGAAATGCCAGGCCATTTCAAGAGCTATTTTGATGTTGTTGTGTTGACTAATGTATTGAGCTTGGCCATACCTTCCAACCTGGATAGAAAGCCAATAGACGACCATTTTTGTCAGACCTTTTCTCAAAATGATCTAAAACAGGCGTTGACTGCTCGGCATTTAGTCTTTTTGTGACCGTACCCGCGAGTCCGACTAAAATTGTTTTAAGTGTCAATAACATGGCGATTTTATGGTATACCCAAGCTCAGAGAATTCGTCAACTACAAAACCAAACTAGCACTTCGAATCGCTTGGCATTTCAGAATGAAGATAGAATACCCTCAAGAGGTTTGAGCAGGTCTTTCTGTCGAAATTTTAACAATTTCTGACTGCGAGTCTGACCAAAAATTTTCTAAGTGTTAAAGAACGTGGTGATTTTATATTATGCCAAAGCTACGAAAATTTATCAACTATACAAAACCAAAGTAATTCTTGAAATCGCTTGTCATTTCTTAACAAAGATAGAACACTCTCCAGAGGTTAGAATAAGAATTTCCGTCGAAAATCTGTAAAAATTTCTCACTGTGATTCCGACCATAAATTTTAAGTGTCAAGAACATGGCGATTTTATAGAATGCTCAGAAACTTGGAAACTGTTACAACTTCAGGAGCAAAACAACTTTTGCAATCGCTTTGCATTTCCAAGCAGAGATAGAACACTGTCTAAAGGTTGGAATAAGACTTTTCGTCGAAATCTGTGAAAATTTTTGATTGTGAGTCTGACCATAAATTTTCTAAGTGTCAAGAACATGGCAATTTGCTCAGAAACTTGGAAAATGTTTCAACTTCAGGAGCAAAATAACTTTCGAAATCGCTTCGTATTTCCAAGCAGAGATAGAACACTCTCTAAAGGTTGGAATAAGACTTTTCGTCAAAAATCTGTGAAAATTTCTGACTTTGGGTCTGACCATAAATTTTCTAAGTGTCAAGAACATGGCAATTTGCTCAGAAACTTGGAAAATGTTTCAACTTCAGGAGCAAAATAACTTTCGAAATCGCTTCGTATTTCCAAGCAGAGATAGAACACTCTCTAAAGGTTGGAATAAGACTTTTCGTCGAAATCTGTGAAAATTTTTGATTGTGAGTCTGACCATAAATTTTCTAAGTGTCAACAACATGGCAATTTGCTCAGAAACTTGGAAAATGTTTCAACTTCAGGAGCAAAATAACTTTCGAAATCGCTCCGTATTTCCAAACAAAGATAGAACTCTCTCAAAGGTTGGAATAAGACTTTCCGTCGAAAATCTGTGAAAATTTCTGAACATTTTTGTACGAAAATTTGGGCATTAACCCAATTGAGGACCATTCTCAGTAATTTCTGACTGCGAGTCTGACCAAAAATGTTGTAAGTGTTACGAACGTGGTGATTTTATAGTATGCGGAAGCTAGGAAAATTTATCAACTATACAAAACCAAATTAATTCTTGAAATCGCTTGGCATTTATTAGCAAAGGTAGAATACTCTCTAAAAGTTAGAATAAAAGATCTGTGTAAATCTTCTAAGTGTCAAGAACATGGCGATTGTATAGTATGGTCAGAAACTTGGAAAATTTATCAACTGCAGAGGCAAAATAACTTTTGAAATGCTTCGCATTTCGAAACAAAGAACACTCTCTAAAGGTTGGAATAAGACTTCTGTCGAAATCTGTGAAAATTTCTGACTGTGAATCTGACCATAAATTGTCGATTTTATGGTACATGTATGCACAGAAACTGCAAAGGCAAATTGAGGGCCCATTCTCAGCAATTTCTGACTGCGAGTCTGACCAAAAATGTTCTAAGTGTTGAGAACATGGTGATTTTATATTATGTCGAAGCTAGGAAAATTTATCAAGAACATGGCAATTTCATAGTATGCTCAGAAACTTGGAAAATGTTTCAACTTCAGGACCAAAATAACTTTTGAAATCCAAACGAAGATAAAACACTCTTAAAGGTTGGAATAACACTTTCCGTCGAAAATCTGTGCAAATTTCTGACTTTGAGTCTGACCGCCATAAATTTTCTACTTGTCAAGAATGGTGATTTTATAGTACATGTATGCTCAGAAACTTGGAAAATTTATCAACTGCAGAGGCAAAATAATTTTTGAAATCGCTTCGCATTTCCAAACAACTAGAGTTTGAATAAAAATGTTTTCTACGAAAATCTGTGAAAATTTCTGACTGCTGGGCATTAACTAAATTGAGGACCATTCTCAGCAATTTCTGACTGCGAGTCTGTCCAAAAATGTTCTAAGTGTTGAGAACGTGGTGATTTTATATTATGTCGAAGCTAGGAAAATTTACTAACTATACAAAGCCAAAGTAATTCTTGAAATCGCTTGGCATTTCTTAACAAATATAGAACACTCTCTAAAGGTTGGAATAAGACTTTCTGTAAAAAAAATCTGTGAAAATTTCCGACTTTTAGTCTGACCATAAATTTCCTTAGTGTCAAGAACATGGCGATTGTAAAGTATGGTCAGAAACTTGGAAAATTTATCAACTGCAGAGGCAAAATAATTTTTGAAGTCGCTTCGCATTTTCAAACAAAGAATCTGACTGCTGGGGATTACCTCAATTGAGGACCATTCCCAGCTGCCGGGAATGGACACTGCGTTTGAATTTCCTGATTCATAACAAAATCTATATCCTAGGAATGAGGTTTCAAACTGATTAAAAATTCTGTGCACATGAAGCGATCTAATCTTCTTAGAAAAGCAACATGTTACTTTCAGTCCTCTTTCGCATCTGTGAACTGAAATAAACTTTGGAACGAGATCAATAATAAAGAAAAAGTAATCTGGCAAAAATTTGCAGTCACTGTCTAAACGAAGAATACATTTTCTTCAATCGCTGTACAATCGTAGTAAATCTTTTAACTCCAGTTCTTGAATGCATTGTGAGATTTTTTTTACCAATTAAGTAATAATATTTAAACAGAATTACTCCATTCTATGCAAGTATTCTGCTCTGAGATATGTTTACGGATTGCAGTAAACTGATAAATATTGGATAGCAGGGAATTCAGACTGGATTAACAGAACTCAGTTTTATCCCAGTTATTTTAAAGAAAACTTCTTTCCCTTGCCGCTAGAGTGTAACCTAGAAGTATATGTAGTTATAGCTTGTTGTGCTTCGAGAAAAGTAAATTTCAAGTTGGGTTGGCTAGTACTTTGACAATCATTAAACTCCACTAATGTTTTTCGAAAATCGTTTCAAATTCCGGTTTTTTTCCTACAGCAAAGGCAAACAAAAGAATCCGAAAGCTTTTTAAAAAATTCCGGTAAAAGCTAGTGTTTAAAACTATGTCCCAGTCTTACATTTGTTTGAAGTGCTTTTTGTTGGGCTTTTTCGGTGGGAATTTTCTTTCAGAAATGGTTAAGCTAATTGAAGGGTTTCCATTTTCAGGTGCACACAGGTATTGTTAGTGATCACTCATCTAGTGTTATGAGAAAAGTTATACAAGTTTTGTGCGTTTAATACGTATTTTGTAAAGTTGTCGTAAGCTCTGTTAATTAAGCAGACATCACAGAATTGAAGTAATCATTCACATGACCTATTTTATTTTAAACATTCTGCATTCTTGCAGACCACTTCAAAATTCATCTTGTGGTTTTCAAAGTTGTGCTCGTTTTGTGTTAAATAGTAAAGAATTAACTCCGTTAAATCCCTGAATAAAGACCAGAAGATCTTCTTTATTGGTGTTGAATATCTTTTCATTTCAGAAGAAAAAGGTTTTCCTGCATATTTACAAATGGCTAGCACCACACATATTGGTGTCCTTACCAACAGAAACAGAGATGAGAATTATTGGATAATAGTAAGTACCAGGGTTTTTTGTCTGTATTGCTGCATTCGCAAAAAGAGTTTTTTAAATATTAGTTAATTAATTATGTTATATTTAGATTTTCCTTAAAGTTTGATAAGACATTGAAACTACTACCGAGACAAAAGAGCAAACATTGTCTGCCACCTTATTGATGTTTCGACTGAAAAGTAAATATTTTGTTAAACACGTTTTTGCGAGAGATTTGCATACACGTACTGCATTACCGAATTTCAAAATAGAGTGGTTTTACTTAACCTGTAAAATAGTTTGTAATCACACACTAATTCCATTGTTTTCTTTTGTTTAGTTTTGACTACTGCGCACTAATTGCTAGATGTTGTTTCACGGGTTAAATCAAATCACTCTAGTGCTTTTTGTGTATCAATGAAACATTAAGAATGAAGCTCAGTGGGTAATACAGATTTATTCCCTCCATCACTGATTTTAATAAATGGCTGTCAAAAACGAACAAAAACATCATGAATATTGCCAGTCGTTCAGAGAAAAAAAATCCATCAGTGTTTCTCTTTGTAAAGAGCTCCAGTCAACTTCGTAGCAAAAATGTAGCATAGATGAAATTTTCCGTTCAAAGTTGTCAGTGTATATTTTTGCATAGGTCTTACACCCAATATTTTTCGAGGAATTTTACGGAATAAAATATCAGTTTGGTACAGCTTGGGGTAGCTGATATTTTACTGTCTGTCCGTCCTCACTGGTTATCTTATCACTAGTTTTGAATTCAGTAACCGTTCAGCGCTAACATCTCAGTTACGCGTTTTTCACAATTACGTGTTTGCTATTTCCCAAAGGAACGACCCCCCAAAAGTAGCAACCTTCATAAATAAATAAATTTTATTTGATTTTATTTACAGAGGCTTGACAATTAAATTAGGATGCATAGCATCCCCTGCGTTATTTTAGTAATAAGCAATCACTTGGTCTAAATGAAAATCTCCTTGTACATGTAGGTGTTGCGTTTATATACGTCAACTTACGGTTTTAAGTTGCTTGCATGGTGATTTTTAACTGACTGTGGTGTTAAGTATGGCGAAATCGAGCATGTTTTTAATGTCATCGCTGGGAATTCTAAGAATATTAAATAGGGAAGTCACAGCTTTGTTGTCTTCTGTTATTAATGGTAATCGTGATAAAATGTTTAATCCAACGAATTCGAGGTTACTTTTGCCTGTTGCGAAGGTCTACTGGAAAAGACGACACACTGACTCGATAGCCACAGTTGACTAAATAATGTAGTCTGTTTTATTTTCTGGGCTTGGAATACTGAATAAAACAATAAGAGCAAACAAGAAACGCGCTTATATTTGTTTTCCTCGCGAGGCAGAAGACGGTGAGATAGCGGAAGGGAATTTTCAGCCCCTTGCGGCTTGTCAGAATTGCCAGAAACGTTGCGTGTGGTTCCTTTATTTCAGATATTTGTCCAAGGTAAAGATATGCTAACCATTCACTTCGACTTCTGTATAATACTGATCGAATATCCGTGTCTTCTGTTTTTTCGTCCCAAATGGCGGCACTGTAAGAACAATTAAGAGAATAATAAATCCCCCCTTCAGTCTAACAAGGTTTTTTTGCTTTTTTTTACAACGTGTGTTCCACTTTCGTTCTTTGGAAGTAATTCTAAACGCGAAAACAGTCGATCTTAATTAGAGTGATTTTATTTAGACCTAACCCGTGACATAACATCTAACAATTAGTGCAAAATAGTCAAGAGTAGACAAAAGAAAACAATAGAATTTGTATCTAATAGTACGTGATTGTGTAATATCTTTTTCACGGGTTAAGTAGAATCACTCAAAAAAGACGTAGCTTTTGCACAACAAACGCCCTGTGTTAACACTGTGTACGAAACTTTTTTTCGCGTTCCTTGTGTAAATATCAATATTAGTTTTTTTGTTGTGTGGTTCAAAATAACCGGCTGGCATATTGAGTTGCTGCTCTATAAATTCAATCTGTCTTTGTTGTTGCATCAAGCACTTTTTAGTCCCGAGTGAGACGGATTGCATTTTGCCTACTAAGGCTACCGAAGATCAAGATGTTTCGCCGTTTGACTGCGGCATTTGTCGTGACTATACTCGCCCTTTCCCACGTCGGTTAGTAGTAATGCTGTTTTCAATATTTGCTTTAAATGTTTTAAGCATGATTCAAGTTAGTTAGTTTTATCCCTAACCCCCTTTGGAGCTGTTTTAAGATTTAAACGCTATGAATATCACGGTGATATCTAAATAAGGAGGCAACATTCTGATTAATCCAGCCACAGAGCAAATAGAACAATTATGTTTTTCGTCATTTTGTTTCACTACACAGATACTGAAACAGATGAATTCTTACAAATTAAGGTTTATAATCACGACTTTCGAGTCTCTGATTCTGTGGTGCGTGCAATGCTAAGTAAGGCAAACCTCACGGGTCATGGCTACAAAAGGGAAGTTACCACAAAGTTGGTGCAGAAGGCTGAAGTTGGCAAACCAGATTACCAGGCATGTACAAATCCTCGGCTTGTGATGTGTACTTTACTGCATAGTATCGTGGCCTAATTTACAAAACCGTCTTCTGTCGTGTTTTACTTTTAATGTAATTGTACTTTCTTTCCTTGAAAACGTTCTACTCGTACTGCGTTGAAGTTTACAACAAAGTTAATCGTTCAGTTTTTTCTTCTCCAGAAAGCGTACTTGTTCTACAAGGTAGTCAACTGCTCACAGATTCAAGACGTTAATCAAGAATTGGACAATTTGTTACCAGGTAAACAGTTCGTACTCTTAATGTTTATTATAATTAATTCGTTTGTTGCATTTTTCTGATGGTTAACAAACAGAAATTAACTCTTAAAAAAGGACGCTAAAAGGTTATCGTTTGGAAAGCTTAGATACAAACCGAAAAGAAGAAAAAAGATACAAACGTAAACCCGAGGTGCTGAGAATTTTAATAATCCTTTTCATACGTTTGAAGTGCTCAGTCGACGATTAGTGGTACTAGACGACAGAGATTCAAAGTTAACGATCATGTCAGTGCTAACTGACGCAAGCAACACACACATACATGTACACTCATATGCATCGCACAGACCCACGCACACACACAAATTTAAGGTCGCGCAGGACCCTTCCTCATTAATGCATTCATTAGCCAATATTTGGACGGGGTGTTATATTGTAAAAGTTTAATTATCCGAATTTTCAATATCGATTCCTCTAAAACTTATCAACGATATTGGGGGATGCTATATTCAAACTGACCTGTGCGTCTAATTATGATATTAGCTACGCTCCAGCGTACGGGACACAAAGCTGAGAAATTACTGAAGCAAAAAACGTTTAGAAATATATACTCGTGAATATTTCGTTTGCCGTCGGCTTCAGTCGTCGCAGTTTGTGCATACTCTCTAAATAAATGCATACATAAATACATGTACATAGCAGCAATTCAAGTCAACTAACCGTGCGCAAGCGGACTAATCTAGGAACATAAATATAGTCTCATTTTATGAAATCAAGTCAGAGAACTATTTATAACATTATACTTCCTTCCTTTCCAGGTGTTTTTGGAAAAGATGTCGATGACAGGTTTAAAAAGGAAATAAAATACAGGCACATGGATAAAGCGGGGCAGTGTAAAGTGGGAGTGGAGGTTCATTTCATGGAGGCTGAGGGTTGCTACGACAATCAAAAAGGTGTCACCAAACGACGCAAGAAGCGTGGGTGTAGTTGGTGCCTATGGTGCAAGAGCAGCACTACCGTCATCATCATCAACAACAACAGCAACAACAACAACAACAACAACAACAACAATAACAACAACAGCTCGCGGCGGCGGAGATACCAGTCGTACTCCCGCCGCCGGCGCCGGAGTAGCAACCACGGAGTTGATTGCCGTCGCAACGCAGACATGCCGCAATGTCAACAAGACAGCACTGTATGATTGGATTGTGCTAATTCTGTCCTTAGACATTCGTAGCTTGAAGTCTTAGATTTTCCAGCTACTCTAAATGGACATTCAGAAGTCTCAATCTAAATTCTCTGGTAATTAACGTTTTAACTAAAAGATGTCTTTGGAGGTACTAAGAACCTAAAGTTCCAAATTTTCCTGCACTTTTTTTTGTTAGTGATAATCAACTTTGTGGACAGAATTAGGCGATGACGCTTGTAGTAGAAATAAAAGCTTTAAAAATCAATCCCTAAAATGTTTCTTTGTTTATGATTAGTGGGTTAAGCTGTTTTATTTTACCGATTTGGAGAACATTGCTTATCGGTTCGGGGCTCAAAATAACGGCCGGTCAACGGACAATGTCCGGCCAAAATGACGATTTGTCTGGACAAAATCTTTGTTTGGCGGTCGTTTTGACCGGTCACGTACATGGCTTTCAAATAAATAACACAACAAAATTTATTCGCAGTATTTCTTGAAATTTTACAGTAAAATCACAAAATATCATAGCAGCGTGTAGTCACAAATTTGTAGAATACAGATGAGACGGTCACGCTCTGCGGATTTGTTAGCGGTTTGCTTAAAATAAAACAGGAAACATCCACGTCTGTAAATACACTAAACAGACAACAATGAACATCCCATCAATCAACGTCTGCTATTAACACGAGTACGCAATTACAGTTTGAATTGTCAGGCGGGCCGAGAAAAATAGCACTCGTTAGTGGATTTAAAAAACTATATGCACCTATAGAAAGTAGGAGTTCCTAGCAAGTTTTTCACCAGCAAGATCATGAGAAAATAATAAATTCATTAACCGCTTTGAATTTTTTAAGTTCAGTTCCAAGCACATTTGTATTTTGAAGTTTTGACAACTTCCTGACCGTATTTATCGCTAATTAGTTAAGTAAAAGATGGTTTGTTAGTAGATTTTCAGCAGACCTGAAAAAGCAACAAAAGACATGTTAAACTTCCGGCACACCCTTACTGAAAGGCCTGGTTGCTAAGCATTGTGGACGAATGTGAAATCTTTTCTTGGCGGTTATTTTGAAATGGGATATTGGTATCGCATGATACAGGAGAGATATCTAATAGTCGAGGACGTAAATCAGCTGGACACAGTTGACATGAAGCCGTTGGTGTTTCCTTTCTTCCTACATGCCGAGCAAAGGCACAGTTATCTCACTTGTAGCATGGGCATATGTCCAATTACTATTTAGTGTTCGATACTAAAGACCAGTAAAGTGCTTACAACCAAGATCGCCTCCACCCGTAAGTCATTAACTAATGTAAAACTATGCAGAGTATCAGAGTAACATAACATTACGGCTACTGAGCATTTTGTTTTATGTAGAGTACAACGTAGAAGAAATAGAAATTCAAAACGCGAACATAATAAAATGACACTTTTAGCGATCAAAACATTTAAGTTTAAGCCTTATACTCTTAAACAACGAGTGTTTTAGCTTATGAGGCGAAATTTTTGGTAGAATAGGCTATTGCTTCAAAGTAAATACTCAATGTTTTGACCGGTCAAAAACGAGACATGACCGAGCAAAAATTGATTTGGCCGGTCAACATGACCGGTCAGAATTCAAAAATTATTTTGAGCCCTGTCGGTTTTATGGCAATATCAATTTCCCTAAAGAGTACACCAAACTCCATCTCAAGACCAATAACTGAGGCAAATTTTCCATCGCTCCGACGTAGGAAAGACTAGTAAAAAACTAATTCACAACTGTTTCGAAAAACCTTGAGTTGGAATTCCGTCCCACTGCCCGTCATGGACTGAAGAAACGTCGTTTCACCCTTTTAGCAAACTTGTCCACAGCTGGTTTCAATTAGTATTTTTCTACTCGGTAAAAAGCTTGTGCCAGAGACGACCAGGTTATTCAAAGGTTAGACAACGCTATATGCCACGCAATGCAGTGGATAGTGATTTATAATTATCCCGTGGCTGTGTCCAGCAGGGCCCAGTTTTTTGCATGTAAAGGGTGGATAACAGTTACATTAGAATTTTCTAACATCAAGAGCTATGCAACCCAAGATGGCGTAGAACAATGAAACAGAACAATGAAACAGTTCAGAAATGGGACTGATGGCGTGAAATCTACTTGTAGCATTCCCTCTCAAGCTTCTTTAAACAGTTAAAATCTTGCTAAGATCGTTTGGGGCGAAGCAATGCTTCTGGCAGAAATGTTCGAGGCTATCAGGAAAAGGTTGAGTTGAGCCAGCTTTTTAATTTTCCTTCTTGATTAAGCGAATTAAGGTTGTTTCACTTTAATTCTAACAGCCCAAGTCAAACAACAACAACAACAAAAAAACAAACTACAACCAAAATTGCAGAATTAAGCTGGCGCAATGTCGTTTCGATTTTGGCTTGGTTTGTTTCTCAGTAAGAAGCCATCATCAAACTGTCATCCCCACTAAGGGACTGTTTACAAGCAGGTAGGGTAACCCTAGTGCTAGGGTTACCCTAGCAGGAGGGTTACCCCAGCGCTCCCACATTTCTTTTTTTTTTCATCGACGTGTTTACAAGGCAGCTAGGGTTACCCTAGCACTAGGGTAACTCGCCTACCCGGGACAACTTTATTTTGGCTCCAAGAAGCTAAATATGTTAAAAATACCGACAAAAACAGCGAATTGTGACCAAGAAACATCGTGTTCATTCTTACGACAAAATTTGTGGTAAAATGTTTGGCGCTGCGTATGTGAGGTCATTCCATAACATAATTATTTATAGTTTCTCCGTCAAACGCGTTCCAACTATAAAAAATAGTGCTTGGGACGTTAATGAGCTTGGAAATTGAAATATGATTTTACTGGAACTGATAAACTGCGTAACTAAAACGAAAATCGGTTTTGGCACTAAGATTATTGCCCGTTACATGCTTTATTTACAAGGTCAACTGAAGCGTAACCGGTGTTATTTGACCCGGGTAGTAGGGTTACCCTACCTGCGAATTTTTGCTTGTAAACCCGGGCTATCTTCTAACCCTCTTGCTAGGGTTACCCTTGTAAACAGAGCCTTAAAGTAAGGCACAATGACTTCAGTTGAACGAATTGTCTTGCGTTGCCTGTATACGGGCCCGCGCATCCAGCGGCCCACACACACAGTTGTGAATTCAAAATAGAGGTTTCTTAATACATCATAGTTTAACGAGCTAAAGCAAGATTAGTAAATGCATTTGATATTAAATGACTATTTCCTTCAGCTAAGGGGCGGACCTGATAAGTATTGAAGGAAGAGTTGATAAGATAGGTCTCCACCTTGTCACAACACCTGCTTTTAAAAAATTTAATAAAAAACTACTTTGCAGTTTCACAGCTGTCTACACGGAAGTATCTTTACACGGAATGCTGCATCCAAACCGCAAATCTTCCTTGTTCCTATAACAGCATGTCTTTCCTCCAGTATTGGGAAATGCATTTGGATTTGCTGTTTAATTGACATTACACATGTATTTTCCACTGGTATGAAGTTGATACAGTTCGTTAGCAGTTTATGTTTTCGTGTTTTTGTTGGAGCACGCCGTTAGGGCGTGTCTCCAGGGATTATGTGATTGATTGGTGTTTAGTATTTAAGGATTCAAAGAGTTGCTAGATTCCTCTCGCTCGCGCTCTCCATCCTGGCGTTTACTTCATTTCCCACCCGCCCGCCCCAATTTCTTTTCCAGTTTCATTTTATTTTTCTGTTGTTTTAGGCCGTTCAGAACATGCTTCAAGCGCCGGTCGCTGCTACCGTTGCCACCGTCCAGGACACTGGTCCAAGGACTGCCGAGTCCTGTTGCCTTCCGCCTCAAACAGAAGCGGCTTCTATTATTCAAACAGTGCCACAAGTGTTAGGCCCGGATCAGGAGGTCTTACCGATGGAAGCTCAAAGTGATGGAGGTGATAACGTATTGTTTGTACAACTCTCGGAGGTAAAAGGAGCTGATAAGTTTGAAGAAGATATTTTGTGTTTACAGTTCTTCCTTTTGGTCTGTCCTCTGCACCTTACATTTTTACAAAATGTTTAAAACCGCTCGAGAAGTATTGGAGGTTCAATGGTGTTAATATTGCTTTATTTCTTGATGATGGCTGGTTGATGGAACCTGACCATGGCACTTGTGCAGTCCTAGCTACTAATATTTGGTCTGATTTAAGGAAGTCAGGGTTTATCATCAATGATGAGAAGTCTCAATGGTGTCCGAGTCAAGTTTACTTTTTTAACAAATCCTTTAATACCAATATATTTATATTACTCACTTAAATTACGTTTCTTGTTTACTTACACTGACCATTGATTTTTAATCTATTTTGCTTTTAAGTAATAACAGTTTTATATAATAACAATACAATACAATACACATCCCTGATGACTTACTTTACACCATCACACCTTTACTTATACGACACACCGATTATCTACCTATTTTTTGATTGCTAAAAAAACGGCCTAACTCGTGAGAAGGAATTTCCACTCATCATTTGAGGTGGGAGCGATGTATTTTTCAATCTCCATTTTCTCGTGCACTAATGAGACGAAGTCATTAAAGACGTGTTTAATATTGTTAAGTGCGTTGGCATAAAGAAAATATTTACCCAGAAATATTAGATGATTGAGGGCTAAACGGTGCGTACAAGAACGAGCAATTCCAAATAACACGTCTAGCTCAGAAAGAAGTAAATTCTCTTTGCTTTCGATCATATACCAATTTTGGAACTTATTCCAAAAAGAGGACGCCTGCGCGCAGCTAATAAACAGATGCTCTATGGTTTGACTATCAGAGGGACAGAACGGGCAGAAAGGGGAAGCAACCTTTTTCATTTTGTATAATAAACTGTTCGTGGCTAAAATGTTGTGTATAATTTTGTATTGGAACATTGCTAATTTAAGTTCTTTTGCGGCCTTAAATGGCAGAAGATAAATTTTACTTAGAGTCTCCTTTGTGATACCGTATGATTCAAGCTTTTTCTCTGAGGTTGGAGGGGGAAGATCTTCAAAGAGTAACAACTTTTCGTATAACGTCTTGTACGATAAAGTGCAGATTGGCGGGGTGGGTGAAGTCGTGTCACCGGAATTCACATGAAGTAGCTTCTTCCATCTTTGGGGATCCGCGGATATAAGGCTATGGTATCGTAAAAATTGCAATCTAGTGCGTATTTATTGCAAAAAGAGAGGAAAGGCAGAAAGCGATTTTCATACTCGTGAAAAAGATCTGAAATTTGTTTTACTCCTGCTTCGTGCCATCGAGGTAGATATACCATTTTTTTGTTGATCATGATGAATCTGTTGTTCCAAATTATTTGAGGGAGAACCTCGTTCTTGCTGTGAGGTGTTGTAGACGCAATTACCTGCCAATAATTTATAATTTGTTTGAAAAATTCGGGAAGGTGGTTATTAAGGTCAAGAAGGTTATAATCATAATTACATTTAAAAAGCTCCGTGACGCCAACACTGAACACAAACGATTTTGGAATATACTTCCACGGTGCATCCGAGTCGGAACATAAGCGCTTAATCCGGGTTCATTTTAAAGCTTTGTCGAAGAGAACAAAATCTTTCAATTCTAGAGCACCATCTAATTTCTTTTTGATAAGGGTTGTCTTTTTTATTTTTGGTGGTTTTTGCTACCAAATAAAGTCGAACACTATATTATTGACTTCTTTGGCAAAGTTTTTTGGAGTCTCCACAACACTGCAGATGAACAAAAGTTTGGAGAGTGCTAATGTTTTGACGATATTTATTTTACCGTAAATGGAAATGTCTCTTCTAGACCAGATACTTAGAGTTTTCTTTAAAGGTTCTAACTTTTCCAAAAAATTTTCTTATGAGACGTTTCAATATTGTAAGTAAAGTGTACCCCAAGAGCATAAACTGGTTCGTCACTAATTTGGAGGTTGAAAATTGCATCCTTTCTATGACGCAAGGAGCCGAGCCAAAGCATTTCTGATTTTGCTTGGTTTATTTTTAAGCCAGAGCATTTTTCAGACAGCGAGAGTAAGTCAAATAAATTAGAAATCGACTGGACATCGGCGAGAAGGGCGGTAGTGTCGTCAGCATATTGAGAGAGCTTGACTACTTCAGCTCCTTGTATGCCTTTGATATCTTTGGAACGTCTAATACTTTGGGCAAGGAGCTCCATAGCAATAACAAATGTATTTTCTCGCGTTCAGGAATGCACGCTCGTTTAAGTGCTTTCTATTTTGGAAGCGTGCGTGAGTATTTGTTATCAGGTATATAAGGTGTTTTTCGCAGGTTCAAGGTCACTCGACGGCATCTCTCGCTTCGTTTGCTGTAAATTTTCAAAGTTATGGATAAAACGGGCAGTGATCCTTCACTTTCGAACGTTAACCCTGAAGAAGTTTCTCTGGAGAGTGGCCTTTCCGGTGAAGAAACGTTAGGTTTGATTTCCCGTCTTCTCGATTCTAAACTCGATAAGAAGTTCTCGGAGTTTAAGCGGGGTCCCGACCAAAAGGAACTTGAAACAAGCACTAAAATCAAGAAGTTGAAGACCGAAGCGAAGGCTTCGAGCAGCTTTCAGTTCAAGGGAAACAAGTTACAGTTTGAATTTAATTCGAGTTTGTTAGACTCTATTAACTCCGCCTCAAATCATTTGCTGGAGGGCAATTTGGCCGGCGTTACTACTGAACTGGAGAACGCTAAAACTTTGCTGAACAAACGCAACAAAGTGATACGATTTAGTTCGGACAAGAGTCCAGCAGGTTGGACGGCGGTTGAAGAGTACGAGTCTGACGAGTTAGCCGACGATTCAAAGGATGAGAAGAAACTTCGATCTGCCGAGAGAAGGGCCCTTGCTAAGCTTCGCACACGTAAGCAGAATCGCGGTACTGCTCAGAACCGTAAATTCCCTCAAGAGGCTTCTGTGGTTGCTGGGAGCTCTTTACACCTCTCTGTTTCTCAGCCTTTTCGTCCTCAACAATTTCCACAGCAGCCTTTTCGGCCGCAGCCATTTCGGAGCAGACAGCCTCAACCTTCCGACAAATGTTTCGCCTGTGGTCAGTTCGGGCATTGGGCAAACTCCCCATTCTGCCCAAACAGCAGTCGCCTTTACAGCAACAGAACCTTACCAAGCACGTCCAACGCTACCGTCAATTTAGAAGTGAAGCATTTAACAGACTTGGAGCAGATGAGTATTTCAATGTTGTTGATGATATGTGTTCTCAGTCTTTTGGAATTGAGGCGGAAAGAGACTTATTGGAACGTAGTTATGAGGACTATTTAGAAGGTTCTGAATCAGTTATTGTTAAGGGTAGGCTTAGAATTAATGTTAATTTTTGGGAAAGCATTGACGCTTCTCAGTTTGTCCTCAGTGTTATTAAGGAAGGTTGTAAGATACCATTTTACTATACTCCTACGCCAGTTTATCTTCAAAACAATAAGTCTTCCTTGCAGAATTCTGATTTTGTTTTCAGTGCAATCTCCGAACTTCTTAAAGTTGGTTCTGTCGTGGAGTGTCCTTTTCCGCCAGTGGTTATTAATCCCCTGTCAGTTTCCATTCAACCCAACGGGAAGAAAAGGCTTATATTAGATCTTAGGCACGTAATCATTTATTTGTTAAGAAGTCTAAAATTAAGTTTGAAGATGCTAAATCGTTCCTCGGGTGTCTGTTAGCCAGGTCTTGCGCGTGGGCTTGCTCGTTTGACATCAAATCGGGCTATCATCATATTGAGATTTTTGAATCCGATCAACAATTTTTGGGTTTCGCCTGGGTTTTTGAAGGTGTTACTAAATATTTCAAGTTTACGGTTTTGCCGTTTGGGCTTTCTGTGGGTCCGTATATTTTTTCGAAAGTTATGAGACCGTTAGTTAAATATTGGCGTTCGAAGGCCATCAGTATTGTTGTTTATTTGGACGACGGCATATCCGCACCCCCAAGTTTTTCTAAATGCGAGGAGCACTCGTTGCTCGTTAGGTCGGACCTTGTAAGATCCGGGTTTGTTCCCAACAAAGACAAGTGTCAGTGGGTCCCCGTTCAGATCATTTGCTGGCTGGGTATTTTTTGGGATTTCAAGAACAATTGTATGTTTATACCACTGGAAAAGATTTCAGGGATCTTGGATGAAGTGGTTGAAATTATGTCTTGCAAGAGCGTTTGTGCAAGGAAACTTGCTCGTGTAACTGGGAGAATTATTTCAAATTTTTTGATTATGGGTGATGTTTGTAAGCTCATGACTAAAGCCATGCATCGTTTAATTGAATGCAGAAGAGGTTGGGATGCGCAGGTTGTCTTAGATTCTGATGCGCTTGTCGAACTTAGATTTTGGCGTGAGCAGTTGTGCGGTTAAATTCAAGACCTATTTGGAGGAAACCTGTTTTACCATCTCGGGTTGTTTATTCTGATGCTAGTGCAGTTGGTTGCGCTGCCGTTATCTCTATGAACGGTAAACCAGTTTCACGTTAAAACTGGGATGCAATTGAGATGAAACAAAGTTCGACATGGAGAGAGCTCATGTGTGTTAAACACGCTTTGCAGAGTTTTGCTAATTTGCTCAAGGGTAGTCATGTGAAGTGGTATACAGACAATCAAGGTGTTGTAGCTATTGTTAAGACTGGTAGCAGTAAGGTTCACCTGCACAAGTTGGCAATGGAAATTTTTTCGCTCTCTAGGGAACACGATGTAGTCATTGACATCGAGTGGATCCCGCGTTCAGAAAATGAAGTTGCAGACTATTTGAGCAAAATCGTCGATTTTGACGACTGGAGTATTAAAGATTCTTATTTCCGGGCGGTTGATTCTATTTGGGGCCCCTTTACAGTCGATTGTTTTGCCAATTCCGTTAATGCTAAAGTTCCTAGGTTTTATTCATTGTTTTTTCAACCTGGGGGTTTGGGTGTAGATTCTCTAGCTTTTGACTGGGGTCCTGAAAATTGTTGGCTTGTTCCCCCGGTTTATTTAATTCCTCGCGTCCTTATGCATTTTCTCAGTTGTCAGTCTTGTGGTGTTTTGGTTGTCCCGTTCTGGCCTTCGTCACTGTTTTGGCCATATCTAATTCAGCAGAACGGCGCATTTCGGAATTTTGTTGTGGACGTTTTGTTCGTGCAAAATGGAAGCGATGTTTTTGTGCAGGGGGCAAATAAAGAAACTTGTTTTGGCTCGTCTTCTTTTAGTACTCCAGTTTTGTTTTTGAAACTTGATGGTACCAAAACTTCATTAGTCCACTGGGACTAGGGCGGTGTCTTAAAGGTCCAATTTATTGTCTCCATTGGCGGTGTGGATTTAGTATTAGCATCAGGAATTAGCATCTTATTAGTCCACTGGGGCTATGGTGCATTTATGTTTACATTTCAGAGATATAATAGTCCACTGGGACTGGTGTGGATTTGTTATTAGCATCAAATCAGTGCACTGCTCACGCAAAGGCATTCTAGAGGTTGTGCAAGAATTAAAATCTGAGAACACGTGGCATGTCGACAGAGTAGGACGTGCCGAGCGAGCTCCGCCTGAATATCTATTTTCCTGACATGGCCAACAAACATTTACGGTCCAAGAAAGGCCCCGAGGCAACAAATGATCTTGCTGAAGATAATTTGGAACAAATTAGATTGCTCATCGCCAGTTTAGCGGAGAAAATCGATAAACTAGACGCCGATGGTCGAAGGCGACATGACGCCATTTATGGTAAGCTTGAACACTTAGAAGAAAGAACGAACACTCTGTTTGAAGACGTCGGTGAAATGAAAACGGGCCTTGGCTCTGTAAACAGTGAAGTAGAAGATTTAAAACAGGGTTTGGAAGACAAAGTAGACAAGAGTTCCGTGGCAAAATTGTTGGCGAAGATTGACGACCTGGAGAACCGGTCAAAACGAAATAATGTCGTCTTCTGGAATATTCCAGAAGGTACTGAGGATGGCTCCACGTGCGAAGAAATAATACAAGATATTTTAGTCAACCACATGAATCTTGGAAGAGAAATTGAAATTATGAGAGCCCATCGCACAACAATAAAGAACAGTAAAAACAGACGAAATGGAGAGCAGTCGTCAAGACCAATACACGTAGCATTGTTACGGTATCCTGACAAGCAGTTTATATTAAGAAACGCCGCCGCAAAGCTCAAGGACAATCCCTATCTTGACGCGAAAATCTTCATTTCCGATGATGTTTCGAAGGCAGTGAGAGACGAGAGGAAGATTTTGAAAGACCGGCACCTTGAGGAAATTCGTAACCGAGAAGATGTAGAATACGCCTTCATACCTTGGAGTGTTCCTCCGCGTATCCTTTATAAAAGTAACGACTCGGCAAAACTGAAGTCTTTTTTCAGACCTGCCTCTGAAGACTCCGACAGTGTATAAACATTTCTTTTCTAATTTGCCGTAGATATTGTGAGTCTGATCCGAAATTTGAGCAAATAAGAAATATGAACAACTACTTCAATTATTTTCCCTTTAATTCAAGCAATTATATATAATGAGCTTTAGTGTGTTTTAATGTCAGGTATAGCATGCACTATCTTTCCTGTCAACATTTGAGGAGCGGGGCACGACTGAGGGAGTAATGACTAGAATCTCCTTCAGTGCTTACGTTATAACATTAATTCTGGACTTAGTTTTCTTTGTAAAATATGTTAAGTTGTGTGTGTGTGTCTGTGTTTGTGTGGTAAAGTGTTAAACAGTAGGCCAATCTTTTACAATATTCTTTCACTTAAATTGAATTGCTTGTGCGTCTTTTCTCTGATTATGGGCAGAAAAAAAGAAAACTTCAAAGATGGTATCGGATGATTTTAAATTATTATCTTTAAATGTAAGAGGCCTAAGTAATTTAAAAAAAAGGCGAGCAGTGTTTACGTGGTGCAGAAAGCAAAAGGCGAGCATTATATTTCTTCAAGAAACACATTCGACAATAGATAAAGAAAAACAATGGAAAGCTGAATGGGGCGCTCCAATAGAATTTGCCCATGGGAGTAGCAATGCAAGAGGTGCTGCTATTCTGTTGCGTAACGGCTTTGATTGCAAAATAAAGCAAAAGATTGTTGATCCCATGGGAAGATACATCGGCATAAAAGCTGAAATTAAGGATGAAAATTATCTTCTGTTCAATGTTTACGCACCTAACAATGATAGTCAATCTGCAAAGTTTTATGAACATATTGCTGGCTTGCAACTGACGTCACGGCAGCCATGCTGGGGGACAACAACAAAGCGTTTTCCTCCGCTGGGAACTAAACTTTTTTATCATGCAAATTCTGCGAAAAAGTTTTTTATTGTTTTGACCACCAACATGGCCGCCTTGTCACGTGGTTGCAAGCGATCAATTGTTAATGTCCTTAAAAAGGAAGATCAAATATACGAAGATAGAATAATAATTGGGGGTGATTTTAATTGTCCTTTAAATCCAAACTTGGATAAAATGGGAGGGCTTTTGGCGACAAGAAAAAAGATCGTTGACCAAATAGAGAATATTCAAAATATATTTAATGTACATGACGTCTGGCGGATTAAAAATCCAAATCAAAAGAGCTTTACATGGTCACAAAAGTCCCCTTTCATCTTCTGTCGATTGGATTATTGGCTTATATCGGATTCTTTGCATGATATGGTAGGGAACGTAGATATCGTATCAGCCATAAAAACGGACCATTCTGCTATAACATTACAATTGCACAAAATAGAAGAAGGTGAAAAAGGACCCGGTTTCTGGAAAATGAACACTTCTATGTTAAATGATGCTGCATATGTTGAAGAAGTGAAGGAAAAAATACTTATATGGAGAGAAGAGGCAAAAGAAATTTCAGATAAGAGGGTAATTTGGGACTGGATTAAATATAATGTCCGTTTATTTTCTATTGATTATTCTAAAAGACGTGCGAAAGCTAATAGGGAGGAGAAAGAAATGATGCAAAAGAAATATCAAGATGCACAAGCTAAATTTGAACAAAATCCATGTGTAGAAACCAGAAAGGTACTGGAGGAATGTAAGATGGGGCTAGAAAGGTTCTATGATAAGAAAACTGAAAGTATAATTGTGTGCTCGAGGGCAAGATGGCACGAGCATGGGGAAAAAAGTAACAAATACTTTTTAAATTTAGAAAAACGAAACCACACGAGAAAACATATTAGGAAGCTGTCTCTTAGCGGGGTGATTACAACAGACCATAAGCAGATATTGAACTCGGCTTCAGATTACTATAAAAAACTGTACAGTAGTGAGAGCAATGTAGGTCAACGTGAATCGTTTGATTCTTTCTTTAAAAAACTGAATATCCCAAAGCTAAACGAAGAACAAAGAACAAGCTGTGAAGGACTTATATCTAAGGAAGAGTGTAAGAAGGCAATTGAAATGTTCGAGAACGGTAAAACACCAGGAAATGATGGAATACCTATTGAATTTTATAAGAAATTATGGGATAAGTTAGCAGATCAACTGGTCGACGTTTTTAACTACTCGTTCCGGCTAGAGGAAATGACAACGTCACAAAGACAAGCAATTATTACCCTTATTGACAAGAAAGGAAAGGACAGATCCTACTTAGAAAACTGGAGACCAATCTCTTTGGTTAATGTGGATGCCAAAATTGCCTCCAAGGTCATCGCTAATAGAATAAAATGCTGTCTTCCAGATATTATCCACCATAACCAATCTGGCTTTATAAAAGATAGGTTTATTGGAGAGACAGCTCGCTCAATACTTGATATCATAGACCACACAGAATGCTCTGAAGTGCCAGGAATGATGATATTTATTGACTTCGAAAAAGCATTTGACTCAATCGAGTGGTGTTTCCTTTATGAGTGCTTAGAAGCTTTTAATTTTGGCCCGGAATTTATAAAATGGGTAAAAACGTTTTATAAAAATGTCTCTAGTTGCGTAATCAATAACGGTGTAAGCTCTCCTTTGTTCAAGTTGGAAAGAGGAGTAAGACAGGGAGATCCATTGTCACCTTACCTTTTTGTTGTTGCCATTGAAATTCTGCTTATTTCTATCAGATCGAATACCAACATAAAGGGTTTTACAATTGGTGATAATGAAACAAAGCTGCTTGCCTATGCAGATGACATTACTGCATTGTTATCAGATATTACCTCTGCGAAGGAACTGTTGGACAGTCTTAACACTTTTGAAAGGTTTTCAGGTTTGAAAATGAATGTCTCTAAAACCAAAGCCATGTGGATTGGGACAATGAAAAATTCTGTAGAAAAACCTTTGGGTTTGGAATGGTGCATGACTGTTAAAAATTTAGGAGTACAATTTTCCTGCAATCAAAAAGTGGTATCCTCGCAAAATGTTCAGGAAAGGTTAGACAAAATTCAGAAAGTTATAAATATCTGGAACATGAGAGGTCTATCTTTATTTGGGCGAGTGACAATTGTTAAAACTTTTTTGATACCTAAACTTTTGTACGTATCTTCGATAATCCAAACCCCAATGGAGATCATAAAAAGGATGGAAAGAATGATTTTTAAATTTTTATGGAAAGGACCAGACAAGGTCACGCGACATTCTGTTATAAATTCAGTTAAAAATGGGGGGTTGAACCTCATTGATATTGAAACCCAAATTAAAGCATTGAGACTCTCCTGGATTCCGCGCATTTTAGACAGTACCAGAAAAGGCCCCTGGAAGTCGTATTTTAATCATTATTTGAAACCTTATGGAGGAACCTTTCTATTAAAATGCAATTATGAATTCAAGGATCTGACCACTTCACTGAACGGTTTTTATTCAGACTTGCTTCTTTGGTGGGAGGAGTTTAGAAATACATTTTCCGATAATAATTATGCACAAAGAATTGTTTGGAACAATAAGGACATTAGAATAGACAACAGATCAGTCTTTTATAAATCGTATTATGACAAAGGGATTGTTTTCGTACGTGACTTGATGTTTGAATCCGATAATAAGCAGTCTCTTGATTTTTACAAACAAAAGGGTCTTAAAACGGATTTCCTGACATGGACAGGTTTAAGACTATCAGTTCCGAAAGAACTCAGGTTGTGCGAGCTACCTGAAATTGACTCGGTAAATTTCAAACATAATAATGTACAATTCGACGTCTACAGGGCTAAGTGTAAGCATTTTTATAAGCTGTTAATAACAGTTAAGGCTAAATTGCCTAATATGTCAAAGAAACTAATTTCGGATTTTGACATTTCAAACTCTTTGGAGGAAATATACTCACTTCCACAAACTGTTGCAAGCGAAACGTATATTTGGTCCTTCCAATACAGAGTCCTTAATTATATATTGTACACAAATGCAAAACTTTTCAAAATAGGTTTGTCGTTGAATGATAACTGCACTTTCTGTGACTCTTCAAAAGAAGAGCTGCATCACCTCTTTTTTGAATGCTCCCATGCGCAAATCTTTTGGAAAACATTCTCCTCTTGGTGGTTTGAACTTGTTAGGGAAAACATTACTATGACTTTAAAAGATATTATACTTGGGCTTCTAAATAGGACCGATATTATAAATTATCTTATAATTCTCGGAAAACTGTGTATTTGGGAATGTAGGAAAGCTGGCATATACCCTGATTTTAATATATTTCTTAAAAAAGTTAAAATTAAATTTGAAACCGAGAAATATATAGCAAACAAAAATGGGACGTTTGCAAGTTTCAGGAAAAGATGGCAAGCAATTCTTGGTAAACTTTTATAGATATTTTTATAGGTATTGGTATATATAGATAAATATATATCTATGTGCCTATTGTGTTTGTGTGTGTTTTTGTGTGACGGTTTTTTTTTTCTTCTTTTTGGTATTCATGTAATATTAATATTAAGAGTAGTATATGTATACCAATACGGTGGCCCACAGGGGCAAAACACAACTCGATTCCCCTTTCAGAACACAAGAATGTTTTCCAGAACACAAGAATCTTTTCCAGAACACAAGAATCTTTTCCAGAACACAACAATCTTTTTCAGAACACAACGATCTTTTTCAGAACACAACAATCTTTTTCAGAACACAACAATCTTTTTCAGAACACAACGATCTTTTTCAAAACACAACACGATTTTCTGAAACACAACAACAAACTGAAACACAACAAAAATTGGTGAAACACAACAAAATTTCAAAGTACTGGTAACTAGCCCTGGCGCGTAAAGCGATTGGAACCTGGGACTAGTACAGGCCACATGGTAACCGTTCCTTCCCGCTTGTACGTTTGTCCGCCATGTTTTGCCACAGTTGTGGTGGTTGGAGAAGGCAGGATCACAAGTTTTGCCCGAAGTGCGGTGTTAGTGTATCTTCGTCTTCAACTAGTAAAGTGGGTACTTTCAAAAGCTTTCTAACGCAAAAGTCGAAGGAGAGGCAAATGGCCTTCAAGTCTAAGTCCAAGAAACCGAAGACGGAGGAACTTGTAACCATGACCACAGGCTTACCAGACTGTGTTTGTGAGGTCACAGCACGCCCCATATAAATATTCAAATTTTCTCGCTAATCGCTATTGTAAATATTTAAGCTTCCTAAAATCGGCTTTTACTGCTGTCTATTTGCAATAAAATGAATTAGAAACATTTTCGCAATGTTTAAGTTTGTTTTTACGCAGCTTTTTTTTGACGATTTGAAGCGTGCGAGAGCAGTTCTATGAGTTTAAGTTTTGACTCGTGTATAGAATACTAATATTTACACAAGGCGTGCAACTTCCACATCCAAGAATCGGGTACCGCCTCTAGAATGTAGCCCAAAAAATATCTTTCCCCTACTCGCTTTAGTAAGAGCTCCAGGTCCTCGATAGAACAGTCTTTGAACTATAATCTGGCCAAATTTGAGTCCAATCAGTTCGTGAATAGTTCTTTTAAACCTTGCTGGAATATCAAATTAGGTCGTAAATTTGCCGATTTACCATGATATGTACCAGTTGTCGGGACAATTTATGCAATTTTCGTTAAAATTGGTCAAAATTACTGCCTATGCCCGCCCTAGAAAGAAGAACATGTCCCACTACAAAACCTCCTCTGGGACACCCCAAAGAAACAATTCGGAAATGTCGACAGCAAAGCCGAAGACAACCGGGCCTGGGAAATTAATTTATTTAAATATTCAGTGAATTTCCTGAATATGGAAATAAGCGCTCAGCGCTAAGCGCTTTATACACGAGTCAAAACTTAAACTCATAGAACTGCTCTCGCACGCTTCAAATCGTCAAAAAAAAGCTGCGTAAAAACAAACTTAAACATTGCGAAAATGTTTCTAATTCATTTTATTGCAAATAGACAGCAGTAAAAGCCGATTTTAGGAAGCTTAAATATTTACAATAGCGATTAGCGAGAAAATTTGAATATTTATATGGGGCGTGCTGTGACCTCACAAACACAGTCTGGTAAGCCTGTGGTTATGGTTACAAGTTCCTCCGTCTTCGGTTTCTTGGACTTAGACTTGAAGGCCATTTGCCTCTCCTTCGACTTTTGCATTAGAAAGCTTTTGAAAGTACCCACTTTACTAGTTGAAGACGAAGATACACTAACACCGCACTTCGGGCAAAACTTGTGATCCTGCCTTCTCCAACCACCACAACTGTGGCAAAACATGGCGGACAAACGTACAAGCGGGAAGGAACGGTTACCGTGTGGCCTGTACTAGTCCCAGGTTCCAATCGCTTTACGCGCCAGGGCTAGTTACCAGTACTTTGAAATTTTGTTGTGTTTCACCAATTTTTGTTGTGTTTCAGTTTGCTGTCGTGTTTCAGAAAATCGTGTTGTGTTTTGAAAAAGATCGTTGTGTTCTGAAAAAGATTGTTGTGTTCTGAAAAAGATTATTGTGTCCTGAAAAAGACTGTTGTGTTCTGAAAAAGATTGTTGTGTTCTGAAAAAGATTGTTGTGTTCTGGAAAACATTCTTGTGTTCTGAAAGGGGAATCGAGTTGTGTTTTGCCCTTGTGGGCCACCGTAGTGGGCCACCGTAATACCACGATAATTGTAACAACATTGAAAATAAAACCGTCAAAAAAAAAAAACAACAACAAACAAAACAAAAAAAAACAAAAAAAAAGAATTAAAATCTTCATTGCCAGGTACTGACTTTGTATAACGTGAAACGTAGTCGGCCAGTCGGTACGCTTAACTATCTTAGATCAATGCTTATTCTAGTGATATTGTTTATTAACCCAGGGTGTTATATTTTGCCCTTCTCAGGTGCTGTTGAAAAGGAGACGACTGCCAAGGTACGAGACGAAATAAAATTCAGGCATCTGGACAACATGGGGCGGTGCAAAGTGGGACTGGAAGTTTACTTCAACGATGATGTGGGTTGCAGCATGGGACGCAGAAAGCGGGGACAACATAGTACTACAGTTTCAGTCAACCTCGGCGTTGTTAGTGTTAGTTACACATACACATCCAGTAGCGAAGACAAAGACAAAGACAAAAGCGAAAGCAGCAGCAGTAGTAGTGGCAGTAGTAGTGGTAGCAGTGGCGGTGGTTTCTGGCGCAAATGAACTTCCCGAGAAAAGCTGCTTTAACACGGTAGAATGAGAAAACTTGAATTTATTCCTGTTCAATTTTTGGTTTTGGGATAGATTAAGTTTTTGGATCACTGAAACAAATGGTTATTTTTCGTATGAAAACTGTAGAAACTGTTTAACTGTGGAACTGGTTGTTTTTTGTACTTACAATATAAACTGGAATAAACTCAGGGTTAAAATGGATCTTTTTGTCGCGCATGGTAATTGCAATACCTTAGCTTTCTGGTTTTATTATGTCCATTTTCCTTTTTTTTTATTTGTGCTGTTGGTGCAAAAAAAATTCTTATGATTTTTGATGCGGTAAAGAGAATAATAAAATAACCCCTTCTCAAACCTTCCTCGTTGAAACCCAGCTCCCGTGCCCGTCACCCTAAAATCTGACATATTTTTAACTTTGAGGCCCCATTCAGGGTCTACTTTCCTGATTGCACACATAAAAAACAGTAAGACACTACCTCTCTGGAACCTCTATTTTCATTCGTCCGCTGTAAACACTACTTCTATTGTTATTCAGGGATAGGGGCATTGTTATGACTATAAAAAAACGCTGAAACCCCAGCTCAAATTTAACACAGCGAAAAGCGGGGATAAGGAAGTAATAAAACGTGACATTAATAAGTCTACTAAATATATGATCATATTACAATGGGACTTCTACTCGGACGCTCTTTTAGCCTTCGCACACGTTTTTTGGCTCGTAACGCATTCTTCCCTACCGAGGCTAACGCTCTTTGGACTCCTCACGCAATTTCCTCTCCCACGAAAGCGGATTGCGTGACGAACCTAGGAAGTCTGCGACCCACTTCATAAAAAAGCTGAAATTTGGCAAGATTTCTGGCGACAGTGAATAAAAGTGAGATCCTCTTAGCCTAGACTACGAAAAGTCACTTAACTTTTCAAAAATGTAAGGCTGCTCTGAAACCGCCCATAGAAATTTTATTAACTTTACATCGGTGGTGAACAACTACATAAATTTTTTGAGAGCAAAACTTTCACGGGGCCCCCGGGTCCCGGGGTCTGTGGAAAACATGGGGTCCTGGGATGTTAAAAATACGGGTTTCCAGGGTCTGTGGAAAATACGGGGCCCCGGGTCTGTGGAAATCATGGGGTCCCGGGGTGTGAAAAATACGGTGTCCCGGGGTGTGGGAAATAAGGGGGGCTGTGAAAAGCACGGGGTCCCGCTTTTTAACACAAGAAAGGAATTATGCTTTGATTCACCTAAAGGTGGGATGCGACGGGTGCGTTTGTACCTCTCTGCCTTATGAGTTAAATCAAAGGGGCCCTATGAGCCCACGACTGTTTTTGGGAGCGATGACGTCATCGTTTAATGTGTTTGTGCGAGTGTTGGTGGCGATGGACGGAAGCGAATAGGAGTGGGAAAAGAAATCATGTCCATGTGGGACGCATTTCTTTTACTGTACGAGGCTGAGACTCTCTTTTGGGGAGAACATCATTAATGCACATAGATAAAAGCGATTGCGCTGTAGAAACGTCTACATTCGCACACAAGACTGTTACAGGCCCGAACACGAAATTTTCACGCCAAAAGACCCGAACCAAGGGGAGTCGCGTTACGTCTGTTCACCATCTGTCAACCCGTTTTCTATTCACGATTAAAATAGATATTTTGCAATAACTTGTACAACCACAAGCCTGCGAGACGCCGTTTCGGAGCCATTGCGTCAGTCAGTACAGTCGGCCAGGTTCTGATATCATGACAACATGGTCTGTTATCGCTGCCATTTTGAGGGTTATCATCCAAGCAACAACAGTTTAATTCAGCCACCGCAAGTTGTAAAAGGAGTGCAAATCGAGTAAGTCGATTCGTTGTTTTATATGGCCAGCGATTACACAAACTTCGCTTTCAATTTCGCTTTCTCCGTCACATGCAAACTTAAATAAAAATACAATATGTTCACAATCCCTGTCTTCTGCGACCGCTATTTTGATTGCTTATACTGTGAGTTTTGTTGTTCATTCTTTACTTGCGGAAGGGTCCTCTCGCTTTTGGGATAGGTAGTCTTCTACTAGGAATAAATCTCGCTCCAGATTTTATCTTGTCGTTGAAACTAGAGTGTTCCTCTGGTCGCTTCTATTTAACAAGTGACGAATTAAATCGTCGAAGTGTTCAATTTCCGGAATGTGTTTTGATAGTGCCATGAGCATAATAGGTTTCATCTGGCCAGCTGGAAAACAAGGACTGGACTCTGGACTGGACTCTGGACTGGACCCTGGACTGGACTCTGGACTGGACTATGAACGTTTTTTAATATAGTTAACAAAAAAGTTAATAATTAACTAAAAAATTATAAAAAAGGATGGATATCGTGAATTTTGAAATTTCACAAAAATGTCACGAAATCTCTAAATTCTTGCAAAAACCTAAACGATTTTCACCATATTTCGGTAAAACACACTTTGAAACAATACTCGGTAAAATTAGGCAAATCATAGTATGTATAGTTTCATAGTGTGCTTAGTATGTAGCCCACTATTTCGGGAATGTTGCGAGGTTTTGAAGCGTACACGTTATCATGTCGTGCAACATGTTTTTAGATACGGAAAGTACATCTGTTATTCTGATACATTCTACAATTGCACCATTTTATACTTTTCAATGTTGAATACGCTGATGAACGCCATTATATTGTTAGAATGATTTTTCGCCCGAAAAATGTATTTCCCCAAGCAGTTTGGGGAAATCCTTTAGTTCGCAGTGTGCGGTCAAGAATATTCTACGTCACCTCGGTCACGCTATTCATAACAAGACTCCTTCAGGACTCCCAAAACGCCCCCGGATATCGGCTGGGGGCCATCAATAATCAAAATGCTATATATGGCGGACAATTTCTTTAAGATTTCATTGAAATTGACCATTTATCTCAATTACCCTTAAAAAAAGACAGCCATGTTCAAATTACGAAACTGAAGAGATCAATTCCGATCTTAGTGTTTTTTACACAGGCCCCACGGCTTACAATGAACAACAATTTGTTTGGGTTAGATCAGCGCGTGTTGGTGATGTAACAGGTCAAAGATGACAATCGTAACGTAAATCAGGGGGCAAGTTTCACGTTATGAAAAGCACATTTTATAGTTAACGTTATTTTGTGAAATAAAATGTATAGTGTTGATCCCTACAGTTTGTTTTATACTGTACAGATAACTCGGGACAGATAACTAGAAATTCCTTAATGAAAGTGATAACTGGCGACATGAATTCACGATTACAACGTTCTCAACATTGTTGCAAGAGTTTCACTGCTTTTTCTGCAGCACAGTATCTGCAGTTTTTTGCAATGTGACAAACAGCTTTACTGTGTGTCAGTATTGACCTGGGCGTTTTGGGAGTCCTGCAGGAGTCTTGTTATGAATAGCGTGACCGAGGTGACGTAGAATATTCTTGACCGCACACTGCGAACTAAAGGATTTCCCCAAACTGCTTGGGGAAATACATTTTTCGGGCGAAAAATCATTCTAACAATATAATGGCGTTCATCAGCGTATTCAACATTGAAAAGTATAAAATGGTGCAATTGTAGAATGTATCAGAATAACAGATGTACTTTCCGTATCTAAAAACATGTTGCACGACATGATAACGTGTACGCTTCAAAACCTCGCAACATTCCCGAAATAGTGGGCTACATACTAAGCACACTATGAAACTATACATACTATGATTTGCCTAATTTTACCGAGTATTGTTTCAAAGTGTGTTTTACCGAAATATGGTGAAAATCGTTTAGGTTTTTGCAAGAATTTAGAGATTTCGTGACATTTTTGCGAAATTTCAAAATTCACGATATCCATCCTTTTTTGTAATTTTTTAGTTAATTATTAACTTTTTTGTTAACTATATTAAAAAACGTTCATAGTCCAGTCCAGAGTCCAGTCCAGTGTCCAGTCCAGAGTCCAGTCCAGAGTCCAGTCCTTGTTTTCCAGCTGGCCGGTTTCATCTTGCATTCTTTGATTGCTGTGAAGATTAAGCGTCGAATAAAATTTATTTTGAAATCGGCTAGGTTGACCTTTGTCGCGTGCCATGAGCATAATAGGTTTCATCTTGCATTCTTTGATTGCTGTGAAGATTAAGCGTCGAATAAAATTTATTTTGAAATCGGCTAAGTTGGCCTTTGTCGCGTGACACTGATAATCTTCTGTCAGCTAGCGATTACACAAACTTCGCTTTCAATTTCGCTGTAAAATAAAAATAAAATATGTTCACAATCGATTTTCAAATTATCATCACATACCCATCAAAACAAAACCATCAGCGCGTTAAGTACAGTGGTCTGTCATCGGTCTTAATAAACCGCAACGTCAAACTGAGAGTGGCGTTACATGTAGGTCTGCCAACCATCTGTCAACGGCCTTTTGTTTACATCTGACCAAGTGAAGGAATGAAGGAAGGACACAAATCGCCCTAATCCGTAACTCCCGTTTTGCATACGCAAAAAGAGTCGTAAAAAGGAAATGAACATTTATATATTTTTTTAATAGTGCCTGTGCTCCAATTCGCTAAGTGGCGTATTTTAAAATTAAAGTCTGTCGTTTATAACGTAAATCCACCATTTGTAGATTTGTGACGCGACACATTTGTGGGCAAGGAACGCGGACTCACAAAACGGCTGGAAATCGAACCTATCCCCCTCCCCGCTCAGTCTTTTCATACTCGGGCCAACTCGGGCCACACTACATGTACCGTTGCAGTTATGTCTTAGCTGGCGAACATGTCCTATGACGTAATGTGATATACTGAGCCAATCATATCATGCGTTTTATCTAGTAACACGCCACATAAGACTGGTAACTAAACTCCGTTGCAGTTCGGTCTTCGAGCAAAACTGATTTTTCGAGGGGTAGGGCACGGAAGGAATATTTGACTTTGTAATTATGTTTTGACTCTGAACGGAAAGTATGTAGCGGCTATTTGCAAGAATTGCATTTACCTCACAAGATTTCTATCGCGAATTGACGGCTTAGTATATTTTCAGTTTCAAATTCAACAAAAAAGCTCGATCGAAGATTTAAATAGCCTGCGTAGCAAGCGTTCCCGTGAGAGCGAAGAGCTAAAATGTGTCGCGAGCAGGCTAAACAGTCGGTGGTCGCACTTCGGTTTGCGAGCTGCGTGTTCCCGGCCGGCAGCAAATAAACCAGTGTAAAACTCCGCGCTTCCGATTATCCTCAAATCATTCAGATCGTTCAGTGGTATTGCAGAGGCAAAACAAAATCCCTGAGTAGCAGTGTAACCAATTTTAGTTTCGGCGCTGTAAAACCACCAGTCAATCTGCGCAATATTTCTCTACTTCCAATCTTGTCACTCGCACGAAAGCCGGCTCGCGACAGCCCTCTTCTCAGTATATATTTGTTGGCGAGTAAATTTTATGGCCAGAATGCTTTCTAGCTGTCCCTTGTTCGCTTTGCTTTATAAAACAGCAATAGTACCTTCTGCCCTGATCAAAACACCACAGAGCGCTTTGTGGCCTATTCAAAATACCACAGAGCGCGTTGTGGCCTATTCAAAACACCACAGAGCGCTCTGTGGCCTATTCGAAACACCACAGAGCGCTTTGTGGTGTTTTATTTTGGGATTTAACATTGAAAACTGCATGGCTCGTTGACTCGCAGACATCTCACAGCTATTTTCTGAGATAATTTGTTTTCTCCGATTTTTCACACCACAAAGCGCTTTGTGGCCTATTCACAACACCACAAAGCGCTTTGTGGCCTATTCACAACACCACAAAGCGCTTTGTGGGTTATTTACAACACCACAAAGCGCTTTGTGGCCTATTCACAACACCACAAAGCGCTTTGTGGGCTTTTCAAAATACCACAAAGCGTTTTGTGCCAGTCATCATTATCATAGCGATAATGATGACTGGCCAGTCCTCATTATCATAGCAATAACTTCAGCTGAGGTTATTTAGCTCAAATACTATGCGGGAAAAAAACTGGCAGAGGGACTCTCTTATTTTGACAACTGAGTTTGGCAAATCTTCTGCACAACCCTTTACATTAATCATGCATGTGATTTTTTGACTGACTCACGACTGCTGTTGGAGCATACGTAATAAATGCATGGGGCTGTAATCTTACCGGGAGGTTAGCCGAGTTCTTTTAAAGAAACCTCTGAAAGGAACCAATAGATTTATGGTTATCAGATTAAGCACTAACTGCTAATGCAATTTACATTCCCGGGATCGGCTGGAATTACTAGTAGCTAAAACGGGTGCCTGTCAAGGGTGTAGCCAGCTTTTCTGCATAGAGGGGTTTGAAACGTTGTATTGCTAGCCCGATCGACAATCGAGTGGCAGAGGTGCTCCTTAGTAGGAGGTCTGAGGTCTGGGGGCATGCAGAAAAGTTTTGTATTGGACGTCCTCAGAAACACTGTTTCTTTGATTCTGAGCACAAATTTTTAATAATCCCAATGCCAAACCTTGGTAACATTTTACAAACTTTTAAGACTGGCGAGGCTATTAACAATAAAGTTAAGTTCCAGAAGTATTGCTTTCAAGTTTTTTTCCGAATTTATTTACTTAAGCTTAGGTTGACTCAGCGCGGGGGTAAAGTTTCCGTCATCAAAAAATTTCAAGTAAGTTTTTATCTCGACAAATTTTTGTCGTAGGCTTTTTCCTTGCAGATAAGGTTTTTGATTAACATGCCGGCCTAGTGAAAGCGGAAACTCTTGTTTTCCAACGGTGGTGGGCGGGAAAGATCTTTTTTGTGATCCACTTCCAGTAATTTGCATCACGATCGTTTATGAAAATCAAATATTCCGTTTTGTCATATGATTAGGCATTTCTTTTTCCTTACGCATAGTGCTGTCAGGTGATGTCAGGAAGCGGGAGTTTACTGGTACAACAGCACACAGGTTTTTACCAATCAGAGCTCGCGTAGTATCTCGTTTTTAAAATATTGTAACCCTCGATAAGTTCTTTTTTTATTTTTTTTTAAAGCTAAGATCTCATTACGTGGAATTCAGATAGAGGAATTCCAATAAAGTTTTTCTACTGAAATTAAAGCCATGGTCACAGCCCAAAAAGTAAGTCCCGGAACCCTCCCCTGGATACACCCCTGCCTGTTATTCACCGGGAGAAACGATGAAATGAAATCAGAAGTAGAGGTTGAAAATTACGAGTTCAGTGATATCTCAACAACTATCACATGTTTCAGTTGGAGAATTTTAAAGGGATTTATTATGTCCATTATTTTATAGCCCTATTGTTAGCTCTTGCTGTAGGCCCACCCTTCAGGAATTTAGCATTGAGCATAGAATGAAACTTGCGTCGGCTACTGATATAGGTATTTCTTTTTTTACGAGTCTATGGACCTCGTCATAAAGATAGCAAAGTGAAGAACTCGACCAATCTTTTACCAGCACGGACCTCGTAGTAGTTTAATAATATAATTGAGGGCGCGTTCGTTTGGGATCAATCCGGAATAAGAATAGTTGGAATAATGCAAGTTAGCGTTCGTTTGGCTGCTCTTCCTGTTCCGGAATACTTGGATTTCCATTCCGGCTATTCTGCTCCCAGGAGCAGAATAGCCGGAATATATTCCAGAATATTCCCAAACGAACGCGCCCTCAGTTATGACAAAGATTACAAATCTCTTTTATTTATGGCAAGACTGGAATTTATACCACAAGTGTTTTCATGAACAGGCTAATTACTAATACCACCATCACCTGGAATCCCATAAATCTTTTTACACACGGCCGAACCAAAACAATCTTAAATTGTGACCGTGAATTAATTGGCTTGAATTATCTGCAATGCTTAACTCAATTTTGAAAGACAAAATCGTGTGCACATGAGCTCACGGATGATACAAACCGTTGCTTTATTAAAAATTTTTTTGAAAAGTATATTTTATGGCCTGTTTTTAGCCTGTGCTGTAAAACCACTATAATCTTGAGAATTGCATTGTTGCAGCGGCAAAATAACCAAAGTAGGATAAGTTTGGGAAATTCTCTTTTTGACAGGTGAATGACGTTTTGACATACTAGCATAATACTTATCACTGCATTTACAGTGGTGCTCTTGTAACACAGGCCACCAAACTATTTTGTTCATTATTTATTGACATCTTTTCAACAACTTTCTCACACCTGGCAAATCTAAAATTATGAAAGAAATGTGAGGTGGAGCTGTCGATTAACTGACAGGTTACATGGTGCTTGATGGTGCATGCATCTTGATTAGCTTATTAAACCAGAAACTTAAGGATGGTGGCCAGAGTTAGTCATGCACGACTGTGACTGGGTTCTTATAACAAAGATGAAATGTTCTGTCACTCTTTTGTCTCTTACATCAAGACTATCAAGATCCAACAAAACTATTCGCAGACAATACAGTGACCTGTGGTTCATTTAGTAAAAAAGTAATGACTTCTTCTTCAGCCTTTGAGCTTGGGCTAATTTGAATAAGCTGTTGTAAATGCAGAACAATCAAAACAATTTCAGACTGATCCTCAGTTCACCCGGTACATAAATACATCTACATGTATGCAGAGTTGATATTATCTATGAAAGAAGTACTTATAAAAATTAAAAAATCTACAAAATAAATACTGATCATTTTTCATCACTGTCACTAAACTCGTCCTCTATTTACTTTCTGTAGATGTCTTTCTTATAGTCTTGTTCTTCTTGCTCTTTCTCTTCTTCTTCGTGATCCGCTTGTCCTTCATCATCTTCTCTAACCCCCATTCCTCCTCATCGGTCATATCATCTAATACCTCCACGTCTGGTTGGTCTGGCTATTAAAAATTCATTTTCGACATCCTTTTTGCAATTGCAACTAAACTGCCAAACATAGGCAAACACCATCAACAACCTTTGTCGACTGAACTTGATGATCCCCACACAGGCCTTTAATCGAGCCAATAGAGTAAAACTGCCATGTCTAGTAAATTACCATCAACGGTATTCTCTTTTGGTTATTCTTTTTACTGCATGGACCACTGCCAGCCATATCAACAAAAGCACTGTCTTTGCAACATCCATTCAAACTGCTACAGCTATTGTCTGTCAAATAAAAATGATTTTATTAATACACTCAGTGATGTAACCAGTGGCAGATCCAGACCTTCAGCTAAGGAGGGGCCCGCTTGACAATGAATGTTGAATTCTGCCAAAGTTAACTCTGATTCTGCAGACTAATTCCGGCACTTCAAAGAAAGGCCCCTACCCTGGATCCACCACTGGCAACATGTTATTAAACACTGATCAAACTGCATTGAGGATTGAGGATTTTTTATTTTATTTTATACAACTTTTCAAAACAAAGTAAAGTAGTTTATAGTGGGGTGAATGAGTAGTTGATTGTTTTATTGGCTACACAGAGATATAAAGCCATGCATTAAAGTGGTACTACAATCAATTTTTAGCGTTTTTATTCCGTTTTAATCTTGTAATGCGCATTTGAACATTTTATGAAATTTGCGCACTATAAATGTTATTATTATTACTATTATTATTATTATTATTATTATTATTATTATTATTATTATTATTATTATTATTATTATTATTATTATTATTATTATTAAATAAACTCTCCCTAAGCTAAAATTAAAGCCTTAATGGCAGGGAAGAAAAGGAATTAAAAATAAGATTTCAAACGGCTAATTTATTCAGGTTCTGTGAAGATATTTTTTGAAAGAATTAGCCAAAAGTTGTTATTAGTAAATGCTTTCTCTAACATAAATTGGTTTGCACTCTTCCTCTTAGTATTGCTGGAGTATTTTATTTGTGTACCAGAAAAATAAATTAATTAATAGTCCTTAAAAGTTAACTAGACATGAAACCCTAAAATTCTTGAGAAAATGCTGCAATATTTATTACAATTTAGCCCCATTTTTGACAGACAAAAATAAGTCAAACATAAATTATTTTGGGAAGACACAAGTCTAAAAATAAAATGGCCCTTTGTGTTCAACGATAATTACATTATATTACGCTGGACACATGCGCTGTTAATGTTAATGTTGTGTGCGAGCTGGTTTCAAATTAAATGGTCATGTAACTCACGGAAGCGGCGCAATTGAATGTTTTGATTTTCAGTTGTTGCTAACCTGTAGTTCACAAGATTTGCTAACCAGGTTGCTAACCAGAAAAACACAGTAGTTACCAGATTCACAGTATAAATTTGCTAACCAGGCCAGTATTTGTAGTATTTACACCAAAAATGGAGGCAGCATAAAAATATTAGTTTACAGTTGGTTTCTAGAACAAGTTTCTACATGTCAAGTTGTATACGTTTTTCATGTTATAACCCTTTAAGCCCCAATATCAACATACAAATTCTCCTGACTGATCTCAATACATTTCTTATTGTTTAACTTGGGAGAATTTGTTAAAAGATCAAAGCAATTTCCCTTTAGTGATCATTTTATTAATTCCCATAACCTTTTCTCTTGAGGAAGTATTGATTTTGTGAGGAGAAATTTGATGTTGGTCACTCTCAGGACTTAAAGGGTTAAGCTAGTGCCAACATAGTTTCTTGTATTTTATATTTTAGATCAAATTGTGATTTGTTTATCATTAAACACAATTCTTCCTACCGTGTTGGCTTGTCCTTGGTTCAACAGTGAGAACACTTTGCACCTTAAAAAACTGCTTTTTTAGGTTCATGAAATTTTTTTTTCTTTTTTTACTTCATAGAATTTGAAATAAGTGTAATACCCTGGCAATCCTCCCTCCCTAGCCTGTATCTTTTGCATGTATTTGTGTTCTGAACCCAAGTTATCTACAAAAGCTTTTTGTGGGCCTGAGCTTACCAGACAAACCATTTAAACAACATGTTTTTTGCCATGTTTATAAGCTACAGCATTTTCTCAAAGCAGGGCAGAAATTAACTGGTCTTTAAAGACCCATGATGGGTCACTATGCTTTGCACACTTACGTTAATGCTTTGATCACATACTTCGCTGCATGTGATCATAATTTGAAGATGGATTTCCAAGCGATTTAAGGTGGCTTACTACAGTTTTGAGGGGGGAGATGACCCAACTTTCAACTCTTTTGTAAAATGTCCAGGAAAGTTTTAGCTTTCACTTAATCCTGTTTGTTGCTTCCTACAACCAATATATGCAACATTTGAGCAATAAAGATGCTAATAAACAGCCAAAATGAATATCCGAGTGCTTAAGAGGAGACTGGGCACTAGTAGTTTCAAAATCTGCCCGTATGACCCTGCCTCAAAAATTCAGAAATTATAAATGGAACCAGATAAAACATTCATGCAACATAAATTGAAAATCTGTAAGACAGTTTTTTTGCAAAATAGGAAAATGTGGTTTTTTGCCTTTTTGAAAATAGCTCAAAATCTGTCTTACAGATTTTTGAAAAATTTTGGCTGTTGACACGATTCACCCCCAAAGATAAATTGTGAAAATTTCATTATGGGTTGTACGGTAGGTTTTTGAGAAATTTTGAGCCGAAATTAGGTTTTTACGACCTCTGACAAGAATTCAATTGCGCATGCCCTTTTATTTGAAAGTGCGCTTGTATGACACCACACGTCATGAGCGATAAAAAAAGCGAATTAGAACTCCTCTGTCGGTTGTTTATCAAAGTATTTGTAGTATTGTTTTCGTCCTAAGACATGTCTAAAACCTTCCGAAACTTCCTGAAACTTTTAACTTTCGAATAAAGGGCTCAAACTTGTTTTCCTTTCTTTTAGTGTTGCTCGCGAAAGTTTTGCGAGTGCAAGTGATATTGACGTCAGGAAGCCGAATCGTAGCGCGCGCTCTTGCCTCGTAAAAATAGTCTACATGTAAGTCTAATAGTCTTTAATCAAGTGTATATTGTTTCTGTCCTTGAAAAATACTGTCAGTGCATGTGTTGGTCAAATTAAATTTCAAAGCAAAGTTTCTGTAATTGCTAGCAAATGGAAGATTATTGGTGTCACACTGTGTGCCACAAAGGTCAAAGAAATGCAGTAGTTAGTCGCTCTAGGTCTGTCAACCATCAGTATTCTGTCAACCCCTTTTGTTTATGTTTGACCGACCACCAATTTTCCTCCACATAATGTAGTTTGTTTTAAATGTGTATAGACAGTCATAAAAAGTATTTAATACTTTTTTAGAGTTGCCTCTTAATAATAATTTATATCATTGTTGTCCGTCCATACTTGGGTCTAAGTTCTTATGCAAGGCTGTACTCTAAGGAAAATTACAAGGAGCCCAAAGGTTTCAACCTATGAGATCCAGGGTGCCCAGCATAAAGCTTATATGAAAGAAATAAGAATTATCTGGTCGCCCAAAGGCAAAAGTTAGTTGCCCGAGGCACCTAGGCACCCACAGGCCTGTTATGGTAGCACTTTCTCAAAAATTTTAGTGTTTCATGTTGATAAATTTTACCAAAAAAAACAACTGATAAGTAAGGGTTAATACTCACCATCCCTAGTCCCTTCTCTACTAAAGCTTTCTTTGGTTTGGGTCTGGTTTCCCTCATCCAACCCTTGATCCTCATCCATTACAACTAAAACAGAAATGTGATGAATCATTATTAGTTGTACATGTACCTATCGTTAAATGACAACAAGCTTAACAGTACAGTATAATGAGGATCAATCAAAGGTTTTCGATAGAAATTTAATATTTGTTTGAATTGTCCAAAATACAGGTATGGCAAATTGAACTTTTAGTAATTTTGAGAAGAACATGCTTTTTCTTAAGTCTGGTTCTCATATGCCGCCGACCTACCTGCGACATAGCCACCAGTATATGCCTGGGATACTGTTCTCATAAAATATCTTTATCGCCGGCGCTAGCTCGTGCTCCAGAAAAACTGCCAAAATGCCTACGAAGTTGAACTCAAGTCAACTTTGCAGGCATGCCGGCAGTAAAGTTAAGACCAGGGATTAACTTCGTTGCTTCCGGCGTATGTTCTCGTATGCGGGAAAAGTATCCCAGGCAGTACTGGCGGGTATGCCGCCAGTAGGTCAGTGGCATATGAGAACCAGGCTTTATAGGTATTAAGCACAAGTTTCTTATTGTAGGTGCTCATGATATATAACGACATGGATTTATAAGGTTTAGCAGTTTGATTAAGACTTTCAATCAATGCATCATTTAAAAATATGTCACTAAAGTGAACCATAAAATTATGAGGATTGAATTATTTCATGTTCCCTTTTTCAAGGGATCAGAAAAACTAACTAGTCTTAATGCATAGTAAAGACATGACTGTCCCATATTTTAAATTCTGGTTACAACAGGTGAACTTTAAAATATTTTTGGACAAACTGGGATAGCTAGTTAAGTTAATTGAATCTGAAAATCAAAATTGCTAAAATTAAAGACACATGAGTAGTCTCCTTCGAAGCCATTGTTTGGGATCGTCATACAATGATCCCTCCCTGGGGGAGGGAGCGTTGCATGTCGAGCCCAAACAATGGCTGCAAAGGAGACTAAACACATGAGTGGAAGGCTTAGATTTTAGTCTTATATGCAAATTTGCCATGACACAAAACTCAATTGCCAAGCAAAAACATGAATAGAAAGGAAACCAAAATGGTAGACAAGTTAACATTATATTTGCAAAAGAAAAAATCATACACATGCAATCATATCATAAGAATGACTTTGACTGTTTTAAGATAGAATACATAATGCACAAGTTTGTCAACTAAAAGCTGTTCACCATTACCAGTAATTAAAAGGGAAATTAAAAATAAAAACAAATTTAATCAGAAACAACTGCAAAAGTATTTATCAAGACCTACAAAACATTGCTTTGCAACAAACAGCTTAAACGATGCCAGACAATAACAGCACTTTGACTGTGTCACATGAGAAACCTGCCATTGTCTATATGCCATCTAAAATCCAGATTTTTCACAGTGAATTGAAATCCAGCTTTATCCACACCAATCTGGGGTTTCATTTATCTCTTTGACCTTTAAAAACAATTCATGGTTGCATCTGGCTGGTTATATGTTTAGTGTGTTTGCAAGTAATTTTTCTCATGAAATTAGTAGCCTGTGAATGCCAGGACTCTGAGTAGTTCATCTGGCTCCTTGGCAGTACTACATGTAAATACAGTCAAACTTAACAAAGAAACACTTTTGCAAGGACCCTCTTAGTTTAAATAATTTATAAGTCATGCCAAAGATATCCACTGGATTGAAGTGCTCATCAAAGTTAGTCACCATTGCATCACACCATCACAGAGGCCAATCTTTATGAACTAAAATGATTTCGTTTTCTCTACCAGACTGGCTCTGTAGTGCTGGTCAGGATGCTAATAAAAGCAGAAGCTTCAAAGCAAACCTAAGAAAAAATACTCCAGAAAAAACTACAGACTTAATAGTAAGAGGTTATAGATTTCAATGCCTCAATGCCAGAATAAAATTCCAGGACTTTCCAGGATTTCTGGATCATACACACTAAGATTTACATTGCTTATTAAATGTGTTGGAAAGCTTAAAAAAATAACCTTATGGTATTAAGTAATCCCAAACTGCAAGGTGATTCCTCAGTACTGTATTGCACACACTTCTTTGCAAAATTTTATGGTAAGATTTCCGCACAGCCCCATACCTTAATTTTGTATGCAGCTATTTCATACTAGCACTATATACAAACAGCAATCATGAAAAGAACGAGTCAGTCAAAAAATTGTATGCCGAATTAACGTATGGGGCTGTGCGGAAATCTTGCCAATTTTATGCTAATTAGCACCCCAGGATACCCCATTGGCTGAGCCCCTGTCATATCTCCTTTGCAAGTGTGGTGAGGTAAAGTCTGTATACGAGCCTAGTGGCCCATCAGGCCAGAGCTTATCCCAGTTTCCATAGCATGAAGCGATTGGGAGTATTTCTACTCCCCCCTGGATGAAATGCTAGTCCATTGCAGGGTTATTTACCCCCAACAGTAAATTTGCCGGTACCCATTCATACACCAGGGTGGAGGGAGGCACTATGAGAGTAAAGTGTCTTGCCCAAGAACACAATGCAGTGCCCGGCCAGGGCTCAAACCCGGAATGCCTGACCCGGAGTCCAGCGCACTAACCATTGGGCCATGTGCACTGCACCTCCCTTTGAAAGTGTGGTCACCTATCTTTTTGGTTTTATTTTTGGGATGGAACATAATGTAGGGAAATATATCATGTTTTCATGATTACAGCCTGGGGCTTGCTTTAAGCTTACTTTGTTAAATTAAAATCAAAAGAAATCATGGCCAAAAGTGATAGAGAAAAAGATATATAAGACAAAATAAAGGCTAGAAAGGTCAAACTATCACAAGAATGGTAAGTTTCATTTATTTCTTGACATCCTGTATGTGTAGCAAATTTTCATGAGCTATAACCAAATTTCAATCCTCACACTACTGCACTTTACTTAGTGTTTCTTCATGCCCCTGATAAAGGCAAATGATTCTACCAGTTCTACGCAAATATTTAATAACCAGATCGATAATACAAAAACGAAGCACAACAGTGTGGACTATACAAACCAGTGCCGGCTTAGTTCATGCCGCTTGAAAGCGACACGATAAAACAATACTTTGATTAAGCTTATAATCTTCAGAAGTCGAAATGGCTTCGTAGACTTGAAACAATATTTAACAAATAAAGAAGCCTAAGCCATGTTTTATACTGTCATAAAACACGACGGGCATTTGAGAACACGAGGGAAATGTAGAAAACATGAGCCGCAGGCGAATGTTTTCTACATTTATGATATAGATTTTAGACGCCGCGAGTGGAAAGTTAAATTAAAATACTTGTAAATGTACAACAAGAGCGATTGAACGAAGATGAAAAGCAGCAAATAGTTTACGGGAAGACCAGAAAACTGACACAATTTCATTCATTGTTCGACGTAAGTTTGTTACCTTTCAATCTTTATCTTGCCCTTTTCGAATATGCATTATAATATAGATAGGAGTCTGCGCGCGCTCTGATTGGCTAAAAAACTATGTTTTATCAGAGTATAAAACATAGAAAAATCATGTTTTATTGTTTTTCGTCAGCTTTCCTCGAGTGCTTCGCGCCTCGTTGGCTATAACCACTCGTATCCAACAAGGGCGAATGGAATATTTGTTTTTATTAAATTGCTTTTTACTGGAATATAAATCCACTGGACATTTCATTTTGATGTAAACGAAGTGATAGTATGAGGAGGCGGGAAAATTTGTGGCGCGGTGTTCACTCCTTGAGTTTAATGAAACAGGCAACGACAGCGAGCGAGAGAGTTTTCTTTGGAAGATTTTCCTCAACAATCTCCTCTTAAATCGTCTATTCATGCTGGAAAATTGCGACAACAATTGAGGTTTACGGGAAGATCCGAAGCAATAGCTTTTCTGGAAATTATACGCCTTGTGCAAGACAAGCGAAGGAAGTGTTTACATATTGTACTTGTTTACGGCTCTGTCATCAAGACTACTGCTGAAACGAAATTGCACTCAGAGTCGGTGAAGTTTATTGAAGTTCGAAAAGGGCAAGATAAAGATTGAAAGGTAACAAACTTACGTCGAACAATGAATGAAATCGTGTCAGTTTTCTGGTCTTCCCGTAAACTATTTGCTGCTTTTCATCTTCGTTCAATCGCTCTTGTTGTACATTTACAAGTATTTTAATTTAACTTTCCACTCGCGGCGTCTAAAATCTATATCATAAAGCAAAGAAAGAAGCCTAAGCCATGTTTTATACTGTCATAAAACACTCCGAACATTTGAGAACACTCGAGAAATGTAGAAAACATTCGCCTGCGGCTCATGTTTTCTACATTTCCCTCGTGTTCTCAAATGCCCGTCGTGTTTTATGACAGTATAAAACATGGCTTAGGCTTCTTTATTTGTTAAATACAATACACTTCACAAATTAAAGCTTCTTACCAGCAATATTATTAATAAGGCTTCGAAGGCAGCTGTAAATGTGTCCCGAAGATGCAGAAATATCCAATAAAAAGACAAAAAACACGCTCACTAAATCACAAAATGTGCTCCACGCAGCCTCAACATCTCATCCCCTGGTAAAATAATCTCAGAAGACACGGTTACCACGCATTTTCATTGGTAGAAACTACAACACATACCATTGGTCGAGAGGTGTTAGACATGTCTGCCAGCTAAGACCAAACTGCAACGCTACAACTACATGTAAATGTTGGGCCAAAGGGCCAAAGGCGTAATAACTTCGAGAGGGAATGGGAAGGAATATGCTGGAATAGGACTGGAACGAGCTCGAACGAGCATGGCAAAGATGACAAAACGAACGAGCGCGAACAAGCGTATAAAAAGTGTTCCTGAAAGACGCTATTCCTCGAATCGAAGGCTTCCTCTCGATTTATTTGAACTTGGGGGAATTTTTAAATCAAATGGCAAAAGAGAGCTACAGTACGTCTACAGTGCTCTCATTCAGTGAAAGATGGATTTGTTCACAAGGCTCTGTAGGCATGGACGTCATTAATTCCATTCTTTTACCAAACGGGCTTCAGATGCCGGGGATTTCTACCACTCATCATGAAGGTAAGTCAAATCAAAGGAGACCGAAGCCTGCCAAGGGTTGCTATAAATCTATGTAGATTCAGGGAGATTTGAACTGCAAATTGCAATTTTAACAATTTTTAGTTTTGCGGAATTATAAAATGGAAAGACCTATAAGCCCGGGGGGGGGGTACTCCCCTAAATTTCGGATAGGGGTGTGCCGCGAACGTTTTCAAACCCTGACCCTATCTAAGGATAAAGAAAACGAAGATTAATACCCTTTCTAAGGCCCAAACCCGAAATTGACACCCTATTCAAGGGGAGGAGAAGCATTGCGTGACGACTCAAATAATGGCTAACCGCGCACGGCAAAGCTCAAATCTTTCAAAATCGCTTTGTTAATACTTAATGACGGATAGTTCAGTTTTAACAATTTTTTTTTCGTTTAGCTGGGCGTTTATTTTAGCTGATAGAATTTAGCTACCCTATCTAAGGATTACACCAGGAACACAATGCCAAAAGGACCAAAAATGATACCCTATTTAAGGACCGAGAACCTCAGAAAACATACCCTATCCCGCGGCACATACCTATATAGCCCATATATGGGAGTACCCCCCCCTCCCCCCCCGGGCCTATAAGCTGCAGGATTAATAATTTCAGATCACTCAAATCTTCAGTGTTAAAGCACCTTTGAATGACACGAAATAACACCAAGTATTTTTGAGGTTATTCCCTCGAAATAAAATTAAACTTATACAATTTTAATTTTAATTGTAATTAATTGCCTTTTAAAAAAGAAAAGGCATGGTCCTGGGTCTATTTACGACATATTATTGTCACTGGTTACCCCATAATTCCTTGTAATACCACCTAACAAACACATGTTTATTTAACCAGCTTGTGCATCTTTGAGGCCCTGCCTGGGTAAATTCCGACAAGTGACATGGCCCAAAAGGTAGCGACAGTACATAGAATAAAACTGCGACAAACGACGACCCTAATGGAAAAACTTAAATTCCGACAAGGACAAGCAATTTTCCTTCAAATCAACTACCGACAGCGACGTGAACAGGAGCATTGTCTGCTTATGTAAATGTCTTTCGGGACGTACATGTAAGCACAAGTTTTGACAGCTGTTAGGCATGGTAGAACGTAAATTAAGTTGCAGTGTAGTGTTACTAAAGGAATGATATACGTGTGATATCCATGTATTTACTGCCAAATGGTTGTCAAATGGTTATTTTACTTTTAAAATAGTTACCGTTGCTTTCTGCGTGTAGTAGTGCAATTTTAATCACGGTTTGATGACAGTTTTAACACAATCATGGCTGTGCAAACGAATTCGATTTATTTCTTTACTTAGTCTTCACAGTTGAACAACTGCCTGGGTACACGGGGTTAAGCATCTAGTTAACAATTATTCACAGAAGTGGAGGTGAATAGTGGTGGATTTAAATATCCACTGCTTTCACTGACACTGAGGTGAATAATTGTTTTGGTGTACTGTATACCACACAACCAAAACATTACTTTTGATACTCAAACCCACACATGAAGCCATTTTGTTTCTCTTCAGCTGCTCAGGGGTGAAAAGTACTTTGCTAATCACCTCCGAGTTAACCAATCAGCACATGTGGAAAGCGCTACATGTATTCACTTGTATGGTACATGTATATACTAAGTTAGTGTATTAACATGTAATTATTTTACGTCTTTGAACAAAAAGAGGATGAATGGCAGGTTAAAATTACTTAGGAGAAAGGTAGGTTCCTGTGCTTTTTTAAGAGCAAATAACCATTCTTTATCCTTGTGAGCTTAGTCTCATAGCAAACTTATAAGGCGTTTATCTTATGGTCAAATTTAAGAATTTTGGTTGGGTCAATTAGCTTGTGTCACAGAGGAGCTAAACCCCAATATAGTACGTCCTTGAACAGCATCCAAAAGCTTGTTCTGTCCCCTACTCATTTACTCATGCTTTCTTGAAAAGCCTCTGATTGGCACTTGCATATGGCCATTGTTTCATGCACCCTGATTGGCTGAGGTGATCTTTTGAGGTGACACTATAGTTACAAACTGATGAAATCCTGAGACAACATAAAATTAATGTTGCGGCAATCACAGCGGCAGATTTGTAGAATGTAGCGGTGAAAATCCAGTTTGTGATTTTTATTGTGTCTGATTACTTTGTATATGAATCTGATACTCACAATACTTTTTTTGTGCAGACCATGAGGATTACTGGCACAAGTATCCTGAATCCTGAACATGAACAAGCTTTTTATAACTGTTCTGCTAACTATATAACATAAAGATTTCTGTAAATCCTACAGAAAACTTTACTCCAGTAAAACTCCAAAAGGAGGGGAGAAACAAAACTTATAACACTGAAAGCTAACACAAAACATGGTGTGGAAACATAAGGGCCCACATGGAGTAGCGGGCAAACTCCCTAAGACCACTAATCTGGTGATAAAGTACATGTACACTGTAAGTACTGCCTTTGCAAACTCCCCCTTGTTGGGTGATCTCAGGTAAAAATTGCTAAATTCCCCTGTTGATGAGCAGTCCACTGGCACTAGAATAGTCGCCAGAGGGACATCTGTGTGCGCTGTGGCAGAAGTAGAGGCACTCTAAGCAGAGTGACTCGTGGAGTGGCAAGCAATCCCTGCTAGCTGCATAGCCTTCCTCAGACACCTTGACACAGTCTGACTTGAGATGGGTGTAAAAGGTGTAACATAACAGATCAGGAGGTGAGAAGATTTCCTCATTTTCTCACTCCTGGATCATTACTCCTGTAATGTTCTCACAACACAAATCTTGGGGTTGTTTGGGAAAGCAGGCAGATATATTTGTCTTGGAGGATGACCAGTCCGGGCTGCATGCATGCAGTGTAATAAGCTTGACAGCTCCCCCAGTAATGTTGACTTGTCTAGCACTCTAGCATTTCTTGGAATGCACTGCTAGATGCTCTGCTAGAGTGTCCTTTTGATGGTAAATCAAGTGAAGATCATCCAACTAAATGACTGTTGCTATTCCTTCTAATTCCTTCAGGTTTCGGGTGTTTTGGGGCTGCGTAGTTGGCATCCTTGAGGTCAAGTTTCATCATATAATTGCAATTGCGGAGGAGAGCGTGAGCAGTATGGAGCCACTCCATTTTGAACTTCTTGTTGGGGAGAAATCTGTTGATTGCCTTCATGTTGATATCAGGGCGGAACCCCTTATCCCACATCCTTTCTCCACTAGGAAGAGTGTCAAAATGAACAGCTGTGGGCAGGTACTTACAGTACCCTTGAAAAGACAGCCTTAGCTTGCAAATGAGAGGTCCCTCCTTGACTGCCATTGGTCAAGCTTGCCACTTACATGGGTTTCTGACCAAGAATATTTGTACCCCAAAACAGCTTACTCGCATAGAGCTGACTTACTCACATTGCCCTAAAAGGCAACAAAGGCAGTCAATGACATGCTTTCTATGATATAAAAATCATTGGTTTGATTGAGAACCTGCGAAAACATCTTGCTCAGTCTGTTAAAAGAGTGGCCTTCTCATGTCAAAGAAGAGATAGACACAAAAACTGAAACACAGCTTATGTTCCTTGATGTAGAATCAATCATGATGAGCACAAAAATGAAGAAAATGCCATGTATTTAATAATTCATAAAATGAAGATGTGTTTACTGTAGCAAGCCACAAATGAACGAGTAAGTGAGGAATACATGAACGTTTTTAAAATGTGGTACCCAGACCACTTGCGGCATACACAAATATTGTGAGTTTTAGTCAAAGAGGGAGTGAAGAAGAATCAGTAAGAGAAACCAGGCTTGTATATGTTAATCCTTTGAGAAAACATAATCATAATTCTATAATTTATGTGAACTATAATTATGTTGCATCTAAGTATTAGACCATAGCTGAAGATTGCATTATGTGCTGCTTCAGCTATTTAGCCTGCGCCAGAAGAGGAGGGGGTAGGGAGGAGGAGAAAGGAGAATTATTATACCCCATGTCATTTAAGAACCTGTTTGGCGACAAATGGATTAACTTCTTTCAAAGATTGAAAGCTTGTCAATACTACTTTATTATATTTTCTCAGTAAATCTCACAATGACACCATTAATCCTCCAAAATAATGCTGCTAAAGAAAATAGAAGTGGCTTCTGTTTAGCTAAAGTGATACTGTAAGATTGATTTAAAATTCAGAATAGAACAAAAACACTTATCATTAGCTTTTCTTATGATCAACAAACTTGCTAAAATCACAACATCACATTTCAAAAGTTCATCTGGAGCCTAGTGAGCTGAATGTCCAGCTTGAAGAACAGCTTTTCATTTGGACGAACGTTTGCTGATCAGAAGTTTGACAGTCATTTCATTCCCTGGCTATAAAAAGAAATTATTCAACCATTGGCACTAGCTGGTAATGGTTGTTTTAAAAAACTGCCTACACAAGAAAATTTGCCTTAATTTTGCAAATGAAAGATGAGTTACCCACTTGAAAAATTTGGTTTCACTTTATCTGGACATGTTAGTGACTTAAAAGTGACGTTGCCAAAAAATACTAGCAAAATACTGCATGTTCCTCCTGGCCTTTTTCTTCACACCTGATTGTTAAAACAAAATTTCACTGAAAATGCTGAGGAATCAATTTAAGCTAAAGTTGAAAAATCTAATACATGTAGGTAAGTTTTGCACTCAAAATAATGGTACTGGCCCTGGTTGTTCAAAGGGTGGATAACGCTATCCACCGGATAAATCACTATCCAGTGGATAGTGTAGTTAATGTTTTGTCAAGATCACTGGATAGCAATTTATCCGGTGGATAGTGTTATCCACCCTTTGAGCAACTGGGGCGTAGAGTAAAGGTGAAACCCATTGAGCTTGGGTCTAAAAACACTTTGTTGAAGCTTGGTTGATTCAAACAAATCTTCTTTGTCTCTAATCTCCTTGTTGCAAGTCATGATCAAATTATTTGCCCAAACCATTTGTGTGAATTTGATATACTTGATAAACAAAATTAAGTCATGTTGTGCTAATCAGAAGCCCTGTTTGTGGGCAAACAGGTTTTTTCAAAATAATAACTGTGCAGTTTGCTGGTAAGCATTTTCTTCTCTACCCTTCCCCTCTTCCAATGTGTTTGCCTTGTGGCCACAATGTGGAAACTCTTCATTTGTATGGAAAGGCTTGCTACACAGGCTACATGTTACTGTAGTTAAATGAAAATAACATACATGTAGTGCCAACCGGCAAAAATGTTCAAAAATAAGTCTGTGGCTAAGTCAATTAGGTAGTAACCCGTACTGTTTCCCACTTTCTGTATATATATCAAACAGTCAATTCGTGGAACTATAAGAAAGGTGTTTCTTCAGAATGCTGGTTATCTTTTGACTTACACAAGACTGATTGTGTTGAAGATGTAGCATAACATTCATAATGTTTAATATTTTTGAAGGAATGTTTTTATGCCCATGATAATAGGAAGTATGGTTAATTATACTACTGCATTTGTTTATTATAATTTTCAAAAATGGTTTTAACCATTGTATTTATAGCCAATGTATGTAATAATTATTGCTTAAAATCACTGTGTGCCAAAGTTGCACATTTTTATTTGTCAGTATCAACTTTTCACTCATTTTAAAATAATTATCTCGAGTCTTTGAATCATCTCTCTGTATAAATGGTGATATACAAGATATGGACTCAGTCACACTCAGGGCAAATGTGCAGATCTGCAGATCATGTGCCAGTTTTCCTTTATCTAAAATACTTCAGAATCTAAAACAAAAAAAGTATCTCCACTTTGCAGTAGAGAATTGGATATAAACACTTTGTTGTTAAAGTTATACTGTATAATGGAATAAATATTTGCAGTAGACCAAAGTGGCACAACTTACACTGAAAAACAATTGGTGAAATGTAAAATTGTTTTATGTACCTGTTAACTGCTGTAAAATTGAAAAGCTGTTTGTTTGAAAATGCATCAGAAATTCAGTGAGAGGTACCGTACTCATGAAGAGGCATTTTACAGTGCCGTAGCAAGGGGAGGGGCCGGGGGGCCCCGTGTCTCCCCCAGTTTCTTTCCCAAAAAGTAAAAATAGACCTGTATAAAATGTTGAAAATAAAAGTCTATCTCCCGAGAGGTTTGAAACAACAACATTTGTACTTCTTTTCATTTTTTAACGTATGTAGGGTGATGCACAACAATATTAAACAGCCAAAAACTAAAACAAACCAGAAATCGTGACAACAATGTGAAAAAATGTCTCAAATGTCTAGTTGTGTCTAGACATCTAAACGCCTCATTTTCTCCTCATTCTCGGATTTCTGTCTGTTTATTCTTTCTTGTTGCATTGGTTTACTGACACAGTGTAGGAAGTAAATAATTCGCGATATGCATAAATCACAAATAGCTCTTGGAGAAGGCTGGAAATACCATTTTCCAGCCTCTAGATTTCAAAATTTTCTGGGGGCATGTCCCCAGACCCTCCTAGCAGCTCGCACCACCAGCACTCGCATGCCCCCCACTTATTTTACCCTTGCTATGGCACTGCCTTATACAGTTGCCTATTTGAGAATACATGTACATACATATGAATACATCAATTTGCAGCAATTTGGCAATAATTAGAAAAAAACTCACTTAGACTACATTGTAACAATCAACCAATCAACTTTCATAACTGAGGCCCTGCCAGGGGGGGATCCCAGGTCGCTTGTCGGAATTTTAAAGTGTCTCGTGTCAGCGTTTTGCCAAGGCTTCACAACGCTGTCGGAAATTTAGCGACAACATTTGTCTTTGTCAGTCGTTTGTCGCTATTTCGTTTGAGTGCTGTCGCCACTTTTTGGCCCATGTCGACTGTCGGAATTTACCCTGGCAGGGCCTCATAACTTAAGGATTTTACAAATGGTGTATAAAACCCTTCTAATCAGAAGGAGCTTTGTATTCTTTGCTCTTTAGTTAGTGGAAAAGGTTCATTAAAACAGATCTTCATAACTGTAGTAAGGTAGCTGTAACAAATCATCTTGAGAAGTAAAATGTGAAGTTGGTTTTCTAGCTCTGTGACAAATTCTGCTAGAGTGATTCTTGCAGGGCTGAAAGTCTGTCTTGCAAGATGGGAGCTGTGTCTCTGAAAACAGGAATTGTGGGATATACATACATGTATGCATGTCAGTCATGTAGTCCCCGTCTCAAAGGAAATAGGATGGGACTGGTATTTCTAAGTACTATAATATTAATATGAGTATTAGTCTTATTCTTGATTGATGATTGTGCTCTCAAACTAATAACTTAAAGTGGTACTATGATCAAATTTTCACCCCTTGCAATTTTAGGTGTTTCAAAGAGTATTTAATGAAAGATTAAAAATGCCGTTTACCGTTTTCAAATATCTATTTTAGTTCCAGAGATATTTAAGCTTAAAAAAATCGTAAAATATGCAAATTAGGGAACTGATGACATCATCTACTCAACCCAATTTTTTGTCAAGTACAAAAATTAAGTTATCTCGGCCATTTTTCTGCAGAGACCAATGAAACTTGGCAGACTAATAGTTCCTCAGGTGACACACCTACAGCTGTAATAAAATTATGTTACCATGGCAACTCCATGTCCCCAATCAATTTTATTTTAATATTTCAGTATTTTTCAGTTCGGAAAAATTAAACCCAGACAAGACGTCTGCCAAATCCACTGATATGCTTGCTAGATCTCGCATGTAAAGCATTATTTACAAATATTAACAGAGAATGCCAGAATTGGCCAGAGAGGCTTTAAGCTTTTGGGGGATCTGGAACCTAGTATGTTGCCATGGTAACCAAGTTGTCAAGTTCATATTTGAAACACAACTAGCAGAGTGTTACTGCAAAGAATCAGAGACTTTCAATACAAATTGGCTGAGATATCACTTTCTTAGTATTTAATCAGAATTTGGTTGAGTCTATGACGTCACTACTTTGCTAATTTGCATATTTTAAAAACTTGAATATCTCTGGAACGAAAAGAGGTATTGAAAAACAGTAAACGGCATTTTGCTTCTCATATAGAGTACATGTTAATATTTTAAAACAGTTGCGAAAGAAAACATGCGAATTTCGTCATAGTAGCACTTTAAAGGAATAATATTGTTGCTGATGGACTTGCATTGAAGTATTAATGTAAGATTTTAAATGTTAAGTTATTTCAAGGCACTTCTTTTATTGGTCAACATTTTTCCAAAGCCTTCTGTCTTGATTCATTTCAGTGCTGCAGCCAAAGTACATTGTATAAGTTTGTTCATGGATTGGTCTTCATATCAAAAGCTTGTGAAAGAATTGGTCGCATGTCATGAAGTCCTTACAGGTAAGAAACTACCGATAGTGCAAGTCTAAAAAATACCACTATTTTGCAAGTTAGATGTAAGCTAAATCCAGCTTGTGAACTTGATTTATGAGCTTTGAGCTTGTGTTTGATTCTTTGATAGTCCTGACATTGACATAGAATTGTAATAGATGGAATGGCTTTCTAGAGTGCTGTTTATATTTATTATTATATTTATATGCTACTTATTCAAGAGAAATCAATTACCTGACTTGTGAATTCCGCATTAAATTTTAACTGAAAGTGCTTGCAACACTCAAAATCCTTTATGATTGTATTCTTTTTTGCCTGGAATGCAACATTCCCCAGTCAGGCAAGGGTTGTCCAATACACCCAATGACTCAGGAAGTGAGTTGATTTAACTAGGGCACTTGACAAAGCAACTCCCCAGAAGTCAATTCGTGAAAATTCAAGGTGCATTTGGGATGACTCATTTCCAGTTGAAGTTGACCTGTTGTCATTCCGGAAGTCCATTTGTGGGACACTTTAAGAAAACATACAGCTGGTCAACTAAGGGTGCGTTGAAAATGTTGTTGAATGGACTTGAATCAATCAATCGCTCACTATGACTTGATGTGTACCCATCATTCAAGAAGCTGATTTGTGTGACACTAAGAAAACATACAGCAACTTGGTCAACAGGGAAGGTTGAAAAAGTTGTCGCATTGACAAAACTCATGCCACATCATTATCATTATTATTGTCTTGCTTGATGTTGACCCATAATTCCAGAAGTCGATTGGCGCAGCACTTAGAAAACACACAGCAACTTGGTCAACAGGGAGGGTTGGAAAAGTTGTTGAAATGACTAGAATTAATCAAATTTACATGACTTGTCTGCCTTCATTCCTGAGGTCAATCTGCAGGACACTTAAAAATCATGCGGCAACTTGGTCAACAGGGAGGATTGAATATGTTGTCGAAACGACTTGAATCAATGGAATTAGAACTACTCATCTGTCTTGATGTCAACCTGTCATATTCTGAAAAAGCCGTGTTAATATGGTGAGCCCCCTTTTTATTAAGCCCACCCTCAAAAGGCCTTGAATAGAGGATACTACATGTACATGGCTGTACAGAGATACCAAATTTCTCTTTGAGTGTTGAATGAGCACAGCAAACGAGTGATCATGTAAATTTGGTGCTGTACAGAGTGTTAGGAAATTGATAAAAACACTATCCCGCCATTATCCACACGTGTTTGATATTATTTTTTGTTATTCACACATGTGCCAGTGTGATATCATTTTTATCAAATTGCTGTCCACTGGGTATACCACTTTATTACATCCATTTTAAATCACTGGTTGATTCTGACCTTGCAATCTGATTGGCTCTCAGCAGTGTGATTTCAGGGTTGGACATTAGCGCTCGCCCACTCGCCCAGGCGAGTGTCAAAACTGTCGGGCGAGTACAGATCACCAATCACTCGCCCGGTGTGGCGAGTACGATTTTCAGCTTTCTACTCTCCACTTTGAAATAATTTACACTGTTTACCATTTTGAAATCTCCCACAAACCTATCGCTTTGTCGCAATTTAATTTCTGGTTCTCAAACATATAAAAATAGCTTCGCTTGGTTATCGTTAAATGATGAAGAGACACTGTATATTTGAACTCACTTAGTGTTAAAATGTGGAGATTTCTTCCTGGGGTGTCTAAAATATCCCCTAGCAAGAAAATACCGCTTCTGATAACAGCGCGTCAACAACGGTCCGTGAATCTCGCGATGTTGATGTTCGTCAGTGTGGGCGGAGCGGGGTTGGGGGGTGGGGGAGTGTTAATGTTTTCTGCGTTTGTGTGGAGCTAGGAGACTGGGCGAGTGAAAAACTATCTAGGCGAGTGCAACTCGAAGGTCACTCGCCAAAATGGTGAGCGCTCCGAAATTTTAGTTTCCAACCCTGTGATTTATTTACGAATCGCAACAGTTTTTGCTCTCTCTTTTTGTCGTGTCGTCATGACGTTGTCATGACGACACAAGAATATGCGAGGGGGAGAAGGTGCATTCCAAGGTGCATTCCATGCGTGTTTGCTTTGTGAGGCCGCGGAATTTTCCCGCCATATCAATATTTTTCCCGCCATGTCAAGATTTGCTTTGTGAGGCCGCCGGAATTTCATATCAAAGAACAGATAATGTTTCTTTAACAAAGAGGTCACATCACGCTGGTTTAACTAACTGTAGGTTAGGAGTATTTATTGTAAAGGGCTTATAATGTGAGATACAGGCACGCTTTACTGTTCTTAAAATTTATTTCTTTTCTTTTACGTTTATTGCTGTAGTAAGTTCACAGTCTTGTACGGTTCTTCTGATTCGTCTATCAAGCGCAACAAATTCGGTGCACTCGCACGATGATATAAAGTGTTGACGTTATCTGTAAATAAACGACATGCAATGCACGCAGAAGAGATGGCGTTTTTTTATGAACTTGCAGCGAACGAGCAAATTCTTAGTCCAACAGGCAATCTAAATGGAACAGAAATAAGGCCCCTTTTAGCTGGCGACAGTACTTAACGAACTGGCTAGTGAAACCCTACCCGGACAGAACACGCCTGACTCAGGAGCAGAGAAAGTTTAACTTAAAGTTCGGTACGCTACGATCTGTAGTGGAACGAGCATTTGGCATGTTGAAAGCTCGTTGGAGAATTGCGTTGAAAAAGGTTGAACAGAAAAACGAGACCCTAAAGAAGACTGTGTTTGCTACGTGAGTATTGCACTTGCACAACATTTGTTTTGAATGGGTGACCTATGGCACGGATAACAACGATCCAATAACAGAAAATAAACGATTAGATAAAGACAATTATTTTGATGCTAAATCTTTAAAAATGTCTTTTAAGCCAGCAAGTATGGCGTTTGTTTGTTCCATTTGCCTGCTCTTGGCGTCATGGAACATTTCAGCCGATCGTTCAAATCTTGCGTTGTCCTGTTCCATACTCTTTTGTTTTCACACATTTCAATAAAAGAACTCCAGGAACTCTGCCAGTCTGGAGTTGTACTTTCTCGCCTTTCTTTTCTCAGGCAGTTCTGATTCATGGAGAGAAACACTTACACTTTCGATTTGCGAAGCCTCGTTTACACTCGGCTCTGAGGTAAAGGTAGTGACTCATTTGATTGCCGTTTTAGATGGATCGATATCCCACCACCGGCACCTCAACAAAGATGTCGAAATAGGGGAAGCCTTCTATAATTTCCTGAATTCCAGCTTCTTCAGTCGAGCGAGATCGCTGCTTTAACTGCTTGAACCCGTACTCTAGATTCTGCTGCCGTTTCTTCACCTGCTGTAGCATTCTCTGGCTTTCTGGACACCTTTCTTTATACAAAGAATAGATATCTTTCCAGAGTTTGATTTTTTCTCTTTGTGAAACTCCCCACAGCTTACTGAATTTTGGCGCCTACGCTTCAAGAAGTTCGTGCGTTTCTTCCTCAGTCCAGTCAGCAGACTTAATGCGAGGTTTTTTCGTTTTTGTGTTTGCCGTAGCAAGTACTTTGACATCACTTGCAACTGAAGACTGAGGCGATGGCGTGCTTAGAACTCGCCAGTAGTTGTAGCTGGACGATAAAATGTGGCGCTTGTCGATGGAAATGGCCAATGTTGACCGCCATTCATTGGCTGATCTGGATTTGCTATTCTTTCAAACCGTCGATTTAATAAGTTATCGCTAAAGGAACAAAATGCGTGATTTGTGATTTTGTGAATTTTCTTTTTACAGGAAGCTCGAAAGAAAGGGGCGTGCCGTACAAGTTTTGCGTGTTCTGATACCTCATCGAAAAGGCATTTGATTGACATCCAATTTCCTGAAGTTGTTTTGATAGTGCGCAAGTGGCGTAGCATCCGACAAACGATACAAGGTCAAACGGTCTTAGTTGTTTACACCTTTTAAAAGAAATTTCTGTCTACCGAATCTAATAGAACTCGCCAAATACAATTTATCCCTTTCGTCTATACTTTGTATTAGTCCTTTCTAACTGCCGGGGAGTAGTTTGCTTTGTGTTCTACGCGGCGATAACTTGATTTCTGTTCGCGTGTGAAAAGTAGCCCGGCAGTGGCTTTGCCGTGAAAATGGCACCTAACTATTTTACTAGTAGTAATCAGAGATTAGGGGAGTGCGTTCGATCTAAGATGGATAGTCAGATCAGTGGCAAAAGAGCACGATCGTCGGCATACTATAATGCTTTTCAATATGCCTCAAATCAGGCCTCAAATGGAGCAAAGAGAGGAATCTCATCACGCAACGTTTTGGAGGATAGATTGCGTGACGAGCCAAAAGAACATCTGTGTGCAAAATAAATTGGAATTTGTTCATTTTTTTTCGAGGGGGGCTACCTGCGAAAGAAATTGTGACACTGCAGGAGTTCTTGGTATGCTAAAGCAGAATTTTTCTTTTTCATGCAACCTATGTTATCATAATTTGGATGTTACAGAAAAAGTCATTCAAATGATGTATCGGTAAATGATTAATGACCGGTCAGAAACATGATCCATCATCGCACAAGTCGTGGCAGTGATTTTTTGCCAAAGGTCAAAAAGAACCTCAAATAATGAACGGAACGGCAAATTCTCATTGATATCAGAATATATGTAAAACAAAGTGAAGTCACTGCTGACACTTCATGGGACATTCACAAAGCAGAAACGTACAAAGTCATAAATGCATGGGCGATTAGCGTTCATTTCTCTTAATACACTGTAATTCGTATAGAAGTAGAATTATCATGTACATGACAAATAATTATTTATTTCACTTGAATTGTTATCTTTTGACACTAAACAACTTCTAAAACTCCACGGACTTCTACAAATACTTTCACTTGAAAATACAGGCATAACATGTCAACTTTTTGTTCATAGTCGATACATTCATGATATTCAATATAATGATTTCCTCGTCAAAATGCCTAAAATTTCTGCGCATAAGAATATATCCGCACAAATAAAACAATTTTGATCCTTATTTGACCCACTCTCTTCACGTGAAATGCTATAAACCATTTGTAATTGTAGCTTGTTATGACACGTATTGCATGTAAACACGCTGGTTTACCTTGCCTATAAAACTACCAATCGACTTACTCGATTTGCACACCTTTTACGATCTTCGGTGGCTGACTAAAACTCTTTGCACTCCTTTTACGATGTTCGGTGGCTGACTAAAACTCTTCTTCCCTGGATGATAACCCTGTAATGTATTAACTTCACGCACTTCAAGCCAAAAAATGTTCTCTGCATACGCACGATGCCCTGCATTGAAGATGACGTACCCATCTCCGTATCCATGGAAACGAACAGTGACGTAAATCAAGAACGAACGACGACGAACGAAAGGAATGCAGAAAGCTTTTGGCTAGCATGCACAGGACACCCAGCAGATCATGCGAGATTAGTAAGCGTTCTCCTTTGTCGAACGCAATTAACTTTTATTTAAAAAAACCTCCCTTTCCAAATAGACCCATGCGTTTTATGATTTTACTTCCAATCATTGCGAAATGTTAGATTTTTAGTCAACTTTTATTTTGGTAGTGAAAAAAAAAACATACAGACCACGAAACTAGTCCTCTGATTATAGATTTTGTTGTTATGCGGTCGCGATGTGAGAATCGTTACCGAAAGGTTTTTCGTGACTGCATAAAATGTAATTAACAAGAGTTGACTGGAACAAATTACTTGATCTGTGTAGCAGTGTAGGTTTCCAGTACGGAATAGCTTAGTGTCAAGTGTAGTGTGTCAAACTTATACAGTTACGGTTACACATCGTCCTTTTACCGTGGTAAATGGGCTCTTTACCTCAGAAAACTCACAAATCATGTGTGACCAACATTTCCCAAGGTAAATTTACCGCGGTGCATTTCCATGGATACATCAAAAAGAACAAAAGAATCGCCCATGAAAGTTACCGAGGTAAATAGGTAGGTTTTTCAAGTACCCCAAGATAAAATGACCGATCGCACAAGGCAAACCTCAAAGATAAGCAAATAAAATAAACAGAGAAACTTGAAATTAAATATGGTTTATATTTCTGGAGGTCAACTTTGCGTGTTCAACTAGAGGCAGCAAAAACGTGATCTTTCTTAGAATCATGGCTGGATTGCTTGCTGATTTCAGTGTGATTTGTAAGTATAAGCTACTTTTTTTTGGAAATTTGGCGTTTAAATACAACACAAGTCAAGGAAGATCTGTAGTGCATTTTCTTATATGTATTTCGATTTAATCTCTAGGCCTAGAAACATCCAACAAGGAGATTTATATAAACGGAGTCTTCGCCTTCTAATTCTTCGGTGTCTGAAACACTGACATAACAAAGCAGTAGAGGACTGTCGAAACAGTATAAATAATAACAGCGAGATGCTGCTAACGAGCACCTCGAATTATCCATTTTCGCACTTCGCACCGAAAACAGTATGAAAGATTAATGACCTTGGTAAAGTGTTAAATGTTAAGTGTGTGACGGCAAACACCTCGTAACGTGTTCCCGTGGTGAGTTTACCTGTAACTTACCTTGGGAATGCTATTTCATTACAAACATACCGGTATTTCCATTTTCAGCGTTTTCGTCGCAAGAAACATGTGTGAAATACTCTATTTTCTGACATTGTTCTTGGATCGTAGAAAGCGGGCAATAAATCACAAAAGAAATGGAAAACAGCGCAATTTAACGGTCGGCGCAGAAGGTGGGGGACGAATGCTTGGAGTAACGCTCAATTCCTCTTGCGTTCTTTTGCGTCAAAAATAGAGAGGACGTTCTTTTTTGGTAAAAATTCATAAATAATATTTTGTTCTGTTATTTTGTTTTCCCGCCTGTTTTGTAATTGTGTCTCCCCACTTGTTTTGTCATTTTGTTTCCCGAGTGCTTTATCATTTCGTTTTCCTGCATGTTCGCCATTTTTATTTCTTGCATATGAAAAAAGAAGACTTAAAATTTTCCCAGCAAAATGTTCCCCGGTCTCTGCTTTCCCCATCCCCAGAAATGGTAAATCTTCTAAAAACACCTTTCTTTTTAGAGGCGCGAAAAATGCAAGCGTAGATAACATACAAGCATTTTACAGCCTAGAGAAACATTTCCTGTTATAAAAGCTTTTTGGTAAAGTATATTTTAGCCTCTTTTTGTAATAGCATTGTAATAAGGAGTACTATTTTTAATCTTAAATTTTAATGTGATGTAAGTTTTAGATGCAGCGCACCTATAGATACTAGTCTTCCACCTGAATGACCCACCCTGTTTAAATAAAGTTTCATATACTTACTTTGGTAATGATTCAGTATACTCACCCGGTAATGAGCTAAAAATGAGAAACAATACTGAAAATAAACAATACTGAACGATTGCTGTGACCGTTTTTGGGTGTCCTCAGTCACCAAACAGTTTCATTCTGATGTCGAATGCACTCTTGTCTGACTAGAGACAAGAGATGTAGTCTCCCAGTGAATGTTGTGTAACCCCTTTTGAATGGTAGCTGTCAGCAGTCTGTAAGTGTTCTTTACCAAACACTTTCATTCTAATATCATACGCGCGCTTCTTGGACTTCAGAGTGGAGATGTAGTTGCCCAGTGAATGTTGTGTAACCCCTACTGAATGATAGCTCTCAGCCATCTCTGAATGTTCTTCACCAAACAGTTTCAGACTGATATCAAGTACAAGCTTGGATCCGGATCCAGAGCAGTCAGATGTAGTCGCCCAGTGAATGATGTGTACACCCCTACTGAATGGTAGCTGTCAGCTGTCTCTGACTATCCTTCACCAAACAGTTTCTATCTGATATAAAGCGCTGGCTTCTTGGACTTAAGAGCGGACAATTTGTAGTCGGCAAGTGAATGTTGTGTTACACCTACTGAATGGTAGCTGTAAGTGGTCGTTGGATGTTTTTTACCGAACAGTCTCAGTGTGATATCAAGTGAACACTTCTCATAGGCAAGAGCAGAGGTGTAGTCTCCTAGTGAATGTTGTGTAACCCTCACTTCATGGTTGTTATTAGTCATGCTCACCAAACAGTTTCCGTCTGATTTCAAGTGCACCCTTTTTGGGCTCGAGAGCAGAGTTGTAGTCTCCAACTGAATGTTGTGTAACCCCCACTGAAAGATAGCTGTCAGCAGTCTCTGAATGGTTTTCAGCAAACAGTTTCCGTCTGATATCAAGTGCATGATTCTTGGGCTCAAGAATGCAGATGTAGTCGCCCAGTGAATGTTGTGTAACCCCTACTTTATGGAAGCTGTCAGCAGTCTTTCGATGTTCTTCACCAGACAGCCTCAGTCTGACGTCGAGTACACGCTTCTCTGACTAAAAAGCTTCTGAGCAGTCCCCTCTCCTGTGTTGAATGACGGCTTGGTCTAAATAGATGTCTGGAAAAATCGAATAGCACATAGTCGCGAATAGTACGAATACTCCCGAATATTCGCGAATACTATGTGAAAAGTCATCCATGTCCAATATAAACGAGCTGATACGAGTCGTAAGTCGTGAATGATGACGACTAGTAGCCGGCTAGTAGCGAATAGTAGTTGAATAGTGACAAATAGTAACGAAAAGTGACAAATAGTTCCAAATACTAACGAATAGTTGTAAATAGTGACGAATAGTCCTAAATAGCGACGATAACGAATAGTGAAAATTCGAGACCAGAATACTCTCTACTACTGATCAAAGTCAATGTCTTACATTGATCTTACACTTTAGCATATACCACGGACAAAGAAAGGGGGCAGCTATTTTTTCCTAATTTGGAATGCCCCTTCTTTGTAATCCTCTGCACCCTTAGCGAATTGCAACTGTCAGGTTGAGTTTAAGACGAAACAAAACTACCTGGTAGAAAACTAGCCTATGAGCCTGAAAACTTTACAAAAACAAAAGAAACAAGACATCAATACATCAAAAAGAATTATAAAAGAACAGTCATTTTATGAAATTATCGAACGAAAACAAACTTACCACCAAAACAAGGCTATACCTTGTGGTTTAACGCTTTAACACTGAAATCTCAGATTACACAAAAATATTGAAAAGAGACATGAGACAGCCCAAAGGGCCTTTGATTCATCTACTGGATCAATATAATATTGCTATTTACTAAAATCCCAAATTAAGCAGTTTCAAAATGGATGTAATAAAGTGGTAATTGAACTTAGTGTCATGCAATTTGTCTGAAATCATAGTTGTGATTTCAAATTGAACTTGTGTTGCATGCTCATTCGATTTTGAAATCACGCGAATGATTTCAGACCAAATTGCACCCCACTCAGTTCAATTACCATTAAAAAGTTTATATGATAAAAAAATGAGCCCTGGGAACTTTAGCTTTCGCCATAGTTCTAAAATTAATGCCATTTTCAGTACTGGTCAAATGTGACATGAAACTCAGTGGATTCCTCTAGTTAATGTTTTTGAGAATAAAGCTGAGGCTAGAGACCATCTGTGTAATATATAAGATGTAATGACATTACATTATATTTTCCTAAACTATTCTATGATTTTGTTTTAGTTTGTACAGTTTGCAGCCAAATTAAAACAGAACATCTGTTGTGAAGGGCTCAGCTTGAGCAGCATGTTTTGGAAAAGACTTGCAGGTAAAATTAGTGGTATATTTAAGGGTCCAGCTGATTCATTTGGTCAGGAACTGTTTGTGAATTAACCCTACCATGGCTAAGAAGGAACCTTCACATGTAATAAAAAATTATGCAGAAAATAGATTTTCTTTGGCCTTTGGTTGATCTGCCTGCTGAGATGACTCCTTCCACCATGCAAACAGGCCATAAAATTGTCAAAGTTTTGGAAAGTTTAAATTTATTAAAAGAAGGCAATATATTACACCCTGCTGTTTTGAGACAGCTTACACAGGATTTAAACACTGCACCCTGGACAGAGATAGATTCAAATAGTACCATCATATTGCACATGAAAAAAAAATCAAGTCATATAATTTCAGTGATTAATTTTGGTAAAAAGTAGTGGTGGGTTTCACTTTTTGAATTTTAGGATCATACGTAATAATGCGAGAAAGGCCTAGATATCCTTTTGAGGACTTAGTTTTTAAAGCTGTTGGAAATCAAGTAACTTTGATGCCTCAGCTCATGGCAAACATGTGGATAAATATATGAAAAATTAAATAGTGGAGAATCTAGTAGTGAATTGGCAACAGTATTTAAAGAGAATATTATTTTTATTCTGTGAGTTTGCTAAGCTTTTGAATTGATTACAGGAAGACAAAGGCCAGATTGTAAAGCTATTGTATTGGAACTTATAAATTACATGTTACAAATGCATCTGTTATTGCATCTGAAATTCAAGCGAAAGCAGTTTACATTGTCTGATGAAGTGAAAAACAAACACAAAAATGAAAAAGATCCCAGATGACCCAACCAAAACAGTATGGTTTATTATAGCTCTGTTGTTTCTTTTGTTATTGAAGTAAATTGTGATTCTGCAAAACATTTTTGCATTCTCACTGTTGGCATGGCTAAATATGGCTGAATGTGTCAAACAGGTGTATAATTCTATCAGGCCAATTGCAAATGATCTGGGAATAGTATCAGTATCTGCCACAGTTTACATTTGTATGTGCATCACATAAATACTACAGAAAAAGTGACACCGGTTTTTTCAACTCTATATTACAGAACGAAGAAAAGAAACCTGCGTTTTAAAGTTCAGGCTGAAATTCTTCACTGAGACAGAGTTCACAAATCTAAACACATGGCCACATTAACTATGTTGCATTTGAGTACATGCAGCTGAAGATTGCGTTACTTGATACTGTACTTAAATAGTGAAAATGTTCAAGAAGAAAATATTGGCTAGACGAAGGGTAGAGATTTGAACTGATTCTTATTTCTTTATCAAACTTCATGCTATTGAAATCAATAGAAACTTAAAAAAGGCGTTATTAGTATTACACTCTTGATTTGCAACTGTAAATGTTGAAAATTTAGCATAATAATTCAAGAAGCATATGTCAATTTTTTTGTTGGAGTGTTTTTATGCCGAAATAACATTAGTTTAGTTTTTAACGATCCCATTTATAGCCAACCACATTGCATGAAATAATTATTGCTTTTAATGAGCCAAAGTTCCACCAAAGTGCATGTAACTCTTTTGAAATGAAAACGTCTTCAAATCATGTCTGTGTATCGGTGTGTGATTTAAATAATGTACACCCAGTGGTAGTGAAATGTACGGAGTACTTATCATGAACCAGTTTTTCTTTAGTCTAAAATCCGTTTAGTATACAGCATCTTCACTTTTTGTTAGAGAATTGCACTGAGCAACATTCGATAAAAAGTAAATTTGATACTTGTCAACAGTGAAATTGGCAAGAAGGCATTTGTTCGAGAACTGATGCGTCACGAATTCAGCGAGCGGAATAAAGACTTTCAAGTAAAGAATAATACAACAATTTGAATCAGTTTGGTAAAGCGAAAACTCCCAAATGTAGGTTTTTACAAACGATGGCGTAGATAAATTGTTCAAAGAGGTATTTATACTTATAATCTAGATCTATTCACTTTAGCGAGCGAAAACATTCGACTCAACGTCAGAACCGTAGTTTTGTAGCTGTGACAAGCCATCTTTAAAAATAAACATTAGTTTTTCACACGACAGTTTTTGCCAATTTATTCCATAATTGGGGCTTCAGTGATTCTCGCGGGACGGGAAGTCAGTCTCGCGAGACGGGAGTTGTGTCTCTTAAATCAGTACACGGAAATCGCGGGACGTAGTTCCCATCACGAGGGAAAGGGGCGAGATAAGTGACCTACTGTTTGGTGATTTCAGTCTGAAAGTTTTAGTTTGTCTACAAAAATCCACAAAGGCATTTACAGCATGGTTAAAAAACTGAAAACTCGGGTCGGAAGACGCTCGAATCACATACGCTGGCTGTGTGTTATTTTGTTACGTGCTCGATCAACCAGTGCGATACAATAGGAGAGAAGTTAGGTGTATTTGGTGAAGCAGACACACAACAGTTGCCATTTAGCGGTAAGCACACATATTTTGTCTTAAATGAGCAGAAGAGCGACCTTTTTGTTGATCTGGGGTAATAAGAATAGACTCCTCGGTTAATACATAATTTTAGTCAGAACCAAAGGAAAATGAACGAGTAGAAGTCGTTGGTTTAACGAAAAATGCTTCGAAATTGCTCACTGGAAGCTCTGTTCCGGCAACCAGTACACGTCTGGTCATTTTAAGTTCTTCAGGTAACACAATTTTTGAACAAAAAACAATCCTGATAGCAATGTAACCTTCGAACAAAAATCAGATTCTCATGTCGAATAAAGCTATCTGCACCATCTGATTTAATACAAATCAACAGAGACGCGCTTATATTTACTTTTCACGCGAAAAAGCATAGAGAAAGAGGAAGGGAGTTCTTAGCCATTCGAGGCCCGTTTTCCTTAACTTGAAACTGTTATTGAGCGTTTAATAATTATATGTCACTATGGTATTTGTTTCTAAGAAAGAAATTGAATTCGTTTTCGTTCCAATGTTGTGCGCGTACTAAGCATAGACTGTCGAACTGGTGTTGACACTGAGAATTTTGTACAGTTTGACGAATTAGTGTTAAACTAGGGGCGATTTGGTTTTGTTTAGTGACGATTTGTGAAAATCTCCTCGAATCGCAAGGTAAAATTAGGTCAACGAATATATCACTTTACAAATCCAGTGTCTTTTCCCAGCCGCTTAACATGGTCTTCAATTGAGAGTATTCAGTCGTTATTCAGAAATGCTAAGCGATTTCAAGAGCTATTTCGATTTGATTCCAACCTGGAAAGAAAGATAGACGACTATTTTTGTCAGATCTTTTCTCTAAAACAGGCGTCGACTGCTCTGCATTTAGTCTATTTGTGACCGTGCCCGTGAGTCTGACCGTGAATTTTCTAAGTGTCAATAACATGGCGATTTTATGGTATACCCAAGCTCAGAGAATTCGTAAACTACAAAACCAAAATAGCTCTTCGAATCGCTTGGCATTTCCGAATAAAGATAAAATACCCTGAAGTTGTTTGAGCAGGTCTTTCCGTCGAAATTCGAACAATTTCTGACTGCGAGTCTGGCCAATAACGTGGTGACAAAAATAGTCGTCTATCTTTCTGTGTCAAGAACGTGGTGATTTTATAGTATGCCGAAGCTAGGAAAATTTATCAACTATACAAAACCAAAGTAATTCTTTAAATCGCTTAGCATTTCTTAACAAAGATAGAATACTCTCCAGAGGTTGAATGACTTTCCGTCGAAAATCTGTGAAAATTTCTGACTGTGAGTCTAACCATAAATTTCCTAACTCTCAAGAACATGGTGATGTTATAGTATGCTCAGAAACTTAGAAAATGTTTCAACTTCAGGAGCAAAATAACTTTTGAAATCGCTTCACATTTCCAGACAAAGATAGAATACTCTCCAAAGGTTTGAATAAGACTTTCCGTGAAAATTTGTGAAAATGTCCGTCTTTGAGTCTAAGCATAAATTTTCTAAGTGTCAAGAACATGGCGATTTTATAGTATGCTCAGAAACTTGGAAAATTCATCAACTGCAGAGACAAATAATAATTTTTGAAACTGCTTCGCATTTCCAAACAAAGGAAGATCATTCCCTTAAGGTTGGAATAAGACATGTAATATAAAATGTAATGACATAACGTTATATTTTCCTGGAAATATTCTGTGACTTTATATAGTTTGCACAGTTTCCTGCAGCCAAACTAAAACAAAACATCTGTTGTGAAGGTCTTGAACAGCATGTTTTGAAAAGACTTGCAAGTGAAAAAAGTGGAATTTCTTAGGGTACAAATTGTCTCATTTAGTCAGTAATTGTTTTCGAGTTAACCCTACCATGGCTAAGTAGGACCCTTCACATGTAATCAGAAATTTTGCAGAAAATAGATGTTTTTATAGTCGTTGGTTGATCTGCCTGCTAAGATGATCCTTTCACCATGCAAACAGGCCCTATGTCAAGGTTCTGGAAAGTTTTAATTTATTATCAACTTAAAAGGCAATAAATTCTTACACTCTGCTGTTTAAGACAGCTTACATAAGATTTAAATATTGCATCCCAGACAGAGATAGATTAAAATATTACCATCATATTGCACATGAAAAAAGTCAAGTCAAATTCAGTGATAAATTTTTGTAAAAAGTAGTGGTCGGTTTCACTTTTTGAAATTTAAGATCACAGATAGATAGATAGATAGATAGATAGATAGATAGATAGATAGATAGATAGATAGATAGATAGATAGATAGATAGATAGATAGATAGATAGATAGATAGATAGATAGATAGATAGATAGATAGATAGATAGATAGATAGATAGATAGATAGATAGATAGATAGATAGATAGATAGATAGATAGATAGATAGATAGATAGATAGATAGATAGATAGATAGATAGATAGATAGATAGATAGATAGATAGATAGATAGATAGATAGATAGATAGATAGATAGATAGATAGATAGATAGATAGATAGATAGATAGATAGATAGATAGATAGATAGATAGATAGATAGATAGATAGATAGATAGATAGATAGATAGATAGATAGATAGATAGATAGATAGATAGATAGATAGATAGATAGATAGATAGATAGATAGATAGATAGATAGATAGATAGATAGATAGATAGATAGATAGATAGATAGATAGATAGATAGATAGATAGATAGATAGATAGATAGATAGATAGATAGATAGATAGATAGATAGATAGATAGATAGATAGATAGATAGATAGATAGATAGATAGATAGATAGATAGATAGATAGATAGATAGATAGATAGATAGATAGATAGATAGATAGATTAGCAGGAAATAATGGGGGAATAATGGGCTTGCCCTTTTGAGGACTTAGTTTTACATCTGCTGTTGGAAATCTAGTAACTGCTGGTACCTGCATAGTCATGACAAACATGTATGTGGATAATTATTTGAAAATAGTGGAGAACCTTGTAGTGAATTGGCAACAGTATTGTTATTATTCTTTCAGTTTGCTGAGCTTTTAAATTGGGTACAAAGGCCAGATTGTAAAGCTATTGTATCTTAACTTATAAATTACAGTCATGTTACAAATGCATCTGTAATGCTCATAATAATGCAATTTGTTAAACAGCGAAATTCAAGTGAAAGCAGTTAAAATTGTCTGATGAAGTGAATCACCTTCCACAGTTAACATTTTTTATAAGGACCTTTTTATAAGAACAATTAGGCTGAGATTTACCAAAATTTTAAGAACGTGCTAAGAGCATACCCCAGGCTAAGAGTCGGAGAATGCCTTTATTTTGCCCATTTGTTTTAATTTCTTGTTAAATGGGCAGTATAAATAAATGCAAACCTGTGGTCTAACAGTACAATTAACTCAGTGCTTAAAAGGAAGTATCTTAACAGTAACAATGTTGTTTTTATTGCATGATACACTATGTAGAACAACTCAGTTTGTAGCCTGACTTAGACTTTTAACATGTGACTTAAGAACATCTTGAGAACGTTTTCAGCCTGAAATCGTAAATAAAAGATAAGAACGCTCAGCATCAACCCCAAACTTAGACGTTCTTATATAACAAAATGAGTGTACAGCAAATAAATAGAACAGCAAAATGACGCCAGGTTTTCAACTCTATATATCAATCATTGGGCAATAATAATATTACAGAATGAAAAAAGAAACCTGCATTTTCAAGTTCAGGTTCAAGTTCTTCACTGAGACAGAGTTCACAAATCTTGAGAACACATGGCCACATGAACTATGTTGCATTTGAGTACATGCAGCTTAAGATTGCGTTACTTGATACTGTACTTAAATAAATAGTATATTCTTGCATAGTTAACTATGATTCTAGCAATCAGTGAAAATGTTCAAGAGGAAAACAGTGGCTAGACAAAGGGTAGAGACTTGTACTGATTCCCATTTCTTTATCAAACTTCATGTCATTGAAATCAATAGAAACTTTAAAAAGGCGTTATTAGTATTACACTCTTGATTTACAACTGTAAATGATGAAAATTTACCATAATAATTCAAGAAGCATCTGTCAATATTTTTATTGGAGTGTTTTTATGCCGAAGTAACAGAAGTTTAGTTTTTAACGATCCCATTTAAAGCCAACCACATTGCATGAAATAATTATTGCTTTCAATAAGCCAAAGTTCCACCAAAGTGCATGTAACTCTTTCGAAATTAAAAAGTCTTCAAATCATGTCTGCGTATCGGTGTGTAATTTAAATGATGTACACTCAGTGACAGTGAAATGTACAGGGTGCTAATCATGAACCAGTTTTTCTTTATCTAAAATCCGTTTAGTAGACAGCATCGTTACTTTTTGATAGAGAATTGCACTGAACAACTTTCGATGAAAAGTAAATTTGATACTTGTCAACAGTGAAATTGGCGAGAAGGCATTTGTTCGAGAACTGATGCGTCACGAATTCAGCGAGCGGAATAGAGACTTTCAAGTAGAGAATAATACAACGATTTGAAGCAGTTTGACAGAGCGAAAACCCCTAAATGTAGGTTTTTACAAATGATGGCGTAGATAAATCATTCAAACAGGTATCTATACTTATAATCTATATCTATTCACTTTAGCGAGCGAAATCATTCGACTGACCGTCAGAGCCGTAGTTTTGTAGCTGTGACAAGCCATCTTTAAAAATAAATATTAGTTTTTCGCACAACAATTTCTACCAATTTATTCCATAATTGACGCTTCAGTGATTCTCGCGGGACGGGAAGTCAGTCTCGCGAGACGGGAGTCGTGTCTCTTAAATTACACGGTAATCGCGGGACGTAGTTCCCATCTCGAGGGAAACGGGCGAGACAAGTGACGTACTGTTTGGTGACGTGTCAATTGAGTATCAGATCGTTTGAATATTTCAGTCTGAAAGTTTTAGTTTATCTACAAAATCCACCAAGGCATTTACAGCATGGTTAAAAAACTGAAAACTCGGATCGGAAAATGCTCAAATTACGTACGTTGGCCGTGTGTTATTTTGTTACGTGCTCGATCAAGCAGTGCGACACAACAGGAGAGAAGGTAGATGTATTTGGTGAAGCAGACCGCACACCAGTTACCATTTAGCGGTAAGCATACAAATTTTTGTCTTAAATGAGCCGAAGAGCGACCTTTTTGTTGATCTGGGGTCAACATATAATCTTAGTCAGAATCAAAGGAAAATGAACGAGTTGAAGTTGTTGGTTTAAGAAACAAATTAAATGCTTCGAAATTGCTCACAGGGAATCCTGTACAGGCAACTTTATCGACTTCTGGGCATTTTTAATTCATCAGCTAACACAATTCTTGAAGAAGAAAATACAAAAAACAAGTCGATCCTGAAAGTAATGTTACTGTTCGAACACAAACCTAATTCTGATGTCGAATAAAGCTATCTGCACCATCTGATTACAAATCAGCAGAGACGCGCTTATATTTGCTTTTCACGCGAAACAGCAGCGAGAAAGAGGTTGATAGTTCTTAGCCATTCGAGGCCCGTTTTCCTTAACTTGAAACTGTTACTGAGCGTTTAATATGTGGCACTATGGTATTTGGCTCTAAGAAAGAAATTGAATTCGTTTTCGTTCCAATGTTTTGCGCGTATGTAAATAAGCTTAAGCATACACTATCGCAATGGTGTCGACACTATGAGAATTTTGTACTGCTTGATGAATTAGTTTTAAACTAGGGTTGATTTGGTTTTGTTAAGTGACGATTTATGAAAATCTCCTCGAATCGCAAGGTAAAATAAGGTCAACGAATATGTCAGTTTAGAAATCCAGTGTCTTTTACCAGCCGCTTAACATGGTCTTCAATTTACTAAATACCCGACACTGTCTTATTCAAATCTATCTTTGTTTGGAAATGCCATGCGTTTTCAAAAACTTTTCTCGCTTTGTGTAGTTGATAGATATTCCTATAGCTTCAGGATACTATATTATATTGTGGGCAGAATCACAGTCAGAAATTGTTAGAATTTAACGGAAAGACCTGTTCAATCCGCTTTTAGAGTATTATATGATATTTATTCGGAAATACTAAGCGATTTCAGGGGCTGTTTTGTTTTAATGAAAAGTGTTAAATTCTCGTAGTATGCCGAAGCTAGGAAAATTTATCAACTATGCAAAACCAAATTAATTCTTGAAATCGCTTGGCATTTCTTAGCAAAGGTAGAATACTCTCTAAAAGTTAGAATAAAAAATCTGTGTAAATTTTCTAAGTGTCAAGAACATGGCGATTTTATAGTATGCTCAGAAACTTGGAAAATTCATCAACTGCAGAGGCAAAATAATTTTTGAAACCGCTTCGCATTTCCAAACAAAGGAAGATCATTCCCTTAAGGTTGGAATAAGACTGTAATATAAAATGTAATGACACAGAATATTTCCAGGAAAATATAACTTTATGACTTTATATAGGGTACACAGTTTCCTGCAGCCAAACTAAAACAAAACATCTGTTGTGAAGGTCTTGAACAGCATGTTTTGAAAAGACTTGCAAGTGAAAAAAGTGAAATTTCTTAGGGTACAAATTTCTTCATTTAGTCAGTAATTGTTTTCGAGTTAACCCTACCATGGCTAAGTAGGACCCTTCACATGTAATCAGACATTTTGCAGAAAATAGATGTTTTTATAGTCGTTGGTTGATCTGCCTGCTAAGATGATCCTTTCACCATGCAAACAAGCCCTATGTCAAAGTTCTGGAAAGTTTTAATTTATTATCAACTTAAAAGGCAATAAATTCCTTACACTCTGCTGTTTAAAGACAGCTTACATAAGATTTAAATATTGCATCCCGGACAGAGATAGATTAAAATATTACCATCATATTGCACATGAAAAAAATTCAAATTCAGTGATAAATTTTTGGAAAAAGTAGTGGTCGGTTTCACTGTTTGAAATTTAAGATCACAGGAAATAATGGGGGAATAGTGGGCTTGCCCTTTTGAGAACTTAGTTTTACATCTGCTGTTGGAAATCTAGTAACTTCTGGTACCTGCATTTTCATGACAAACATGTATGTGGGTAATTATTTGAAAATAGTGGAGAACCTTGTAGTGAATTGGCAACAGTATTATTATTATTCTGTCAGTTTGCTGAGCTTTTAAGTTGGGTGGGAATACAAAGGCCAGATTGTAAAGCTATTGTATCGAAACTTAAAAATTACAGTCATGTTACAAATGCATCTGTAATGTTCATAATGCAATTTGTTAGACAGCGAAATTCAAGTGAAGGCAGTTTACATTGTCTGATGAAGTGAAACACAAACACCAATAAGAAAACGATCCCAAATGATCGGGATGTTCCAACAAAACAGTATGGTTTATTATAATTCTGTTGTTTCTTTTTTTGTTGTTGGAGTAAATTGTGACTCTGCAAAAATGTTTGCATTCTCACTGTTGGCATGGCTAAATATGGCTGAATGGGTCAAACAGACTGTTGATTATAAAGTGCTTATTCTATCAGGCAAATTACTAATGGTGTGGTTATAGTCTCAGTTATCTTTTATGGCCATTCATTTATGTCGCAGTTACATGTAGCTTCCACAGATAACATTTTTTATAAGGACCTATTAATAAGAACAATTAGGCTAAGATTTACCAAAATTTTAAGAACGTGCTAAGAACATACCCCAGGCTAAGAGTCGGAGAATGTCTTTATTTTGCCCATTTGTTTTAATTTCTTGTCAAATGAGCAGTATAAATAAATGCAAACCTGTGGTCTAACAGTACAATTAACTCAATGCTTAGAAGGAAATATCATAACATTATTAACAATGCTGTTTTCTATTGCATGATACACTATGTAGAACATCTCAGTTTGTAGCCTGACTTAGACTTTTAACATGTGACTTAAGAACATCTTAAGAACGTTTTTAGCCTCAAATCGTAAATAAAAGACAAGAACGCTCAGCATCAACCCCAAAATTAGACGTTCTTATATAACAAAAGAGTGTACAACACATAAATAGAACAGAGAAATGACGCCAGTTTTTCAACTCTATATATCAATGATTGGGCAATAATAATAATTACAGAATCTTAAGTTCAGGCTGAAATTCTTCACTGAGACAGAGTTCACAAATCTTGAGAACACATGGCCACATGAACTATATTGCATTTGAGTACATGCAGCTGAAGATTGCGTTACTTGATACTGTACTTAAATAAATAGTATATTCTAGCAATCAGTGAAAATGTTCAAGACGAAAATAGTGGCTAGACAAAGGGTAGAGACTTGTACTGATTCCATTTCTTTATCAAACTTCATGTCACATTGAATTTGATAGAAACTAAAAAAAAGGTGTAATTAACACTCGTGATTTACAACTGTACGTGATGAAAATATAGCATAATAATTCAAGGAGCATATGTCAATATTTTTGTTGGAGTGTTTTTATGCCGAAATAACATAAGTTTAGTTTTTAACGATCCCATTTATAGCCAACCAGATTGCATGAAATAATTATTGCTTTCAGTGAGCCAAAGTTCCACCAAATTACATGTAACTTTTTCGAAATTAAAAAATTCTTCAAGTCATGTGTGTGTATCGGTGTGTGATTTAAATGATGTACACTCAGTGACAGTGAAATGTACAGGGTGCTAATCATGAACCAGTTTTTCTTTATCTAAAATCCGTTTAGTGGACAGCATCTTAACTTTTTGGTAGAGAATTGCACTGTACAACATTCGATGAAAAGTAAATTTGATACTTGTCAACAGTGAAATTGGCGAGAAGGCATTTGTTCGAGAACTGATGCGTCACGAATTCAACAATGTGAAGCAGTTTGGTAAAGCGAAAACTCCCAAATATAGGTTTTTACAAACGATGGCGTAGATGAATCGTTCAAAGAGGTATCTATACTTATAATCTATATCTCTTCACTTTAGCGGGCGAAAACACTCGACTGAACGTCAGAGCCGTAGTTTTGCAGCTGTGACAAGCCATCTTTAAAAATAAATATTAGTCTTTTGCACAACAATTTCTACCAATTTATTTCATAATTGGGGCTTCAGTGATTCTCGCGGGACGGGAAGCAAGTCTCGCGAGACGGGAGTTGTGTCTCTTAAATTACACGGAAATCGCGGGACGTAGTTCCCATCTCGAGGGAAACGGGCGAGACAAGTGACCTACTGTTTGGTGACGTGTCAATTGAGTATCAGATCGTTTGAATATTTCAGTCTGAAAGTTTTAGTTTATCTACAAAAATCCACCAAGGCATTTACAGCATGGTTAAAAAACTGAAAACTCGGATCGGAAAATGCTCAAATTACGTACGTTGGTCGTGTTATTTTGTTACGTGCTTGATCAACCATTGCGACACAACAGGAGAGAAGTTTGGTGTATTTGGTGAAGCAGACTCACAACAGTTACCATTTAGCGGTAAGCACGCGTATTTTGTCTTAAATGAGCCGAAGAGCGACCTTTTTGTCGATCTGAGGTTAATAAGAATGGACTCCTCGGTTAGTATATAATTTTAGTCAGAACCAAAGGAAAATGAACGAGTACAAGTCGTTGGTTTAAGAAACAAATGCTTCGAAATTTGTCACAGGAAGCTCTGTTTAGGCAACTTTATCCACTTCTGGGCATTTTAAATTCACCAGGTAACACTGTTTTTGAAGAAGAAAAAAACAAAAAACAAGTCGATCCTGATAGCAATGATGTAACCTTCGAACATAAACCTAATTCTGATGTCGAATAAAGCTATCTGCACCATCTGATTACAAATCAACAGAGACGCGCAGCGCTTATATTTGCTTTTCACGCGAAACAGCAGAGAGAAAGACGAAGGGAGGTCCTACCCATTCGAGGCCCGTTTTCCTAAACTTTAATATATGGTTCTATGCATGGTATTTGGTTCAAACAAAAAAATTTAATTCGTCTTCGTCCCGATGTATAAATAAGCATACACTGTCGCAACCGTGTTGTGAGAATTTTGTACGCTTCGAAGAATTAGTTTTGAACTAGGGCTGATTTGGTTTTGTTTAGTGACGATTTATGAAAATCTTCTCGAATCGCTAGGTAAAATTTAGTCAACGAATATGTCAGTTTAGAAATTCAGTGTGACTAAATGCCCGGTAGTCAGAAATGTTCACAGATTTTCGACGGAAAGTCTTATTTAAACCTCTAGAGAGTATTATATCTTTGTTTGGATATGCCAAGCGATTTCAAAAATTATTTTGGTTTTGTATAGTTGATAAATTTTCCTATAGCTTCAGCATACTATAAAATCGCCATGTTCTTGACACTTGGAAGATTTTTGGTCAGACTCGCAGTCAGAAATTGTTAGAATTTTGACGGAAGGACCGCCTCAACCTTTTGAGGGTATTCTATCATTAATCAGAAATACCAAGCGATTTCAAGAACTGTTTTGGTTTTAATGAATAGTTAAATCTTCCTAGCGACAGCATGTTATAAAATTGCCATGTTCTTAACATTGTGGTCGCAAAGTTAGAAATTATTACAGAATTTCCTGCTGAAATTATATTATTACAGAATGACCTGCTCAAACCTCTTGAGAGTATTCAGAAATGCCAGGCCATTTCAAGAGCTATTTTGGTGTTGTAGTGTTGACTAATGTATTGAGCTTGGTCATACCTTTCAACCTGGATAGAAAGCCAATAGACGACTATTTTTGTCATATCTTTTCTCAAAATGATCTAAAACATGGCGATTTTATGGTATACCAAAGCTCAGAGAATTCGTCAATTACAAAACCAAACTAGGTCTTCGAATCGCTTGGCATTTCCGAATGAAGAAAGAATACCCTCAAGACGTTTGAGCAGGTCTTTCTGTCGAAATTTTAACAATTTCTGACTGCGAGTCTGAACAAAAATTTTCTAATTGTTAAAGAACGTGGTAATTTTATATTATGCCGAAGCTAGAAAAATTTATCAACTACACAAAACCAAAGTAATTCTTGAAATCGCTTGTCATTTCTTAACAAAGATAGAACACTCTCCAGAGGTTAGAATAAGACTTTCCGTCGAAAATGTGTGAAAGTTTCTGACTGTGAGTCTGACCATAAATTGTCAAGAACATGGCAATTTGCTCAGAAACTTGGAAAATGTTTCAACTTCAGGAGCAAAATAACTTTCGAAATCGCTTCGTATTTCCAAACAAAGATAGAACACTCTCAAAGGTTGGAATAAGACTTTCCGTCGAAAATCTGTGAAATTTTTTGAAAAGTTTTGTACGAAAATTTGGCCATTAACCCAATTGAGGACAATACTCAGCAATTTCTGACTGCGAGTCTGACCAAAAATGTTCTAAGTGTTAAGAACGAGGTGATTTTATAGTATGCCGAAGCTAGGAAAATTTTTCAACTATACAAAACCAAATTAATTCTTGGAATCGCTTGGCATTTCTTAGCAAAGATAGAATACTCTCTAAAAGTTAGAATAAAAAATCTGTGAAAATTTCTGACTTTTAGTCTGACCATAAATTTTCTAAGTGTCAAGAACATGGCGATTGTATAGTATGGTCAGAAACTTGGAAAATTTAATCAACTGCAAAGGCAAAATAATTTTTGAAGTCGCTTTGCATTTCCAAACATAGTTAAAAAAAAAGCAATTTGTTCTTCGAAAATCTGTGAAAATTTCTGACTGCTGGGCATTAACCCAATGAGGGCCCATTCTCAGCAATTTCTGACTGCGAGTCTGACCAAAAATGTTCTAAGTGTTGAGAACGTAGTGATTTTATATTATGTCGAAGCTAGGAAAATTTATCACGAACATGGCAATTTCATTGTATGCTCAAAAACTTGGAAAATGTTTCAACTTCAGGAGCAAAATAACTTTTGAAATCCAAACAAAGATAAAACACTCTTAAAGGTTGGAATAAGACTTTCCGTCGAAAATCTGTGCAAATTCCTGACTTTGAGTCTGACCGCCATAAATTTTCTAATTGTCAAGAATGGTGATTTTTTAGTACATGTATGCTCAGAAACTTGGAAAATTTATCAACCGCAGAGGCAAAATAATTTTTGAAATCGCTTCGCATTTCCAAACAACTAGAGTTTGAATAAAAAAATTTTCTACGAAAATCTGTGAAAATTTCTGACTGCTGGGCATTAACTAAATTGAGGACCATTCTCAGCAATTTCTGACTGCGAGTCTGTCCAAAAATGTTCTAAGTGTTGAGAACGTGGTGATTTTATATTATGTCGAAGCTAGGAAAATTTACTAACTATACAAAGCCAAAGTAATTCTTGAAATCGCTTGGCATTTCTTAACAAAGATAGAACACTCTATAAAGGTTGGAATAAGACTTTCCGTAAAAAATCTGTGAAAATTTCTGACTTTTAGTCTGACCATAAATTTCCTTAGTGTCAAGAACATGGCGATTTTATAGTATGGTCAGAAACTTGGAAAATTTATCAACTGCAGAGGCAAAATAATTTTTGAAGTCGCTTCGCATTTTCAAACAAAGAGTTTGAATAAAAATTTTTCTACGAAAATCTGTGAAAAATCCTGACTGCCGGGGATTACCTCAATTGAGGACCATTCCCAGCTGCCGCAAATGGACACTACGTTTGAATTTCCTGATTCATAACAAAATCTATATACTAGGAATGAGGTTCAAACTGATTAAAAATTCTGTGCACATGAAACGATCAAATCTTCTTAGAAAAGCAACATGTTACTTTCAGTCCTCTTTCGCATCAGTGAACTGAAATAAACTTTGGAACGAGATCAATAATAAAGAAAAAGTAATCTGGCAAAAATGTGCAGTCACTGTCTTAACGAAGAATACATTTTCTTCAATCGCTGCACAATCGCAGTAAATCTTTTAACTCCAGTTCTTGAATGCATTGTGAGATTTTTTTTACCAATTAAGTAAAAATATTTAAACAGAATTACTCCATTCTATGCAAGTATTCTGCTCTGAGATATGTTTACGGATTGCGGTAAACTGATAAATATTGGATAGCAGGGAATTCAGACTGGATTAACAGAACTCAGTTTTATCCCAGTTATTTTAAAGAAAACTTCTTTCCCTTCCCGCTAGAGTGTAACCTAGAAGTATATGTAGTTATAGCTTGTTGTGCTTCGAGAAAAGTAAATTTCAAGTTGGGTTGGCTAGTACTTTGACAATCATTAAACTCCACTAATGTTTTTCGAAAATCGTTTCAAAATTCGGGTTTTTTTCCTACAGCAAAGGCAAACAAAAGAATCCGAAAGCTTTTTAAAAAATGCCGGTAAAAGCTAGTGTTTAAAACTATGTCCCTGTCTTACATTTGTTTGAAGTGCTTTTTGTTGGACTTTTCCGGTGGGAATTTTCTTTCAGAAATGGTTAAGCTAATTGAAGGGTTTCCATTTTCAGGTGCACACAGGTATTGTTAGTGATCACTCATCTAGTGTTATGAGAAAAGTTATACAAGTTTTGTGCGTTTAATACATATTTTTTAGAGTTTTCGTAAGCTCTGTTAATTAAGCAGACATCACAGAATTGAAGTAATCATTCACATGACTTATTTTATTTTAAACATTCTGCATTCTTGCAGACCACTTCAAAATTCATCTTGTGGCTTTCAAAGTTGTGCTTGTTTTGTGTTAAATAGTAAAGAATTAACTCCGTTAAATCCCTGAATAAAGACCAGAAGATCTTCTTTATTGGTGTTGAATATCTTTTCATTTCAGAAGAAAAAGGTTTTCCTGCATATTTACAAATGGCTAGCGCCACACATATTGGTGCCCTTACCAACAGAAACAGAGATGAGAATTATTGGATAATAGTAAGTACCAGGTTTTTTTGTCTGTATTGCTGCATTCGCAAAAAGAATTTTTTAACTATTAGTTAATTATGTTATATTTAGATTTTCCTTAAAGTTTGATAAGACATTGAAACTTCTACCGAGACAAAAAGAGCAAACATTGTCTGCCACCTTATTGATGTTTCGACTGAAAAGTAAATATTTTGTTTAACACGTTTTTGCGAAAGATTTGCATACACGTACTGTATTACCGAATTTCAAAATAGAGTGGTTTTACTTAACCTGTAAAATAGTTAGTAATCACACACTAATCCCATTGTTTTCTTTTGTTTAGTTTTGACTATTGCACACTAATTGCTAGATGTTGTTTCACGGGTTAAATCAAATCACTCTGGTGCTTTTTGTGTATCAATGAAACATTAAGAATGAAGCTCAGTGGGTAATACAGATTTATTTCCTCCATCACTGATTTCAATAAATGACTGTCAAAACGAATAAAAACATCATGGATATTGCCAGTCGTTCAGAGAAAAAAAAATCTATCAGTGCTTTCCTTGTAAAGAGCTACGGTCAACTTCGCATCAAAAATGTAGCATAGATGAAATTTTCCGTTCAAAGTTGTCAGTGTATATTTTTGCATAGGTCTTACACCCACCAATATTTTTTGAGGAATTTTACGGAATAAAATATCAGTTTGGTACAGCTTGGGGTAGCTGTTATTTTACCGTCTGTCTGTCCTTCTCACTTGTTATCTTATCACCAGTTTTGAATTCAGTAACCGTTCAGCGCAAACATCTACAGTAGCGCGTTTTTCACAATTACTTGTTTGTTATTTCCGAAAGTATCGACCCCCCAAAAGTAGCAACCTTCATAAATAAATAAATTTTGTTATTTGATTTTATTTACAGAGGCTTGACAATTAAATGAGGATGCATAGCATCCCCTGCGTTATTTTAGTAATAAGTAATCACTTGGTCTCAATGAAACTCGCACTGCCACTCTGGCAATCAGATCTCCTTGTGCATGTAGGTGTTGCGTTTATGTAAGTCAACTTACGGTTTTAAATTGCTTGCATGGTGATTGTAAACTGACTGTGTTGTTAAGCATGGCGAAATCGAGCATGTTTTTAATATGTCATCGCTGGGAAGTCTAAGAATATTAAAGATCGAAGTTACAGCATTGTTGTCTTCTGTTATTTTTGGTAATCGTGATAAAATGTTTAGTCCAACGAATTCGAAGTTAGTTTTGCCTGTTGCGAAGGACTACTGGCAAAGACGACACACTGGCTCGAGAGCCACAGGTGACTACTGAAATAATGTAGTCAGTTTATTTTCTGGGCTTGGAATACTGTACTAAATAAAAGAGTAAACAAGAAACGCGCTTATATTTGTTTGCCTCGCGAGACAGAAGACGGTGAGATAGCGGAAGGGAATTTTCAGCCCCTCGCGGCTTGTCAAAATTGCCACGTTGCGTGTGGTTCCTTTATTTCAGATATTTGTCCAAGGTAAAGATGTGCTAGCCATTCACTACAACGACTTCTGTATAATACCAATCGAATATCCGTGTCTTCTGTTTTTTCGTTCCAAATGGTGGCAATGTAAGAACAATTAAGAGAATAATAAATCCCCCCTCAGTCTAACAAGGTTTTTTGCTTTTTTTACAACATCTGTTCCAGTTTCGTTCCTTGGAAGTAATTCTAAACGCGAAAGCAATCGATCTTAATTAGAGTGATTTTATTGAGACCCAACCCGTGACAATTAGTGCTAAGTAGTCAAAAGTAGACAAAAGAAACAATAGAACTGGTGTCTAATAGTACGTGACTGTATAATAACTATATCACAGCTTAAGTAAAATCACTAAAAAAAAAAAGACGTAGCTTTAATTTTGCACAACAAAGGCGCTGTGTTAACACCGCGTACAAAACTTTTTTTCGCGTTCCTTGTGTAAATATCAATATTAGTTTTTTGTTGTTGTGGTTCAAAATACACGGCTGGCATAATGAGTTCCTACTCTATAAATTCAATCTGTCTTTGTTGTTGCATCAAACACTTTTTAGTCCCGAGTGAGACACATTGCCTGCTAAAGCTTAGCTGCCGAAGATCAAGATGTTTCGCTGTTTGACTACTGCATTTGTCGTGACTATACTCGCCTTTTCCCACGTCGGTACGTAGAAACGCGCGGAGGCGAAATCTTGACAAAAAAATTAATCGCAAAAAATGGCGTATGCTGCCGACATTCTACCGGAACATCTTAAAAATTCAGTCTCGGAACGACAAAACCTTAACTTTTTGTCATTTTTTTCTATACACAGATGCCAAAACAGACGAATTCTTGGAAATTAAGTTTTTCAATCACGAATTTCAAGCCTCTGATTCTGAGATGCATGTAATGCTAAAGAAGGCAAACCTCACTGGTCATGGCTACAAAAAGGAAGTTATTACCAAGGTGGTGCGGAAGGCTGAAGGAGGACGAGAATACGAGGTATGTATTACGTACGTATGTTACAAATCTTCGGCTTCTAATGTATACTTTTAAATTAATGTACAATATGGTGACCTAATTTTCCCTTCTAATTTAGTGTAAGCGTGTATTCTTTTGTTAATCATTTATTGTTCTGCTACCTCCAGGAAACGCACTACTACTACAAGGATGTCAGTTGTTCACAGATGCAGGTGGTTGAACAAGAATTGGAACGTTTGTTACCAGGTAAGCAGAGCTCAGTACTTGATCCTGATCTTAACAGCGATCAGAGAAATGATGTCTGCTTTGGAGGTTTGCAGATTGAAGCCAAAGGCCGTTCTCAGCCAATATGCTGTTTTGTTACATCCAGGGAGTTAATATTGTTGATAACATTATACTTTTATCCTTAACAGGTGCCTTTGGAAAAGGTATGGGGTCTGACTTTCAAAAGGAAATAAAAGCAAAGCATCTTGCCAGCATGGGGCAGTGTAAGGTGGGGCTGGAAGTTCATTTCAAGAAAGCCCAGGGTTGCTATGGCAATCAGAAATCTGTCAGCAAACGACGAAAGAAGCGTAGTTGCGCCGGTTCGGTGTGTTCCATTTGCATTAGTGCCAATGGCAACAACGTTAATGTTAATGTTAACTCAAACAACAGTAGCCGCCGCCGCCGCCGCCGCCGCCGCCGCCGACGTCGGTTCGTCAGCGGGTGGTGAGCAGCATCAGCAGCAGCAGTAGCAGCAGTGTTGAGTTGTTGATGTAGACAGCACTGTACGATAGGGTTGTGTTCATTCTGTCCTAAAATAGTCGTAGCTTGAAATTTTTGTGATTGATTCTGCCGTGTCACCGAATAAACCGCCAAACACTCTATATGAGCATTCAGAAAGTGTTAATCAATAAATTACCTGAACGATTTCCTGTACCTTTAGTATGTAGTTGATTTTTATGAAAAAATTAGCCTGGGAGAAAATAAAGCTCTAAAATTAATTGGTTTAAGCGTTTCTTTATTTGACGCATGATTATTGGGTTAAGGTATCCACTTTACCTTTTGCTATCCATGCTTGAAATTACAACAGCCAAACTTCAATCCAAGACCAATAGCTGACGCAAATTTCACTTCACTCCGACAAAGGACAGGCTAATAAAGATCTTATTAAAACGGTCTCGAAACACCTTGAGTTAGAATTCCGTTCAACTATCCATCACGGACTGAAGAAACATTCGTAAACACGTTTTAGCAAACTAGTCCACAAATGGATTCGATATCAGTTTTTTTCCACTATAGAAAAACCAAAAGCGCAATTTTCTACACAGACATCAACTAACATCAACCTTACTAATTTCACGACTTGAATGGAAAATTCCGATATTAAGCCCTGGGTTTTAATTTTTTATTTTTAAAATGAAATTCAAAATAAGCTGGAGCTCCCTCCGCGCTCCCTGTTTTTCTGCGATGGGCGCCTGGGGACGAGGCAGACAGGCCCCCCTGTTCCCTGCCCCTTCTTGCCTCTACCCAATTAAGTCATCGTTTTTAATTTTACCTCGTGAACAGTCGCACGAGAAACCTAGACTACGAGTAGTCCTTATTTTTTTTCAGGGTTAGTTGCTAGCGCGCTCGCTCACCTGATATTTAAGGTGGCTCCATATTTATTCCGGGCGCACTTGTCCATGACAAACTTTGCGTTATAACTTTTTAGGCTTTGACGCGATGGCGGTGAAACTTTGGGAAAATGTTCACCTATCATTCGGCGATAGTAATATGAAATTCGATTTAACTGGATAAAAATATTTTTGATATTACTGGCATTTAATTGGACCCCACTTTTAGCAAAAAATCGAGTCTAGAAAAAAATTTTGCTGATAGATGTTAGCTAAACTTCTGAAATCAGTTGATATTGACTAAATACATATCATAGCCAAGTTTCAGAAAAATCGTCGGAACAGAATCGCTGAAATATTAAGGTCACCTAAATTCGACACTTAAATTCTATTGAAATGTTCTTTTCTTGGCGCCTGTTGTGAAAACAAGCTACGAACCCAAATTTCTGCAAGAAGCATCCCCAATGCTTGCTAAATCAATGTGCCTCGCCGATTTGCGATCGTGACAACCGTTAAAAAAGTATTTGCTTTCCCAGTAAACATTACAAAATGATAGAAAATCTTCTCAAACCAACAAAGTTACATTTTTCATAAATTTTTCAAAATTACACTGCAGTTTTGTGTCCAACTCCTTCCAAACAAACTTCAGGATACTGCAATGTTTTTGCATCGATTTTTGCTGCTGTACGATGCTGTAAATTGGAGAATTTATGTTGGGATTTCAAGCGGCTCCGCGACCGTTCTCTGACCAAGCGGACTAGCAGTTTTGTTTATGTAGTTCTGAATACGAAATGAGCACGTACGTTATTTATTGCACGAATTCGCACCTTTTCAAGGGGGGTGTATTTGATATGCGCGCCCAGGAGGTGCAGCAGTTATAAAATCTGCCATTGTAAATCTAAACAAATCTACTCGTCCACTTCGCCACTGCATTCAAGCTCAAAAAAAAAAAAGAATTAATTTCATCTGCCTACCCTTTGGAACAATTTCAATCGCTTGTTCAACTCTTATGTGACTTATTGCCTTTAGTGACAGTTCGTTAATCTCCACAATAAATTACAATACACCTCATTGTTACTTTCATTGAGCGTACATCTTTCCTCCCCTCCTGGGCGCGCATATCAAATACACCCCCCTTGAAAAGGTGCGAATTCGTGCAATAAATAACGCACGTGCTCATTTCGTATTCAGAACTACATAAACAAAACTGCTCATCCGCTTGGCCAGAGAACGGTCGCGGAGCCGCTTGAAATCCCAACATAAATTCTCCAATTTACAGCATCGTACAGCAGCAAAAATCGATGCAAAAACATTGCAGTATCCTGAAGTTTGTTTGGAAGGAGTTGGACACAAAACTGCGGTGTAATTTTGAAAAATTTATGAAAAATGTAACTTTGTTGGTTTGAGAAGATTTTCGATCATTTTCTCGTGTTTACTGGGAAAGCAAGTACTTTTTAACGGTTGTCACGATCGCAAATCGGCGAGGCACATTGATTTAGCAAGCATTGGGGATGCTTCTTGCAGAAATTTGGGTTCGTAGCTTGTTTTCACAACAGGCGCCAAGAAAAGAACATTTCAATAGAATTTAAGTGTCGAATTTAGGTGACCTTAATATTTCAGCGATTCTGTTCCGACGATTTTTCTGAAACTTGACTATAATATGTATTAAGTCAATATCAGCTGATTTCAGAAGTTTAGCCAAAATCTATCAGCAAAATTTTTTTCTAGACTCGATTTTTTGTAAAAAGTGGGGTCCAATTAATTGCCAATAACATCAAAAATATTTCTAACCAGTTAGATCGATTTTCATATTACTATCGCCGAATGATAGGTGAACATTTCCCCAAAGTTTCACCGCCATCGCGTCAAAGCCTAAAAAGTTATAACGCAAAGTTTGTCATGGACAAGTGCGCCCGGAATAAATATGGAGCCACCTTAACCCATTGTCACCTGTGCCGCCCGTAACCGCCCGTGACGAGCGTCGGCCTTTGTTCCGCTCATGACGTCATCAGAAAAGATCTTTCCAATGATACCCAGATCGATCGGAGTGATTGCATTAACGTAGCTTAAACTGTGCACGAAAATGCATAGAAATTTGGGTGAAAAACTCTAAGGAAAATTTCCGTCAATCGCCCCTGGCTACTACGTGGTAAAAATTCAAGCCTAGTAGGAGGCCAACAACTGCAGCAAAAAAAGATAAGAAAAGGAGAAAAACGATATGCAAAAAAAAAAAAAATGTAAAAGCCTTAAGCCTTAAACGAAATGCCTTAAGAGCGGATTACCGAAGTTCAATTAACGACAGACTTTCAGAATTGCTTTTTTATTTTTAGCTGTCATCCTTCAATGATCAATCCCCGTTTGCATCACGAACTATACACCAACGATTGCACTCCTTGAACAGAATAGCGTCAAACCTTAAGAGCGGGCTTCCGTAAATATCGCTTGGAGGAGTGCAATTTGAAAAAAATCGAAAATTCTCAAACTTGGCCAGAATGTAGGTCTAGTGGAACTATTTATGCAAAAAAAAATACTTTAAGTTCAATCAGATTTTTCTTTTACGCGAACGGCGACGATGACGGTTTGAAAGCTCTAACAAGGGGTTCATGACTTAAAAATTTACCAAAAATGAACAAAAAGCTATTAAGGTACAGTCAAACAATAGATACATCAATTAAAAGAAGACATATTGCTTCTCATTTTAAATGGCTACTAAACAATTTGACTGAAAACATAATATTTTCAAGATTCTTAATTTTTCGGCTTATTTTGCCGTTTTCAGTACGGTAAAAAATGGCAAAATTGAGAGCGAAAAAACTCAACTTGGTACAAGAGCCGGCGCTATAAAAATATATCTCAACGAAAGAGCAACATTTCGTGTTCCAATATATACAATAAATTTTTTGGGCTACTGAAACAACAAAATTTGACAGCGCAAAATACAAGTGGTACCGAGCTCAAAAATCGCTTTTTCGTGTCACGGTATTCCCATCAATAAAATGTCAAAAGTTGACTTCGCACTTTGGTTCTTCATCTAGTTTTATGAAAATGTAACCCAATGAAAGAGCAACGTTTCTTCTTAAAGTAAATGTAAAAATATTTTTGGGCTACTTAGACAACGAATTTTGAGAGCGCTATACACTGGCTATACGCAAGTGCTTTGGAGCTCAGTTTCTGGGCCATCGCTTGGAAGATGTCTCACGCAATTTCAAATGTAAGGATTTTTTAGTTCATTGGGCTATATTTTCATAACACTAGATGAAGAACCAAAGTGCGATTTTTAACTGTCAATTTTGAAATTTTATTGATGGGAATCTTCCTTGATTTTTTAAAAAAACAATTGCAAGATTCATTTGTCTTACAATTTAGTTACACGTACAAATCAAGTTGTACTTTGATTTTTAATTTGTTGCTTAATTTTCTTTTTCTGAATGGTAATTCAATAAATAAAAGCAACATATACTTGCATCGTGGGGTAAAACATCTTCCAGTTACTATAACGATTGTTAGGGAATCATTCACATCGTTAAGAGCTGAGCCATAGGCTTCCCAAGCTCAAAATTCGACTCTGCATCGCACTATATGGTGTATGGTAGAGCTTACATATATAGAGAATTGTTTGGGAAACTCACCGATGGTAAAAAGATGTGTAAATAACTATCGAATTTGAGTCACGAGTCTTTCGACCGCCGAAGCACACGCATATGGAGTGAAATTTATTGGGCTTTATGAAACTGTTGGTTTTATTGCGATTCAGAACTTTTCCCTTTGAGGAGAAAACGATTTGTGGAGTGACGTCTGGCCAGCGATCGATGGAGTGGTCTGCCTTTCCCTTCTTTTAGAAGGAGAGACAGCGATTTCGAACAACTTCATAAACGGCGTCAGAATGGCTTCAAAATCGGCACAAAAGACAAGTACACGACGCATTTGAGGCAGGAAAACTTTATTTCAAATCAGATAGTTATTTACACAATTTTTTTTACGATCGGTGACTTTCAATTCTCTATATATACACAAGCTGTCTCATACAACACTTATGCAGAGTCGAATTTTTAGCTTGGGAAGCCTGTGGCTGAGCCTAAATTATGGAAAGCCATAACTGCCTTATGTGATCGTTAATCATTACGTTTTGACGTTTCGTCATTATATGATGTGGCCCTGTCATGTTGTATCTTCCATATTCCGTTACGTGGTGCAGTTTTGGCATTATGTTTTGAAGGTTCTTCATTATGATTTCCGCTTTTGTCATTATGTGATGAGGTTTGATCATTATGTGATGTGGTTCCTTCGTTATGTGTTGTGGTTTTATCATTATGTGTTGAAGTTATTTCATTACGTGCTGGGGTCTTTCTATTATGTTGTGTCGTTGTTTCTTTATGTGTTGCAGTTCCTTCATTATGTGGTGCAGTTCCTTCATTATGTGTTGCAGTTCCTTCATTATGTGTTGCGGTTCCTTTGTTATGTGGTTTCACCATTATGTGTTTTGGTTTTACCATTATGTAATGTTATTCTATTTTTGGCAATTTGAGTTTACTTCCGGTGTCAATCATTATTTCCCAGGTCCCTCTCGTCTTTAAGAACCCGTTTTATCAGTTTTTATCTTAGGGTCCAGTACCTGCTCTTTCAAAGTTTCAAGATGGCGGAAGAACCGAAAGCTAATCTGCCAAGACTATCAAGTGTGCTTGAAAAGCTGCATATTGGACATCTTCTCGAAAACTTTCAACGTGAAAAAGTAACAGTGGATCAAATATGTAAGTTATCTTTCAAACAAATGGAATGCTTAGGCATAAACCAGGCCCGTAGGGTGGATTCTGTTGAGGGGGGTTCTTTTATTTGTTGGGAGGTATTTTTTAGCGCCGGTGCTAACACGAGCGCCGAAGGCGCTAGCCTCTAGGGGGGTCTGGGCCTCTAGGAGGGGGGGGGGGGGGGGGTCTGGCCATTTCCTGCATTTTGACATCATTTCTGAGGTGGGATGCATTTTCCTTCAATATTAGCTCTTCGGAAAGTAATTTTCAATTGAAAAAAATTCTTAAATGTTCAGAAATGAGTGTGTGCATTTAGACAGTTTTCAAAACACAAATATTAAAATCAGGGTGGATGAATGGACAAGAAATTGAAAGAATTATGAATTATCTGAAATGTTTTACAATTATGTATTTTAGAAACAACTACTGAACATGTTTCATGTCTTAGCAAGTACAGAACATCTGTTTGTTCCCGGAGGTAATTCTATAATTCTATATAACTTTCAGAAATTTCTGACAAATGCGCATGCTTGCTTATCCAGCCACCTAACGCTAGTTCTGATTGCTGCGGGCGCCACGACAACGATGGAAAGCAAGACGAACATCAATTAACCAATCCAAAAGATTAGAACTTCTCATTATAGTGCCAAAATGTTGCGGCTTCCTCGTTTTATCCTGGCAAGGGAGGTAGTCGTCCGTGTAATCGACCGGTCACAGTCTTTTGATTGTTTTTGTCAATTGTTTTTATCTTTTCAACCCCTCAAAAATGCCGACTTCAAAAACTTTAGGGGGTTCGTTCGAACCCCTCGAACCCCCCACCCTACGGGCCTGTAAACGATCGAAGCACAATGATGAATTTAAGGTTAGAGTGTCTAACCTTTGGAAGCAATCCACCGCCAAGGAAACCTGGAACGCAAGGTTGTGGTGCACCTGAGTATTTTATCACAAAGTCCGTTTTAGAGGGTTATCTGGAGGATGGCTTCACAATAAAGGATATTGCTACATTACATTCTGTTTCTGAACGTACTGTTTACCGCCGGATGGGTCGTTAAGGCCTCAGTGTGTTGCAGTTCACAGAGATATCAGACGGAGACCTAGATAAGGTCGTGGAGGAAATTACTAGGGAATACCCTTCTTGTGGAGAGAGGATGGTGATGCAAATACTTAAAGATCGGGGAATAAGGATTCAACGAATGAGACTCCGCGACAGCATTCATAGAGTTGATCATGAAGGTGTTGAAAATAGAAAAAGGGGCCGTCTCCGCCGACGCACTTACAATGTTCAAGGTCCCAACCACTTATGGCACATTGACACTAACCACAAACTTGTGCGTTGGCATTTAGTTATCGGGGGCATCGATGGCTTTAGCCGCCAACCAGTCATGTTATCATGCACAGACAACAACAAAGCTGAAACAATTTTAAAGTGCTTTTTGTCTGCCGTAGATGAATTTGGGTTACCCAGCAGAATAAGAACTGATAAGGGCATGGAGAACGTCGACATTGCAGAATACATGATTTCGAGAAGAGGGGTCAATAGAGGAAGTGCCATTGTTGGAAAAAGTACACACAATCAAAGGATTGAACGCTTGTGGCGAGACATTTTCGAGGGTGTTTTAGGACTATATTATAGACTGTTTTACTTCATGGAAGATGAAGGATTTCTTGATCCCTTGAATGAGATCCATCTTGCTGTTCTTCACTTTGTTTATTTGCCAGTAATTAATGAGAAGCTGAAAGTCTGAAGTAACGCTTGGTCACGCCACAAAATGCGAACAAGATCTTTCCCAATTCGTATGTGGGTCTCTGGGCAGCTACAAAATCCGTTAGGTATTGAATTAGCGGGATCAACCATAGAATATTATGGGGTAGAAGGCATTGTAGACATTAGTAGAGAAGGGGAAGGTGACAGCAGGCCCATTCTACAATCTCTTTCAATTTCTCTCACTGATCAATGCAAATCACAACTGGCTAGTCAAGTTCCTTCCTCTTGGTCATCAGAACATTATGGAGTGGAACATTACTTGAAAGCAGTTGAAATAATCAAGCAACATGCACTTGAACTTTTGATATCTTCAAACTTAACAACAGTAGTGTATTTTATCAGTTTAACTCAAGGTTATACATTTCAAATTGCAGTGATAACATTACTACATGTATAGGTTTCAGTAGTTATTCAAAGTTATCATTAAACAACCTGCAGTGTAAATCATTCTTAACTGAAATGATAATATTAACTTACTCTTCGGACATGAATGGCTAACTTCCTCTATGACATGCGCCTGCAGGGAATCATAGAGTTGTATTCAACAAAACACATTGAAGACTTGGCAACGTTGAATACAACTACCATGATTCCCTGCAGTTGCGTCTCATAGGGGGAATTGGGCACTCATGGTAGAGAATAAAAACATCAACAAGATTTGTGTTCTCTAAAACCGCAACACACTAGGGACGATTCACCATAAAAGGGGGCAATCAGGGTGATGGGGTTACAAGGTCTGTCTGTTTTGAAAGATGTTCTTCATACCAAGGCCTGCCTGAAAAAGAACTTGTTTCTCTGTAGAGGTGGGAATTTTGCTTTGGTGGCGATCAGCAACAAAAAAGAAACTAACTGTCCAACTCCTTTTCGCAACTGCCTTTTTTTTGCGATCAGCCCTTCTGCTATTACGACCATTAAACAGAGCCATGCGTTCCTGGAGAACATTTGACGCCACTGACTCGCGTGTACGATATTTTTCGGCGACGGCACAAAGATAACGGAGACGAAGGCGATCTCCAATCGTTGTTACGCCTACAAGACAAAGTTCTTCGTCCGATAATGCCGCCACGTTCGCAGGCTCGATTCGTTCAGCTAAAAAATGGGGAATAAGAGATTCCAAATGCAACTCCTTCAAAATGTCCTCCATGATTTTTTTCCGAAAGGCAAAAAGACAAAACATACGTAAAGTATGCTACACAAAGTATCTTGTAGAGCAAACCGGTTAAGCGGGTTCTTAAAGACGAGAGGGACCTGGAAAATAATGATTGACACCGGAAGTAAACTCAAATTGCCAAAAATAGAATAACATTACATAATGGTAAAACCAAAACACATAATGGTGAAACCACATAACGAAGGAACCGCAACACATAATGAAGGAACTGCACCACATAATGAAGGAACTGCAACACATAAAGAAACAACGACACAGCATAATAGAAAGACCCCAGCACGTAATGAAATAACTTCAACACATAATGATAAAACCACAACACATAACGAAGGAACCACATCACATAATGATCAAACCTCATCACATAATGGCAAAAGCGGAAATCATAATGAAGAACCTTCAAAACATAATGCCAAAACTGCACCACGTAACGGAATATGGAAGATACAACATGACAGGACCACATCACATAATGACGAAACGTCAAAACGTAATGATTAACGATCACATAAGGCAGTTATGGCTTTCCATACTAAATTGTTGGTTTATTGTATCTACAACCTACGACAAAAATAGTTGGGAAGGTCAAAAATGAACGCCTTGATTTCAACAACATTTAAATAGATCTAATCTATAGGTACACACAAAATGTTTATGAGCCCCCCTCTACCCCATGTCAATGTTGAAGTATTAGTGAACATTCGTGATAGACAATATGGTGTGATTGAAATCTCTTGGTATACCTCAACATTGAATAAGGGGAGGGATAGACAGAAATAAGAAAACGGAGGTTGTCTAAATATCAGATGCAACATTCAATATTTGATAATAAAAAAACTATGGCAGCTATAAAGATAAGGCTTGGTCTGGCAGAGGGATATAATACTATCTTTCTTGTGGTCAACTTGTAATTTAAGCAGTGAAAATTACCGATTAGGCGAAAGGCATAAAACGGTGTTGTCATTGCGTGAAATGGTGTGATGTTTATAAAATTAAAGTGTACGCAATGTATACTTGATGTATTAATACGTCATAACAGAAGGTAAAACAGGAGTGTAGTCATTAATTCAGATAATAAATCATATAGAATCCCTTTGGGGAAGAAGTCATAGTTGTTTCCGATAAAAACTATTTTTTACCGTGTGCGAACGATGTGAAAATTTCCGTGACCTCCCAGTTGAGTAATAGCCAAACCTGATTGAACTGTAAACACTTCGCCCTACAGTAATCCACAGTACACCATCAGAAAATGTGCTTCAAGTTTTAGTGCAACAAAACCTTTTTTATGAACATTAACCATGTCCACGTAAATTCATATTAAATGAACTCCGAACGCTGTAATTTCCGTAACATTAATGGAGTACTGTTATATTTTCGCAGAGTACTGTTGTCACAGATACACTGTTTCTTAACAAGGTGTCGGCAGGTTACACTAGACATAACAGTTATTATTCAATTTTGTCCAAAACCAACCGGCAAAAACGGTGTCCGCAAGGTACCTCATTGAACTGCTCAGTTGGTGGAATTTGCCGCCTAGACTATATCATTTCCATCTAACATTCGGCATGTCGGTGTTGGCTCGATCTTCCACCCCACTTTTCACTGAATCTATCGGTGCATCGCCCGTTTACTCACCCTGGCGAGTTCTTGTTCAGGTCAATATCATGCTTGGCGAAATTCTTGAGAGTGGGCAAATGTACTACATCTCCTGCAAGTAATTGCAACATGTTCGCTTTTATCTCCATCTTAAATGGAATGTTATGTAAAATCAACATTCATTTCCACTCGTGCATAACCTCGTGCAAATCCATCTTTTTCTCATTGAAAGTCATTCCTGTTTACTTTGGAGGACGTGCCGGGTAATAAACAACATCATCTCAGCATTTCATTCCTTCACATTGCATCTAACACTTTCAATAGAGCCCTTAAAAACATCGAGATGTACCACCACGCCCACTCATTTTACAGACAACCTCCGAAAAAAATGGTCTGGAAGGTAAAAAGTGAACGCCTTAATTTCAACAACATTTAAATAGATCTAATCTACAGGTACACACAAGGTGTTTATAAGCCCCCCTCTACCCCATATCAATGTTGCTTGTTGAAGTATTACTGAACATTTGTGATAGACAATATGGTGTGATTGAATTCTCTTGGTATACCTCAACATTGAATAAGGGGGAGGGATAGACAGAAATAAGAAACCTTCCCAACATTTTGTGACGGAGGTTGTAGGTTGATAGTCAAGCCAGACTGCCGGTGAACACCTTTTGAAGCTTTTTCGGTATTTAGACGAAGACGCATGTCTGTGACCGAATACTTGTGATATCAAAGAATGAACGAGTCGAGCATTTCGAGTGATTGATAGGGGAGATAAATACACTTACTTTCCTGTTAATGATTGCTAAAAAGTAAAGGTAAGAGAAACTGATTCTGCTAAAATTATCCTTTCTTTTTAATGATGATTAATTTTGCAAAAACTGATGAATTCTTGCAAGTGAAGATTTTTGAATCAAACATTTGAATCTGTGATTCTGAGGTGCCTGACATGTTTATACAGTAGGCAGACCTCGAGGGTCATGGGTACCAAACTGGTGAAGGAGGAAGAAAGCGACAAAACAAAATTGTCAGGCACGTCATTGTGTGTGTGTTTTGCGTACCGTATTTTCTCGTATAGCCGTCACCTCGTTCCTCCCCTCCACCCATTTAGTGAAGATATTTGAAATTATGGCCATCCTTTGAATAACTGCCCACCCCATTCCTTTTATACTAATTGTATTAAATTTAAAGATGTGAATAAAAATACCGGTATGCATGAAATCCATAGCTTTCAATTATAATTTCGCTTTAAAAGCCGCCCGCAGTGACATCATTTTTAAACGACCACAAAGGAAATTCTATCTTCAAACAGTCGCGTGATATCGTTTCGTTAATGTTTTGTTTTTCTTAGGAAAAAGCCCTCACACTGCCATCTTCCATTAAAGTTAGGAATAATGACTTCGAATGAATTGTCTCACATTGTGTGGTATACAGCCCGTACATCCAGCGGCCCACACAGTAGTAGCATGCGTTGCAGCTGGACATGTCACAGAATCTTTAGACTGTCTGCGGCCCGGGCTACCCACAAAGCTGTGAATTTAAAATATTAATTTAGAGGTTTCTTGCTACTTCATAGTTTAACGAGCTAAATCCAGATTAGCAAACGTTTGATATTAAATGACTATTTCCTGATTAAGTATTGAAGGAGGGGTTAATAATTAAGAGAAGTCTTCACCTTGTTACACTACCCAAAATTTAACTAATAAAATAAAATACTTTGCCCTTTTACTGTCAACATGGAAGTTTTATCAAGATGAACAATTATACGGAATGCTGCATCCAAAACGTAAACCTTCCTTGTTCCTATAACGGCATGTCCTTCCTCCAGTATTGGGAAATGCACTCGGATTGGCTGTTTAATTACCTCCGATATGATAATGAGCTCATGTCAAGATTTTATTCAGTGATCTGGTGTCGATATAGGATTATGAATTAAATACTTCGTCATCTTATTTTTGAACTTACTTTCTGATATGTCAGAATTCTTAAATCTCTATGGAAACAAGGAAGAAATTAAATTGTTACTCTTTGGCGCCGGTGCAAGGTGCATTTCAGTTTGTCAAAAAAGAGACGAGGAATTGGCCTAGACGGTAAGTTAAAAAAACGACAGTGTATTATCAATATTAAGCAATACTTCCTTCAGCTAAGCGCACATCTGATTGCAAAGAAAGAGTTGAAAAGAGGTCTTCACCTTGCTACATACCCAGCTCTTGAATATCACATAACATTTACACGTTAAGACATATACGAGAAAAACAAACTCCACTTCACATAACGATTTCTTTCCTTATTTTTTGATACTTTAACTTTTTTTAAAAAAGAAAATGTATTTTAAAAAAGTATTTTCAAGAATAAACGTTCTTTTTGACTGAAACGAAATATTTCTATTAAGGCTTCTCATTTTTGCAACTGAACTAAAATAACAGGATAAAGTTAACAGCGGAACTCATTGATATTTTTACTGCTGAAGGGAGTTGTCGCCGAGATACACAACAATTTCAAATTTAAACTTTAAATGTTTCTTTTAACTACAAAAGGTTCAACAAAATGTCTTGCTTTTTCCAAATCGTTCGCAGAACACGTTTTTTCAAGTCACCAGTCCCCCGGTAACCTAGCCTGCGGGCTAAGAAACCAAGCCTGCTAACTAATTTCCAGTTTTTTCGCGGGAACTCCGCGACACTCCCCAGGAGAAAGTTCCAATTTCTGAGGAAAGGAGTTTCTGCATCAGTTGCCTTGCTCGGGTAGCTGCGGCTCGGGTGGGACGCATAGTGGTGGAGGTAATTTCCTTTAACTGTTCTCCATCCTGCGTCATGTCACCTTTCTCACCAATACCACATTCTAACGGTGTCATGGAACTGAGTTCTGAATGGCTTCATCATCATCACAATCATTGACAGGTTCCTTGATTCCAATAGGTTCCAGTTTCCAAAATTCATCCAAGTTTGGTTTCAAAAAGTCACTTGAGATCTCCAGAGGAGCCACAAAGGACTGCTGATAGGAATAACAGTGTGTTCCAGCCATAAGGAACATTGAAACTTCTGACGTTTTGTTTTCTTCAGTTGGCAGTCGACCAGAGAGAATCCAACCCAGATGAGATCCAAGTAAATACAATCCAGGTCTGACTTTTTTCCTCTCCGGTAAAACCAAATCACTGTAGTAGTCATTTCCAATTAACAATTCCACACTTGATACCTCTAGTTCATTTGGGAGAGTGTCAGCAAGTTCATGGTCCCTAACCAGGAGTTCAAAGTGCTCAGAATGGACAGGTGCTCTCTGAATCATTCCAGTAATATTTGGAACCACATTTGCTTGAATGTTCATTGTCTCTCCATTCTTTAATTTCAAACCAAATTCAACCACTTTAGTCTTAAGCTCCTTGGCCTTTGTAGAGCCAAAAGTGAAGACAGTCAGGATTTCAGTATTGCTGGGTTTCAGTTGAAGTTTATTTACTAAATCTTCACTTATGTAGGTTCTCTGGCTTCCACAATCTAGCAAAAGTCGGGTAGACAGCTTCTTTGAAGTCTCGAGGTTCACAGTATCTGCCAGTGCAGTCTGCATAAGTACCTGTTCACCAGAAACCAAAAGTGAACTTTCAGTTTCAAGCGCCATTAAGGGGTCAGTAGACATAGCCACAGTTTCATGTTCTTCATTAGAGAAAAACCTTCTAGGGCAAAGACTTCTGTGATGATTTCCAACTTTCTGGCAGTGAAAACATGGCTTGCTTACTTTGCAATCTTTCAGTAAATGATTTGGCTTTAAACAGATGAAACAACTTCCTTTGATTTTTACCTTTCTTGACTCAACGGTTGGATACGTTTTACACTGGGCACTCCAGTGATCCTTTCTTTGGCAGTAAAAATAGCCCAACGTTTGACCTTCAGTGGAAGATTATTCATGTCCAGAAAGTAAGGCACCAGTAGTTGTGACTCCAGACCATTTTGGAAAGGGTGATTTCTGGTTTTGAGACTTCACTGTGGTATCTTGGCCTTCAGGGCTCTGAATCATTGGAGTTTGACGTTCGCCAACCTCTTGAGCACAAACATAACTCTTGAAAGCCTTTCGGATGCTTTCCACTGTCCATTTCTCCTCCATATCCTTGTACTCTTCCATCCGGGATACCACTGCCTTTGGCAGCTTTGATTTAATGAGGAAAACAAAATGTGCCTGGTCCAGATTTTCACCAAGGGCTTTAAGAGAACGAAGAGGCTTCTCAATTGTGTCATAGGTTTCACGGAGTTTAGCAGTGACAGCTGAAGAGACAGGAAGATCCATTAATGCTGAGAAGTGAGCATCCATCATGAGATCTTGTCTCCCATATCTCTCTTGAAGTAAATTTATCGCTACTTCATAGTTCGAGTTAGTTAGTTCCAGCCCAGAGATAACTGCACTTGCAGCTCCTTCCAATTCAACTTTCAAATAGTTAAATTTGTCCACAGGTTGAAGATTTGGATTTCTGTGAATGGAGGCATTAAATGAATCCCAAAATTCCTGCCACTTCAGAACATCTCCATTGAATTTTTGAAGTTCCAGTTTAGGAAGCTTGATAGTGGGAGTGTGACGAGAAATTGAAGTACCAAATTGTTTTTCCAATTCAAGACGTTTTTGTTCCACTTCTGCTTTCATCTTAAGTTCTATTTCTGTAGTTGTCCTTTTGAGCTCCATTTCCTGCTCAGTTTGGGCCAACTTTCTCTTAGCCTCCAACTCCACTTCCAATTTCTTTAGCTCATGTTCACGCTGTTTGTCTACTTGACTCTGCTTCAACATTTCCAATTCCAGTTTCATCTTTTCCATTTGAATCTCTTTCTCTTGGTTAAGTTTTACCAGTTGAAGGTCCTTCTCTTGTTGAAGTTTTTCCATTTGAAGTTCTCTTTGATGAGCTCTTTCTTTCTCTCTTCCCTCCTTTTCAGTTGTTTCCTGTAGTCTTCCATTTCATTTTCCAGTCGCTGACTTTTAGCTTCGTCCTCTTTGGATGCGCGCCTCTTGTAGCTGTTGTAGTAAATCTTTATAAGTTTCGAGATTTCTCTCCAACTTGAGAAGTAATTGGTTGACTTTGTCCTCGGTTTCATCCAGAGAAACATCTTCTTGAAGGAAGGTTTCATGTTTTCAGGAAGGTTTTTAACTACAAAGGGTTCAACAAAATGTCTTGCTTTTTCCAAATCGTTTGCAGAACACGTTTTTTCAAGTCACCAGTCCCCCGGTAACCTAGCCTGCAGGCTAAGAAACCAAGCCTGCTAACTAGTTTCCAGTTTTTTCGCGGGAACTCCGCGACAGGAGTGCCATCACGAAAAATTAAGAGTTGCACAATATATCAGAAAAGCGTATTAGTTTTCTGATTAGGAAGTTTCAAGTCAGGACGCAAGGTCACCAAGAAGTATAATAAAGGTGCTTGCAGAGAGATTACTCAAAGCAAGACTGTATTCAGGAAGAAAACGACTGTGCGCGGTGAGTATAAAGTATCTAATGCTGACAACTTTTTGTAGCGTTTCAAAAGTTAGTATGTCGTGTCTTCATCCTCGTGATTTCTTTTTTGCTTTATATAGTAGTCGACTTTGTGAGGTAAAAAGATACCAACGACAAAGGAATCAAGATGTTCCGTGGTTTGACTTCTCTCCTCGCGATTCTTTTCGTTTTATCAACTGCCGTCGGTAAGCGAAAAGCTTTATTTATTTCTAAAATAAGACTACGCATCGCAGGATCGCAACCTTTCCACCAGTTCAAGTAACCCTGTCCATCTCTATGTCATTTACTTCAGTCAGTTTAATCTGAATGAGATAAGACTCACATCAAAAAGTCGATTTCCACGATACCGCACCCACCTGGCTGAGAGTGATTTTCCACATTTTGTAGTTTACTACGCAGTTTCTTTAGTTTAAATTCGTCTACTGCAGGTTTGTTCTTTTTCTGTTCGATTTTACTTGAACAGCAGTTAAAATAAGGACACCGGAGGGATCACAAACAACTGGGCCCCGAATGTCAACCACATATTGTCCCTGATGGGCCTCTATTAGTTCGATTGTGTTTATGGAGGAAAAAAAGAATAATTCTTTGTTTACCTAAGTAAATGAATTCTTTTCCATTCACATGTGCAGATGCCAATACTGAAGAATCCTTAGAGCTAAAGATGTATGATCACGACTTTCAACCCTCACATGCTCAGATGACTGAGATGTTAAAAGGAGGCAGACTTTGAAGGACATGGCTACGAAAAGAAAGCTACTTTACGTTTGGTACAAGAACCTGGAAGTGACAAACCTAGGGACGACAGAACACACTTGTACTACAAGATAACGAGCTGATTGTAGGTGCAGGAGATTTACCGAGAAATACACACTTTGTTGGCAGGTAAATGAAAATTTTTCTTACCTCGGATAGGTAAATAACCGAACATGTCTTTTATTGTTATACTTATACTTTTATAGTTATATTTATAATTCTGCTGAATGTCTCGTGAATTAATTTTAAAATCACATATAAACTCCATTCGAGCTCGAAGGATTTTTTTTTCGGATTCGGGAAATTACTCAACTAGAAAGACAAATTAATCTATAGTGAAAATTGAAGCCTAAGTTTTTATTTGTGGCCATTTCTTAAACAACTAGACTTTATAAGTCTTAAGGTTCCGCATGTAAACATGGGTATGTTTTAAGAATTGTTTAATAGAAGCATAAAGTGGTTCTCAAGAACATCAGCTGCATCAGCACTGCTTTGCACTATGCGGAATTAAAAGAAAGGTTTACCGTAAGCGAAAGCGATAATTTTTCCTGAGTTAAAGAGAAAACAGAACCTCGACATGCTTTTTTCGATCTGTTTTAGGTGCTTTTGGATTGGACATGGTCATCAAATACAACAAGGAGGTCAAATTCAGCCGTTTGGACAACATGCAGCAGTGTAAAGCAGGAGTGGAAATTCATTTCAGGAATGACAGCTGCCATGAGAATGGCAACATCTCTAAATGCCGTCAGAAGCGCGGCGCACCCTATGGCTCATGCTGGGTCTGCATGTCGACCAGGGGCGTGAAACTTGAAAAAAAGCCAACAGAAAAACTTAGGCAGCATTAGTAGTAGAATTTTTTCTTTTTTTTTTCTTTCGGCACAGAAAAAGGTTAGAAATTTTAATTCTAGTAACTTTAGAGCGGTTTCACGCGATGAAGCAACTATAAAATCAGAAAAAAGCTACGTGCAGTTTGTTAGTTTTGGTCAGTAATAATAAATTTGATGCGCTATTTTACAATATTAACGATGAAGATACCCAACCGGTGTTAATGGCAAATTGGTAACTTTCCAAAATGGCTCGTTCCCATCCTCAGTTGTATTTTCTTTCTATCATATTCGAGGAATACAGGTAGATGATTGTCCGTAGCCTGTGTACAGCCGTCCCGCTTCCCTCAAAAAAATCGGGGAGGGAACGTCTGTGTTATGGCGGCTTAATCGTGTTCCGCGGCGGGTGGTTTCCCCGGAATGTGTGGGAAATGATTTGATTGGCTTTCACAAAAATTATTTTAATTTATTCTGCATAATACCAAAACCGTGTTTTGATTGGCTAAAATTTTCGCGGGTGTTATGTATTAGCTGGAGTAATTCCAAATCATTCCAGCGAGCGCGCGAGTCAACATGCTATGATGAGTTCATCTTCAATTATTTGTGTGCTCTGCAGAAATTGTTTAGTCAATAAGTGCGACAAAAATTTGGTAGACGCTCGCAAGAGTACAGCATTCAACGCAAGGCAAGAAATATTATCGTTGGACATCAAAGTAAAGATAAATTCTGCCCACATTTGCAGAAATTGTCTCATCTTGCTGAAGATACGGTGTAATGGGGGTTAACAGGCCTGCACATCTCCTACGTTCGTGACATTTGTATTATTTTGCCTGAAATTTGGTCTTTCGACCTTTCAGCGTCTCACTTGTTTCTGAAGGGCAAGCTATGTTGTATCATTTGGAGGCAGTACAGAGGCAGTATAAGTTGAGAAGAGCCGTAAGACTGTGGTCTAGCAAATGTCTAGAGGTTATAGGTCTGCACAGTTTCCTGTTTTTAAAATTTGACACCTCTAGCTCTGTAATTTGCCACACGTTTCGCTAATGCGTTTTATTTTGGTTCATTTCTATTTGCAAGATATGCTATAAGCTCTCAAAGTGTTCTCTCTGGAAGGACAAGGTATGAAATTTCCGTGAAAATGTTGATTACTTGCATTTATATTTGCGATACCGAGCCCGGCTTTGTTCCAAGATGTATTGATCTAATCACGGATGGCATATTTATCTTTGTCCGGCCTCGCCAGAGACTCTTATAACTTTACTTTGAGAAAGCTAAAAGTTGATTTTACAGAGACATTCTTTGTTGTATAGGTTATGCTACTTGCATTGATTTGATGGAGAGTTTTGTCTCTTGAGGTCGATGATTAGTTTCAACCTCCCTTGTTCGTTATGTTCCCGGGGGCCGGGGTTATGTTTAGACTGCGAGCAGTCTCTCTTTTGCTGAGAAATCGACGAACGGTAAGCTGCGAAGCCGCGATCGGCAAACAGCGGGGGCGCCAGCCACAGCGAAAAGAGAGTGAGAGTCTCTCTTTTCGCTGTTTGCCGATCGCGGCTTCGCCGCTCTCTCATCGCGGCTTTGCCGCTTACCGTTCGTCGATTTCTCAGCAAAAGAGAGACTGCTCGCAGTCTAGGTTATGTTACGTTCACCACGATTCAAATCTCACACGCGGATACCCGATATGATAATTTATGTGAAATTTAAATCGAGAACAGCAGGATATTGGAACACGATTATCGCCGCCACAACACAGACGTTCCCTACCCGGATTTTTTTAGGGGAGCGGGACGGCTGTACACAGGCTAATTGTCCGAGGATAATTGATTGGAAAGAAAACATTTTGGCGACCTGTCCATTAAGATTTCTTTTATAATGATGATGGAGTTTTATTTCTTATTTTAAACTTAGAGTTTTTTCATTATCAAGAATGGATACTTAACAAGTAGTTTTCTTGCGTTCGTTGAACTAATACCCCATTCACACCAAAGCTTAAACACGCTTAAAAGCTGTTTAGCTAAACACGGTTTAAAATTGTTTCCTTTATAGAAGTTGCTAACTGATGTTTGTTGACTTCAAATTTAGCACAATGAAATCGCAAGTTTGTGCTTACTGGAACCCTATGCAAAATTTAGTCTTTCATTTTTGTGTTGCTGATTTTCATTTTGTCGAGCCTGGTTTAACTAAACATGTTTTGTTGGTGTAAATTGGACATAAGTAACATAGTTTTTTGGTAACAGTGTTGTGTTGATTACAAACGTGTCTTTTAGATTCTATCTCCCTTTTTAAATTCGTTTCAACTGAGCTAAAAATAGAATTAACGAAACTCCCATTTGCAAATATAGAAGTCCATGTGTTAGGTATTCCCCTCAAAGGCAGATTGTATTACGCAGATAAATGTCCCATGCGACATATTTCAATTTATTAAAAATGCTTCATTGAATATGCTGTAGTTGAAGATACATGTTACACCACTTTAAAAACCTGAAAATATTAAAAGGATTATCATACGTTATAATAAGATCAGAATTGGTTTGATTATAAATAGGTAAGTGTACTTCAGCCGATGCTAATTCTTAAAAGAGAACATAAGTTATTGATATGAAAACTGTCGTGTGGAAATTCATCGATATTTCTCGAAAATTCCTGCAACATTTATAGACCGTTAGTCATCTTTATTATACTGTAGACGATAGCGGAAATTTTAATTCAGCTTGAAGATTTGCTTCCAGTAGAAAAAGTTGCCCATTTATGCCAGTCTTTTTTTTGCTTTTTAAGGAATCGTGAATGTTTTAAAATATTTCTTCGAAAGGTAAATTAACTGTCATATTTCCCAACTTCACTCGTTGAAAAGACGTTAAATTAACGAGTGCGACCGGTTAGATCTCCTATATTGTAAATTAACAAGCACACAGAACCTCGATTTAGTCACTCAAAAACCCTTAAGCATAAAATATATTTAGCAAAGCGAAGTGACATGAAGATTTATTACAAGGCAACAGTACTAAAAGCAACACACGCAAGGCGGGTATTTATTCGAGATTAACAAGCCTTTTTTACAGTTTAGTTTATCTTTCAGTTATTAACAAGTAAATCCTTAAAGAGCTTATGTGGCCCTCTAAAAATTAAATACGCAGTATTTTCTGCCTTACTCTGACATTATTGCAAAAAGATACTTTTAATCTTTTTAATACTCAAGGGATAAAAAGATAAGCCTCGTTTCCCTTTGACAAGGCTAACCTCCGATCTTTTATGGTATTGAGGAGGGTCATTCAGTTGATCTCAGCTGCCAGGCCATTAAAAAGCCAGATGCTGGGCGTAATCTAGATAGTCTTCTGTAAATTCTGTTTTAAACATATTCAATTAAACTGGATATTTCAAGGGAAAACACGTCACATGGAAGAATCACCTTATGGACCTTTGCTTGCTTCAAATCCTAGACAAAAGCGACTGCTATGCTTAGCTCACAGTCGACTTTCAATAGTCTGGATGAGTTGCAACTATTCTGGAGAATAACTGACAAATTGTCATATCGATTTCATTGTTTTTATTAAGAACTAAGGCAACGAAACTTTTTTATTTAGTATTTCTCAAGTTAGGATTAACAAGGGATTACCCAGATGAAGAAAAATAAATTCTTACTTTTATGCTGACACACTGAAAGGAGAAACAATAAAAGTTAAAGGCAACATTTAGCCCGACGCCAGTACAGCAATGGCTGTCAGTTCTCAAGACTCACATCTCTCTTTGACAAGGCATACGAGTGCTAACGCTTTCGTGCTGCACTCGTCGTATTTCATTTAATGAAGCGTTTTTGAATAACACTCTTAAAAAAATAAATCCCTAATTCCTGCGCGCTTAAGTTCTTTGAACCCTATAGAGACAAATCTGTTTAGCTTTGCCGCTGATTTGCATAACAATTTGTTTAGCGTTATAAGAACAGACAGCCTTCCACCCGACTTAAATCGCAACAAATTTCCAAAGACGAACACAAGACGTTTGAAAATCCTTGGATTCGTAGGACGATGCCAGTTTACCAGAACACCTCCATAGACCCTGTCAACTCATCAGTGTCACTTCCAAGTGAATACTGTCGCCGGTTCCAAGATGAAGAGACGTTCTTCAGAATAAACTTCTCAGTCACACTGTCTGCGATAATTCTGTACGTATTAAGCTGCCCTTTGGTCATTCTCATGAACGCGTTGGTCATAGTGGCCGTTAAGACAAGACACAGACTTCAGAGCAAGAGCAACATACTGTTGGCTTCTTTGGCGGGAACAGATCTACTTATGGGAACTACCACTCTCCCAGCATCCATCTCAGCCGAAATCTTCGCCATTGATGATGGTTCCGTGACAACATACTGCACCTTCGTGGACAAGATTGTTTCTCCGTTAAGATTTCTCTCTGTTTTAACATCCATTTTTCATCTAGGAGTAATTAGCGTTGAGCGTTATATCGCACTAAAATACTCTCTGCGATACGACACCATTGTAACCAAATTCCGCTTGGCGATAGCCACAGCATTTACTTGGTTTTTATCTGGGGTGTACACACTATTCAAAATGTTAATAGTTACTTCGCTACATTTTGTCGTCCTCCAATTTTTAACAGTTACCTGTGTGTTAATAATCGTGTACTGTCATGCATCTGTCTATATGGTCACAAGACGCCATGAAAGGCAAATTCGAACGGAACAGATCCCTGCAGGGGAAGACGCTGAACGTTTTTTGAAGGAAAAGAAGGCCTGGAAAACGACTGGTTTTATAATAGGGTTTGTTGTGTTGTGTCTTTTACCAGGATTTTGTATTAATTTTGGAGTAATGTTCAATTGGGACCCGCGATGGCTGAATAGTTTTCGCCCTCTTGCGCATTCTACTCTTATGCTGAATTCACTTTGTAACCCAATCATTTATTGTTTCAGAATGAAAACTATGCGCCAAGCCATGATCGCACTTCTTAAGAGACAGACTGATAACAGCTAAACTTATAAATTAATAAAAAATATTGTAGCCTAAGCAAAGTACGTGTGTAAGGACGCTCAGATACTCATCATCATTACAGTTATGAGCTGGTATGGGATATGATAAATTCAAAGCCGCAGAATCGAAATAATTTACACTTGAGAATGAGAAGCCGAAGATGCGCCCGGCATCGACTAGCTTGAAATTAAATAAATAATGAGACGGTTTCAACTCGACAATAACTTGTTAATGAGTCTGACATATACGTGAATCCAATATCATATATGAGGATGGAGCTATAACGAACCGTAGCTGTAACAAACCGGTCGTACTAGTTGTTTCAACAAGCGAAGTTGTGGCATGACTACTTTAATTAACAAGGTACTGTTTCAGAAAGGAGACTGACATCATTTGGGCTCCTATTTTAATAGACAGGTTAACGAATAATGGCTTAGCAGAACACATATAACTTTCGATTTGGTTGCACTTTTTTCATTCGAGTCATGCGACCGCATCAGTTCGCCCTCTAAATTATGTCAGACGCTGAGGACCACATTGAACCAAGTTCAGAGATACCTCGTGGTGGTTCGTCGTCTTCGCAGCAAGATTCTGTTTCAGCCCTGCCTTTGACGTCTTCGATAGAACAGCCACCCGAATCTGCTGATTTAGCGTCGACGTTCTCTCTTTTTAAAGATTATTTTGATAAGAAGTTGAATGCTTTGAAGCGCGATATTCAAGAAGATTCGTTAAGTAATACTGACTCTATTGCTAAAAAGCTCAAGGAAGAATCTAAGGTATCCTTTAAATTTGAAGGGAACAAAAAGCAGTTCTATTTCAACTCGGACCTCGCAGAAAAGGTTCGATCGGCTTCCACTGCTCTCGGTAAAAGAAAACTTGAAGTCGTTGAAGGTTACCTGGAAGAAATAGACGCCGATATTAAAAAACGCAACAAGCTTATCAGACTGGCGGACGAGTCCGCCGCTGGCTGGGATTTGGTGAACGAGTATTTATCGGACGAATTGGCAAGCGGTTCAGAGGACGAGAAACGCATTCGTCGTGCAGAGCAAAGAGCCCTTCGCAAACGCAAAGAACGTCAGCAACAGAAAGGGAAGTCTACAGGCAAGCCGTTTCAGCCTTCTGCCTCCAACACGTCGTTTACCGCGCCCGGCCATCGTCAACCGAGCTTCAGGTCCAACTCTCGTTCCTTCACTGCTAGCAAAGCAAAGCCCGGCGACATTTGCTTCGCGTGTGGTCAACAAGGCCATTGGAGGTCTGAGTGCCGTGGCATTTCACAACTCAGTTCTTCAAGGTCTGGTATATCAAATGCTGGTTTGTCTACAAGTGTTGGAGGTAAATAGGAGCCTTCCCGCGAACTTGTCGAACAAGTTAAGTGTTTATTTTGTCTCGCATACTTAGTAGTTATGTCTCTTTCTAATTTGGAATTTTTTAGACAAAGAGATTCTAGTTTACTAGTTGATTTCGATTACGATCGCAATCTATTTGAATTTGAACAGGGCTCTGCATTGCCTGTACTTAAGGGTAGACTTAAAAAGAATTTGGATTATTGGTATTCTATTGGCACAAATAACTTCGTTATTGACACTATCAATTTTGGTTATTGTATTCCTTTCATTAGTACACCTTGTAAGGCGTTTTTTCATAACAATAAGTCAGCTTTGGACAATGCATCTTTCGTCGAGTCGGCTATTTCTGAATTAGTCGTCAATCATTCAGTTGTCGAGGTGCCTTTTGTTCCTCATGTTGTTTATCCTCTTTCTGTGTCTATACAATCGTCAGGTAAGAAAAGGCTTATTCTTGATTTGAGGCATGTTAACCAGTTTATTTGGAAGCAGAAGTTCAAGTGCGAGGATTGGAGAGTTTTGCTTTCATATGTCAGCAAGGGTGATTTCCTTTTTAGTTTTGATCTCAAGTCTGGTTATCACCATTTCGATATTTTCCCTGATCATCAGACGTTTTTGGGGTTTTCGTGGGTTTTTTCCGGTACTGTTAAATATTTTTGCTTTACAGTTCTTCCTTTTGGTCTTAGTTCGGCCCCGTACATTTTTACCAAGTGCCTCAGACCGCTTGTTAAGTTTTGGAGATTAAATGGTGTTAAAATAGTTGTGTTTCTTGACGATGGGTGTGGCAAGGGTGACTCTTTGCAAATTGCCAAAGGGCATTCGTCGTTTGTGCAGTCTTCGTTAAGTAATGCAGGGTTTGTGGCTAATTCCTCCAAATCACATTGGGAACCTACCCAGTCACTTGTATGGCTGGGTTTAAACTGGGATCTTGTTTCTGGCACAATTTCTATTACCTATAAGCGTATTTCGAATTTCATTGCCCTTATAGGCAAATTTCTTCAATTGGCTCCATATGTCACGGCTCGGGATTGTGCCTCGATTGCAGGTCATGTTATGTCCATGTCACCGGTCTTGGGTAGTTTGACTCGTCTTAAGACGCGTTTTCTTTACAAGGTCATAGATTCCAGACATTCATGGGATTCTCGTTTTAATATCGGGCCTCATAATGATTGCCTTTCAGAGATATTTTTCTGGAAAAGCAATATTGTTAGCCTTAATTCTAGGCCTATTTTGCCTTATCAGGCGCCTTGTTTGCTTGGCTTTTCTGATGCCAGTAATGTAGCCTGTGGCGCTTATCTTGTTGGCACTAATGAAGTTTCCCATCGCATGTGGAGTCCATGCGAGGTTGCTAAGGGCTCTACATGGAGAGAACTTAAAGCTGTTCACTTTGCCTTGACGTCATTCAAGGAATTTGTTGAGGGCAAGTCAGTAAAATGGCATTCTGACAACCAGGGCGCTGTCCGTATAGTTGATATAGGGAGTCCTAACTCTGAATTGCACTCAATTGCGCTTGATATTTTCGATTTTTGTCGAAAATTCAATGTTACTTTTGTTCCCCAGTGGGTTCCTAGGGAGCTTAATGCTTGTGCTGATGAAATTAGCAATGACATAGATTTCGATGACTGGTGTACAACCCAAGGGTTTTTTGCATATTTAGATAGTATCTGGGGCCCTCATACTGTTGATAGATTTGCAAATGCATCCAATGCCCATCTTCCCAGGTTTAATTCTAGGTTTCGTGTACCGGGTTCCGAAGCTGTTGGTCCATTTTCAGTCAAATGGACTGGAGAGAATAATTGGTTGGTTCCGCCAGTGCACTGCATCGTTAAGGTTGTACAACACCTCCTTGTGTGCAGCGCTTTGGGGACTTTAGTCGTTCCTTATTGGCCGTCGAATGCTTTTTGGCCTTTTCTAGTTACAAGCTCGCTTGAGTATCAACCATATGTTGTCGGGTCAATTTACTTCCCAGACCCCTCTGGGATATTTACCCTTGGTTGTTATAAGGATTCGCTCATTGGCTCTGACAAGTTTAATAGTGCGGTACTTGCTGTCCGGGTTGGCGCAAGGGCTCATGGCATTTAGTGCCACAATGCCGAGTGGCTTTCTGATGATGTTTCGAATGAAACCCGTTTGCCGAGTGGCTTGCTTTATTTCTTTAAAGGGAATTTTGCCGAGTGGCATCTTGGAGTCTTTTGCTCCCTGTTGTTTGCATTGTTATATCGATTTCACATCGATGTCTTTTCATGAGGTGTATTTATGATTTTGCGATGTATTTCTCTTTTAATTATTATAAAGCCTTGTCAAGGATGCTTTGCAGCCTAATTTTCAGCATGTTGAAGACAGCCGCCTGAAGGCATTGCTTCAAGATCTTCCCGCGGTTCTTCTTAAAAGCAAAGCCGCCAATACTAACAAGAAATACGAGAAGGGTTTTAATGCGTGGAGGAAGTGGGCTTCGCAGTTTAAGGAGATTGTAATTTTTCCCGCTTCTAGTGTGTATGTTTCTTTGTTTTTTCTTAGTTTAATTCAGGATTCTGTATCTTGTAGCATCATTGATGAAGTTCATTATGGCCTAAAATGGGTTCATGACTTAGCGGGTCAACCCGATCCATGTAGTTCGCCAGTTGTGGTACAATTATTGGAATCTGCTAAAAGGCTTCTCAGCTTTCCCGTTAAGAAGAAAGAACCGGTTACTCCTGAGATTATCCAGAGCTTGGCTACGCTCTATGGTTCCGCTTCTGCTAGTTTAGCTGATTTACGATTGCTTATTTTGTGTGTTTTGGGATATGCGGGGTTTTTCGCTTTAATGAGCTGGTTCAATTACGCAGGTGCGATTTTCAGTTTGAAGATTCTTTTATGCGAATTTTTGTACAACGTAGTAAGACTGACACCTATAGGGACGGGGATTGGGTTGTTATTGCTAAAACGTTCAAGTCGACTTGTCCTGTTATGTTAACTCTTCGATATTTTGCAGCTGCTTCTTTTTCAGAAGATAGTGAGGACTTCATCTTTCGTCCGCTTACTTTCTGTAGTAAAGATGGATCTTACAAATTCCGTGGTTCTGATGCATTGTCCTATTGTAGAGCGCGCGAGATAGTTCTTTCCGCTTTCGAGGCGGTTGGTCTTCCTAAGCGAGATTACGGTCTTCATAGTTTAAGAGCTGGAGGCGCTTCTGCAGCAGCAAATGCTCATATCAATGATAGATTGTTTAAGAGACATGGGCGATGGAAATCTGATTAAGCCAAAGATGGCTACATTAAGGATAATATTGCATCTTTGTTGTCTGTTTCTTTGTCATTGGGTATTTAATTTATTTTCCCGTTCTTTTAGTTCGTTCACGGCTCGTGTTGACACACCCCTAAAGTGGTTGCCTATTACATGATAAGTGTTTTATATTCGGTTGAGCGGGGAGCGAATTAGAATATAAATGAATTTATCATGGGTTACATAACCGCGTCTCGGGGGTGTTATGTGGCATTTTGCACAATGCCTCATTAGCGGGGTGTCGGTATATATATATTGTGTTGTCTCCATTTATATTCATTCGAGTCATACGACCGCATCAGTTCGCCCTCTAAATTAAATACCCAATGACTTGGGTTGATAAGCGTTTTCGAGTTTTGGCTTACCTTGTTATTATATTTATATTGTACTAGCAGATGTTCCGATTTTTGTTAACTTTATATAGTTGTTATTCGGCTGTACTATTAGTTTTTCATTATTTTCAGCATAGATTGTTTATGAAATTTATGTATTTATGATTGTAAGACATAATAAAGAGGGTCGTTCACGGCTCGTGTTGACACACCCCTAACGTGGTTGCCTATTACATGATAAATGTTTTATATTCGGTTGAGCGGGGAGCGAATTAGAATATAACCAAGTTTATTGTCACTGTGTTAATTTCAGTCATGATAGGTGTTATTAACAATACGATGTAACAGAACTTCATAAGATTACAATAAAAAGTGGAAAAAAAAAGTTTATTGTCACTGTTCTTTTTTTTATTAACATGAAAGTGAGGCTCCAGTAAAAAGACGCTGGTTTAATAGCTTTGACCAAACCTTTTCTTTCAGCAGGCGATAAATTTAAAAAGTACTGCCCTTTTGTAGCGTGGAAAGAACAAATTAAAAAGATCAAATAGTTTGTTGATGATCGGTAGCGAAAAGTTTCCGTTCCTATATAACAATAAATGAAGGTGCTGTGACACGTCACGTAAAACGGGGACAAGCATCACGTGATTTCCTTACAAAGTAGTGGTGCTTTTCATAAAATTGACGAGATATCTGGATAACATTTGTTTCTTATTGAATAAGTTTCTATGAATGGATTGAGTGGCCTATTTAGCCTCGTTCTCACGTTCCACTCGGTTTGACCTGTACCGACTGACAAAAAAATAGCTATAACTGAAAACGTATAGCACAATTTGAACCACAAACTACCTAGCATGAAAGAGGAGGCTTTAATATATAATCAATTAAAATCTGTGTTCAAACCTTTTCAGTTCTCTGGGTTTTTTAAAACGTCATTTTTAGCCTCTAGCTCCCGGACTAGAACGCAGCTGCCCCATTTTTCAACAAGATAATACCGTGTTTTTCGCCCCCAGAACTTCTCATTAACGTATTAATTAACAAGTGTATTTAAAAACAGGGATTGGATAAACTCGTCCCTCGACATAGAATGAAACTTTTCCTGAAATAAGCCTCCAGGCTATAAATACGTTACCGGGGGGCTGAAAAAGCGTGAACAGCGCCGTGTTTGGGAGCCGCCGGGTTTGAGGGTCACGTAATGCAATTTAATACTTAAATTACTTTGGTCAATAATATCAATACTCTGAGAATCTTTAATCAGCCTTACTGTCAAGCAAGGCAAAAACTAATTCATTACTTCAGTATTAGCGCCTTGTGTATTGTAGAAATCAGGTAAAACTAAACTTTTCACTTGAGTGGAAAGCGACGAGTAAATTTATGAAAGTTGACAAGTTTTTATGGTAATTATATAGGGAACATATTTATTGTCTCTTTGTTAAAGTAGACACTTCTCATCAAAACATCCGTTATGCTATAATTGACGTACGCGTCCAACCGTTAATCAAATAGTGATCAAAGTCAACTTCTTCTTACATTATCAGTGCATTATCAAGAAGACAAGTATGGAAAATTTCTAGCAACTCAAGACTGAAATTAAGGAGAATTAATGTTCTGAACTAAGGCCTGCCGAGTGAAAGGTTAAACAATTAAGATATTGTTGTCGGTATGGTAAATTGCAAGTTTCGTTTTCAAAAATTTGAATTTGTCGCAGACAGCGTGAGATATTTCACTAACTGTACTTCATGTACTCCTATTAGGGAATTTAAAAAAATTCACATAGATCTGATTAAAAGGAAATTCAAATTCGATCTAAAAGAGTGCACAAGGTATTTTTAACTTGTTGTTGCTTGGCGCAGATGTGAATAGTATCTGAGTGTGAAGTTAAATTATTTTTCGGTTTATATTCGCGTTCGTTGTCTGTCAAAAATGGGTGAATTCGAGTGCCAAGGGGCTCGTACACAGTCTATTATCTCCCTAACAAAGTCAGAAAAGTTAGTGTCTACAGTCAATCAACAAGGAGCAACAGCACAGTATTTAAATTAGATAGCTTGCCTCAGTGGGCCCTTTGTCTGGGCTTGGTAAACATGTTTAAACAACAGCTTCCAAAACGATGTTGTTTGCACAGGTTTGCCTTTACTTTTTTCATACTCACATTCACTCGATGTTTTCTTGAGACTCTGTTAATCTTTTAATCGTTTTTGGTCGTTTTAAATTAGTTAAAAAAAAAACCTTCAAGCTGGGTTTTCTCGCCTAAGCATCAACACAACAAAGCTATAACCAATATAGCCATCCGCTCAGACTCCTAAGTTAAATTTCAGCCTTTGTTCAGTCAGTTGTACAGAAGTTAAGATGGGGGAGGCTGAAAGCGTCACAGCTTTCTGAGGTTATCTGCCATTCCGGCCCTATGTTGGTTAAGAAGAAGTTTACAATTCTGGGCCATTTTTATGAAGTTAAATTTCTTGCTGCTTGTCTATTTTCAGGTTGGATGGTGAAGATTGAAACAGCCATTTATCCAGGTAAAAAAAAACCCACCGCAAAATAATGACTTCGCTGGCCTGCAAGACAGCCAGCCACGCAGGCTACCAGACGTTTATTTATTAAAACTTTTTGGGCCCTTTATCTGACGCAAGTCCAAATGATTTCGATCGTTTGCTGTTTCCTGTTTTGATGTTGAAGTCACCAACTTGTTACAAACATTTGTTGCCAGTTGGAAAAAGACAACTTACATGAACCATAGGTTGGGCCATTTGTCTTTTGCCAAGTCCAATTTCCTGCCGTTTATCTTTTTCAGAAGAGTGTTTTTTGCAGAAGTAGTTCTTTACTTTTTTCATACTCATAGTCGCCCGATATTTTCTTGAGACTCTGCCAATCTTTCGATCGTTTTTGGTTGTTTAAAATTATTTGAAAAATATTTTCAACGTTTTGAAAAACAAAAACTCTTCAAGCAGGGTTCTCTCGCCTATACATCAACACAATTCAGTTAACCAATATGGCCATCCTCTAAGTATTTCCTGAGTTAAAATTTTGCCTTTTACAGTCAGTTGTCATAAGGTTATGATGGCAGAGGTTCATAGCGTCACAAAGTTTTTAAACCTTAAGTTAACTTCAAAAAATGGCCAATTTTGGGCCATTCTTTTTCTGGCTGCTTGTCTGTTTTCAGTTTGGATGGCGAGGATTTAATCACAGTTTGTCGCTTAAAATTTCAGTCATTTATTAGTTGAAACCATTAAGTTTAACAATTTTGGGCCCTTTGTCTGACACGAGTTCAAAGCGATCTCGCAGAAAAGACACTTTAGGTGAACAATCCGTTTGGCCCTAACATATCTGAGGTATTTTTGCCAAATGTACAATTTTGAACTTGATTAGTTAACGAAGCAGACATTTTTTGGTGCTAGGAAAACAGCGGAGTGTTATAATATTATAAGAATTCATCAGTACGACCATCAGAACTGTTTCTGGTTATTTGCTAAGCACAGTATTTTGTACAGTAGCTAGCCGTAATTCTCCTAGTTCTTCATCTGTGATTTTTTAAAGGTTAGTTATGATAACGAATTAGATAATATATTTTTAATCAGATGCATGAACTCAAACAGCAATTTCGTGTTCGTCACTCGCGAACGACAAATATCCTCGTTATAAGCTATAAGTGGCGAAAATGCGTAAGTTTTATATGATAATAGAACGCTAAATGACCGTTATTTATGTTATATATCAAATGCAGTTTACAGTGGTATACTAATTTCGCTATCAACACTATTTGAAAACCGTGTCTATAAAGTGCACGACCGAGTCTCTTTAGTTCATTCGCACATTTTTGAGGAGTTCATTTAATGAAGAAATTTGGCCAGTTGCAATGCAGTTTGTGTGATGAGGGTGGAGAAACTTTTGTCACTGAAATTCTTGAGTTAATATAAATGATAAAAAGTGTATATTTAATGAAAATGTGAATATTTTTGCCAGTTAACCCAATTATATATCAGACCGTGAAAACACATCATTTTATGAAACTGAGAAGACGCTTCGAATATCCTTAATCATTAACAGCAGCTTAATCCGGTCTGATATGCAAGTTACAATGTCGCATACGATAATATGATGGTTCTGGTTATTTAGCAAGGTAACTTGTAAAATGATCTCGGGTTTTATAAATTAAGTTTCCATTCGCTTGGAAGTTGCATAAGATATGTTCACGAATTAGCTTAGGTTTATTCAGATCTCTGTTCTCAAAAAACTAAATTTCGTGTTCGTTTTAACAAACGAACGGCAATGTTATAAACTAGCTTTCAATCAAGTTAGTCAAGGCTTCTCTTGTAAAAGAAAAAGCGTACCAAAAATTAAGCCAAAAGGCGAGCGCCAGGAAAAAGACTAAAACGGTTTGAAAAATTAGTAAAACCCAAAGTGCCATTCTGTTTATCAGTCAGTGCTGATTTCTTTCGATTTAATGTTGAAATGACTTTATAATATTTTATAACCTTCGGTTTAATTGTAATTTTATATTACTGGTCTTTTCAAAACTGTGCCTTCAGTATGTAAGTCAGCCGACTTAAAGAACTAAGTGTTGAGTTGACAGTCAGTCTTCGCTATAGATTCTTTTTTTGGATGTCGTCTAATTTATTACTGGATACTTTTTTATAATATTGCAAGCATTGTAGCTTAGCAGCTTGGGTCATTTGTCTATTGCGCGAGTTAAAATTTTGGGCCATTTGTTTGTCTGGTTTTGGATTTTGCAGAAAGATCAGAGATCATTTGTGGCTTGAATTTCGGTGGTTTGTTGGTTACGAAAAAACAATTTTATAGCTAATATTTTTAGCTATTTTTCTTCTGCCAAGTTACGAAATTTTGTCGTTTGTTTGTTCTCAGTTTGTTAGGTGGATAAAGGGACGCCGTTATTTTAACAATTGACATTTGGCTAGTAAGTTTAGTTAGTTTGGATCGGGGGAGTTGTGGCACACTATGATCGAATTTAAATTTGAGTCGGTCGCCTGCTGCCTTTTTAGTTTTCCGAATTGTCTGTTATTCCCATCCATATTCTTGATGTACATTAGTCTAACGATTTATTTTTAGCTGATCTGTTTCTCTTTGTAAGTTTATAATTTTTCTACGAAACATTCTTTTAGCAAATAACAGTAGCTTTGTTTTAATGTAAATTTCGACAAGTTTTTTCCTTTTATTCAGCCTCTTTGAAAAGTGCCAACATTAGGCTGCTTATTTCTAATTCATTCAGATGTACAAACTCGAATCGAATTGAATTTCGCGTTCGTCATACCTGGGTGAATTTACAATAATTAAACACAGGACGTAACGAAAAGTGTCTTCGGTATAAGCGAAAATGATTTGGCGAGAATTCAGTTATTTTTTGGTATAATATAAAAATCAATTAAATCAATACATCAATGTACTAGGTACAAAAGGGTTTTTAAGTCGTAAAATCGAGGGGTTTCTTAGTCGAAGTAACAGTTTATTATGCTATAGCTGAGATCAGTTGGGTGATAAATGATCTATAATCAGTTCTTGGTTAAATTCATTGCAATTTTTTTTGTTTCAAAGAATAAAGGAAATTTTATCAACACAACCTCTATGCGCGGCAGAGCTAAGTTTTGCTTCGGAATACTTCTTTATAAAAAGGTCTGTCGAGGGTAGAATTTGTTCAGACTTTTATATTTATAAAAGTTTTTTTTTTCACATTTAAATGTTGTTGACCATAAAATGCTGATGTCACTTTTGCACGATCGAACGTTTCAAATTATACAATTGAATACGATCCTGATAGGGCCAGAGCTAAAAGGTACGTGGCTTTTCTTTGTGGTCGGGTTGCAATACCAATTTTAAGTTCAGTTTCTTTCGCGAATATAAACCGTTGACAAGGTTTGTCAAGTTTTATGTGCAAAATATCTTATTCTCATTATTATAGAGTTTTGCTTTTTCGAAATTATTGTTTAGATTGCTATATTCGTTATGAAATTATAAGAATTCATCAGTACGATCATCAGAACTGTTTCTGGTTATTTGGTAAGCACAGTATAAGCCATATTTTGTGCAGTAGCTAGCCGTAATTCTTCCAATTCTTCATTTGCAGTTTTTTTAGGGTGAGTTATGATAACGAATTAGATAATATATTTTTATTCAGATGCATGAACTCAAACTTCCATTTCGTGTTCTCACTCGCGAGCGACAGATATCCTCGTTATAAGCTACAACTGGCAAAAATGCGTCAGTTTTATATGATAATAAAACGCTAAATGATCGTTATTTATGTTAGGCTCGCAAAATTTTTAAATTACGGTTGTCATTTTATCAAATGCAGTTTACGATCGTTTACTAATTCCGCTACCAACACTAATTGAAAACCGATCGATCGAGTCTCTTTAGTTCATGCGCACATTTTCGAGGAGTTCATTTAATGAAGAAATTCGGGCAGTTGCAACGCAGTTTGGCTGATGAGGTTGGGAAACTTAGTCACTTAAAATTCTTGCCAGTTAATATAAATGATAAAAAGTGAATATTATTATGTTTGAATATTTTTGTCAGTTAACCCAATTATATATCAGACGAAATTGAAAACACATCAGTTTATGGAACTGAGAAGATGCTTTGAGAATCGTTGATCGTTACCAGCAGCTCAATCTGGCCTGATATGCCAGTTACAATGTCGTATACATATGATGGTTCTGGTTATTTAGCAAGGTAACTTGTAAAATATTAGTTAATGATCTCGAGTTTTATAAATTAAGTTTCCATTCGCTTTGGAAGTTGCATAAGCTATGTTCACGAATTATAGCTTAGGTTTATTCAGATGTCTGACCTAAAAAAACAACTTAATTTCGTGTTCGTTGTAACAAACGAACGGAAATGTTATAAACTGCATTTGTTGGTTACGAAAAAACAATTTTATAGCGAATATTTTTAGCTATTTATCTTCTGCCAAGTTACGACATTTGGTGGTTTGCTTGTTTTCAGTTTGGAGGGTGGGAAAAAAGACGCCGTAATTTTTAATCTTTTACAGTTGAATTTGGCTAGTAAGCTTTGTTAGTTTGGATCGGTGGAGTTGAGGCACGATCGACTAAAAATTTTAGTCGGTCGCCTGCTGCAGTTTTAGTTTTCGGAATTGTCAGTTGTCCGCGGTTATTCCCATCCATATCCTTGATATAAATCAGTCTAACGATTCATTTTTAGCTTATCTGTTTCTATTTGTAAGTTTTTTTATTTTTGTAGGAAACATTTTTTTTAGGAAGCCGACAGTAGCTTTGTTTTAAAGTAAATTTCGACAAGTTTTATCTTTTTTTTCTGCAGCTTTGAAAAGTGCCAACATTAGGCTACTTATTTTAAATTTATTCAGATGTAAAAACTCGAATCGAATTGAATTTCGCGTTCGTCATACCTGGGTGAATTTACAGCAATTAAACACGACTACATACAGAACGTAACGAAAAGGGTCTTCGTTATAAGCGGAAATGGCGAGAATCTATTTTTGTGGTATAATATAAAAAAAAAATTATGTGCAAATTATTTTTTTCTCGTTATCATAAAATGTTACTTTTTTTAAATTATTGTTCAGCTTGTTATATTTGTTCAGCTTGTAAATTAAATGCAATAGTTCGTCTTAAACTGTGCAAAACCGTATTCTTACACTTAGAGAAGAAGCATTTCGGTTTTGCTAAACAAGATTTTTTGTATCTGCTCTATGGACGTTTACTACTTTATTAATTTCTCAAGGATGTGTAATCTCTTCGAAATCGCCAAACAGCGTGCAGCAACAATGAATTCAAGACCTGTATTCTTTTATTTCAACGGGCCAGCGAAATGTTCGTATTGTGAAAAATATTCTTGGGTTGTATACTTTTTAATCGCTAACTTGCCGGAAGGCTTCCAAAGTCTGCGTACGCACGCTGTGCCGAAATGTGAAAATATACCTCTTAAAAGTAGTTTTCCCATTTTTAATATTTACAAAAATTTTGTATTGCAGATAGTAGTAGGGAGTGGAGAGAGCTGGCGCATTTCATTGAATTTTCACTTTCGTGCTAGCACATTCTCCCATAAATTCCTCGATAGACCATACTCGCATCCTCCCATGATAAAACACTCGATGAATTCTGTATATTTTGAAAAGTGAAGAAACGCGTTAAAGATATGATTTGTAAGTATTAATCATGGAAGGCAAATCAGTCAAAGAGTTAAAGGCTATTGCTAAAGAGCGAAGCGTCAAAGGGTATTATAAAATGCGTAAAGCAGAGTTGATTGAGGTGTTGAGTACGGTAAATGATCAGGTTAATTTGACTCAACCAGTGGTTGATCAACCCATACCAGAGGTTAATATCCCAATTCCCAGACCATCAAGAATATCACAAATAAAGAATCTTGCATCTAATGTGGCAGCACCCGTAAAGAGTGTAATAAACAGGTTTACAGGGTGGTTATTAGCCTATATCCCTGAACCTATCAAAAATGCAGTGAATGAAAGAGTCGAGAACCTAAAGGAGAGAGTAAACAGTATATTCGGGAGACAGGAAGAAGTAGGTCAACCAAATGAAGATCGCCTAACAACCGAAGAGGATCACCTTATACCCAAAGAGCATAAGACAGCCCTGAAGGGTTATTTTAAAACATTCAGAGTAGACGGAGTAGACGGTATGGATGAGAAGACGTTTATCGACAGCGTTAAACCAAGGGTTATAGATCTAATCGAGAGTAAGGGATCTATCAAAGTCAAGTTTATTCTCACCGTAAGGTTTACCAAAGAGAATCCCGCCACCGGTAACATCGATACTAATATATGGTACTTTCCATCAAACGTAGAGATTGTGACGGAGGCAACCGATCTCTCTGACCTTTATGATCAGATGACAAATAAAATCTTTGAATTGATTCAGAATTTTCAAAATAGAGGCTCCGGTTGGCAATTCGACAGAGTCGAGCACCTTGACATCAACATTAACCCTTACAATCCTCTCTCGGCCTCCTCTTACATTAAATTACCAGATAAGCTAGCCTCTAAAAAAGCGATCATCAACGTCAAGAATGAGAAAGATCATGAGTGTTTTAAATGGGCGGTAACCTCCGCAGTGTTTCCTGCAGAGAGAGATGGTGAGAGACTGAGTAAACAGATGAGAGAAGATTCAGAGAAGTTTGACTGGACAGGTATCGAATTTCCCGTCTCACTTAAACAGATAGATAGGTTTGAAAAGCAGAACCCTTACTCAATCAACGTCTTCGGTTATGAAGATCATGAAGTGTACCCTCTGAGAATAAGCAAGAGAGTAAATCAGGTGATAAACCTTCTAATAATAGCTAATGAAGAGACCAACCACTACTGTTGGATAAAGGACATGTCAAAACTGCTATCCAAACAGATCAGTAATCATAATGGTAAGCGTCATTTCTGCTACAGATGTCTAAACTCGTTTCCATCAGAGAAATCACTGGAGAAGCATATCGAATACTGCCAAAATAACGAGGCTGTCAAGATTGAGATGCCTACGGGGAGTATCAAATTTAAGAATTTTTATAAAAAACAGAGAGTTCCCTTCGTGGTTTATGCAGATTTCGAATCCTTCACAGAGAAGATAGACACATGTCAACCGGATGACGATAAAAGCTTCACCAATCAGTACCAAAAGCACAGACCATCAGGTTTTTGCTATTTAATCAAATGCTTTGATGATAACATACTCTCTCCCAAGCTTGTAAAGTACACAGCCGAATCTCCTAACGATAACGTCTCTCAGTTGTTTGTAGAGAGTTTAGAGTCAGATACCAAAGACATATACAACAGGTTTAAAATACCGAAGGAGATGGTGACGACACCAGAGGATAAAATTAACTTTAGAAGAGCAACTATCTGCCACATCTGTGAGGGTGAAATATCTGTAGAAGATAAGGATGATAAAAACTATAAAAAGGTCCGTGACCACTGTCACCTTACGGGAAAGTATAGAGGTGCAGCACATAGCATATGTAATTTAAAATACAGACTACCTAAGTTCTTTCCCGTAATCTTTCACAATCTCTCCGGTTACGATAGTCATCTCTTCATCAAGAACCTCGGTAAATCAGAGGGAAAGATAGACTGCATACCCAATAACGAGGAGAAGTATATCTCATTCACAAAGCAGATATTGGTAGACACATTTATGAATGAGAAGGGAGAAGAGAAAGAGGTCAAGCGTGACATAAGATTCATAGACAGCTTCAAGTTTATGGCGGCAAGTCTTGACAGTTTGGTTAAGAATCTTCCGAAAGAGTCTTTTAATAACATTTTGAAATTCTATGAAGGTGATCAGTTAAACTTACTGTTAAGGAAGGGTGTCTTTCCCTATGAATGGTTTGATAACTTTGACAGACTGTCGGAAACCAACCTTCCTCCCAAAGAGGCCTTTCACTCCAGGTTGAATGACAGTGATATCTCAATCGAGGATTACCAGCATGCACAGAAGGTGTGGGAAACCTTTGAGATGAAGACCATGAGAGATTACCATAACCTCTATCTCAAGTCTGATGTTCTCCTTCTCTCTGACGTATTTGAAAACTTCAGGGATGTATGTATGGAAAATTACTATCTCGACCCTGCATTCTATTACACAGCGCCCGGTCTGGCTTGGGATGCATGTTTAAAAATCACGAAGGTCGAACTGGAGTTCTTAGAAGACTACGACATGTTAATGATGGTAGAGAAAGGAATTCGAGGGGGAGTCTCAATGATCTCAACAAGATACGGTAAAGCCAACAACCCTTACATGAATAATTACGATCCCGACCTGCCGACAAAGTACATCTCTTATCTTGACGCAAACAATCTCTATGGCTGGGCAATGAGTAAACCTCTGCCGACTCACGGTTTTGAATGGATGAAAAAAGAGGATTTAAAGTCTTGGAAGAGTATGCCATGCATACTTGAGGTCGACCTCACCTATCCACAAAAACTTCATGACCTTCATAACGACTATCCGTTGGCACCGGAGAGACTCATCGTGAATGAGGTAGAGAAGCTTATACCAAATCTCAACAACAAGACAAAGTACGAAATTCATCATGAAACCTTAAAACTCTATCTCTCTCTCGGTTTAAAACTCACCAAGATTCACAGAGGCATCACATTCGAAGAGTCAGCATGGCTAAAACCCTATATCGATCTGAATACCGATCTCAGGGCGAAGGCATCCAACGATTTTGAAAAGGACTTCTTCAAGTTGATGAATAACTCCGTATTCGGAAAGACTATGGAGAACATCAGAAACAGAGTTGACATAAGATTGGTCACTCGAGTATCACAGGCGAAGAAGCTGACATCGAAACCGAACTATCAACATCACACAATCTTCTCTAAAAATCTCGCGGCCGTTCATATGAAGAAGACAAGCCTGTACTTCAACAAACCCGTCTACCTCGGCATGTCTATCCTCGATCTGAGTAAGACCTTGATGTATGATTTTCACTATAATTACATTAAACCCAAGTGGAGAGCAAAGCTCCTCTTTACAGACACAGACAGCTTGGCCTATGAGATAGAGACGGAAGATTTTTACAGAGACATCTCCTCCGATGTGAAAGCAAAGTTTGACACGAGTAATTACCCGAAGAATCACCCAAGCGGCATTCTCACAGGTGTTAATAAGAAGGTCATAGGCATGTTCAAAGACGAGGCTGCAGGTAAACAGATCGCAGAGTTCGTTGGCTTGAGAGCCAAACTCTACTCATACAGAGTAGAGGAGGGATATGAGGAGAAGAAGTGCAAGGGAGTGAAGAAGGCGGTCATAAAGAGGACCATCACATTTGACGATTACAAAAACTGTCTGTTTAATAATAAACCCGCCATGAGAAAGATGAATGTGATCAGAAGTCATTTTCACACCATCTTCACCGAGACAGTAAACAAGGTGGCAATCTCTCCTTTCGATGATAAGAGATTAATACAGAGAGACAACATTCATACCTTAGCTTACGGTCATAAGGGAGGCAGCTCAGTGTCCGATGGTACGACCTGAAGCTCCTCCCTGACAAACGATCTCTTCGGTCCGTCGAGAAGATAATATAACACAGGCTGATCGGAAGAGACCACCACACGAGTTATATTATAAATCTCAATACTCCAGATAGGATCTGTCGCTCTTCTTCTCTCTCCTCCCTCATCCTCACCGGGAGAGAGAAGATACCTTACCTGAACCCCCGAGGGTAATCTCTTCTCCTTTACACCGACAGGTCTTTTGTAATTAACTTCTCTCATCTCAACCTCTTTTAGACCTACAGCCTCATAAGGCTCTTTACCTGTGATCCTGATCACCTCAGAGTTCAACGCTTTCATCACGGAGGGCAACCTCTTCACCCAGACTCTTGATCTGACATCACTAACAATCTCCTGCGCATACTGATGACTAAATAATCTCTCTCCCAAAGTCCTGTTCGCTCTCTCAACAAATGCCTGAGCTCGATGGTTACCCGCTTCGCTTCGTTGAATCTTTACATTATGTCTATCCATCAGTTTCGTCACATGGCCCATAAACTCTTTACCGGGGTCGACCATAATTCTATTTGGCCAACCGAGTCTTCTCTTATAAATTCTCTCAAAGGCCTTTGCCACCTCTTGACTCTCTTTCGATGTTAACGCCTCCGCATCTTTATATCTCGATGCCACATCGATAACAACCAAAGCGTAACGAAAGGTCTTTCTACCCACCCTGTCATGAGGAAGAAATAACAGATCGGCCTGATGAATCTCATTCGGTCTCTCCACATTCCAATGAGGCCTCGGGATCACCTTCGGCGGAGGTAAATATATCTGCCATAATGCCTGTCTCTCCAACCAATCTCTCGCCTCAGCCTCACCGACCTTTGCCGCTTTTGCAAGTTTAGATACGGCGGAGTACCCTTTCCAATAACCTTCGGTGCTGTAGTAAATCTTTTTTAAAATATCTTTACTCATTTAAAAATAATCTTTCTCTCTTTTAAAATGTCGCATGCTATATCGGAAAAGATAAATCCTAACAGAGTACCGAGAGAACCGTTCGGTCTAAAAGCGGAGTCCTCTCTTAACAGGATCACACTTAATCCCTCATCAGCAAATCCTGAAGAGACCCTCTATATAAATATTCCCAAACTGACAGATAATGTGGTGATCGTACCGGGATCAGTCTCTCTTCTTTTTGATTTGAAAGTAGGGGGTCATGCCAACAACACCCTCGTGAATAATGTCGGAAGAAACCTTGTTGAACAGCTCAAGGTCTCATTCGGAGGTGAGAAACTACAGGAGACAGTGAGATACGATCTATTTCAAACCTATCATGATCTCTTTCTTGATGATCGAGAGGACAGATTAAAACAGGGAATCTCATCAGAGAATATGAGAAAACTTCGAACAAACGCGGGAGATAAAGTCACCTCTGACGCGAAGGAGGTCGCCCTCGCCGCCATTCCCAACACCAAGTACAGAGTTCCTCTCGACCATCCAGTACTGAGTGATCACGGAGCTCTCTATCCGAAGGCTCTTCCTCAACCGCTGATCTTTGAGATAACTCTTCCGAAGGTTGATGAGATCGTAAATCATGATAAGAAAGAGAAGGAGAAGACACCGCCGACCTATAAACTCACAAACATTGAGTTGGAGTATCACTGCATAGCAAGTGATTCCCTGTCTCGTGATGCCCTCACCACCTATCAGATCGGCAAAGGATTCTTCTACGAGAACGTCTTACTTCACAAGACCTTTCCCATCTCAAAACCGAACGACAGTGTCATTAACGAGCACGTCAATCTTCCGAGAAGGTCAATGACGGGAGTACTCTGTCTGTTCGAAGAGTATTATAAAGAGGGAGAACGAGACTCTGAGAAGTTTGTCAACCCTGATATTAAATCGGTCAACATCAACATCGATGGAATGCCCAACCGACTCTACTCGAAGGGAATGGTACCGACCGACTTTTGGGAGGCCATCAAGAGACGAATGGGCGGAGCGGGCAAAGTAAAAGAAGAAGATTTCTATGCGGACAAGTTCGGTCTGTGGATCGACCTGAGAACCTTCCCTGACAACACAATTCACGGTGGAGGTCTGCACGTCAATAATACAAAAGACGGAGTCAAGTTGGAGATTAAGAGGAAGACCGGAGGATCAGGAAACATCACCTGTCATATGTTTGTGGTCGCTGATGCGTTGATGGAGATCATGAACACAGAGTTAAAATCGATCATGTATTAAATAGATGAAAGAGTTACGAGATAAGATTCCCTTTCACATGATCATAACCGGACCTACAAACTGCGGAAAGACAAAGTACCTTATAGAGCAGCTCCGAGGTCCATTCCGCAAAGTCTTTGAGTACATTGTTCTGATCTGCCCAACCTATGCGAAGAACAGGACCTACCACGGGTTTGCCCGAGGTGATAAACGCTTCTTTGTCTTATCACCTGATTCGAGTAACTCAGATGAGATTGATTCCCTTCTGACAGACGTATCAGACGGAACGAATACCCTGTTAATTCTTGACGACTGCGCCGTCTCCAAAGACCTTAAGCAACGCTCCAATAAATTCATCGACCTCGCTTTCTCAGGGAGGCATGACGGATTGAGTGTATGGGTGTTGACTCAGCAGTTGACCTCGATATCGAAACCCTTCCGTGAGAACGTCGCCTGTGTGGTCACTTTTTACAATCCCTCTCAGGTCGGTATGAAGACCCTGTTTGAGGATTACGGAGGAGATCTTGACATAGAGACAAAGAAAACATTCATGAGACTGTTAAAGACTGAGAGATACGCCCGACTATGTCTCTGCCTTAGATATCCTTTTGAGTGTTATCTTGAGATACCTTCATAGAATTTTGTAAGAACCGGTTTAAAAGAAGTGTGATTAAACATAAAGATGGTGAACGTTGAAGATTACATAGAGGACATACCTGAGGAGAAGGTTGTACCCGAAGAGACGAACCCTGAGGACGACATTGAAGTGAAGAGAGAATCACTCGCAATCCTCGCCTCCCTCGGAACGACAGAAGAGTTTGTCGGTAAAAATATGAGTCTGGGTGATGTAAAGAAACTCTCCCCCAAGCAGGTGGAGAAGTACTTTAATCGATATAAGACGGTCATGGGTAAGAAGGTGACGGGAGGTCTGGTAGAGTCAGCAATCTCAGCAGCCTCTGTTCTTATCTCCTATGTGATTCCTGTGGATGATGTAGAGGCTCTCAATGAAGACTTGAAGAACGATGATTTGGTCAGGCGTGAACTGAGTAACTTCGCAGGTCTTCTTGTTTTGAAGGGAGGAAGATTGGTAGCGTTAGCTAGCGGACTGTTTAAGGTTGCAAAGCATGTAAAATTAAGACCCTCAGAAGAGATGGTCAAGGAGAATGAGGAGATTTATAATGACACTTAAGTAGGCTGTTAAGCTTAACTAAATCAACCGCGGAACCTGTTTTAAACATTTCTTAAGAGTTAACTAAACATGTCATTCGGAATATATGAAGAGAAGTGTAGAAAGATATTTCAAGAGTTATTCAAAACAGAGTTCAAAAAGGTAAGACCCGATTGGTTAAAGAATCCTTGGACATACCAGAACCTTGAGTTGGACGGTTATAACCCTGACGTGGTCACTCCTCTCGGTAAAGGTTTGGCATTTGAGTATGACGGTCGTCAACACTCTGAGTTCACTCCCTGTTTTCACTCCTGTGTGGGTGATTTTGAGTATCAAGTGATGAAAGACTCTTTGAAGGATGAGATGTGTAAAGATGAAGGGGTTCTCTTAATAAGAATCCCTCATTATGTTCCTTATTGGGACCTTAAGCCTTTCATTATCGGTAAATTAATAATGAAGGGTGTTAAGATTATTTAAAGACTTCTTATGGCGTATTAAATATGCGTTACATAGATCACAGAGTGAACATCTCTGATGATCAGAAAGATAAGTTCTGTTCAGCCCAGACCGCTAATGAGGGTGTCACCATAAGATTTAAGCATGAGGATCTTATGGGTGGTGATAATCTCATCTCTTTCACTGAACAACAGTTTAAAAGACTCGCCTAAGCTTTTGACAAAGGAAGGGGATTGGTAATAAAGATGAGTGAGGATCAGGTAAAGCAACACGAAATCGTTGATGAGGATGATTTTATTATTTAAAGACATCTTATGACATTACTAAAACATGTCAGAAGAAGTTGTGAGAGATGTTGAGCAGATCACAAAGACCCCTGTACAGGAGATTGTCAAAAAAGAGAAAGATCCCAAGAAGGTCGCCGCAGGAAAGAAACTTGCCGAGCATAACAGAAGGGCGAAGGAGGCGTTAAAAAGAGAGATGAAACGTGAGGAAGAGGAGAGAGAGATGAAACGTGAGGCAAATGATGAAGAGGAGAGAGAGACTCAGGCTTGGTTTCCCGAGATGTCCTTTACAACCGTCGTCTCTATTGTCGGAATAGGGTTGACAGCGATCAATATGTTTATGAGTTACAGAACACCAAAGGTTATGAGTTACAGAACACCAAAGGTTATGAGTGAACCTCCACAGGTTTCGAATAGAGTAACTGAACCTGAACCCCATGCCACAGACAGACCCGCCTCAAAGATACCGAAACCCACCCATAGGATAGGAATGAGTTAAACATTCTCTCTTTTAAAAATAATGTCGAAAGAGAGAATATTCAAGACTGTCTATGATGCCTCCGTTTTAATAGGTCTATCCTCAGGGTTCGGGTACTTTGTTAATCTATGTGATCCCTCAACAAGCCTTACAGACTATGTTAAATGGGTCATCGTTCTGTCCGGAAGCTTCTATCTAAAAGATTATCTGAATAGAGAGGAGATCATAAAGAGGATTGATTCCCTCACCTCAAAGAGAGATAATAAAAAGATCAACAAAAAGAATCTCGACCTCAGATCGAAGAGGATTATAAACCTCGCCAATCCTGTAGGTGACAGAGACGCTGTTAACAAGAGTTACGTCGACGAGAAGGTGATCAGGAAGGGAGATCTCGACATGGGAGGAGATTCGATAAAGAATCTTAAAGACCCCGAACCCTCAGACATCAGTCACGCAGCGAATGTCAATTATGTTAATAAGACAGTTGACATAAATAGTTCGATCATACAGAGAGAGATGACTAAGATGGCTAATTATGTGAAAGAGACCGCCCCCAGAAAAGTATTTTACAAAGGTTATCTTAAACACGACAATGATAACACCGTTAAATTCTATGCAAACAGAACAGAATCACATACTCGGTACACCAGACAGAGCGATCCCTCTGATTTTATCGTGAATGCTAACTTTGAGGAGAGAATTATAATCACAAATCCGGGCGTCTACACCATCTCTCTCATCGACGGTTTGAAGACCGGTCCTGAGGATGATAACGGAACTGTTCAGTTTATTTTAGATCCCGCACCCTTCCTGAAACTTAATAAAAATATCAACATCACAGTGCCCAACTCGAGCAGGGGTTGGAAAACGTATAATTTTATCTCCGTTTTAGACATATACGAAAACACCGCACTGACCATAAAGACCTCAGATGCCTCCACCGTCTTTGACGGTCTGGGAGAGGGGTATGAGAAGTTCGGTATGATACTGATAAATAAGATCGATTAAAGATTATGTCTCTTCTTTAAAATGTCCTTCGGATTGATGTGGAAAACAGTCATTGGTCTATTTCTCACAGTAGGTCTGTTAGAAGCCATCATATATATGATGTTAACTAAAGAACACTGCGTCTGCGGAGTTAAGGTGCCTGAGGGAGGGGGAATGTGTGAGTGCGGTGAGTATAACGGTCGAATGGTCATAAAGATTGATGGTAAGGATGAACTGAGAGAACAGGAGTTGAAGAGAATCGAAGAGGAGAGGAGGAAGGGGAATGATTACGACACCTTCCTGTGACTGCGACAGCACATTTTTGTAAATCGATTTAAACATTCTCACCGAAGAGTAAAAATGTCAGAGAATAAACTGGTAAAGACCGTCACTGATGCATCTGTTCTGATCGGTCTATCCGCGGGGGTAGGTTACATTGCGAAGAAGGCCATAAAAGAATCATTTATAAACGACCCCTCATCAAGCATTATAAACTACGGTAAATGGGTGGCCGTTCTGTCCGGAAGTATGTACTTGAAAGAGTATTTGGAGAAACAGAAGATTCTTCCCTCTTAAAGGTTTATAAATATTCTTAATAGATGGCGACCATTGCGTTAATGATCGGCGGAGCGGTTTTGAACGCCACAGCATTTGTCGGCGGTTCTTATCTTGCAAAGTATCTGAGCGGTTCATCAACGGATACAGAGAGAATTCGACACGATAAGGCTTTAGAAAATTATGAAAGAGACTACGCAGTGTATCAGGAGAAGAGACAGAGACTGTTGGATTGGTATAATCAACAAGAGGAAGCGGAGCATAAGGCTTACACCAATATGTCGAACACTGATGAGGCTTTTAAACTTTACAGTCAGACACATCCTGATTACTCTCTTCAAGAACCCGAACTCTCTGATTACTACAGACCGAGTGACGACCAAAAAATGGGTGAGATGGCCTACGTCGGTGGAGGGATGCTTGCTCTGGGTTACGTGGCGAGTAAACTGTTTTAATTTAAAAGATTCTTTACTTGATTAGTAAAGAATCATGGACGTTGACCCGGCTGAAGTACCTGACAGAGATAATCCTTTTGACCCGGTCGATCCCGGTGATGATGATGATGAGGGAGAGATGATACCGATGACATCCACATCTACTCGTGACAGAGGTTATGACAATCCCAATTATGAGGAGACCTCTTTTACTGTGGATAATGAGAATACACCTCTGATACAGAGAGAAGAGAGAAGAGATGAGGCTTGGGAAAGAATTCGAGAGAAGTTTCCGAAGGTTAATCCTGTTAAATCCTCTTTTACAGCCGCCCTTGACAAGTTTAATCGAGTGGTTGTGAGACTGAAAAGACAGGGAGGTAAGCCATACACTCTTTTCAAATCAGATGGTGAACCGAATGATAAATTACCAAAAACGATAAAAGAGAGTTTAGGGCCGACTGCGGAGGAGGTGATTAAAGTCAACGATAATGAGATAACAAGGCGAAGAGAGAAAATTAAGGAGCTTGAGTCATCTCGTAGAGAGGCGAGAGAAGATCAGAGAGAGAACATCGATCGCGACATTGATCAGCAGAGAGAGGAGATAGAGAATCTGGAGAGAAATAATGAAGCGATAGAGGAACGCATGTCAATCAGAGACAGAGTGAAGGCCATCTTCAAAAAGTACGGTTTCACAGCGTTCGCTGTTATCTCTGCCGTCGGTGCCGTCATCGGTGTGATCGTGAGCAATCTGAAGAGCGGTCTGTCAAAACTCGGAAAGGGCGTCGGTAACGGTTTGAAAGCCATCGGCAAGAAGTTGGGAGAGATACTTCCCGGAATGATCGGTGCGATCGCAAGTTTTATCTTCAGAACGGCGGGTGAGGCTATCGGTTTTCTCGCAATGCAAAGAATGCGTGGTTGTTGATAGTCGCAGTCGTCGTCTACTTTGTCGAACAGGTTAAAAATAAGCAGAAGAGAAAGCAAATGGAGAGTTACAAAGAGATATACCCTCAGTTGCCGATTGATAATACCCACACCGGATATAACTTCAGATTGAAACAGTGTGCAGATTGGCTTTCCCTTCTCGAAAAAGATCTGCATGATCGAGAGAATATTTATAAAAAGTATAAAAGGGCGAGGAGCGCCTTATTGAATCTCTCCTCCGGCAGCGGAACTCTTTTTTTTGCATTCTGCGGAGGTGGTCTGGGTACGGGACTTACCGGAGTCGGTCTTCCCGTATCGGTCGCCTTGGGAGCTGTTGGTGGTGTCTGTGCCTTAACGAGTGTGGTTACGGCTAGTCTGGCAAAGATCATCTCGAAGAATGTGAGCAAGCATGAGAAGACCGTCTCTGTCTGCCAAGCGAAGATAAACACTATAAAGGACATCGTCTCTAAGGCGTTGACAGACAATAAGATAAGCCATGAAGAGTTTGTACTTGTAAAATCTGAGCTTGAAAAGTATTATGAGATGAAGAGATCTATTAGAGAAAGAAACAGAGATCAGCCAACACCTCCACCACCTCCGCAGGTGGATGTAAAAAAGATGGAGGAAGAGATTCGCACAGAGCTATTAAAAAAACTCACCCAGTCAGAGTGAGCTGCAACTGCCTGATAGTGGTTGATGAGACAGTTAGAGATCCTCCCTATAATCCCTACTTTGTTTAAAAATATTATTCTTGATAAATAGAGATGAGCAATCAGAAAGATGATGATAAACCTAAATCTCTGTGGCAAAGATTTCTCGATCGGTATCCCAACGCCGACCTGTCTAAATTTAAACATGGAGTCGATATATACGACAGAGAGGATAAAGAACCATACGTCAGATTCGTCAAAAGGGATGGTTCAGAGTTTGATATGTTTTTTAAGAACAGATTACAGCCGAGTCTTTACTTCTCCGATGAGTTGAAAAGAGCGTTGGGTCTTCCCTTAGATTTTCCGCAGGAGTTGACTTTGAATCCTAAACCTGAATCACTGATTCCCGCGATCGATTTCGGTGAGAGTCGACCACTAAAGAGCCTTAACTTGAGAGAGAAGCTAAGTAAACTTCAGATCTATGCTACGCCCACAGACTCCTTCTCTGTACCCGTCAGAGACATCTTTACGAATACGGTAATTAAACACACCTCTTCAAAAGAGACACATGAGTGGTTGAACGGACCGAATATGAAGTATTGGCCTCAGCAGCTTAACTTTGCTGTCTGGTGTGCAACGACAGGTTGCGGGGTGAGCCTTCGTCTCTTATTAGAGGAGAAGATGGGGGTAATGGATGTGACTGACCATGAACTCAAACTTCCGCCGCAGATACGAGCTATTCTCTGGTTTCACGTCTACTTCACAATCAGACGAATCCTGTTTCAGATGGGAGGAATACAGAGTTCGATTGCTCTGCCCGGTGACTCACCCTTTAATGAAAAGGACAACAGATACGACATTCCTTCTTATAAGATGATCTGTAAAGAGTTTAATGTGCCGACCGATTCTGACTTTCGCTGCCATAAAGGAGAGAATCACGGGTTGGGATCTGTGTACATTTGGTATACGAACCTTGGACCTCATAAGATTGACTCACCGTATCCGGGATTCTATAGATTTGACGATGAGGGAGGTAAAGGATCGGACGGTAATCTTTTACAGTGGATTATCAACTCTGAGACTGCGGATCAGTATGAGTACTTTCTAACGAGGGTATCTAACGGATTGACTAACGCCGGTCAAGCCAGACTTAATCAATCTATCGAAGCGTTAGTTTACTGCGTATTGGGTGCTCAGGTGAACGTCAGAAGCGGAATTCTCGGAAATAATGGAAGTGCGCAGGAGGTTCGTCGAGAGTTTCTCGTGTTATTGGAGGATGCGATTAAACAGCCGGACATAAGTAAGAGTGTACAGAGATTTCAACTCGCTGTGCAGGAGGCCAAAGTTAAGCTTGATTTAGCCGTCTCTCCCGGTACGTGGTTGATACCTTCGAGAATGGTGATCAATACAGAGAGTACGGTCGGTTATAATAATAGACTGAAGAGGGTGGAGCCGAACATGAGATTGGGTGTGAATACGGACGTGAATGTGAAGATCGTGCCGGTTGGGATAAAGCATGGGTTTGGAAAGAGTAAGGTTTTACTGCCTCACACTTCGGTTGTGAAGAAGAAGGCTGAGGTGAATAATGAGTCACCTAAACCTGATAAACCTCAACCGACTAAACCTAAGCCTGATAAGCCTGAGACAACTAAACATGAGATTAATCTTGCGGTCTTGACGGTGGTCGTCGGTGGATTAGCTTGGTATATGTTCCGATGAGTTGGAGAGGTTATTTTCATAACTTGGGTCGAGTTATGAAAAGAGAGTTGAGGTAAAGTTATGCTTTACACTCTTTACAGTGATACTTCTGTCTGTCGTGAGGGCAGATCTGTGACCCTCCACAGTCTTTACAGAAAGATTTTTGTTTACCATGAGGGCATATGCCTTTTCCTTTACAGTCTTTACATTCATATCTTACTCGATTATGTTCGCAGATTTCACTACCTTTACACTCTTTGCAATTAGATTTACGTCGGTCATGAGGGCAGATTCCGTTACCTTTACACTCTTTACATTGATACTTCTGTTTACCGTGAATACAGATCTGTGACCCTCCACAATCTTTACAAATATTCTTTACTCTTCCGTGAGGGCATCTTGGTCTTTTGTATTAAATTATATTTGTCTGTTTGCAAGAGTCATGAGGTTCTGTTAAAGCTTTGATGAGTACTTTTAATGTTTTATTATGTGTTGGTTCTCTAATATCAACCAGATCATAAACAATATTATTAGCCTCTCCAAGGTCGACTAAATCATTTACCGTACTCAACACCTCAATCAACTCTGCTTTACGCATTTTATAATACCCTTTGACGCTTCGCTCTTTAGCAATAGCCTTTAACTCTTTGACTGATTTGCCTTCCATGATTAATACTTACAAATCATATCTTTAACGCGTTTCTTCACTTTTCAAAATATACAGAATTCATCGAGTGTTTTATCATGGGAGGATGCGAGTATGGTCTATCGAGGAATTTATGGGAGAATGTGCTAGCACGAAAGTGAAAATTCAATGAAATGCGCCAGCTCTCTCCACTCCTTACTACTCAGATTAACTCAAAAAGCGGCTGTATATTGAAATTTTAACGGTCTGAAAACAAAATAGCGTCGCCCGTAGAAAACAATAGTAACAAAAGGTTTACGTCTTGTGCCTTGCGGCTGTGTTAAGTTACGCGAAGGTTTTCATGTTGTCAAGTACATTAATATTTATCGCGGCTCAAAATAGTACGTCTCTGTTAGTCGTGGCTATAAATTGCCATAGTTTGGATTGTTTTTACAAATCCGTTTGTGCCACGGCAAAGAAGAGCGAGTCAAGACAGACGAGTTGAAGTACAATTCCAGAAGATGATTTGTCAGAGGACCCTCATCCTTATGGGCTTATTTCTGCTTCAGTCCACTGTCGTCGGTACGTTAACTCGCCTGAAGTTTCTTTCCCTTGAAAAATTTCAGTTTTTTGTCTCCGTTTTCTACATGCGCCTGATCTACTCGCTCATAAACATGCATATTTTTATTTTGGTATTGCGGAAGCGAAATCTTGGCAAAAACTAACCGCGAAAAATGGACGTACGCTGCCGACAGACTACATCTTATAAATTCAGTCACAGAACGACAAAACCTTAACTTTTTACCATTTTTGTTCTATACACAGATGCCAAAACAGATGAGTCCTTGGAAATGAAGTTTTTCAATCACGAATTTCGAGCCTCTGATTCTGAGATGCATGCAATGCTAAAGAAGGCAAAGCTCACGGTTCATGGCTACAAAAAGGAAGTTATTACCAAGGAGGTGCAGAGGGCTGATGGTAGACAAGAACACGAGGTATGCATTACGTACGTATGTTACAAATCTTCAACTTCTTATGTATACTTTTAAATTAATGTACAATGTGGTGACCGAATTTCCCCTTCTAATTTAGTGTAAGCGTGTATTCTTTTGTTGGTGTTTAAATTTTGTAAAAGCCTGGTTAATCATTTATTGTTCTGTTGCCTCCAGGAATCGCACTACTACTACAAGGATGTCAATTGTTCACAGTTGCAGGAAGTTGAACAGCAACTGGAACGTTTGATACCAGGTAAACAGAGCTCAGTATTTGATCCTGATCCTTACAGTAATGCGATTTAAAATCAGAGAAACGATGTTTGCTTTGGAGGTTTGTAGATTGAAGCCAAAAGGCCATTCTCAGCCAATATGTTGTTTTGTTACATTCAGGGAGTTAATATTGTTGATAACATTATACTTTTAATCCTTAACAGATGCCGTTAAAAAAGACATGGGGTCCGACTTTCAAAAGGAAATAAAAGCCAAACATCTTGTCAGTATGGGGAAGTGTAGGGTGGGGCTGGAAGTTCATTTCAAGAAAGCCCAGGGTTGCTATGACAATCAGAAATCTGTCACCAAACGACGCAAGAAGCGTGGTTGCGGTTGGTTGTGTCTCATTTGCGTTAATGTCCAAGTCACCAACAATGGCAACAACAATGGAAACAACAATGGAATCAACAATGGTAACAGCAGTAGCCGCCGCCGCCGCCGCCGCCGCCGCCGCCGCCGCCGACGACGACGACGACGACGCCGGAGCATCGGGCGGTGAGCAGCAGCAGCAGCCACTAGCAGCAGCAGAAGCAGTGTTGAGTTGTTGATGTAAACAGCACTGTACGACGGGGTTGTGTTCATTCTGTCCTAAAATAGTCGTAGCTTGTAATTTAAGGTTTTCCTGTGATCGATTCTGTAAACGCCAAGACGCCAAAACGCCAAGCACTCTGAGCGTTTTCCCGTGCGTTTAATATGTAATTGATTTATAATGAAAAAATAAGCCTGGGAGTAATTAAAGCTTTAAAAATAATTGGTTTAAGTGTTTCTTTATTTGAATCATGATTATTAGGTATTCGAGTTTTTCTGTTCTTCTGGCAATATCGAATTCACTAGAAACAGTGAAGAAACAGTAGAAAACAGTGATCGCTTCCGGCAATTCTACTTTTCAATAAAATCTGGATCTAGAAACTGCAAAACTCCATAAAAATGACCTTCTTGATCTGTGATTTACACACAAAAACGAAAAATGCGATACCTTTTTTGTCGATTTCACTCTTGTTTATAAAACCTGCAATAAGTGTCAGTTTTTTTTTCAGATAAGGTGGAGTATTCTTAAGATTTCTCTCGGATATTGCTTAAGTGAAATCGATAAAAAAGGTATCGTATTTTTCGTTTTTGCGTGTAATAAACAAATCAAGAAGGTTATTTTTATGGAGTCTTGGAGTTTCAAGATCCTGGTTTTAATGAAAAGTAGAATTGGCGGAAGCGATCACTGATTATAAAGGAATAGTTCTTTTTACTATCCATGCTAGAAATTACAACAGCCAAACTTCAATCCAAGACCAATAGCTGATGCAAATTTCACTTCACTCCGACAAGTTAGAATTCTGAAGAAACACTTGTAAACACGTTTGAGCAAACTCGTCCACAAATGGATTAAATCAGTTTTTTCCACTAGAGAAAAAAGCAAAAGCGCAATTTTCTACACAGATATGAACTAAAATCTAAAACAGAAACTTATTGATTTTACGACTTGGTTGGAAAATTCCGATAATAAGCCCATCAAATATAAAATAAGCTGTTCCTCCAACCTTAAAACTTCGAGGGCCTGTCACTCCTTGTTTTTTTTAAATTGACAACCGTATGCAAAGGGCCCCGGAAAAAAAAAATTGCTACTTATGTACGTAGGAGCTGGCGACTAGACACAATCGATCGAAACAGCTGTCCAGAGTTTGCAGTTTTGACCTTCAGTTCAGACTCTATCATGTTGTTGTCCCGTTAAGTTTTTTCATTTCTTCGTAGTGTCAGCCTTACAGTTCTGGTCTTTGTCTTTTTTAATGTCTGGTTTTCTAGCACTTCCACGTAGGCTAGCCCAATGTGGCACAAAACAAGATACTATAGAGAGGTGTAAAGTACAGAAATGGGAGTGATGACGTGAAATCTAATTTCCTAACATCTGCTGCAGTACCGACCTCTGGTCCCCTGCCTCGTTCACAGGCGTCCCTCCTTGGTCGTGCGCGGTGCGCTTTGTGTTATGTGATTGACGACTGACGAAATTTGGCCTCGAAAAGAAATGCAACTTAGGCTAGGGGTAGATTGAATCTACCCATGGCTTATTAATAACTGTAATGAAAGAACGTATTTCGCAAAGATTAGCACCATCTACGTGATGGCGGTAACACCTTTTCGAACTTGATCAAAAATATTTCCAGACGCTTTCTGGCAGTTGATAATATTCACGGCTTCCCTAGTCTCCTTCGCAGCCGTTGTTTGAGCTCGTCAGGGCTGCGAAGGAGACTCCCTAGGCAGAAAGAAAATCAGAAACAGATATTAGCTGGCGCACGAGATTAAATTTGGTGACTATCTACAGGTCTAACTAGCTAAGAAAAACTACAAACATCAAAGCGTGAGATACAACAGGGGAGTTCGGGGGCATCGTCCCCCCGGAAAATTTTGAAAATCTAGACACGCTCTTATGCCATTTGGTGCATTTTGAAAAGCTTTTCGAGAAGAATTATAATTCTGGTTTAATATCAAAATGCGGCCATCTTGTGCATGAATTTTTTTCTTTGGGTTTTTCCTTGCATGAATTTTTTTTTCGGACATTTTGCCCTGCATAATTTTTTTCCCACCCCCCCCCCCCCCCCCCCTCGTCACTTTTCTAATGGTCCGTCCCTGAAAGACGAAAATCAATACAGCAGTTCTTCCAGCCGGCGTTGATCCGCACGATCCCTGAATGACCCCACCCCCTCCCCCTCTCCAGCCCGCCAACCCTTTTCGAAATCACGGAAAAAACTGGGACGAGCACAGCCAACAAGAATGAGCAGGAATGAGCAGCTCGTGAAGAAAAAAACCAGATGCACTGAGTCGATTCATGTCCACTGCCTATGATATCCACTCTGACTGAAGCGATGAGAAAACCATTCCGATCAAATAACCATTTCAGGTCGGCCTTAAATAGTGAACTCACAGAGAACAACTGGTTAAAAAAGCTATCGATTTCCAGAGTGAACACCCGGGCTGAACATGAACGATGATGTATACAACTCAGGTGCAACTGCATGCAGACCTCAGACGGTGGACTTCAAATCACCAGTAAGTCAAATATAATATTTTTACTTTTTTGTTTATAAAAAGGCTAAAAGTGTTATTAAAGTTCTAGAAGCCAAAAGATTTTCGACCGTCCGTTGATCATCTGTGATAAGTGGCACAAATTTGCATAAGCTTACAACTTGGTTTTGTTTGATTAATTAGCTAGGTATTCCTGAGGGCAACAGTTTGGCAATGACGCAATTTACTTGTTTCTTTAAAGTTGGTTTTTCGCAATTAAGAGGCCCTCAACTATTTTCCTCCGAAAAGTGGTTTTCTCGGTGCATGCGATCCTTGATCATCCTCCATCACCCGGCGTGCCCAATCGATGAAATTCGATAATCGATAAAATCGATTGTAATCGATAATAATCGATAGTAATTAATCGATTGATATTGGATGATGATTGAAAGAGTTGTGAGTATCGATTTTCATCAATTTTGATCAATTATCATCAATTTTTATCGATTATATCGATTGTCAATGATAATCGTTTAATAATGATTTCAGATATGCTTTGCGCTACGCATTAAGTACCGACTCCTTCAAATAACAAGAGATCCGGTCGTTTTCCCCGTTTTTTCGCGTATAGACTCTCACACAGAAATTTCACCTTTTCGCAGTTTACTTCTCGAAATGCCTCTCCTCGACTGCCGAATTTTTTCTCGAGGGAAAATGCTTCACCTGTTGTTACTGTAAAAGTGGTTCATTTAATAAAAACTGATAATAATCGATAAAAATCGATAGGACTTGAGAGTGTGAGTATTGATTTTCATCGATTGGTGAGACCAACCGATATTCATCGATTGATTTTTATTGATTATTATCGATTATATTGATTGATTTCTGATGATCGATTATCATCGATTGGGCATGCCGGGTCCATCAGTCCATGTGTTTGCAGGGGTTGGATGTTTTGCGGGGTGACAGGCTGGTTGTTCTCATATTCTGCCTTTTACACTGCAAAGTTTCTTTTTGCTTTCCCAGTGTAGGTTTCGCCACAAGTGCACTCGGCACGATAGATGAAATCTGGTTTGTGCTGGTTTTTATCTTTAACATTGAACAAACTATTGATTTTCCTTGTTTGCCATATATAAGATGATAAGCATAAATTGCACATCCGTAAAAGTATTTAAACTAGATAGTTGACACTAAACGTGCCCCTGGTCTTTTGGTCTTATCTGATTTCTAGCGTCTGAGGTTGAGTCGCTATCGCATTCAGATACTCGAGGTTGGGTGAGGCATAGATGGGCACTTACTAGTTGTTTCTGAGCTAACAATAAACTTTGAAAATGGAATGGGGTATCTGTTGAATCACATTTAACAAACACTGAAATTTGGCACTGCAATTCATTCGTCATGCATGCTGAAAACATTCATTGTTGATCATGCAATTGCCGGCTTCTTCCGACAGGTTGTTTATTTGTCATTCAGCTACAAATATTGTTTCTTTTGAGGATGCAAATAGTTTTAATCCGACTAAGAGTAACGTTTTTCGGCCAGTTGCAAATTTGACGCTCAGATCGCTCGGTCTGCGATAGGTGTTACGGTATTTATGTCTTGATAGAAAGTTTTGAAATGATCGAAGCAAGTTCATTTCAGTCTGCTGGGAAACAACTCAACGATCTAAATTTGATTTGGCTTCTTATACATCTGATCTGTGTGGCCAAGTCCAGACATTTGAGAGTAATAATACCTTTCAAATATACACATACATGTAGTACAAATAAACACATACATGTAGTACAAATAAACGTTATCCTGTCACGATTGTTATTTTACTTTTTGTCTACGCCTCTGCTGTTTTAAAGTTGTTCTTCGATGTGTATTTTTCTTTGAAATAACAGGAATGCATGCACCAAGCAAATTCGAAAGATTCCGATCTTCAATCTGCATGCATTTGCATTTCATTTTTTATTGTTAATTTTTTCTCTTTGTATGTATTTATCTATTGTAAACTTTTCTGGGCACGAAATAAAAGATTGTTGTTGTTGTTGTTGTTTCACAACAGCCAGTGGTGTTACATTCTCGGCAACAGGTGCCAAGAAAACGAAGTCAGAAGACTGAAGACCAAAGACCTCAAAAACGAAGACACTCTCAAAAAACATGAAAAACTAAGCAAAAATTCCAAGAGGTTGACTTACCTTCAAATTTCCAAGATGGTGGAAACATGGCCTGGCTGTTTACTGGCTACCGGTTTTCCGATAAACAAGCGCAAAACAAATAAAACACCATCATGCATGTTATCTGCTTCTACGAAAAAAAAAAATCTTAAAAATGACTTTGCCTTTTACAAAATTAAATTTGACCAAATTTCTGGAGGCGTAAAATTTGTTTATCAGCAGTTCACTTTTGTTGTCGCTCTTGCAAAACTTTTTCTGAAACCCTTCAAACTTGACCATGGTTTTTCAGATGAATAGATGGTAAGACAAATTCAATTTCTTGCCTTCTCTTTAATTCAAATTGGGTGGCTGAGATCAGAAACCAAATTAATAATAAAGATGAGTGCATTATTATTGTTATTTCGAATAATCAATTCATTTATGTACTCTAGAGGGGTATGCTTCAATTGGTACGGCTGTAAAATTTGTGATTCTACCTTTCCCATAAAGATGTTGGCAAAAGTGACTGCTATTTTAGTACCCATGGCTGTTCCATGTGTTAAAAGGTAGTTTTTTCCCGTAAACTGGAATGAGTTTTCTTGAAGTATAAGTTTGAGCACTGTTTTAAGATGTTGTTACGTCTATGAAGGGGCCATTCAAGTAAAGCCTGTAGAAAATTTCCTTTAGCCATTCATCCATTTGACCTCATCCGTTCAAAAATTTTCTGCAGCCATTTGACTTCATCCATTCAAAAAGTTTCTGCAGAAGTTCACGGTATCCATTTTGAATGGCTTGTACACCGTGTCTCATCCGTTCACTTGCTGTGCGTTTAGCCGTTTGAACAAATATCGTAAGGAACGTTTTTGCGTGAGAGGTCTCATATGATTCCACAATATGTGAGGTGAGAGTTGCGAGGACGCGTAATCAGGACACTGCTTCGAACGTGATAATTACCCGAAGCCATTGTGGGCAAGCACTATTGCAACGTCATCATTACCTGAGACCATTTGCGGGCAAGCCCTGTTGTTACATCTTCATTACCCCAGACCACCTTGCACGCTCACTTCAACCAAGTCAAGATTTTTTCCGACTTCTGACTGTATGCACTGTATTTCCTCTGTTTTTTCCCTCTGTTACTACTTAAACATGGGGACCACTATTAATAATGCCTCCTCGTGCTTCGGCCTCTGGGCCAAAGCCCTGCAGGGGCAAGAAGAAGAAGAAAGAACAGTAGCTTCATTTAGGTGTCATAAGAAAGTCTAGTTGAGGGTAAAAACCCTCTTCTAATAGGGGACAATTTCAAAACAAGTTATAAAATTTAAAAACACCTAATACTTGGCTATTTACAATAAAAAAGACTAACATTTAACTTCCTTATTCAGTTTGTTTATAACACTTTTACTGAGTTTCTTGTTGTCCCGGGAGTAAGGTAACATGATTAACACTTTCTTCTCTCTTCAAACATATATTCTGGAATTAACCTCTCTTCCTTGTCTGTTTGATTGCGGAAACTGTTGATTGTGGCTTAAGGGGGGTCCTTCTTAACTACCAATTTGTTGCTATGGAAGGTATCTAACCATTGTATTTTGGAAACCAGACTTCCTATGGATATGGCTTTTGCACAACTTTGTTCAATTGAAGAGTCCTTCAAGAGTTTCAAAACACGTCCATATTTGACAAGCCACGTGACCAGAATAGAAAAAACCCTAAAACTGAAAGGGCATATAGATCTGAAAATTAAAATCAGTGCCAATAAATAAAGAACGTCCACATGCTCAATGCTTCGTATGGGTTTTATGAAATTCGCATTATTATAAAAGTTATGACGTAAAAGACACCCGTATTTCCAGACTTTCTTCAGTAGCGTTACTTTTTTATGTGTAAATGGTAAATCCTTACGTAGGATTGTAAAGAAGGCTCAGTTATTTCTGATTCTTAAAAAAGTATGGAACTCTACCTTCTCTCCTCCAAGTTTTAGGAATTTTAAATTCTAACGCGCGGTTTGGGACTGGCACTAGGTACGCGCGAGCAGTGTCAATTTTTTCAAAGCAGGTGTTCCCCTCTACAAGATTCGCCATTTAGCAATACGAAACGCTGCAAAATGGCTTGCCACCAAAATTCGTCTTCAGCAATCCCTTAGCAACTGCTATGGATCTGTAGTTAAGAAGGACCCCCCTTAAATGAAGCGCTTTATTTATCCTGCTTTGATGGCGGGCTCAAGATTAGTTGATATATATCTGCTTCGCTCTGTGTAGTACCCCCATGATGCTGTTTCTTTTCCAATAAGTTGGTACTTGAGGTGACCAGTGCCACTATAGGTTGGGACCTTGGTAATTGCCTGGTTTGCGATATACACGGCGGTGGAATGTTTGGTCTTGATACATGTACTTGAATGCAGTGTCCAGGAAATGGTTGGGCTTTTCCTCAGCTGTGAATTTGATGTTTCGATGGTAATTGCTGAGGCATTCAAATAGTCAGTCAGATTCATTTTCTACTTTCTACATGCCAGGTGTAGAAAGGAGGATTGTATGATTATAATAATAATAATAATAATAATAATAATAATAATAATAATAATAATAATAATAATAATAATAATAATAATAATAATAATAATAATAATAATAATAATAATAGTAATATTTAATATTTCTAAGGCGCAAATTAACATGTTAATATGATCAAATGTGCCTAACAAACCATATGAGTAATATAAATTAAAAGATATGCTATGAATAGTATGATTAATTTAAAACTAATTATTTACAATAATTATGTACATTAGCTTAAAAATTAAAATGGGGGGACTATGCCTTTTCCAATCTGGCCATGAAGATATTTGCTAATGCTGGTGATCTACACAAGAAATAAGCTGTGCAAACTAGGTTCCAAACATTTCTTCAAATGACTATGAGGTCTGCAATAACACCAAAAATATGGTGTTCAGCTTCAACAACTACCTACCGGTATGCCCACATTAGATGGGGGTAGAATGGGAAACCCCCTTCAATTACATTTTAAGCTTTTATAAACATAAAATTTTAACAAGCAAATACATGTATTATGAAAATATATATGAAAATATTTTTTCGTTTTAGGATGTTAAAGGATGTTGTTTAAAATTGCTGTGCCTCCTCAGTCCTGCGTGCAAGTTCAGTTAGCTCACTTTCAAGGTACATGCATGTAACATGTATACGGTAAATGATCTAATAAATGCCCTCGGGGTCTATTAAATTTTAGAGGTCCTAGGAGGGGCATTAAATAGATACAAGGCGTTTATTAGAGAGAGGAGTTTATTTCACTTTAACGTCAACAAAACAAATAAGACACGCAGTTTGCTCGCGGAGTAAGATAGAAAACAGAGTTTTTCAGTGGGAGGCTGATTGAATCTGCACAGATGTCGTTCATAGTTTGATATCAATGTCTTCATCGTCATCCGGGCCAACCATGATGGCATTGTTGGGCTCTTCGATGGGTAAGGTGATTGCTGGGGAGGGGGCGTTTATTAGACACAGGGCATTTATTAGAGGGGAGCGTGTAATACAAACTTTGCACCTCAAGGGGGGCCCTTATTAGATGCGAGGCGTTGATTTGCGAGTGGGCATCTATTAGATCATTTACAGAATATGTGGTACTGTATATTTTCAAGAACTATTAATCTACCATACATGTAACCTGTTAGTCTGGGGAAGCTCAATTCCGACAGTTAACTGTGATGGCTTCAAAAGTTTAAAAATTATTGTTAATGCAATGGAAGCAGTTCACTTGTAAAGCTCACATGTAGTTATAATAATCACAGAGGATTGCAGGACTGCAGAAAAAAATGTCATCATTTTAAAACAAGCTGAAATCCCGTTGGATCTCCTGTGATATATATAGCAGGAGATAGAACCATTTCCTAAAGTATAATATTTCTCTGCAGTTGCCTGTCACTGCTTCCCATTGGCCATGTGTGATTGCCACTACCAAAACTGATCCCATTTTCATAATTAAGCAGTAACCGCAAACAAAACGAGGCAACAGAGGATGAAAATTCTGTGATTGTCTGTATTAATGGAAACAGATCACTCTGCAATCATCCACCATTGCATCATCAAGAATCCTGAGAGAGGACTGAGAATTCAAATTTTCTTTTATTTGGTCAAAAAGACCCTTTCGGTAAACAATTTTTAAAAAATATTGTCTTAAGTTTTTCCAGTGAGTTTAATTTTTTGGAAAATCTTGGAAAGTTGGAAATACATGTACTATGTAAACGAGACCAAAGACTGAATAACACTTGGAATTCCTGTAAAATTAGTTGCACTTTCAATACGATCAGTACTGTTAAAAATGAAAACATCCCTTGACTTCATTTTAACACAATTTCTAATCTAACCTTTGGTCTTTTTATTTCATAATAATAACAACTTTATTTAAGTGTCTAGTCTTCTAGAAAGCCATAAAGCCTACTTGAATCAGCCATAAAACATACTAATCATCCTAATGTAGAATTGTTTTGTCCACTTTTTGACTGGTGGAAAAATACAGTTATAAATATAATGTGATTTAATTTACACACCAAATTATTACTGATTTGAGAGGGTCAACTCTCAGTGTGTTTGTCATACTAAAATAATAGATTTAAAACCTTGAAGAGCATGACAAATTGCACCATTTGTGGACGCTGAGCGAAAACCTTGATTCCAAAGTCAAGTTAAGCAAAATAAGAGCTGGATTGTTATTATTCTAGTCATAAATGCAGCAATCCCCGTATGTCACTGAATCTGGCAGTAGAACAGCAGAATCAGGTTCATTGATTACATATACATGAAGAATAAATGGCTTCTTGTTCAGACCATATTGGATGCAACAACAACAACATGAACATGCATGTAAAGTAATGACGGGAAGTGTGGTAGATACCTACATCTACAGAAGGTGTATCTGTAGCTTAATTTTGTTTCCTCTTTATGTACATGTACATGTAAGATCGATCTCTCAGTTGTGCATTTGTGTATATCTCTCTTGCTTGAACCTTTAATAATATTGTTTCTTTCTGCCTTCGGTCAGCAATTTCTTTTAGAGTATATGTTGTGGTTCAATTTTACCCTTGGTTTAAATTTTACTTTTCTTTGTTTTTGGGTATGGTAATGTATAAGTTTATAATGAGTTTAAAAGGAAGGAACATAAAATTTAAATCAAGGATAAAATTGAGCCATGATTATAAACATAAATGAGACAACCAACGTGAGATCAAGATGTGTGAATTCTCATACTTATGGACTCTTTATTTACTGTAATAGTTTTATAATGTATATTGAAATGATTCATATATGAACTGCAAATGTATATGAAAGTGATAAATGATGTTTAGACTTCATATTATTAGCTCTAGACATCCAATGTAAATTAAAAGGTTCAATACAGATGTCAATAATCTGATAAATTCTTCTAGTTGCTACAACTGAAGTTTTTACATTCTGATAACACAAGGTTATCCTCTTTGAAACATGCTCCCCAACATTATCTTGGACGGTAAGATTTTACACAAAGTTATTTGTCTGCCTCTGAAAAATTTATATAAAAGTATGTGCCCAAGGAATTTGGCTTGTTAAAGGAGAAGTTCACTCCAGAATGGCCATTTATTTTCTTTACGCCAATAAAAAGTTTATACAAAAATATGTTATTCACCAAAATTTCAGCTTCCAACGAGCGCTAAATCCCTTCGAAATCTTTCTCTAAAGTAGCCCAAAATTCGACAAATGAACGCCGCCATCTTGGAGCTAGTAATGTATGCGTGACGTCAAAGAGTTCAGCCTGAAGTTTAGCGGGAAAATTTAAATACTCGAAACTCCTTGTTTCTTTGAAGTGGCTTTTGTTTGTCAAAATGCCTGTCTGAAAGGAAAGAAAAGGTGAAACGTTTGTTTGTATCTCTTGGAGCTGTGTTTGAGAAACTTGGAGCTGCACAAACAGGCATTTTGACAAACAAAAGCTACTACAAAGAAACAAGGAGTTTCGAGTATTTTAATTTTCCCGCTAAACTTCAGGCTGAGCTCTTTGACGTCACGCATACATTACTAGCTCCAAGATGGCGGCGTTCAGTTGTCGAATTTTGGGCTACTTTAGAGAAAGATTTCGTAGGGATTTAGCGCTCGTTGGAAGCTGAAATTTTGGTGAATAACATATTTTTGTATAAACTTTTTATTGGCGCAAAGAAAATAAATGGCCATTCTGGAGTGAACTTCTCCTTTAAGAAGTGTGCTGCAATTGTGTAACTGCGATGCAACACTTGGACAAACAGAGTGTTTCAGTGCTGTTGACAAACATTTGGCCTTTAATTTGTAAGTAACTGGTATTCGCTTTGTGGTTAAAAATTTTGCATGCAAAAAGCACTGCTTGAAATTTGGTGATGTTGTTATAAAAGGATTGTACATGTACGTAAAGGCATGTGTGAGTTATGTAAGGAAAGTGAGCAAGACAGAATTTTCTTTAGAAATACATGCATTTTTTGAATGATCACCTCCGAAGCTAGTGTTATATTTCGGAAAACTGTACGTGACAAACAATTAAGGTTAACAAGAGGATTGAAAATAATTGTGGAGCTGAACAATGTGACACATTGTTCAGCTCTGCAATTTTGTTATTTCTTGATGCAAAGTCAAGTGAAGGAAGGGTTTACTTAGCTGTCATCATCAAGACTACAGCAATTGTGTTGAAACCGGTCACGTTGGTACAAAACATGGACCCCCTATATGTACCCCCCCCCCCCCTTCTGGACCCCCTCTTTTTTGTTTAGAAGTGATTGAAAAAGTACATTAAATCCATTGAAATACATGATGCCAAAATCTATATAATATTATTGCAGTTTTCAATTACAAGCCTCAACCAACAGTTTACGTTTTTCACTGCCGTCAATCATCCAAGCGGACCTCTCGCGAAACAGAAGCTCACTTCAGCCGAGTTTAAAGGTCATGCCTGTCGGTTGTGATTGGTAGATTTCGATCCATTTTGTTTGTTTCTGTGTTTCAAGGTTTGTTGGCTGTCGCCATTATTTTGATTGACCGTAGCGAAAAACCCAATCGTCAGTTGGGCTTTGAGAAAACTGCAATAAATAATTAAGCACATTCCAGCATTGAAGTCAAGGGAAAAAGTGAAGAGTGAAATAAATTCACATAACATTGTGCCTAAGAATAATAGAGTACCAGGCTTTGTCACGGATTTTGACAAATTTTTGAACAGCCGAAACATATATTTAATATATATTTTGGCTGTTCAAAAATTTTAAGCACTGAAACTTTTAACAAATTTCGTACTGCTCTGGCTCAAGATGGCTAGGATGGAAATGAATTGCAACTTGAAAAAATGAGGCTAAACTTTTCAAGTTGTTTCCGTGCATCTTAAAAAAATCCATATTTATAGCCATGGTTTGATTTCTCTCTGCAAATTAAGGTTTTATCTCCCTTTAGATGTTCAAACATAACATTTTTGGGGATTAAGTTGCCTACCACTAATTTCAGAATAGTTTAGACCAATGAATGTGCAAAATCCCTGTGATGGTAGCTCCTTTAAGAACTTTGCCTAACACTGTCTAATGTGCTTGCTGCTTGTGTTGATTTCATTTTTGAAATTCTTTCAGCAAAATTACACATAAACACTGCACAAATTTTATTCATTCCTCACTTTTTTCTGCATTTCATTGCTGACTAAATGGATCTTTGATTTTAACAGTCAAACATAATTTCCTTAAAGGAGCTCTGTCACGGGGAGTTCGCAGATTTTTGTTCTAAACTGTTCTAAAATTAGTGGTAGGCAACTTACCCCATGAAAATCATTACCTTGGAACATCCAAAGGAAGATGTAACCTTAAGAGCGAATGTCTGTAAGAATCAAACAAAATCGGAAAAAAGCGGCAAAAGTGTGAAAACTCAAAATTGTTCAAACTCTGACTGTAAGTAGTCCATAATGAGTTATTCATCACCATGCAATTTTTTTGTCAAATAACTCTTTCTTTCGGCAGGAAATGACGATCATAAATTTCACGGCCAGACACGGGAAAATTCGACTTGAAAATTAGCGGTTTTAAAGCAAACCACTTGCCTTTACTATAAAATCTGAAGACATCCACTTGTTATCAGCTTATTCTACATCTTTTCCAGATTTTATTCTATAATTTCTATGAAGTTTAAATAAATTCATGACACTAAGAGAGATCTGAAAGAAATCCCACTCTTTGTCTATGGAAATGACAAGGTAAATTTAAGAGATTATTTACCATACTACCTTTATCTCAAATAAACTGATATTTTGGAAATATAGTCAGGAAGAAATGGCCTTTCAATTGATGTCACTTTTTGTCTGGGGAAATTAAATCGTTCTCTCTGAGAAAGCGCTAAAAATCACGAAATCAAGCAAATAAGGGATTGCGTGACAGACGTGACAAAGGTGGAAATTGTGATTTTCGGATATTTTAGCCCAAACTCGATAAAAACAAACTGATTTCAGTCTTTGCTGTTCATACAACAACAAAATTTTCTTTTGAGAATCTACCTTATTTGCTTATTAGAGAAGCATGACGTTTACGGCTCACTTTTTCTTTAGCACTTAAATAAAGCCAGTCGAAAAATAGGAAAAAAATCCCTTAATCACAGTAAATGCAAACAATTTCCCTAAATTGTACAAACGGCTAAAATCAGACACCAAAAGCTCGATTTTGCCGTTTACCGTAAACGTCATGCTTAACCTCTCTATTATATCAATCTACCGACCGTACCGACTATATATGTATGTCGATTCATATGGTAGAGAAAACCCTGCAACTGAAGTTTGAGAGCAAAGATGGATTTTTCCATCTGACTGTAACTATGAGACATCTTTTGATATGTTAGATTTATCCCAAACCTGCAAAAATCAAATCAACTTCCAATCTGCCGAAGCCCCTCTTGGGATTTATGTAAGAATTTTTGGGAAGCCCCTTTGTGTTGCGTTATCTTTGGTTTCCAACTGATTAATATGATTGTCACTGAAAAGTATTCTGTGGTTTTTGCCCTACGGAAAATTCTTTGTCGCTCAAAATGGACCAAACAGTTGTGGATCAAACATTTGCTTATTAATTTATTCATGTTACCCCAGTGGCAGGCGAAATAATATAGAAATAATAAGATTAGTTTGTTTATAGTTTATTCATGTTATGAGTGACACACAAAATACTTACATAGCCAGCTTGTAGGCCCGTTTAACCGAGCCTCCTTTCGGGGATCTGGGAGCATGCTTCCTCGAGGAAGGTTTTTTTTCTTCATATAAAGACCGCTGAAAACGTGACTGTTTTCCTTCACTTTTGTCGATTTTTATTGTATTTTGACATCACCTAAATTCTAACATTTCACAATAGAGAATGGCACTAATTCTCACTCATTCCTAAATTAACGAACCATTGTGCATTAGACGGCTGTCACTTCGCTTCCGAGTTTTCACCCGTGAGAAAAGCCTTGATCTCATCATGAAAGGGTAGTTGCGAGATATATTACCTGTAAGCGATACGTTAAAACTGAATTGATTTCCATTTCATCTTTCTTAAAAGTGCTCAACCTGAATTGTTTTACTTGCACATTTTAAAAATATGTTGCTGAAAATATTGCCGGCCAGCCCTGGCTAATTTTTGTACTGGCCTGTATGTTAGCTATATATTAAACTAGGGCTACGCCGCAAGCGAGCACTTGTATAAAAACAGTCTACTAGGTATACCATGTCCACGTATCATAATGGCTGTTAAGAATTAAGCGGAAGGTTGGACAAGCAGCTTCCTCCAATCCATCCTCGGAGACCCAGGGGCAGTTAGTGGGGGCGAAACGAAGTAAGCCGGGCAGAAATCGTACCGGCAAAAGTTTTCAATAAAAGTGTAAGAGCCCCTGGGAAACGAGTCTCTCCAGACCATTTCCAAGCGGATCTGCGAATGCTGGCTCCTGATTGAGCAAAAAAAATCCTTTGTATTATTTTGCCCAATCAGCGAATAGTAACTTCAGAGTCACTTTCGTGTGTTCTTACAAGGCGGTTATTGTATCGGCCATATTTTATTTTAATTAACATAAGATAGCCGAGAAATGTCGGAAGTCATTTCGGATGTCAGAAAGAAAAATATATCAACACATCCACCAGTAATTTTTGTTTGGACCGATCAGATGTATTGTAAATATAACTTGTGTCTTGTTTACCTGTGCAGTGCATTGAGGGCGGTTCGGCATACTTGTCTGGCCTGCAGCACGGGAATATTCCAGTTGGCTGAAGTATCCGAACATAAAAAGTATGAAAAATAAATTAAATGAGTGATTGGTGTAAGATTGATGTAAGGTCTCGATTTTCTGAAATTTACTAGTACTGGCTTGTACGTTTGATTTTACATTTTTCTGACTTTATCTCAATATTTTTCGGCCGACTGCAGTTTGTCCGCGCTGCGAACATTGTCGCACGTGCCAGACGAGATAAGACGAGTGTGCCGGACGGCCGCCAATGTGTCGCATACAGGTAAACAAGCCACTATTTCCTCTGATCAGTCCATATGACAATATCCAGGGAGATCTTGAAATACATTTCTTTCTGACATCTGAAATGATTTCCCGACTTTTTGTGGTTCTCTAATGTAAATTGAAATAGATTGCCGTGTAAGAACATACGAAAGTGACTCTGAAGTACCTGTTCGTCGATTGGGCAAAATAATCGGAAGCCAGCACTCATTTCCCAGGGGCTTATACTTTTATAGAACACTTTTGCTGCTACGATTTCTGCCCGGTTTACTTCGTTTTGCCCGATTTGCTGCCCCTGGGTCTCCGAGGATACCCCCAGTCATGCTCATATGTATTTAAGTGACAATGTTGCACATTAGAAGTGGATGTCAATGGTTTGCTTTAGGGTACCCTTTGTTACTCTTCAAAACTTGTCGTTCAGTAAATTTGTTGTATTGGCTGTGATACCCAAATCAGTGGAATCAACACGAGATACATTCGAGTCACGCTTTGCCTTTTGTTATTTCTTTGGTGCAAAAAAAGAGTGGAATAAAGGTAAAAGGTTGAGGTAATTCTGCCATTTTTGTTGAAAATAAATACTAATAACGTCAGTAAAAATTCTTTGCAAGCGGACTATATGCTGCATCATTCCACAGACTGAACCTTTTCAGGCAGTGTTCTGAAATAACAATTTACACACAACTTACCTGATCTAACTTAGGAATAAAATTGTGTCCAGTGTCCGTGTTCTGAAAGCACCCAATCTAGCCAGCTAAGCATGAGTTCACTTTCTGTGGTTGAATATTTCAGGAGAAAACGACCCGCCGAAACAGTGATTCGAAATATCCTTTGCCAATTGCGCAAAGTAATTAAAGACTCCAGCTTTTATCTTACCTATTACAGGAGCAGTCTGCTCTCATTATACTCTGAAAAGAGCACAATAACTACATTGCAGCCATTACACAGTGCGTGAGATATGCGGCAAGGCCGTGGGAAAATCCAAAACTCAGGAGGAAAACTTAGCAACCATAACAACGATGACGTTGTTCAGTTTTAGTAATAAATATATATTAAGAACTAGGAACTAGAATTAGCAACTTTCTAAAATTAGTGATAGCATTAATAATTTACTTATTAGCTCACAAAGGCATCCACATAACACAACATCCAAGTGAAATAAATGATATAAACTGGGTACACTTTGCACGCAAAACGGAGGGAAAGCTTAAATAGAAATCAAACGCTGTTTTTTTTTCACAAAAAGTTAACGAATAGCAAATTCATGCGTAGCAATAAGATCTTTTTATTTTTGTGGAGTTTATAGGCCCACAATATTTGAAAATCGCAATTTCCACCTTTGTCACGTCTGTCACGCAATCTCTTATTTGCTTGATTTCGTGATTTTTAGCGCTTTCTCAGAGAGAACAATTTCATTTCCCCAGACAAAAAGTGACATCAATTGAAAGGCCATTTCTTCCTGACTATATTTCCAAAATATCAGTTTATTTGAGATAAAGGTAGTATGGTAAATAATCTCTTAAATTTACCTTGTCATTTCCATAGACAAAGAGTGGGATTTCTTTCAGATCTCTCTTAGTGTCATGAATTTATTTAAACTTCATAGAAATTATAGAATAAAATCTGGAAAAGATGTAGAATAAGCTGATAACAAGTTGATGTCTTCAGGTTTTATAGTAAAGGCAAGTGGTTTGCTTTAAAACCGCTAATTTTCAAGTCGAATTTTCCCGTGTCTGGCCGTGAAATTTATGATCCTGCCGAAAGAAAAAGTTCTTTGAGAAATGAATTGCATGGCGATGAATAACTCATTATGGACTACTGACAGCCAAAGTTTGAGCGATTTTGAAATTTTGAAGTTTGCCACTCAATGTTTGATTTTTGTGGACACCTGTTCTTAAGTGTCATTGTCAGAGAAAACCAGGCAATGGCGAAAGATGGGGGTTGGTCGATTTCCCTAATTTTTTCAGCATTTGAAACCTATCAGATAAGATTAAGATTGGTGGTATTTAAATGATTTCTTGGCTTTTCAATCCTGAGATTGACCACCCCCCTACATTTTGACACAGAAAGTGCCAAAAATCCATATAAAAAAGGCCAACTTTTCGGTACTAGAAACCGATCTCTCTTTTGCATGTAGTGCACATATTTTTTTCTCAAGGTTAATTAACTAGTTGTTAATGTCTTGGCTTCCTCAAAACAAATTTTCAGTCAAACTAAAATTTTTGCCAAATTTTCTAATGTGGGTAGGTAGCTTGTACCTTACCACAGCGCGAATTTCGTGGTTTTTCAAATTTTATTTTTTCAAAAGTGCGGAAGTTTATTTTTTATTTTATTCCATTTTTAAACAGTCTATACCCTTCTTAATCAAAAACAAGAATTTATTGATTGGCACAAGAAACTCTCTTTCCACAAATTTTGTTCAAAAATGCCTTAAATCGCTCTTATGGCTATTTTCCCGCCAAAATTAATTCACACTAAAATATTCTATAAAATCGGCAAAATTGCATTTCGAATGAAATTGATGTATTATAATTCAGTTTAGAAACAGCAGAATGTTTACCAAATATGTGAAAAATTAATTTCGAAATTATAATGTAATTAAAATAAATAAATATTGCAGAACTGACACGAATTTCAGTGTGTATTTCCCGCGAAAATTCAGTCGTATTATGATTTATGAAAGTACAAATTAGCTTGTTTTGTCTCAAAAGCGTGAAAACCTTTTATATAAGGCAGTCTTAGGAGCAATGATCCAAGGTTCTAATTAAATAGGAGACCTTGCGACAAGGGACTTTCAGCTCATGCTATCATGTAAACTTCATTCTGGACTCTCATGTTACAGTGCTTCGCAACACTCTTATGATATGAATTGTTCATTTACTTCACGAGAATCAGCTTGTAGTTTTCTCGGATCTAATAAAACTATTCTGCCGCTAGATTCTTGTAAGCCCACTTACGTACTAGGTCTTGGTGTGAGTGGCAAGCTGGGATGGCGATCTCAAAGTTCAGCAATCATCAAGATGCGGCTAATTATGCAGACCAGGCTGTTTTGATTTAACTGAAGATCTGCCAAACAACACAAAAAGAGAACTAACAGCCGACTACGACTGGCGACGTTGCAATAGCTCATGCTGTTATCCATTTCACGAGGTTCAATGCAAAAAAGTCAATGACCCAAGCCGTGTTTGTGGGACCGTTTTGTTTGTAATGTAAGCATTATTGTCACACTGGTTGTAATTTGAACTCCTCTCGTTTTTAATTCGCCTCGATGTGTCCTCCTCCTAACAAAAACAAACCCAATTCACAAGTAGACATAGGTGGAAGTTCAACTGAGCAATTTTTCTTTTACAATATTTAGGAATAGGAATCGTTTTTCCCTATAAAATTTAGCTACAATGTAACTGTTAGCGTGCCATTTATTTAATGTATGTACTCCAATTTGACCAAAAAAAGCACAAAAAAATCGCTGTTTTTTGATCTTTGTTGAGGACTGTACCAACTTGCAACCGCCCCAAGTTGCATTGTTTGACTGTGCATAAAGCAAAATATTCACCCAAAATAGGCATTAAGTGGGGGCCTAACAATGTCATGATTACGATAGGCTTGACCTGCACATCATTTCCAGGGCCGTAAGCAGGATTTTGCTTGGGTGGGCGCAAGCGCCGGAATTGTGAGCGTCATGGGGGGATCCGGTAGTTTTTTTCCCCGTGAAACTTTGAATAATCAAGTTGTTGAAGTCCACATTTCCTGCATTCCGAGATTCATTTTAATTCTCACTCTCAGATTAAGCGGACCTTTGCGGTTCGTGGGGGGGGGGGGGGGGGGTGCGGACGCGCCCATCGCATTATCACTAAAAGAAACATGCCCACAACTACCCTTGATACTCAGACTACATTTACCGTAATCAGACCACCAATGGCATCAACTATTATATCACCTTTTAAAGTTTTTCGTATGAAATGTCGCACAGAACATTACCGACGACATACACTACGCAGAAGCCACTTGTACTGTTTACCACTGATTTTTTACAGCATGCTGGTGAGATGTTGGATGTTTTGCTGTAGATCGTACAATCAAGTGATTGTAAAACAAAACGAATTTATTTGTTAGGCATGCACTTCAGTGTCACAAATGAGATGTCTACTCATCTAAGCATTTTTCTGATATTTGTAAACTGAACAACAATAGCTGGTAACCGCAAGCGTTGCACATCGGCTAATTATCCCCCCCTCCCCTACCGCCGCGATTATTTATTTTCGTAGCTCAAAAACCGAGCAATAAGTGGACTAATAACTTCAGTCGCAATAACTTTTCTTGGGGTTTCTAAGGCACAAATCTGCTTCAAGGTTATAGGCCAGCCACGGCTACACAAAAATTGACTTATCTGGAAGATAAACATTTTTATCGTAATACAAAACACGGTTGTTGTGCCACTATCATAGTCTTTCATAGGTTTGATTAGGCGTTTGTGATACACAAATTTATATAAGCGTTTTTTTTTTTTTCTTAATTTATGTATAAGTCACAAGGAGGCATAACTATAAAGGAGACCAAAGCTAGTCAACACATTGACACATGAAACGCCCCAAACTGCCCGGGACGAGTGTAGGCCTTTGAAGATTTCTTTCCAATCAGTGGGGGATCCAGGGGAGGGGCCCGGGGGGGCCGGGGCTCCGCTTTAATTTTTCGGAAATAGCGCATTTTCTTTGAAGTGCCGGAATTATCTTCGCAGAATTCAACATTCATAGTCAAGCCTTTAAAAGCGGCCCCCCTCCTTAGCTGAAGGTCTGGATCCGCCAGTGCAATGATACCCAAAGCAGCGTGATTGGTTGAACTGCGCTTGAAATATGATCGAGAACGCTTCGAAATTTGAGTGAAAAACTCTAAGAAAGATAGCCCTCTTCTTCTCTTTGTGACTCCAATGTCATCCTTGGAGACCCAGGGGCAGTTAGTGGGGAGGAGGGGAAGTTGAAACTGCGGGAAAAAATCGCCAAAGAAAAGTCAAGAAGGAAAAGAGGAACCCCTGAAGAAAGCGTCTTACCAGGCCAGTTCCAAACTGTTCTCGGAATGCTGCCTCCTTATTGCGCAGAAAAGGTCCTTTGTATTCCCTTTGTATTTCCTTTGTTCGAAAAGCTCCAGGTGTCATTGTGTTAGTAAATGTTTCTTGAAGTGGCGAATCATAAGCAAAAGCGAGTGCTTCTAAACTATCCTGTAGTACATTCTTATATTAACTCGACCCTTTCTTGGGTACGAACTCTGACCAAAAGGATTGGTTATAAAACATAACATAGACAGTGATTCTCGTGACTTTGAAACAAAAATTTTGTTTATCTATCAGTATGAACTATGCTGCATTTGGTGAAAATGGTGCTTTTTTGCAAATCAGACGTTCGAGTTGACGAATATTTCAATACAGTCCTAAACAAAGATCAAAACACCGATTTTTTTTGTGCTTTTATTGGTCAAATTGGAGTACATTAAATAAATAGTACGAAATTGCTTACACCAGGAGCGTCCCGATGACAGTTGCATCAAATGCATAGCACAATTGAATAGGAAAAAACGCCTCCTTTTATACTAATGACTTTTAAATAAAATGTGCTCACCTGAACTTCTACCTAAGTCCACTTGTGTCTTATGTTTGGTTTTGTTTGGAGGAGTAGAAATCGAGGCGAATCCAAACAGAGAGGGGCTCAAATTATAACCAGTCCGACAATAATGCTTACATTACAAATAAAACGGTCCCACAAACACGGTATGGGTCACAGACCTGTTTGCATTGAAACTCGTGAAATGGATAACAACCTGAACGTTTGCAAGGTCGCCAGTCGCAGTCGGCTGTTAGTTTTTTTCTAGTGCTATTTGACAGATGGCCATACCTGTTACTCTATCTTCAGTTAAATCAAAATAGTCTGGTCTGCATAAATTAGCCGCATCTCATTGATTGCTGAACTTCGAGATCGCCATCCCAGCTTGCCACTCACACCAAGACCTAGTAATTGAGCTTACAAGAATCTAGTGGCAGAATAGTTGTATTAGATCCAAGAAAACTACAAGCTGATTCTCGTGAAGTAAACGAACAATTCATATCATAAGAAATCCAGAGCCATCTGACAATTTGGAATACAAGAGAAAGAAGGGAAGGCCGAGAAATGAAATCATTGTAAAAACCAAGTATTGGTTTGTTACAAGAAATTGATATTAAAATACAATATTTCGGCTCTATTTCAGAGTCATATTAAGAATCTCAAGCCTAGCATTAATGAAGGACTCAAAGCCTCCAGAGAGTTAGAACTATTTTCTCTGATTCCCAATATTTCTATACTTTATTACGTAACTTAAACACGCCTCAGATATTTAAGTTCCTCTTGTAAAATTAACTTCACAAGACTATGACTCTGAAATAGAGCCGAAATATTGTATTTTAACATCAATTTCTTGTAATAAACCAAAACTTGGTTTTTACAATGATTTCAATTGTCGGCCCCACTTTCTTTCTCATATCATAAGAGTGCTGCGAATCACTGTAACATGAGAGTCCAGAATGAAACATGATAACATCTGAAAGTCCCGAGTCGTTGGAAGAAACGATATCGCAAGGTCTCCTATTTAATTAGAACCTTCGATCATTGCTTCTAACACTGCCTTATATATAAGGTTTATTTTCACGCTTTTGAGACAAACCAAGCTAATTTGAATATACCATGAAAATCCAAACAGTACTTTCATAATACGACTGAATTTTCGCGGGAAATACACACTGAAATTCATGTCAATTCTGCAATATTTATTTATTTTAATTACATTATAATTTCGGAATTATTTTTATTAAACATATAAAGATTCTGCTGTTCCTAAACTGAATTGTAATACATCAATTTCATTCGAAATGCAATTTTGCCGATTTTATAGAATATTTTAGTGTGAATTAATTTTGGCGGGAAAGTAGCCATAAGAGCGATTTAAGGCATTTTTGAACAAAATTCGTGGAAAGAGAGTTTCTTGTGCCAATCAATAAATTCTTGTTTTTGATTAAGAAGGGTATAGACTGTTTAAAAATGGAATAAAATAAAAAATAAACTTCCGCACTTTTGAAAAAATAAAATTTGAAAAACCCCGAAATTCACTCTGTGGTAAGGTACAAGCTACCTACCCACATTAGAAAATTTGGCAAAAATTTTAGTTTGACTGAAAATTTGTTTCGAGGAAGCCAAAACATTAACAACTAGTTAATTAACCTTGAGAAAAAAATATGTGCACTACATGCAAAAGGGAGATCGGTTTCTAGTACCGAGAAGTTGGCCTTTTTTATATGGATTTTTGGCACTTTCTGTGTCAAAATGTAGGGGGGTGGTCAATCTCAGGATTGAAAAGCCAAGAAATTATTTAAATACCACCAATCTTAATCTTATCTGATAGGTTTCAAATGCTGAAAAAATAAGGGAAATCGGCCAACCCCCATCTTTCGCCATTGCCTGGTTTTCTCTGACAATGACACTTAATATGTGGGTAGAAATCTAACTAAGGCTATATATATCGATTTTTTTGTAGACACGCGGAAACAACTTGAAAAGTTTAGCTAAACCTTTCAAGTTGTAATCCATTTTCATCCTAGCCATCTGCAGCTAAAGACGCTTGTTAACAGTTTCGGTGTACTAATATAGCAATTCTTAATGGAAATGGACTATTATTTTTTGGTTTCCTTCGACACAAATATAAATTTTGGCTGTTCAAAAATCTGTTAAAATCCGTGACAAAGCCCCTTTGAGTATTTATTTCTCTGATTTTGTTTTTCGATTTATGAAATGATTTTGCAAACCATCAATATTGAACATTATAAAATTTAATACATGCAGTACTACAATCTTGGACAAAACTAGTTGAAACATACGATTTTCACGCATTTCAGACAAATGTCCTGACTTGCAAGTGGGTTAAAATATCTTATCCCCCTCCCCCCCTACTCAATGTTGTTTCTTGGGGTTTGCGGTTCGACAGGCTTTGTTTTAAAAACACTAAAACATTAACAACATTGAAATCGGGGGAGGGGGTTGCAAAACTGAACTCTGTTGGCTAAATAAGTGGAAATTTGCTAAGTGTTTCAACAGTTTTGTCCAAGATTGTGTAAACGATATTTTGGCTAATAAGTAGGAAACGCATTAAAGTTCTGCCATGAAACGCCCTTAGCTTTTTGTACTCTTCGAGTTCTTTACCAACAACTACTTATTGCCACAACAAGCCTTTATGAATTCACGGAAACATCAATTACAATGGTTTTCGGAGGCTCGTTACCAATCGAGTCAACAGAACTTTCACTGATTCTACTCAGTCAGACTCTTTTCAAGGATTTCAATAGGAAATGGCTTTATTGAAGGGCTGATGCAAGTTTCCATCAAATGTCTGCATTTTCAAACTTCAGATAAAATACAAAGTTTGTTTTTTATGTGCGTCATTGATGGTCATTAGAACAATTTGTAACGCTTTAGTGGATACATCAGTTATACATTCAAACGACCAGAGTACAATTCAGACAAATGAAGTCATAAAACGAAACGTTCAGTACAGAAAACAACCCAAAACTTAACGTATTTACCATTCCATAGGAAAAGAACGAAAATGCATTAAGTTGCACGCGTTTTTTGAGTTGGATTACGTGAAAAGCAATGGCGTCACGCCATAACGTCTCAAGCGTGACAAAATGGATGCGGCGTGACAAACAGGCGGTTAATAACAGACTATTGCTAACGACTGTTTTTATGTACTTAATGGGACTTTTCTCTCTCAATTCGCACCAGTTATCCTTAGTTGTCTGCTGCAACTTTGAATTAGCGTAAACACTTTAATTCTGAACGATTAACAAAAGGATTTTCTGTGATTTGAACGGTTAACATACGGTTAACACCGATTAACAGCTATTTATAAAAGATACCTTGACATCTTCTATTATTTCACAAGACTTGCCCGTTAACCGTTGAAAAGCTCTGTTAACCGTAGTTTTTCGCTTTGTTTGTGTTCAGCATTCAAAGTTAAAATCGACTGGTGCACAATTTCATCTATTGCTTTGTAAATTCAAGGGGAGAAACAACATTTCGAAAATTGCGGGATTCAGTGTTAAAATCCTGCGGGTTAGCGTGGAATACTGTAACGCGAGCCCTGATACCTGGCTATTTTTAAGTGATCTATTATTGCAAAATGCCCTCTCTAGATATAGTTTAGGAGTAGATTCTTTGGTCAAATACTTTTTAAATGACTACAACACGACCACTGGTCTTCCAAAGCGCTTGCTCTACTCATAGTAGCATTATCCACCGCCCAAGAAAAAAAGCACGTGTGTGCCATTGACCTGAGAAGTCCGTATTTTGCCTGTAAAATTTGAATGAACAATAGTTTTGAGGCGTAAATTATTTTTACAAAAGTGATTCGAAGAGTTTTAAATATACATGGCTTCTTAGTTCACCGAAATATCGCAATTTCTCAAAATTCCTGAAAAAGCAGTTTACACAATCTTGGACAAAACTAGTTGAAACATACGATTTTCACGCATTTCAGACAAATGTCCTGACTTGCAAGCGGGTTAAAATATCTTATCCCCCTCCCCCCCTACTCAATGTTGTTTCTTGGGGTTTGCGGTTCGACAGGCTTTGTTTTAAAAACACTAAAACATTAACAACATTGAAATTGGGGGAGGGGGTTGCAAAACTGAACTCTGTTGGCTAAATAAGTGGAAATTTGCTAAGTGTTTCAACAGTTTTGTCCAAGATTGTAGTATTCAAAAGCAAATAGTAATATTTGGAAAAGGCAACTGATATTATTACAGATGGATTTTTCTTTTGGCTGCCAGTTAATTTATGAATTATGTTGTTGGGCTATTGAGAATTTCCTGAAGAAAATTGAAATCTGTGCTATTCATCGTTCCCATGTGGAGTTCAGTTACAACCAAGGCACTGTTCTCCAACAAACTGAAAGATATGGCGCATCTGTCATTCATCAGATCTTGAAGCCAAACCAACAAGCTTTACATCACGATCCAGCAAAACTAAATGCTTTCTTTGCCTCTTCTCCAGAAAGGACCCTCACTACTCAGGCCAGTGTTCCCATCAATTCAATTAAGCAGCTTATTGATTGTTTGCATGCCTGAGTCAGACTTGCATCTGTTTAGGCTAAGGATCGACTGGTGTGGTCATGCAAGTTTTGAAATCACTGCACAATGACTTCTCCACTGGACCCGACCAAATAATTTGAACTGGTTAACTTTGTGAACTTGGTTGCTGATCCAATTGCTGGTTTTTTATCTGACTGATAATAACTAACTGCATGAGGAAATCCTATTATTTTTTCATTAGCATGGAAAAAGGCAAGGATAAGCCCTATCCCCAAAACTGAGAAGAGCACCTTTTGTCCAATATCTGTTCTCCCTATATGTTATCAAAAGTCTTTGAAAAACTGGTTGCAAAGCAAATGACTGCCATCTGTGAAATGGAATCAGCTTTTAAGGGCACAATATCTGGCTTCTGCAGAGGTCAGCCCACCAGCACTGTTCTTCTGAATATGGGTTTCCAGGATGACATGATCCGTGCAATGAAAAGTGGGGAGTATACCTTTTAAGGTTTTCAACATAATGCAGTACAAAACTTAATTTGATCAGTTACATGTAACTACAATTTCTTGGTTTTGCCAAAACTTTTTTGTCCTGGTTAATCAGTTATCAAACAGATTGCTCAGACTGATAAAAATCCCAGCGTGTCCAATCGATGAAATTTGATAATCGCTAAAATCGATTGTAATCGATAATAATTTATAGTAATTGATATCAGAAATCAATAAAAATCGAAGATCGAAAGAGTTTTGAGTATGTATTCTCATTGATTTTGATCAATCCATTTTTCTAACACAGAAAATTTTGATACTCAATTGTCACAAAACACAAGAAAGTAAAACCAGCAGTGATCGGTTACCATTCAATCGTTGTCTCCAGAGGCCATAGAATTGCGGCAAGCTTCTTTTGGATATGCCCCAGTTGTCCCCATGAATTTACAACTCGAATTTACATGCCTCTCCTTGACTGCTGATTTTTTTCTCGAGGGAAAATGATTCACCCATCCTTACTGCAAATGGGTGCGCTTGTGGAAGCCCTTCACAACAGCCTCTACTAGAAGTACATTCATTTTGCGGGATTTCAGTCGATGACGCCCAAGACTGGCTTGAGTCCATGCGGATGGATGCGTAGCGTATCTGCTTAAATCAAAATGTTGTAAGAATTCATAAATGGTTCATTTATTAAAACTGATAATAATCGATAAATTTGATAAAAATTGATACAATTAAGAGGACTTGAGATTGTGAGTATTGATTTTCATCCATTATATTGATTGATTTCTGATGATCGATTATCATTGGACACGCTGGGTAAAAGTGCACATAAAAGCCAAGTCGGTAGCTTTTTAATACTCAGGGCAAATCATGCAGTAATCATTGCATTTGCATAGTAGCCTCCTCAAGTAATTTGATACTATGTTGTCTACTGTTTGTTGTGAGATGTAAACAGGTATTGACAAAGGCAATTTTCTGCAATCTCGCACCTTGGAGTAAAATGTTTTCCTGTGCAATGTCATTTTGGGCAAAACTTTGACTAAACAGACTGCCAGGGTCAATCAATAAAATCAATGAACGATTATAAACAATTGATGCAAACAATAGTTAACATGAGTATTTAATAAGTTTTGTAAATTTCTTATACCCATTTTTAAATTTAAATTTTTACATCCTCTATTTTTAACTTTCACTTTTAAATCATTTTAGCGTATTTGTTATTTGTTATTTGTTACTATTTTATGCAGGGCCCCACTGAAAACCACCTTTTTGTGATGTGGGCTCCGTGTTAAAATATCTTTATTATTATTATGAATCCATTGATGTTGAAAATTGATGACCAATGGATGACCAAAAATTTGTTTTTCAATTGCCATCGATTGCCGTAGATTGTCATTGATTATCATCGATAACCATTTTCATAGACATAGTTTTGGAAGGTCCTTAAACATCATGATCAGGGTACATATCAAGGCTGGCCAAGGAAATCACAATTAATGTAATTACTGCTACTTCATTCGAATTATAAAGCTGACAGAGAGGACAGGGGAGAGAAGAGTTGCTTTTCCGTTGCTTTTTACTTTTTTTTCCGCTTGGCCCAGCCACTTAGCTTGAAAACAATTTGCTGACATTTGTGCTTGCATATGAACATTACAACAATTAAATGGTACAATATAATCAGGTATAATATTATGCAAACTACAATATTGTTAACAGGAAACAAACGGGCGTTAACAAAACCAGGATCGGACAGGATCGGATCGGATCGGATCGGACCGGACCGGATTGACAAAACCCAGACCGGATCTGATCCGACTGACAAAACCTGGATCGGATCCAAAAAAATCGGATCGCCATAAATTCCGGCCAAAATAGTCACGTGATGTCACTAATCGAAAATGTAAAACCGGCGAAAATCCAAAGTTCTTCAGTCTCAGACCATCGGCAACTGTTTTTCACCACCTGCTAGTTTATGGCACCAAGGCTACCCAACTTGAAACCAAGGTAAAAAAGTTTTACAAATAATCAATAAAAAAAGCGGCATGTAGATCTAAGGTAACTGCACCTGGTAATCAGACCGTGTTGGTATTATTCCAAAAGTGAATATCTAAGTTCAAAAAGATTACGAACTAAAACTAAATTCAGGGTTTTTTTTAGTGCTTTGATGTGAGACAACTGGCAATTATATTTTTAATTTAGAACTAGAAGAGATAATTACAATAATCATTATACGAGACATTCTGAGAGTTTGAAGATACATGTACATCAGTTATAGCTGATAAGACCCATCTACTGTGAGAGGATCCGGTACTTCTATTTCGCCACGTTGGTCCTTGTAAATTTGTGTTCGTTTTTTACTGCTAATGGAATTTTCCTGTTTGTATCTCGCCCTTCCTTCTTGATCTTTCCCTCTAGGAAAGAAAATCATAAGCAGGGTCACTGAATAACAAAACTTCTTACCAAGATAATACTGACGAAAAAGAAACACACAGCGAACGTCTCCTTACTTCTTTCTGTGCCATATTCAATTAGAGATATCATGTGACTATTTTGGCGGGAATTTATGGATTTTTTTGGATCCGATCCGGGTTTTGTCAGTCGGATCACATCCCGTCCAGGTTTTGTCAATCCGGTCCAATCCACTCCGGGTTTTGACAATCCGGTCCGATCCAAAATTGATGAAAAAATTGATAAAAAACAATCAGTCTGGACAGCAAATGATAGTTAATGATTATCAGTGGCAATCAATAGCAATTAGAAAATTTGAACTTGTGATTATTGACAGAAATCATGCATCGGATATCAGTCATTTACTGTTAGTACATGTAGTCCCTGTCTCGAAGGAGATCTGATGGGATGGGACTCAGGTATTACATATTTTTGATTGATGACCTAGTTGCTCTCAAACCAAAGGATTAAATTATTATTGTTTCTGATGGACTTGCATTGAACTATTAATGTTGGATCTTAACTATAATGTTACATTATTTCAAGGTACTTATTTCATTGGTAAGCATTTTTCAAAGGCTTTCTTTTGATTTATTTCAGTGCTGCAGCCAAGTTACATTGTAGAAGGTTAATTGTCATCAATTGTCTTTACATCAGAAGCTTATGAAAGTTTGGTTGCATGTTATGGAATTCTTAATTACATACAGGTAAGAGGCTACTGAATAGACTGCTCACAGCCTCTCTATTTCTAGTTCACTCACCACTCTTTCCACACGTTCTTCATTGAAGAAAAAACACGAAAAAATAGAGGGCTGTGAACAGTCTAGCTAGTGAAAGTCTAAGTTTGATTCTTTGATAGACCTGACAGTTGATGTGGAAATGGACCATGGATATAATGGCTTTCTTCAGTGCTCTTGATAGTTAATATTATATTTAAATGCTACTGATTCAAGAGAAATTAATTACCTGAATACATATATTCGTGATCCTTTGTGATTCAGTTCTTTTTTGTCTGACATGTAGCAAATCATAATTCCCTTGTTAGGCCATGAATTTTCCTGTGAAAGTAACGTTGTGGCCCTGTCGTTTATTTAGGACCTGCATTTGACTGAAATAACAAGATGCATGCAAATTTCACAGAAATAAGATACATGTGTCTCTGTAGCCAGGCCACAGCTCGAAGCATCAATTTCAAACAAAACTACAAATAGACTGATTTAGCCCCTTCTCTCTATTTTAAGCCCCCCTTCTCCTTGTTGTTGTTACTAATAATTTATGTTGTCAAACAGCAGTCAAACATTAAAAAGTTAACTGATTTATATAGGATTTGAAAAAAGCCCTGTGTAGGACTTTTACAATAGTTCCTAGTTCCGGTCCCCTGGCACCAAGTTGGCGCATAGGGCCTCCACATGTGCTCTCCATCGATTCCTGTCTTGTGCTGCAGTGCGCACTTCTCCCCATGACTGCCACCCTGCTTTGGACCTCTCCTTTTCTACTGTGCGCTGCCAGGTTGTTTTTGGCCGGCCTCTCTTTCTCTTTCCCTCTGGGATCCATGTTAGGGCTGTAACACAGTCATTGTCAGGTTGTTGTCTGAGGATGTGTCCAATGAATCGCCATCTCCTTCTTCTTACCTCTTCACTCAACCTCTCCGCGTTAGCCCTTTCCAGTAGCTCTCTATTACTAATCTTATCTTGCCATTTAATCTTCATTATCCTTCTCAGGCATCGGTTCTGAAACACATCGATTTTCTTAGCGTCACCTTCATCCATTTTCCATGTTTTGCAACCATACATGAGAACTGGTTTGACCAATGTTTTGTATAGCCTGATCTTCGTCTTCCTCGACACACTGTTGGAATTCCATACTCAGTTTAGCTTCACAAACGCTCCCCTCGCTTTCCCTAGCCTAGCCTTAATATCTTCTTCTCCGCCCCCTTGTTTACATACTGTGGCTCCTAGGTAGGTAAACTTCTCTACATCTTCCAACGCCAGACCATTCACTGTGATGGCTTCAATATTCCTTGCATTGACTCTCATGACTTTGCACTTCTCAACATTTACCCGAAGGCCTGTCCTTTCTGCATTTTCCACCAGCCTGTTTGTCTTCAGCTGCACGTGCCTTTGTGTTGAGGAAATTAAAGCTACATCATCAGCAAAGTCGAGGTCCTCAAGTTTTGATGTAAATTTCCACCTCAGCCCGGTTCCCACTTCCTTCACAGTATGCCTCATTACTCAATCTATAATGAGCAGGAAAAGGAAGCCAGACATGGTACATCCTTGCTTGACACCGGTCGTTAGCTCGAACCATTCGGAGGTTGCTTCTTCCTCGACAACAGCACATTCAAAGCCATCGTACAGTGCTTTAACTATGTTGATGATCTTCTGTGGGATACCATACTGCTTCATTATCATCCATAAGCCATTTCTGTGTACTGAGTCAAACGCCTTCTCAAAGTCTACGAAATTGATATAGAGAGTTGCCTGCCATTCATTCACTTGCTCTAATATATTGCGTAAGATGAAGATTTGCTCCGTCGTTCCTCTACCAGATTGAAATCTGGCCTGCTCCTTACGAAGCCTGCAATCAATCCCCATGCGAATGCGATCAATCACAACTCTTCCCAATATCTTGCTAACAACTGGTAGGAGAGTCACTCCCCGCCAGTTCTTACATTCCATTAAGTTCCCTTTCTTTGGTATCTTAATAATGAGCCCCCTCTTCCATTTACGTGGGACCTTTTCCAGACTCCAGATCATGTCCACAAGTTCTTTCACTCTGTCGATTGTAAATTCAAGGTCTGCCTTCAGTAGTTCTGCTGTTATCATATCTTCACCAGGGGCTTTACCATTCTTGAGGCTCTTTATTGCCCTTCTTATCTCAGCTCTGCTCACAGGTCCCGTGTCTATGTCAGCTATGTCCTGCTGTTCACAATCTTCTTCATTGATCGGGTAGGCTGGCTCCTCCCTATTGAGTATCTCCATGAAATGCTCTCTCCACCGCTTCCTTTTATCCTCATCGCTAGTTAAGGCGTTGCCATTTTTGTCGTTGACTACTGTGCTTTGCCTTGGTTTGTCGTTGCAGATCGTTTTAGTTAAGTTATAAAGAGTCTTCGTGTGTTGCATATTCGCGGCTTCCTCTGCTTCTTTTGCTATCCCTTCTGTCCAATTCCTCTTATCCCTGCGTATTTGCCTCTTCACTTCTCGATCTTTGGCTTTATATTCTACTCGCCTCTTTTCCTTCAGTCTCTCAGAGTTGGTTCCATCAAGTTTTAGTTTTATCGCTTTCCTCTGTTCAATCAGGTCCCATGATTCTTTACTGATCCATGGTTTAACTTTCTTTGTCTTATATCCTAGAACTTTCTTTGCTGTCATATTGTAAGCCTTCTCTAAGATGTCGTTTGCCTTCCCCAGCTCAGCTTCTGGTTGATCTGCTTTGTCATCTTCCAGCTCCTCCCTCTGCAATATCTCAAACCTGTTCCTTAGTTCCAAATGGAACTGCCTCCTACACCCATCATTCTCCAGTTTCTGAGTATCATATCTCATCCTTCGGATTCCGTGTCTTTTAGGGGCTGCTTTTAGCTTTAACCTCAGTTTGGTGCAAACCAGGTGATGGTCGCTGGCGATATCAGCTGATCTTATGGCTCTTGTGTCCAGCACAGATGTTCTAAATTTCCTGTTGATTAACACATGGTCTATCTGGTTGCAAGTGCATCTATCAGGGGATATCCAAGTTTGTTTGTGTATCCCCTTATGTGGAAATATCGTACCAGTGATCACCAGGTCGTTGATGCCGCAAAAATCGCATAGTTTCTCGCCATTGTCGTTCCTGGTTCCAATTCCATGCTTACCCATTACTCTTTCGTATCCCTCTGCATCGCTTCCTACCTTTGCGTTCAAATCTCCAGTGATAACCAGCAGATCGTGCTTCGGTGGTTTTTCCACTACTGCCTGGAGCTTCTCATAGAAATGATCTTTCACCTCTTCATCAGTGTCATTAGTTGGGGCATAGACATGGATCATCGTTAACTTGACATACCTAGAGTGGAATCTGGCCCGAATTATTCGCTCATCTATAGGTGTCCAGTTAATCAATGATTTTGCTGCATCTTTGTTTAGCATGATGGCCACGCCATGTTGGTGAAAGTCATCGTCTCTGCCAGAGTACACTATTGTCTCACCTGTACTGAGAATGAACTTCCCCAATCCACACCATCTACTTTCACTTATACCCATTATCTGCAACTTAGCCTCTCTCATTGCTTTCGCCGCTTGGGCTGCCTTCCCTTGTGCATACAAGGTTCTCACGTTCCAGTTTCCTATCCTCAACTGTGTTTTTGGGTGCACTATTGGCGTCCTCGGCTCCAGAGTTTCCATTCGGCTTTCGCTCTGGAGCGTCATGTTGTGTGCCTCTCGGCCCCCAAGATTCGGTAGATTGCCTCTAATGTGTAAGGTTTCTGTAATCATTCATTTTTTACGGGGTTAGGTGATTAGCCTCACGCCCAACCCCCAACCTGGAGGACCAGGGGCTGTCCTTTGTCAGTTCTCTACCCCTTGACCAATCCGGCACGGTTGAACCCACCAGGGACTAAGTCCCCACCGGCATAGCTCTTGGGGTCACTGAGACACGCAAGCTCCACCACCACGACAAGGTGACAAGCCCAGGGTGGAGAGGACTTTTACAATAGCTCTAAAATTTTGTCATTACAGTACTGGTCAAATGTAACTTGTTGAAATGCACCAGATTCCTCTGGTCAACGCTTTTAAAAATTAAACTTTGAGGCTCGAGGCCATAATTATGTGTAAGATAAAATGTAATGACATAAAGTTATATTTTCCTGGAAGTATTCTGTGACTTTTTTTGTTTTTACAGTTTTCTGCTGCCAAACTAAAACAAAACATCTGTTGTGAAGGGCTAATGAGCAACATGTTTTGAAAAAGACTTGCAAGTGAAAAAAATGGAATTTCTTAGGGTCCAAATTGTCTCATTTAGTCAGTAATTGTTTTTGAGTTATTACCTACCATGGCTAAGTAGTACCCTTCACATGTAATCAGAAATTTTGCAGAAAATAGATTTTTTTTATAGTCGTTAAGATGATCCTTTCACCATGCAAACAGGCCCTATGTCAAAGTTCTGGAGAGGTTTAATTTATTATCAGCTTAATTAAAAGGCAATAAATTCTCTACACTCTGCTGTTCAAAGACAGCATTACAACACAGGCACGCTTTATTTGTGTTGTTCAGAAATGGGGTATACCGCTGGCTAATTGACACGGAAGGCTCGTTAATTTATCTGTCGGCAAGCTTCGAGTTATTGTCGAGTTTGTTCCGATGAAAGGGCTGAGTATCTTCGGAATTACTGGGCTCAGACGAATGAATAGGACTTGTGACTTTTGGGCGGCGATTCAGTGGATGTATTTCAAAAGAATTCAACAATGGAACTTAATTATTGTCCCTCAAGTTCGTATCCTTTTGTTCTTGGAAGCGCGGTGATTACGAAAAAAATGCCACCTCACGTTTTCATCTCTTTCCACCGAAAAACGTTTCGCTCATAAGCAGCAAAAGTAATATCGGTTTATTATTGATATGCATTTTACAAGCTTGAAAATGAGTGTTTAAACGAAATTTTTGGTTCAGTATCACCGGAGAACCGCTTTGTTTTGCAAATAACAACGCAATTTGCCGCCGGCAGAGAGAACGGCGGCGACATGTCATCGGTCACGTCTGAATGAATTTGCTCTCACTTGCGACGTGGAAGTCGATTTGTAATCGAAAAAAAAAATTTGAAGTGATTTGTTGCCGACCGATCGCTAAGCTTTTCGTTGGATTAGTTTATTTAAGATTAACAATCAGATACTATTAAACGACAAAGAAATACATAAGAGTTTGTTTGGATTTGATTGACCGTGCGCTTGTCAAAACAACAGACGATATATTCTTATGCAAATACAAACTATTACGTGGGCTTTTAAATAACAAAGTTATTCGCGTGGCTACTCACTTATTTTTCTTGGTTACGAATATCTACTTTTAATTCGGTAAATCGAATACGAAAAACAGGCTGACTTCCAACAGCTAGCTATCGACAGAGTGTTTTTATAAAAAAAAAAATAATCGAGCGGGCTTCCGGTTCCATAGCTTTATATTCACTTGGACTCATCAAAGCGATATGATGTTAACAAAGCAAGACGTCAAAAATGTAGCTCAGATTGAAATAAACACTGGAATGACTAAAAGGAGCAAATTTATTGATGAAAATCATTCCAGAAACTAGGATGTTTGCGAGTGTTTTTGCGGTGTTTGTTATTTGCCGACACCGAGCATTGCGTTCATGTCAATTTCTCAGCCTTCCCACGTGCATGCTTTGAGCTTTTCCAGACCTTTCTTACGAATAAATAAATATATCGTAACAATAGGGCTTAAAAAAATGAATGAAGCAGGAATCTTAAAACAAAGCAAAACTATCACACCTAACATCAAAGCGTTTGCGCTCGTGCACATCTTCGGAAAGTAATCGGTCCGTGCATTATGAATATTCAATGAGAAAGAACAATAGCGTGAATATATGAATAATAATCGACCCACAAAATGTGGGTACACACTTAAAGCGTGCCTGTGTTGTAATGGCTTACATAAGATTTAAATATTGCATCCCAGACAGAGATAGATTAAAATATTACCATCATATTGCATAAAGTAGTGGTCGGTTACACTTTTTGAAATTTGAGATCACAGGAAATAATGGGGGAATAATGGGCTTGCCCTTTTGAGGACTTAGTTTTACATCTGCTGTTGGAAATCTAGTAACTGCTGGTACCAGCATTTTCATGACAAACATGTATGTGGATAATTATTTGAAAATAGTGGAGAACCTTGTAGTGAATTGGCAACAGTATTGTTATTATTCTTTCAGTTTGGGTAGGAATACAAAGGCCAGATTGTAAAGCAATTGTATCTTAACTTATAAATTACAGTCATGTTACAAATGCATCTGTAATGCTCATAATAATGCAATTTGTTAAACAGCGAAATTCAAGTGAAAGCAGTTAAAATTGTCTGATGAAGTGAATCACCTTCCACAGTTAACATTTTTATAAGGACCTTTTTATAGGAACAATTAGGCTGAGATTTACCAAAATTTTAAGAACGTGCTAACAACATACCCCAGGCTTAGAGTCGGAGAATGCCTTTATTGTGCCCATTTGTTTTCATTTCTTGTGAAATGAGCAGTATAAATAAATGCAAACCTGTGGTCTAACAGTACAATTAACTCAATGGTTAAAAGGAAATATCATAACATTAACAATGTTGTTTTTTATTGCATGATACACTATGTAGAACAACTCAGTTTGTAGCCTGACTTAGACTTTTAACATGTGACTAAAGAACATCTTAAGAACGATTTCAGCCTCCAATCGTAAATAAAAGATAAGAACGCTCAGCATCAACCCCAAAATTAGACGCTGTTTAGTTATATAAAAAATTAGTGTACAACACATAAATAGAACAGAAAAATGACGCCTGTTTTTCAACTCTATATATCAATCATTGGGCAATAATAATATTACAGAATGAAAAAAGAAACCTGCATTTTTAAGTTCAGGCAGAAATTCTTCACTGAGACAGAGTTCACAAATCTTGAGAACACATGGCCACATGAACTATGTTGCATTTGAGTACATGCAGCTGAAGATTGCGTTACTTGATACTGTACTTAAATAAATAGTATATTCTAGCAATCAGTGAAAATGTTCAAGAAGAAAATAGTGGCAGACCAAGGGTAGAGATTTGTACTGATTCCTATTTCTTTATCAAACTTCATCTCATTGAATTCAATAGAAACTTAAAAAAGGCGTTATTAGTATTACATTCTTGATTTACAACTGTAAATGATGAAAATTTAGCATAATAATTCAAGAAGCGTTTGTCAATATTTTTGTTGGAGTGTTTTTATGCCGAAATAACAGAAGTTTAGTTTTTAACGATCCCATTTAACGCCAACCACATTGCATGAAATAATTATTGCTTTCAATGAGCCAAAGTTCCACCAAAGTGCACGTAACTCTTTCGAAATTAAACAGTCTTCAAATCATGTCTGTGTGTCGGTGTGTAATTTAAATGATGTACACTCAGTGACAGTGAAATGTCCAGGGTGCTAATCATGAACCGGTTTTTCTTATCTAAAATCCGTTTAGTAGACAGCATCTCTACTTTTTGATAGAGAATTGCATTGAACAACTTTCGATGAAAAGTAAATTTGATACTTGTCAACAGTGAAATTGGCAAGAACGCATTTGTTCGAGAACTGATGCGTCACGAATTCAGCGAGCGGAATAGAGACTTTCAAGTAGAGAATAATACAACGATTTGAAGCAGTTTGGTAAAGCGAAAACCCCTAAATGTAGGTTTTTACAAATGATGGCGTAGATAAATCATTCAAACAGGTATCTATACTTATAATCTATCTATTCACTTAAGCGAGCGAAAACATTCGACTGACCGTCAGAGCCGTAGTTTTGTAGCTGTGACAAGCCATCTTTAAAAATAAATATTAGTTTTTCACACGACAGTTTTTGCCAATTTATTCCATAATTGGGGCTTCAGTGATTCTCGCGGGACGGGAAGTCAGTCTCGCGAGACGGGAGTCGTGTCTCTCAAATTACACAGAAATCGCGGGACGTAGTTCCCATCTCGAAGGAAACGGGACGAGATAAGTGACCTACCTGTTTGGTGACGTGTCAATTGAGTATCAGATCTTTTGTAAATTATAGTCTGAAAGTTTTAGTTTATCTACAAAAATCCACAAAGGCATTTACAGCATGGTTAAAAAACGGAAAACTCGGATCGGAAAATGCTCAAATTACGTACGTTGGTCGTGTGTTATTTTGTTACGTGCTCGATCAACCATTGCGACACAACAGGAGAGAAGTTCAGTGTACTTGGTGAAGCAGACTCGCAACAGTTACCATTTAGCGGTAAGCATACGTATTTTGTCTTAAATGAGCCGAAAAGGTAATAAGAATGGACTCCTCGGTTAGTATATAATTTTAGTCAGAACCAAAGGAAAATGAACGAGTAGAAGTCGTTGGTTTAAGAAACAAATGTTTCGAAGTTTCTCACAGGAAGCTCTGTTTAGGCAACTTTATCCACTTCTGGGCATTTTAAATTCATCAGGTAACACTGTTTTTGAAGAAGAAAAAACAAAAAACAAGTCGATCTTGATAGCAATGATCTAACCTTCTAACACAAACCTAATTCTGATGTCGAATTAAGCTATCTGCAC